>JARUHQ010000022.1:7973091-9198904 GCA_029955515.1 Chrysomela aeneicollis
CACTCTTTTTATAATCTTCTCCATTGTTCTTCTTCATGTTGAATGCCCATTCACATAAAATAGAAACTCTTTAGTGGAAGTTTCTAGCTGCAATGAGTTCATATTTCTTTTCCAAACAAAACATCGCAAATTGTCGCCAAATTGACGTAGTTGCACAATATCATTGATGGCTTTTTCAATTTCTCCACTAGAAGACTCCCCAAATCGCGACATTTCCAAAAATAAGATTATTTTCTGACAACGCAAGTTTGAGAAATAAGTCATAACTTCATCAAGAATTTGTTTACAATGCTGGTTGTCCTGCTTTCAAAAGTTAGGTTCCGTTCAAGGTGGATATAGGATGGTGAAACAGCTTCCAATTAACAAGCACTAGAATAAACTGTAGACCTTTGCCTACTTGATTTCATACCGTAGTAATATTTCCTGAAGTTATCATAGATGGCGACATACCTTGTGTCGGTAAAACAGAATCTGTGCATCCGTCATCTTTTTATCAGTTTCATCTGTTCTAGATGAAAAATGACTGAGCAGAGTCGAAATATCGATAACTATTCCAGATTCACTGAAAATATTGTGTTTTGATGTCATTTCAACTCATGTCTGTCAGATGCGAACCACAGAAATACGTAAGCAACAGAAATCTTCTTCGATAATCGATCTCACCGCCATCTTCATTCAAGTCGTGGAAATATTACTACCTTCTCAAACGGTCTACAAGTTTTTCGCAGAAACAATTGAAGAGCTGTTTCACCATCCTATATCCACCTTGGTTCCGTTCATGTTTTTTAAATAAGATCTATGGTTTTGTCGCTGGAAAAGTTAAGGCAAACTTTTTACGCTGTCATAATGACAAAACACCGCGACATATAGCATTTTTAGTGCATGAATTAAATTGTCAAATAAAATAAAATTGTTGCCAGCTTGGGTGCTTGGCAAATTACCCGAAGAGAACAAACAAGGAAGCAATAACAGACCTCGTGAAACAAACGTTAATAAGGTATGCACGCTAACGATGTATTTACCAGTTCGAACTCACTTTACGATAAATACAAAATCGATGACACTCTATCTGCTTGACATATTTATTTCGACCTGAAATACGGGGTGATTCTCAATGTTTTGTAGGTACCTACAAATCGTTTATTTTTTCTGTTGTGCAGTGCACTATTTGGAGTTCAGTTGCTAATATCGAGCGTGGTTGTTGAGGATTTCAAAGGAGTTTTTGATGCATTAAACGCTGCTGGATTATTATCAGACCCCCATTTCAACATTTCAGCAAGGTTTTCATTTACAGTAAACAAACGCCCCTTTCGTTTGAATGCAAAGTGTGAGAGAGAGAAATTCTGAACATCCATTATATCGCCGAAAAATGAGACATTGTAGGAAAAGGACCGTCTGAATAGTTTCTTCTTATTTTTGGGAATCATTATCATATTCCTCAAATTCAGATTATGTATATCCGTTCTGAATATTATTAGGATAACTGCACTGAAAATCAGCTGATTTTTGGTGTCGGTGTCAAATCAGATCCTTGTGGAACGCCGGTGAAACGTTGCCAAACACTTTACAGGGAGTAGATTAATTGTGGGGGGAATCGTGAAGGCCATGCACCTCGACCTATCAGATCTCTTTTGCATAACCCTTAATCTATTCGAGGCCCGGTATTCCGAGGCTTCGTGTGAAGTTTATCAGTTTTCTGGGAGCTAGGTTCCTGATGTCGGAAGGCTCTAAGAAGGCCCCTTCCAGGAACTTGAGCCTCTTGCAAAAGAGTGCTGGGCATTAGCAAAGCAAATATTTTGCAGTTCCAGCGAAATTCTTGCAGTATCGACAACAATCACTCTCTGATTTGCCCATATTTTTGAGGTGATACCTCAGAGGGCAGTGTCCAGTGAGGAGTCCTGCGTAACCAGTTTCAAGTACTTATTTCTTGTTCAACTCAAGAAACTGTTTAGCTTTCCTTGGCGAAAGATTCACCTGCCTCTTCGCTTCGTTTTGTTATGCCACTTTATTCCAAAGATATTTCATTTAATCTGTTTCCCAGCGTCGGAACTCTTGCAAGTAGTGGGCTTTGTAATACTTTCATAGTATAAATTAATTTTATACCTGACTGACGTACTTATGCCTAATATCATTGCGAATGATCCAATCAATCAAGAACGTTGAACGTTGTAACGTTGATTAAGGTGAAGTGGTTCCTTATCATCTACTTTGACTCCACCAGATCATGGAAATATACTGAATCGCTCTGTATATAAGCACCTAAGATGGACAAACAGGTGGGGCACATTGAATCTGGATATATTATGCCATATTGGACGCCCATACAAACGGTTACCGGTCGTATTATTCGGTCTGTGACTCTATAAGTTGTTGGACCCACTCCCATCATTAGTGCCCTGGGCTCCCAAACTACTCTGAACGTAATCTTGAAAATAAAATCTTTACATGAAAAGTAACAAGTGGATAGGACTTATACATATGAAAAATATAAACAAGAAACCAGCTGTAGCACACAAAATTTATTGAAAACTTATTCTCCAACGTCTTTGGCATCCTCAGAAGAAATTTCTGATAGTGAGAGAAATGTAAACTTTGGAAATCGCATCAAAAATTCAATGAGGTTTATGTAGGTTGTGTTTTGAAAAAATATTTATTATTTAGGAAAAAGTGAGAATAGTGAGTCTTCCACGATTTAGCTGGCAATAATTTTTGTGACGCCATTTTCGCTGCTTTTCTTAAGTCCGGTGTGGTCAGACATTTTTTAACTTTATATTATTCAAAATAACTGCTGAAAACCCACTGAGTTCGCAATTTTTGAATCGAATCATGTACAACAGAGCCTACCAAAATTGAATTTTCACATCCATAATTTTCTGATTTTATATCGTAATAATATGATATTTCAATATTAAATCATAATTTTATCATTCACAAGAAGAATAGTGTATTATACACGGAAAAAATATGAAATCCAATACTTTTTCCTGGTATAATAAATAACTATAATTGCAAAAATGATATGACAGTAGAAGAATCCTATTTTGTAGCTTCCAATTTGGCATTCATCACAGAACCTTGATCCTTTGTCATATAATTTCCTACGTGGCTTTGCATTCAAAGTTTAAATAACGATCAACTTGTTAAGAGTGCAGTAACTGCAGTATATCTTTGATGGTACCTGTAAGGAAACGTCAATAAACATATTTCACTTCAGAGTAATAAACTGTCATCGATAATGTGAACACGCAATGAGGATGTAAAAAGTCTTCCCGTGAAGATATTTTAAGTAGGTATATAATTTGTGACTATTTTGCACACGGAAATATCAAATTAGTTTTTTGATTACACAAAAATGACAACACCAAAGAAGTAGCGAGCAATACTAAATCTAGACTAGTCCCTGTGGGGTGAAGTTGCCTAAAAGAATTCATAAACTATGTTCTATCACTTTGGAGAAAATTTTGTTCATGTACATAATCTAGATCCCATGAAGTATCATCATAACCATACGTTTCATATAGTGATGAAATGCTTCGGGTCCAATTTTGCAAACTGTTTCTAGTAGAATCAAATATGAAACAATCAGTAAATTATTATGTTTGAATAGTGACTCGGATGACACTCAATATCTGACAAGCTATATAAAAAAATAACCCACTTTAGGTACATCAAATGTGCATTTTACAAACTAGTAAGAACACATGCAAGCTTGTACCCTCATTATAGATTGTCTAATAACTCGTCCATGCAGTGTTACCCTTGAACCCTTGATCATACAATACATTACTGAATATTATTATATTCGTTGGAAGCAAGTACTCCCCACTTACTTCTAATTAAAAAATGAATTATGAACGGCGATTAGCGATTAGCAATTATAATTCTTTCATGCTGAGAAAGCAAAATATGCTGTTTCTACCATCAGCCTCTCACTCTTGTTGCTGTCAATACACCTTTGTTTATGGTTATAGTTAGGTGAGCCGTGAGGTAGGATTCCATTAGAAAAAGTTATTTCATACCGAATGATTGTTTTTCCTTGATACTTAATGTGTACAGAATGTTCAAATGAAAAATTGACTAATGAATCATCCCATATATGAAATTATCAATAGTATAGGCGGTTTACGAATTCCTGTGTCACCCATTGAAATGTTTCTCTGGGACAGCTTTGCCAATCATTGATAATGCGTTATATCGTGAATCAGCTATATCCGCTGGTTTGGTTTTGAAGATAACGGATTTCCGAGAAGGAACTAAGGACTTGTTTAAATCTGGCTATCGCCATAACCACGCTTGCCAATCCAATGGTTTGGGAACCGTTGGCTTGAGCCAGTTTCGAACATGCTAAATTGTCTTGCTGAAAGAACAACAAGGAATCAACTCATTTTGACGTCTACGGATCCTCAGTATTTTTTGTAAAACTACAACATCAATATATTTTACAAGCTTATATTTAACTTGCTCCGTTTGTATGTCAATCATTCTTTCATTCTGTTATCCGGTTCGAGACTTTTAATCAATTTTTCAAGCTTCAATGACATCCGATTTAGCTTGAATAGTTGTTCAGGGTGATTCGCTTCGGAGATTAATGATATTTTGTCGAAATTTTTAAAATTGGAATGGCAATTCCAAAATGTTGAATTTTGTGATTTTTTTTTCAACGGATGAATCTTATTTAATTGAAACAATAGCCCCTTTTTCGAGAATAACATAAAACTTGGACAAAAAATCCAGGACGGAGAATAGCTGAAGGAATCATATAAAACATTTTTGAAATTGTGACAGAAAGAAACCGATTCAATTAATTGAGCATATCTTTTATTACCAGTAAATATAACAAATATAATAGGATTATAAAAAAACACTAGGTATATGGTGACATTTATTATAAATTGAAGATGTATTATTACTGCTTTCACTGAAAATGACCCATTAGGTAAAAAAGGTATGTCATTCAATTCAAGAATTTTGGGAGATATTCAGGTTGAATCAGTTATAAAAAATCGCCCTGTAAATACTGCATGTCTCTCGAACATTATCTGAGAGTGCTGCAACCAAATTGGGACGTAGTAGGTGAATAAATTTGTACTTGGATTACCTTTATCAAGAATACCCATTATCAAGTGAAACGAGAATGAAAATCCTGAACAATTAATGCCTACTACTAACCAGGTAGGTAATAATTTCATGCTCCGGAAAACTGAGCTGGCGTTCTAAAGTCGTTGTATTTTGGTTATGCTGAAATACAAGTCTACATTTTATAATTTTAACGATTTTATGATCAGCAACACCACTATTCTGGGGAAAGTTGGATATAATATTTTATATTCTGACCATTCGCAGTTTCAACATTCAATGAGATCAAATTGTATGGTTTTGAGAAATACAATCTATATTTTTAATGTATATATGTGGTTCTGGCGAAATAATAATCTATTGGTTTATGGTTCTGATATTGAAAATAATTGATGCACAAATTGATACTTCAAATAATTGATATTTCCATTTCCATGGTTGTTGTTTCGGTAGCTCGGAAGCTTTCAAAACTTCTTCAAAATATTTCTCCTTGTAAATTTGTCATCACCTTTCTGTCTGGGGGAATTTTAAGTGACGTTTTTAGTGCTTCAATTCAGACAAGTGTTATTATATAATAAAAACAATTTGGTGCTCTTTTCAATCATCACTTTTTATTTTTCGTTCTGGTTATTTAAAGGACCAGGCTCAATCTATGTCGCGCTATGAATATATCGAGCTAGAAAAACGTTTCTCGCCACGTTATTTTAGTTTGATACGAAAACAAATGTTATTTTTGAAAGAAATAGCCCAACCGTTGAAAATAGCAGGAATTTACGAACACCGAAATGTTCTGGAAGAGATTGTATACGAAATATATTACAAGAGTCCGAACAAAAAGTCCGTGTTATATAAATAAATTTACAGAACGCACCTTCCTTCAACCTTTATCTGTATTCCATGAGGTACTTTCTCTATAAAATGTATGAATTATTAAGTTTCCTCAAATGAAAGTCACAGCAAATGCGCTGCAAGGCATATTTATTATCGCTCTTTTTCCATTCTTGAGCAACTGTATAATTACGAATATTATGATAAAATATAACCCGAAATGAAAATGATGTTCGAATTTCCTTTTCAATAGCCACAGACAATAACATGAATAATATAAATAGTATAAATAATTCATGTAATTAAAATCATTATCTATACCATCCACTGAGGTGAATATTCAGATGAATAGACCTGACAATAATAATTACAGCTGGTTTTCGAATGTATCGAGTATTTTTCGAATACTGATTTTTTGTGAATTCAATTCAAGCACAATTTTTCGCTTAAAAAATATCAAAAATGGCCGTTTCACGTGATCTGCGCTAACCATCATAAGTTAAGTTTCGCCAAAATACTGTATTCTGTAATATTTTAGCATAAATACTCCGAATACAGTCAAACTTAAATGGTTTCCATTTGAAAATATTCCGCGATTCTTTTCACGTTATAATTCATTCTTATGACTGAAGTATATAAGTTAGATCAACCGTTATAGTTCTTGCAAAGAAACACCAAAAAACTAATGAGCTGCTGGTCGTTGAAAATTTTGAGAATATGCCGCTAACAAAATTTTAGCGACAGTTTTCCAAAGGATTTGTTGCCGTGCAGCTGTTAAAATTTTTCTCAGTGTGTCAGATATATTTTAATTTCTCCTATGAAAGGCATCAATACCAATAAAAAAGAACATATTCACTGACCAATACTTAGAGTCACTGACAAACAGTGAGACGTTATATTGATACTAGTATGGAGTCCAAGGAACTCATCCCTGTATATATTAACTATACAGACCGTTTCTTTTATCATGTGGTAACATTGCTATATTCTAAACCGTAATAGATTTAAAGATGATTGAAAAGGTGAAAGAGGTAACTAATGTGGTGAGCAGTAAGTTGGTCAGAAAAAATCTACAGGGACTCTCGCCCCTTCTGAGTTATACAGGAAAAACTAAAAATGCTGTTTTTGGTTTTTTAAGAATATAATTGTTATTTCAGAAAATACAACTCGAGATTTTGCAAAGACTATACATCAGTGAGATATTTCTTCCTCGTTTGCTATTGAAACAGTCATTATGTGTAGAAGAATGCATCATAATTATAGTTATCGCGGATCTGTCTTATTGATAAATCAAAACGGTCGTTGCAATCTATAATTTTCGTTCAAATACTTGTTCGAAGAAAATCATATCTATCATTTCACCACTAGTGATTTCGAGCTGACAAACCATGCGGGCACAAACTGATGATCACCCTTTTATTATCAGGCTCTAAACCTGCCAAACTTCTCTCTATCAGAATTATTTTTTCTGTCGATCGGTGAAGTTCTAGGATTCATTACTCAGGTCATTTCTGATGTAAAAAGCTCGAAAAGGCATTCCCAGTAAATGTCAGTCTATCGCCAGGACAGGAAGAGTGCAATGAATCTCGAGCCAGATTATAGAATATATACCATTAAACTCTCATAGTGAGTGCTCGCTTATATCCCTAATACGGTATTAAATGTGTATAATTTTATTAGTGAATTTAGTCACGCTATGGTGGGTTGATATTAGACACTATGCAATCTCCTCAGATTGCTCAAGTCAGAGTGTATGAATTTTAAAAATATAATCTTTACATGAATTATGAAGCTTCAGATCAATGTGTATAGTATACAGAGTGTACCTAAAAATCATGTTCGGAACGACTTGATTTAAAAACATGAACAATCAATTCCATTCATGTGGATTATGTTTTTATCGATATATTTTCGAAAATATGATTTTTTGCTAAGATATGATGGTGCTTTGGGGGCCAAAATATTCATTAAACTTGCCTAGTACGACGCTGGCGTTATAACAATAATTATAGATTTTGATTTAGTACAAAATTATAAGGCTGAATTATTCTACTACTTTATTTAACTCTTTTCTTTGCACATGGAATACCATTTCAAAAAACTGAAGTAGGAAGTTTTCTTTCAACTATCTGATCATACATCAATAATTAGGTTTCGCCAAATATATCAATTAGGTTACATAAAATATTGGCAAACATTGAAATTTAACTACTTGGCATTACTTACTAAATAGGTTTGCATGTACACATAGACTCCTGCGTTATATTTATAATTAGTAACCTTCAATTATTGATACTTCGAAATCAAGATATTTAGTATTATGAACTATTTTATACCCATACACAAGAAATGTTATGGAATATCCGTTTGGGTAAACTCATAATATAATCGCGAAAACGGTAAATGATGCCAAGCTGATTAAATTAGACAAAATATGTCTATTTCAAGGAACAATGAATCGATTTCAAATCGGATCTATCAGGAAACGTTTTCAAAATATACGGGAAAAACCGAAATGGCCAGTTTCCTTTGGTTCACGCTATAGTGCCTCCATTTTTAGAAATATTTCAATCATCAAATAACGTTCGAAATTATTAGAATAGATACAAAAATTGAGTCGAAAAGCTTCAGTTGTAAGTGGTTACGTTTGTATTTAGACCGGTGCAATGGGTTAAATATAGACCTGGAAAAAATCGATATGTCGAGAAATGTGTCGATATATCGAGTGGTGATATCGATTTATCGATGAGTATCGATAAGGTAGATCGATCATGATAACATAATCCTGAAGGAAATTAGAAATTTTTCATTCCGAATGAAAGTGGTTTCAATGTTACTGATCATAGTATAGTTGCCTAGCTGCGAATTATTCAGAGCAATTCATATTTGTTGGTAGCTTCAATTGATACCTACATTGATAAATGAAAATATTTTATTTAAATATTTGTGAAATGTAGGTATGCACAATAACTATTTTGTTGACGAATTTTCTATTCTATAGCTATCAATTTGAATAAATAATTTTCTAATAATGCGCGTGTTTCCTTTATTTTGAATATAACAGGGGTGAAGTGTCAATAAATCGATAACTGCTTCATTAATGAATGAATAAATACATCAATAATTATTTATCGATATATTTACCTATCGATATTTATCGATTTATCGATAAGTAATCGATAACTAAAATCAATATCGCGCAGCCCTACTTGAGTATTAAGGTGAGTTCCCAATGCAGCGTTTTTGCTTCTCGCGTCCCGCGTCATGCACTCTGATTGGTGAAGCGGAATTCAGATAATATTGTAGCGAAAAAGTTAAATATTTTCAACTTTCATGCGTCGCTGAGGATATATCTTGAGAGTGAGTAAAATGATTGCTATTATCCTGAATCATATTATTGAGGTTTTCAAATAATTGCAGTATTATTGTGGTTTAGGCAGCATATAAACCAGCATGATAGGTAGATCGATACCATTTAACGTATTCTACCCTGTCTTCTTCACGTTTTCTTAGGAAATAAACCAATAATTTTCTTCGCTTTTGTTTTATTATGGCTTATATTTCATTTATTCAACCGCACTTAATTCTTTTATTGGGAACAATCAGAAAAAACAAAAAGCAGCACAACAATTTTGAATTCCGCTTCACCAATCAGAGTGCATGACGCGCGACGCGAGAAGCAAAAACGCTGCATTGGAAACTCACCTTAACCGTTAAGAATATGTGGGAGCTTTTTAGCTAGCACAGTAGAATAAAGAAATGATGGTTTTCTCTTCGACGATGATTCTTGAGGCAATGATGAACAAGGAGTCCGGACGACATCTTTACCTGACAGTATTAGAAGTTAAAATTCAATCTAATGCTGCCCGGTAAGATGTTAACAGTACTCCTGCTGCTACCGGGTGGTGTTCCTATAAAATAAACTTCGAAGAAATCTTCATTCCTCAACACAAAATCAACAATCATTGACCATCGATATCCATCTTCATCATCGTTTCCTGTAGAGGCGATACACTCCTCGATATTATCGATAGTGTATCGATAGTTGTAATTTTTGTCTTTTTGAATGAAACATGAGTGAAACGAAAAAAAATTGATCAAGGTATAGGTCAGACAAAATAAAAAAACACTGTAGAAAAGTCGGCGATTTATCTCCATTTTATAGATATTTTCATGGGCGATGCTCTTCTGAAATATTAACAATCGTTCCTCCATTAGCAGTCTCTTCGTGGTCACTTTAGAGACCTGTAGAAAGTATCTTTCCAAAGACTCGCTCATCCATTGCCTAGGGAGGTATTCCCCGAGGCATATACCATCCCCAGAAATTTAAGAAGAACACCAACTCCTACCTTCTTTCCCTTGTAGATTGTAGGAGGGGTCGTTAAAAGGCTGTGCAGCCTCTCAAGCACCTCGACCTATTGGATCTTTTGTGAATAACCCTTAATCTATTCGAGGCCCGGTATTCCGAGGCTTCGTGTGAAGTTTATCAGTTTTCTGGGAGCTAGGTTCCTGATGTCGGAAGGCTCTAAGAAGGCCCCTTCCAGGAACTTGAGCCTCTTGCAGAAGAGTGCTGGGCATTCGCATAGCAAATGTTCTGCAGTTTCAGCGAAGTTCTCGCAGTAGCGGCAACTATCACTCTCTGTTTTACCCATCTTTTTGAGGTGGTACCTCAGAGGGCAGTGTCCAGTTTCGAGTCTTTTTTGTCCAACTCGAGAAGCTGTTTAGCTTTCCTCAGCGAGAGGGTCACTAGCCACAGAAGGGTTCTGGGCCGAGAAATTGTGTATTTGCACCTTCTTTGGCAAGGCAGTCTGCTTCCTCGTTGCCTTTAACTCCCTTATGACCTGGCACCCACGTCAAAGTGACCTGGCTGTTCGCTGCCAGTTGTCTTAGGGATTGTTCACAGTCCCAAGTCAGCTTAGACTCACAAGTGTATGACTTCAGAGCTTTTAGTGCTGCTTGGCTATCTGGCATATTTTTGCCCTTCGAGTGTCCCTTTCGAGGCACTCCTGGGCACATATCTCTATAGCATGTACCTCTGCTTGAAAGATGGTTGGGGTGATACCAAGGGATTTTGAGAGCTTTTTTTCCCTTGGGTCTCACGATGTTCTCTGAACATTACAGGTTATCCCTTTTCATGAGAACCAGAACATAAAAAAAAATGAAAAGAAAGAACACCTTGGTGCTCATGGAAAGAAAGACATCCTAACGCTGATGATCATCTCTCTAAGTATCACTATCACTGCATATTTTATGTAGTGGGCATTTCTTGGACGATGACAAGTTCATGGATAAAAATGTATACAAATTAAAGACAGATACTCGTCTCAAGCTCAAATTAGGTATTTAACGACTTGTGCCAATCTAGAGGAAAGTTATAATTGTGAGTTAAAAAATGTATTGCTTCAAGTTTGCATCCCAGTTTCATTTGATAAGCATACTTTATGTCGTACTTTATGTCTTATAATTTTATTGCTTTCATGTTTCATTTCTTCTTGAGCACCACATCAACTTGTCTTTGGAAATATCAGATTATTCAAAGGAAATCTACAGCTTCATCAGTCATCGTATTCTGGATTGGATTATTTGGTTTGCATTCTAATTCAAAGTAGCATTATCTGATAAACAAATAATTGTGAGGAATAGTCTTCAATGGTGAGTAGCGTTCCATTGAAAATGAAAACACTTCATGCTTCATGTTTTTATTTATTTCTCTATTAAATAAGTTATATAGGGGATACGTTTCACCCTATAACGACTCGCAATATTTTTCATTTCCTACCCAACTTATATCATAATACCGACCATTAACTACGTTTCAATTCAAATTACGCGGTATTGCTGTCGATTTATGCGCAAACTCATTAGTGCACCTGTTTGAAATTATTTGACGTCGATAATTTTCGATGCATTGGTCTCCCAGCTGGTAATAAATATAAACACCTGTCGTTAAATGTTATTGACGCTCAGACAAAGCATCAGTCTCAATGCTTGAATCAATATTGTTGATTCAATAATGAATGTTTACCGATTCGATAAGAAAACAATCAAATGGAAACATTAAAATCACAAGGTGAGGCTATTGGGACATTTATTTATAGCAACGGTTGAGAATAGACCTACATTATCGCTATACCATTTGAAATTTTGGCCAGCATTAAGTGTCCATCCCTCGATCCATCCTGAACAAAATTCAGAATAGGAATTTATGAAAATCCAAAACAGGCAAATGAATTGCAGTTTTAAAACAAGAAGAACTGTCTTTACATCTCCCACAGCCTGCATTTTTTCGATCATATTCCAAAAATGAGACAGCGAAGGAAAAAGGCTTCAATAAGCATTCAAATGAAGTGAGATCAGATGAGGCTGTCATTTTATTTAAAATTTTAAGGGTGAATGTAGCCCCTGCGTCGGGTTTGAGCCTGTGGGTTGGAATGAAAATAATCACAAATAATTATTATACCCCCTTGAAAACTACCTTAACGCTTTAACCGTTTATTTGAATTCAAAACGCCATTTGATAGTATTGATTGCCTTGTTTCGTTTTCGCCAGGTCATCCTGTATAAAAGTACCATCAATATTATAGTGTTTTGAATGTGTAGTAAGTATCTAATATTTGATAGGTAAGGAGATAAACTGCGATATGTAAATGAATCTGTTAGAAGTAACGCCCACTCTAAAAGTATAGTATATCATACTCCATTTGGTTCATTCAATGAAGATAACCCCACATATAACCAATTTAATGTAAAGTTGGGCATTTTCTTATCAGAAACAACATTATTTATTCAACATTTCAGTGATTTATTCATATCATAAAATCGAGTGAAATGATGAATGCTTTTCTTACGGAAGCCAATGACTGGCTTCTCAAGTTTGGCCTGTATGAATCTTTACAATAATAAATTGATAATACGAGTATAGCATATTAATAAGTGATATGGCATAAGAAAAGTGCCTTTGAAAAAATTAATTGCTGAGTAGGTATATGATTAGAATTCAAGATTAAGACTGCGATATCCATTTTATATAGGGCTCACTATACTATAACATACTTTCTCCTAGATTTTTTCCAATGAGCGTGCGCAAAGTCGTACTTTTCTGCATAAATTTGCGTGCGCAGAGTAACATTTTTCTGCACTGAGTGCGGGAAAGTATAACTACTCAAAATCTCACTGATATCGACAATTTATATTTATTTTGGTTGCTGTAGACTATTTTATCTTCATTATATCTATATTCAACCAAAATGATTTTAACTTTCCCTCAAGTTATCATTTGACTAATATTATTCAACCAGAAGTAATTGTGATAATGTTATTTATTGTGAAGAAAAAACCATTTTGGCGTGTCCAACCGATTTTTCAAAAACCATTTAACCACGTAGTTTTGAATTATTTTTCGAAGTTCATAATCACATTAATGTACAATTCATAACGTGTCTTTTTATGTTTGGACTAAGGGTGAGCGAATTTATCGATATCAAAGTTGATGATTAAGAACAAAATTAATCGATACTATCGCTACATTCAACATGAAAAATTATTCACCAGCTATTTTAAACAAATTGTCTATCCCAACCTCAACTGATACAAGTAAATAAAAAATATCTTCGTTTGGTGATATTCAACCATGTGTAGGAAGGAATACACCGTATTTCATTTTATGGATGACGTTCAGCTGTTTGGACCACCTGTTTGTCTAGAGACACATAAATCTCCATAATCCCACAACATTCATATAGAAAGTATCAGATTTCAGAAAATTAGTCGACCAGATATACGAAAGCGTTCAGAATGAGAGTCTTATGAGAAGGCGATTGGTTGATAAATTAATAATTTCGAAGATTAAAAGAAATAATCGAGGAAATATTGCAACATCATAAATGCCAGTCTGTCTTGCACCGGTTGGTGATCCATACACGAAACTAGGACCAATCATTCAATTTAAGAGCGATTCAATCCATTCTGCGAGGTAAACTTTCAACATCTGATAAACGCATTGCAAGAAATACATTCTTATCACCTATTATACTGTTCGATATTGTAAACAGTATTTATAAAATTGGTTGCGGGATAATTTGAATTGAATGATAGATCTCATTATTTTAATCTGCAATAAGGAAATACATATATTGATATCCATTGTAAAAATATTCCGGTGACTATATTAAATGTTTTGATGATTGAAGAATTGAGAGTAGCCAAAAACACTTTCTTTGTGAACGAATCAATTTTGATATACTTTCTCATCACCTATTATACTGTTCGATATTGTAAACAGTATTTATAAAATTGGTTGCGGGATAATTTGAATTGAATGATAGATCTCATTATTTTAATGTGCAATAAGGAAATACATATATTGATATCCATTGTAAAAATATTCCGGTGACTATATTAAATGTTTTGATGATTGAAGAATTGAGAGTAGCCAAAAACACTTTCTTTGTGAACGAATCAATTTTGATATACGGTTAGAAAAATAATTGCTCTTGCTCTTCAAACATTCAACTAACATTTAACCAAAAATTTGGTATTCTCTCACCATCGACAAAGTTTTCTTATATTTATCTAAAAGAAAGATATGAGCAAGGATATGAGTCTGGATACTATAGAATATTGAATGCTCAATCTAATAAATATCAAATAATTCCAATATAACGATTTTTAGTCAGTGAATGTATTTCAGAAATTATTATAAAAAAACTATTTTTCCTAAGAATTTTGACACCCTGTATCTTAATATGAACTTTTATTCAAAAAACAAAGATTTACCTTCACAATATATAGGTATGTAACATTCAGGAATACCCTGTATGAGCCACGTTTCTACACCAGTACCAATATTAATCTGTCATAATCACAGTAATCAAATTCAAGAGTTACAAGCATCTTAACAAGTTAATTCAATGATTTCAATTACATAATGGCTTGCCGTCGAATTTGCTCTTTATATTTGATGATTTTCATTGACTGTGTCTGATGGGCATTTATATACACGAAAAATGGCATTCATTATTACTAAAGTGTATTCTGAATTTTTTCCACCACTAACAATAATTTTGATTCATAAATCTCGTTTTGTTATCTCACTATTCTGTCAATCCACTGACATTAAGTCAACTTGTGATTGTAGAGAGATTTTGCCAGTTAAAATTTACCAGTTTGAATCTGTATATGCATCTTTCGATATCAATCTGAAAAAAAAGAATTATCACTTACAATCTGCGTTAGTGCTTTTAACATTCTCGTGCCATGATATACTTGTAAATACCTTTGAATAATTCATTAATCTCAATCAAATTATTTGCTCTTCAGAGATAATGTTTCAGTAGCAGATAAGAGGAGATAAATGACAGGGGACAAAACAGAGCTGGATAAATATAAATTTTTCTTGACGTTGATTTATGTGGTTGGAAATAATAGAGGCAATGCATATGATGAAAAATATGCTACTGATTTATTTTAGTCTTCAAGGCGTGTTTCACCTAAAATTCCTCAAAAGATGAAATGTTTTTCATTTTGAATTGATCATCATCTTTCTGTATCTAAAAATACTTTTTTTTATACAATCCAAAGTTTTGTCAGTTTTAACATGAAAAATAGACGAAGCCATAAAAATATGATTTATTTAGCTCTTATTATTCTCTATATTACCCTTTCTATGAAAAATCCAAAAGGAGTCCACTTAAATGTGTCATATTTGACAACTCAATATTAACTTAGTATATTCACTTTGTGAATATGCAAATTCTACAGGGGGCTCTGTTAGAAGAGCAGATAAGTTACATTGAGAGAGTTCAAAGAGTTCAAGAAGTTATTTTCCAATCACATAACTACTGTGGCATTTAGCGTACCATGCTAATTATAAATGATTGATTAATCATAGATTCGCAGTTTGAAGAATTCCTTAATATATGCATGTTCATCTAAAATGAAGCATACGAGAAAAAAGCTTGTTGCCTCTACCTTATAAACCTACTTTCATAATTCCACCCACTCTGAAAAATCGATAGGACAATACATTAAACTAACAGAGTGTTGCACATTGGTTTCCCATCAAGGACTTATCAGTAGTTAGCAAGCAATAAAAAGTAGTCCAGAGAAATTTAGAAAGTAAAAGTGGTTCGGAATTTCCATAAACTTAGTTAGTTAGAGTTGAAAACAAATTATCCATAGCAGTCAGATGGCAGATCATTAGACAACCAATTTCTCTATCTCGTTCATATAAATCTCATTAGATCTTCTGTGGATGATATAAGAAAAAAATCAGTGGAGAATTTGTAGAAAAAATAAATAATACAAACAAAAGTTATAAATGAATTGAGATATCTCTTCAAATCCAGCATTCTTCATTTTGATGAATAATTTCGGACAGCTTTAAAACTTTATGATGTGATTATTTTACAAAACATATTTATACCTTACAACTATTTCCTCTATCTCGAAAGTATACTAAGAGATCCAATCATATCACAGTATCATTGATTAATGCGTACAATCTTGCTGTACACTTGTACATGAATTATAACAACAAATTGTTCACCGGCCTATAAGAATATGATGTTACGAAAATAATTATTTTGATCATTATCCTGTTCGAAACTGAGGTAATTCATTACCACGCCTATGTAGAATAATGAATTATTCATCCTGTAGACGAGTTGCATGTATATGGAGAGAGGGATATTATTCCAGTGAACACCGTTTTAGATCGATTTTCTAGTCAAATATGGAAAAGCTACCTCATCGCCTTTGATTAAAGAGCAAACACAGTGGAAGATTAATAATTGCTCAATATCACTAATGATAACACCTACCCTATGCAAAGTGATAGATGTCTAGGATATGCAATGCTATTCGCAACCATATTTTCAGCTTCTAGTTCATATCGTCCCCCCTATTACGTATGGGCGTAACTAACAAAAAAAGGTAAAAAAGACTTGCGCCGGTACTACGCTTCTTTATGTGAGTGCTCTTTAGTTTTTTTCACCTCACGAAGTGGCGTAACTGTGTCTCTTATAGTTGCATGTCAATGAATATTCACCATCATGGCATATCTGCTGGATTAAATAAAAAATATATCACGTATGGGCGTAAAAAGCCAGATACGCCTGTTGGTGTGGGAAAATATTCGCTTTTTCTGATGAACTCGAAGGACGTAACTGATATGAACTCAGAACTATTAAGACGCGTATTCTTGTGTCTCATAGAGATATTGTAAAAAGTGAAGTGTTTTTAATCTTTTAGTAAGCCTATGGTAGCTTTTCACTTCTTGATTTCTAAAATAAATTAAATAATAATCATAACTCCACTATTTCTACCGCAGACGTATCTGACAAAATTGATATTTTCATATATTCGCTATTTGAATGCAAAATAAAACATGTATCCAACATTATTTCATGAAATAAACAACTTCAAATTTGGTTGAAGCAAACTTCATTGGGATCAACTGTGTTCGAATGAATCATAAAGCGGTTTAGAAAAATTCTACCCCAGAACATCAAAATTCTACTTGGAATATTATGCATACACTATACAGTGTGGCCAAGATAACTATGAATCAATAGCATAGGGATCAATATAGGGATATCGATAATCATATATATATAATAGTTACACACTAGGTCAAATCGAATAGGCAAAAACTTGCGAAACTAGGGGGTCAATAAATAGATGTTGAGAAATCCCAAAAATTATGTTTACTTCCGGAGATATTCCAAAATGAAAAGAAAACGAAATTTGGTGGTTATTATTTGTTTCTGAAGTTATTTGAAGAGTTTTGAAAAAAAACAAAGGCAATTTCTCGTAGCCACTTTTCAGCTCTACAAAATGGCGTTCACCAAATCTCTGTACCTACAACGTTTCGTTTCGAAGCAACCATCATCATCTTTGTTTCTATGGCACGAAAAAACTACACTTTGCATGACATAACAATGAAAAAGCGATTCGAACACCAAAGGGTTTATTCCTCTCATTCTTATTGCATTTGATAATTCCGTAAGTATCTCTGTCAGGCAAGCTCATATATAGTGACTCTAATGATAGATATCCTTATTTTATTGAAATTCCGTGCAGCCCAACGAAAATGCTTCTGGAACTTCATGACTATCATTGTTGGTAGCTATGAAATTATTATAATTATATTATATTATGGCTTACTAATGGATACAGTTGTTTTGATAGCTGTGGTTGAACATTCAATTAGCTGGATTTGAATGAATGTGATTACCGCCTCAATGATCCCACTTGTTTTTTCACTCTCTTGACTAAAATAATCTCGAAAATAATACCACTACAGACGTGCGCCAACAGTACAGCTATTACCATAATAACAGTGTTAAACGCTACTTCATTTTCTGAGAAGTTCCTTATGACTCAATCCCAGATCACTTGTTCTGCTCATGACTGATATTGCAATTGGTTGTTAGGAGGATTATTGTAATAGGAAAATATCACTCCATATAGTGGTTTCATCAGATGAAAATCAATGGCATTACCCCAAAAGGATCTGTTTGCCTATTATAATCCAAGAATTGGTGTGGTCCATTGCAATTTTGGCTTCACAGGACTCAAAGCTCAGATTGGATCTGTATAACATCGTGAGAAAGCAGGTGATCTCTTCATTTTCTATAGAAATCATTCCACCACGAGCGATATTGATCAAGCTCACTATATGGGCCCGGAATGTCAATGTCAGGTTCGAGACTTCGAGACCTATGCTGAATTTCTCTTCAGTACCAGAAATATTGAGAAGCTCATCACCAAACTTTGAAATACTCTAACACAGATGTCTTTCAAGAAGATGACTAATTTGTCCTTTGTCAGTTATTGAGTTGGTACTGAGACTCAAAGTTCTAGGAATGTGTTACTAACACATTTTTGTTCCACTGTCATTAAATTCAGCACAAAAAATACCCAAAGGATGAAGGTGTAGCTTTCACATTTTGTGATTCCCTCAAGGTGTCATTTTTACATTTTTAATTGATTCGAAATCACCAAAGGATTCAAACTGCCTTTTCAAAAATTTATAGGCTATCCGTTCGTTTCGTTGGGAAATATATAAGCAATTCAACTTTTACTGAACTCAAATGTGTGATAGCATGATAGTCTCCGTGAATATATTAAGGCGGTTCAACATAATAAATTGATTACATACCTACCCAACTGGTTTGGTAAGACGAATTCACCTTACGATGTTTGCTGATGGCTTTTGAAGTGACTTTACCAAGAATCTCATCGGTAATTCGTCGCAAAATGATAGAGGACGATACTGTTATATTTACGTATATGCGTAAAATATTCGAGATCGAATGGGGTGTCTTCAGATGAAAGGGGTAAATTAAAATAGCAAGAAAATCTACGAGTTTATTTCAAGTTCGCCTATAAATCATTTACTGTTATCGAATTAAGATTTTTGCTAATCAGAAATTGTTTATTAATGACCCTGTATAGTGGAGAACGATTAATTCATCAGAGTAAAATGAAGGGATTGAGGTTAGTTGTTTTGAAAAAATGTCAGTTCCATCCACTTAAATGTATTGAAAACAAGTAAATGTATGTGTGTATGTTGTTTTAGTTAGAAGATGGGATGATGAATTTGTAATT
Organism: Chrysomela aeneicollis; assembly: GCA_029955515.1. Taxonomy (NCBI): domain Eukaryota; kingdom Metazoa; phylum Arthropoda; class Insecta; order Coleoptera; family Chrysomelidae; genus Chrysomela; species Chrysomela aeneicollis. Next base: position 7,992,607 of record JARUHQ010000022.1, read on the forward strand.
TTATAAGCCTTAAGCCATCAAGACCTTATTGAAGATCTCATGCCAGATATTTACTACTACCATCTGTTTTCCTCACAACCGGTTTTGTAATCAATGATGACCCATAATAATTACGCATTGTGAATTTAAGACGTTCCACGTAATGCAACTCAAGAAAGAATTCGTCGAAATTACGAGAAAGTTACAGACATTCAATAGTGATTATATTATATGATTATTTAATCAGTAAGATCACTTGGAAAGCTTGGTCTACAATGCATAATTGAAGAAACCAGTATCAATATTCATAGGTAGTTCCGGTCTAGTCAGTTTGAAATCGAAGTAGGGAAACCCAAGGCACAGGGAAGACTATTTAGATTTATTCAGAATGACTAATGGACAGTGGAAACATCAGCTCACATACTTTGCCTTGCCTCAGATGAATAAAATACATAGACTGGCCCTTCCTATCTCTAATGCATGACATTGTTTGAAAGCAAGATCTAACTATCTCTCTTGGTATCGGGGAGTAATGTTGACCCTTCCTGTTAATAGTCGTGCGAAATGAAATTTATAGAGTTAAATATTCAGACGGATGAACCACAGAAATATAACACGAATTGATTCTTTGAAACATATTTATTCATCATTGTTCATTTGTATTACAGTCTACATAAAGGAAATCTGTAAAATACAACTTTGATCTACTGGAAATATTCATCATCTTGATTTCCACATTATTCCATTCCAGAACGTACGACTATGGGACTCACCAAAGAAATGACACTATTGACACTTTAAACCGAGAAACCCGCTTTCAACCACAAATGAAACAATTTTTTTACCATTTCAAGTGAAGAGCAATAAATTTAATACACGAAGAAGTGACCTAATCGATAAAAAACGCACAAATCAACGCTTTGAGAACGATAATACGACAACAAGAATGACCACGTCATGAATCGTAAACAATCTGAGAAACTCGTTCGAAACACGAAAGCGGCGAGTCCGGCCGACGAGGCCCGAACGATAGATTCTTACCGTGGAAACAAGAAGCAAGAAGGTTTGACAGTCGTGTTGGCACAGTGTTGCCAATCTGCGTGTAATTACACGAAATTCGTGTAATTTAGCAGCGACCCGTGTAATTTTTGTGTAGTACCTAGTCAAATGTGTGTTATTTGAGTGTAATTTGCAAAAAACCATTTCAGTCCTGTGATCTTGTTTCATGAAATCATAGAACTAAAGGAAATCATCATTAATTTCTATGCTTTGACACGGAGCATGGAGCTGAAAAGAAAAAGAGGTAGTTAAGTCAACTGTCATGAGTCATGGCTCATGAGTTACTGTGATTATTTCAGTGACTCAAGAAAAAAGTGAGTACTTGTTTTCAATGTTTTCTCAAACCTTTTCCACTCAACTTCCAACATTTTTTCCAGGAAAATGAAAACAAAAATAAATGTGTGGACCCAAAACCATCCACATCTTGAACATCTTCGAAGGATGAATAATTTATTCATTTTCAATGAAAAAAAATCTGGATACAGGAACTCTTATTGTAGGATCACAGTTTTGGTTTGACTTTTATTTCGAATGTTCCAGTCTATATTTTTCATTCGTCTGAGGCCCTTACCCATTAGATTAGAGGACTTGTCAAGTGTGAGGTTTCTTATGCTGGTGGAGCGGAAGCTTGATGAACTGAAACATTACTGTGATGTCGGTTAACATTCCAGTGACATGACATGTGTGTCTTTCCAAGGTTTTGTTTGTCCGCCCCTGCTCATAATTGAGATTCAGTTCCACTGTTGCAGTTATATTGTAAACTTTTCATTCGCTGCCATCAAAACAGATATATAAATCATTTTAATGTGTTGTTTCATTAAAAATTCACCTATTCACTTCGGAAACGAGCCAACTGGTTAAAATATTCACGAATCCAAATGAGCCCATATTTGAATTGTATGGAGGCAAAGATGGCCTCATGAATTATGAAAGTTTTCTTCATTTGAATGACTGTTGTCCAATGGAATTGTAATTACGTTGGTTGATTTAATGATTGAGGATAAATAAACATGAAGCCACATTGTTACTCCTAACAACATTAGGTGATACAAATGAAAAGCCACGAATTGCAATAAGTAAAAGTAAAAACAAAATGACGTTACAATTCGCAATTAAACAACTTCATGAGATCCAACTAGGTGGTACTTTTTAGTAAAATAATGATAATAGTTTTATTTCTGCTTGCTTTGACATCATCAGGAGCTAATAAAGAAATAACTTTTTCGACGACATACCTGAAATACGTATCATTTCGCACTGTAAACTAGTACACAAAAGTATTCTGTTAGTACTGAACAATTGTTCAAATATTACCATAAATAAATATTTTTCCAATATTTTATAAATTCAGACCAAAATGTACCCAAATATTTCTGTTGAAAGTTCAATAAAATTTGTTCTTTTTGTGTGATACATCTTTCTTATATACTTCTTCAGGCAATTGACCATTCCCAGAATAGGAAGTTATCATGGCGGATTTTGACATTTGACAGATTTAGGGAAAAGTCTAGGGAAAAATTTGACACTTGAAATAAGTGTTGCATGTCAAAATTGAATTGAAATGGAAACAAATCCAAATTCCAGAATATCGATAAATATATTTCTTAGAATTAAAAGGCACGAAGAAAAAGTTTATTGTTCTGGAAATTGGATTTGTTCACATTTCAATTCAATTTTGACTTGGAACACATATTTTGTCAACTGTCAAATTTTCCCCTAGATTTTTCCCTAAATCTGTCAAATATCAAAAATCGCCATGATAACTTTCTATTCTGGGAAGGGACAATTGAATTGGTTTCCTGTGAAAATGATTTGTCAAACTCGTCTTGTCAAACGCGTATGAAATATCCTATTTTCCGCACTACTTGCACTTATACTATATTTAAACCGTTGTATTCAAAATGTCTGAATACTTACCTACATATCTGATGAACTCTATTCTATAATAATGAAGTTTGTACATGTTCTCTTCGTGATTATGATAAAGATCAATATTTACCTCATGTCTACAATGAACTAACCTCGTCAAGTATCTGTACAGGATGGGCAGATTTTGATGTATGTATAGGGTAACTCGGTAACTATAGGCGGTACAAAAAAATTTTGGTCGTATGCTCGATCTCTTTTTTCGAGACAAATTCACTGGCGAACATAATAATGTTTCCAAATCATTTCAGATGAATTTTAGAAAATATGGCATTTCAAGATTGAAAAAAAAAGATAATCATCAGCTAGTTATTTGGAATTGAAATCAACATGAAGACTCTGGATTCCCAGTCTACAATGTGATAGAAAGTAGCATTCATCTGATATCTGAGGATCTCTTGTTATGGCTTGCGGCTACATTCATGATAGTGAGCGCTTAAGCAAATATATGGTAACTACCGAGGTAAATAGACAGTTTTCCAACTCAGCACGTAGATATCTTCTTCAAGGTCGAGTGACAGAATCGATCTGTTCAATTGATGCTCTAATCAAATAAGACGTAATCTGCCAACCAAAAGGGAAAATCGATAAATAAGTAGTTTCAAAATCATCAATAAACCAACAAAGATTGTTTGATGATTTATTTTAACATCCACATTGCTTTTTATATGCTCAGACTGTTGACATTTCAGAAAGCTATAAAACACTCGATAAACCATGATGGAATCATTTCACTATAGGAGCGCCGGGTCCAGCTATACAATAGTAATTTACGTAACAAGTCCGGAAAATACTGTTTTTTTGGATGAGTGGACAAAATTCTAGGACGAGCGTAGCGAGTCCTGGAAGTCTGCGAGTCCAAAAAAACTGTTTTCGGGCGTGTTGCGTACACAATTTTTTCGGCAACCGTGTAGAATAACACATCAAAGAAACACATTTCTTTCAAAAATTGAAATGTTAGCTAATTTCATGTCAGATAGCTGTCAGTCGTTATTTTGCTGCTATGGTAATGATCAACTGCATTTATCAAAACCATACTACCAAGATTTTCATATTTACAATGACAACAACGATGTGATTCTTCCCGGCCTAGTCCGGGAAGTACGTACTTCCCGGACTAAGCCGGAAAAATACCACTTTCTCAAAAAAAAATCGTCTGGAAAGTACGTGATTGTTTTATTTTTGAACAATAATTTACTTGAGTTTCAACATTCAGTTGGTGAATTTGTTTTGCCTAAAGCCGCGAATAAAGCACATGTATCAGATCACAATCTGTAGTCACTTAAGTAGAGCAATAAAATTAGAGTCTAATGATCTTATTTAATTTTAGGGATTTAATTTTTCTTGGTTTACTAGCAATATGCTAATATTTCAATACAAAGTTGTTATAAACGCTGGGCGAATAACGCTTCATTAGGAATAAGGTGTTGCAACTAATTTATTGCGACTGAATTCATCAATGCTCGTCTAGTCTACTAGATCATTTGAGAAAACGTGATTTATTTGAAGACAATTACAATCTCCCGATAAGGATTGCCCCATTCAAATAGATATCGACTCGCCCTGTATACAACAATCGTTTGTCAATAGTAATTGAGTTAACGGTATTTGTGTATCTGTGTGTTGAAACCGCTACCAGCATTATATGACAAGAAAGAACCCTAATCTTTGCCATTAACTGAGAACTCGAGTCAGACAATCCCCTAATTGAGTTTCATTTTATTTTTTCATGTGCCCATTTGGAAATAATATTACCCAAAATTGCCTGTCGTATTGTCTCCATTCCATATGTAAATTATGACTATAATGATTGATTCCAGATAGTTGAATTCCTGGAAATCCCTGCAACCCAATTAGTTTTTTCATATAACAAAGCGATATATAAATCAGATATTTTTATTTAAATTAGAGTTGAATTACCAATATACAACGGTGATTTGAAGAGACATATAGATGCAGAAACCTAACCTACCTCCACCAGAGTCGGTATAGCGGTCGTTAATCATACCCCTAAGGGGGAGAAAAAATCGTTTTTGCGAAGAATGCTTTGGAAACAACACCAACAACAAACTAAATTATACTGGTGAAGTTTTGAATTAGGATCGACGTGATAAGCTAGCTGTTTTTTCTTCTCAAGACATAACAATGTTTTATACAGCAAAACAATCCCAAAGAATAATATGATATGATATGTTTCAATAAAACTTGATATGATATGTTTCGATAACACTTGAACATCATGTGGTATTTTTGTGTTTTTCAAAATTTTGTATGATTTTTTCATCTACACAACGATGAGTATATTGGCTGATGGTGGACCTAAGTAGGTCCGAAACATGTACCCTTGTTTGAATTAAAGTTGTGGAGATGACTTTGCTGTAGAACAAAAACTACTCCACATTGAGAAATATGGATTCCTTTCACCGATTAATAACAAAGTTTGCTAAACATAATTTATGGCGTTCTCTCCAAAGCATCACTCTTTGCAAAACGCATTTGTCTCAATTTTGAACGTAAGAAAAACAAAAGTTGATTGTTGTATCTGTGACATCAAGAACGCCTTGGAAAATAAGATGACAGATTTAGATTCCCTGTAAAAAAGTGTCTGAAGAACTTCCGTTGCTTAGTTTTTTTGGTTTACATTCAAAAAATAATAACGAATTAAAATATACGAATAAATAATTGAAAAATTGTAAATTATAATTATTATGCAGCATAAAAATGCACAACTTTGCCCCAATTGACCCGACTCTCATGATAATTGAAAGCTCGGGGATCCTGTAAACTGCTAGCTCAGTAACGTGTTCACATAATCTGTCGCCAAATTTGAATTCATAAGAGTATAGTTTAAAAAATGGACTTCAAAAATAGATGTTTAGTACTACACATACTCACAGTACAAGATAGGCAAATGGTAGATGAATAATCCAGAATATACATACCTATGTATATTATTCATTATTCAACGACATACACATACTTTTGATATGCAGAATCAGAAGAATGCGTTTGAAGAAAGTTTGAGTAAAGAAGGTGTACTAAGTAGAAGCAGATACTTTGTGACTAGACGTTGCGATTAATGATCGTGATTGAAGAAATAACCAATGAAACCAATACCGGCAATTAATTCTTTTGCTGAAGACGATGCTAAGTGAAACAAAACTTGAGATTATTAGATATTATACTTGAGAAAAACTATGTTGAGTATATCTAAAGAATCTGTGTCTAAAGGTTGAAGTTATTGAGCTTGACGCAATAGAAATAAAGAAACGATAGGTAGAAGAAGAAGCAATGAAATGAATGATTGGAATGGTTGGTGAGGATGAGAGACAGGGTAGGAGGCAACCAAAAATAGATGGCAGGCAAGAATATACGAAAATGAGGAAGTGGAACACTTGCGAAAATATTGGATCCGAAGGAAAAGAACAAGAACTGGAGCAACTGGAAAAAGATCAGCAAAACCAATTCCACCTACGTGCACAGTACAAGGTTTACAATAATATATACTTAGACGCATTCGAATAGCGCGCACTTTCATCTGATGGAAATAGTGCGAATCGCAACTGCCAACGACCAACTCCAACTCACCATGGACAGCATCTTCGAGGCAAGATCCGCCACCGGGCACACTCCCAATGAAGCACAAAGTTAAGAGCGACCGCGCGGCGTTTGGGCGTGCGCCCACGCCAAGTGCGCCCCCGTGGGCTCGATGACAACCCCAACGGGCGTCGCAAGTGGACTGAAAACCTGCGAGTCCGGCGATGCTCGCCAAGCCTGGCGCGATTCGGCGCACCGCAAGGTTCGGTCTGGAGGGGGTCGAGCAATGTCCACGGAGACAAGCGATAAGCGCTTTTTAAATTACTGATCGTTATGGCGTTGACCTTAAGGGACCCTTAACTTCGTTGATTCCGATGTTTGGGTGAAATATACATGCACAAGTTGTTATTTCGGTTTGTGGTGCCGTAAACAGCGATAGCGGGTTCAAGAGTCGAATCTAAATTGCCGTTACAATCCGAGATGATAACGAATTGTTGTTGGTTGGAATTGGTGCCGAATGCGTCTAGAAGGGACTGTATTTTTCTAGAAATTATGACATCTTCATGATGGGAATGAACCAGGATACCTTCATAATGCATGCCCTCGTACGAATTATAGGTACCTAGTTGACCGTCCTCTGATATGATATTTCCACAAAGTTCATTGGGGATCTAATAACTTGGTAGAATTCAATGCAAACAAAACACAAGCATGTCTTTTCTCTAGAAGAGCCGATCTCACTGTGCCCAACATAATTCAGTCAGAAGTAAGCATACCATTGAAGACATTCATTTCGATGCTTGGCGTTACTATCAGCAATAACCTTTCTTGGGAATATCACGTGAGGTCCATTGCCAAAAGAGCATCCCACAAACTTGGATTTCTGTTTCGAGCCAAGAGCTATTTCACTCCCAGTCAGCTGCTTATGATCTATGAGGCACAGATCCGACCTGTCCTGGAATACTGTTCCCATAATTGGAGTGCGTTACCTAAACATATCCTGAAACTATTGGATTCTGTCCAAAAAAGGGCAATTTGTCTCGTTGGTGATGCCTCGCTTACAAACTCGCTCACTTCTCTGGAACACCGTAGAAAAGTTGGCGATTTATCTCTATATTTCATAGATATTTTCATGGGCGATGCTCTTCTGACATATCAACAATCGTTCCTCCATTAGCAGTCTCATCGAGATTAACCCGTCAATTTCATTCTTCACACCTTATCGTGGTCACTTTAGAGACCTGCAGAACATCCCTTTCCAAAGACTCATCATCCAACGAACATCGAGACTATGGAACTCATTGCCTAGGGAGGTGTTCCCCGAGGCATACGATTTCCATAAATCTAAGAAGAACACAAACTCCTACCTTCTCTCCTTTGGTTCTCACGATGTCCTCTGAACATTACAGGATATCCCTTTTCGTGAAAACCAGGACATAAAAAAATAACATTCATTACCTCTACATTGAAGACACGAATCTGCATAGGTTGTTGTTGGTTGGAATTGGTGCCGAATGCGTCTAGAAGGCACTGTTAATTTTCTGGAAAGTGTGACATCTTTCTGATGTGAAAAAAACCAGATACTTTCATAATGCATGCCCTCGTACGAATTATAGGTAGTTGAGCGTCCTCTGATATGAGATTTCCACAAAGTTCATTGAATTAACATTCATAACCTATAAGAAGGCAATACTGGAGATGGCTCAAGTTAATGAGATCATCTTTATGCCTCTGATGTCAAATTAAAAAAAAATGTTTTTCTTCATTTAGGATCATTTTGAAAATTCCGACATTTTGCACAGTTTCAAAAAACATCCTGTAGTACTATTATGGAAAAAAACCTCATGTATCGAAAAAGTACGAGATCATACCTATAGCTGAAGGACTGAGGTAGGCTTCGCCTCCGGTTTTCGGTATTTCGATATTCCGAATATTTTGAAGTACTGCACTCAACACTGAATAGTAAAATTGATTTCTTCGCTAGTTTCAAAGGAGAATGTACTATTGAATCATCCTGTATAATGTTCATATTAAAATAGACACAAGCATTTCGTTGATATTCATTCTGACCTATAACAGAAATTAAATCACGTTTGTTTTTCTAAGACTTCAAATTCCCTTGAATAGGGCTTCTGTGTCCTTTTCATATTATTACCCTAATGATTAGCCATTGTATATCCTGATAGGTAGTGAAAATAAGAAGTATTTTATATATATGTTGACATTACACGCAAAAAAATTTGTAGAAATTACAGGAATCGAAGTGATTTTTACTGGTTTATACAGTTGATATATGGACAGAAACTCTTTCCAGTGAACACTACTATTGAATCCAAGTAAATTGAGTCAACTTACTGATCACATCATATAATAGTCAACTTCATTAGGCACACGGATGATAAGTTAAAATTCGTACTTCATTTGTGTGTACATTGAGGAATAGTAAAATACACAATACTGGAAGAGTTCTTCTTCTTTGTATCAAATATTGTAATTAATCAATGAGAACTGGTAGATTTTGTTTTTTATTCAGTGAAATGAATTTTATATACTAGATTGAAATATACTACATGACAAAAAGTGATAATTCGAATCCTCATCTTCATTACCGGTAGTGGAATACTCTCAACCGATTTATTGCAATCCCTTCTTCTATACTCATTGATGATGGTAGGTATTCATGATTATAGAACAAGAAGCAAATATTCTTCTTGAGCTTCTAGTTGATTCGGAGTAGATTTTTCTAGGAAAGTTTTGATGTCTCTATTGGTAATCTTCCTCGAAATCGTAGTGAATATCTAATAAACAATTATTCAGTTCGTAGTTATATGAATGGAAAAGTAGTTTTTCTTACCAAAGTGTATTCCAGGTTATGTTTATACGCATCAGCAAATATCCATCTTCAGTATCCCATCGATGCTTTCATCTTTCGTAACCATAACCCTTACTTGAAATGTATCTTCTAGACGAAAGTATTCGTAATCCTTTAAGAAATAAATCAACCTACATAATGATCACAATTTACTCAAAAATCGCTATCAGTACTTCTCTTTTCACTTTCCTCATTTTTCTTCTTGGCAAGTCCTAGTTTAATAACTCTTCTCCTTTTATTGAATTATCATAATAAAGAATCAATCTAGCAACCATTTTTTCTTCAACACATTCATACCCTCAATCATTTCTTTATTTATGCGTAATCCTCAAATGTCCAATAAGTGCCTTGAATGAAGCAAATACCGCTGAATAACAGAAACATTTCATCTTCACCTCGATTATGATGGCACACTAGCTGCGAAAAAGAGATACTGTCAACCCATACCATTCAGGGGAAAAACGACTATTTGAATGTTTATTGTTCAATTTAGTATTCATCAATGAACAGCATTATGACAATTATTACTTGCCGAATAGAACATTGCTTCGTTCTGAGGTGAATTACTTTGCAAATCATGTATTTTGAATGTGTATAGAATTGAACTGTCGAAATAGTTATTTAGTTTCATTTGGATTAGTTCACTTTATCATTTTCTGAGATTAATTTCACTAATGTGATAGTAAATTTCTGAATACATTGCAAGAACTGCTGTAAGAGATTTTCATTATTTCCTCAGACAGATTATACCATACCAGAAATTTTGAGTTAAAATCACAATAAGGAATATTGAATACATCACCTGCGATTTGTTGTTAGTAAATTAATGAAGATTACTACGAGGTATAATACTTTCTACTTTGAATGAAATGTCATTTTCATACTAGTATACATTCCTAATGGTATATTGAGGGAAACTTTTTTTGCAGTTGGGATTTCTAGGATTGCTCTTAAGAAGTATCAGGAAATGTTCACTAGCCGGAACTGTTATTCATCAGATGGATATTGTCAGTTTTAGTACTATCAAGGGTGATTTCGCCTGTGGTAATCGTGAGAAAAAATTTACTTTCTTAGTAATGTAAAACACGTTTTGTGATTTGTTACCCCCAATTAGTGAAATTCTAGTAATCTGTATTTTCATCAAGTATCGGACTTTCATAGCTCGAGTCTTCATTTATTCTGCTTCTTCCATCAAAATGGATATTCACGAACCTATTTTGATAAGCCTCCTTTAATCTTCAATTTGAACTAATTTTGTTGTTTCTTTGAAAGTGCGAGTATAACAACTCATTATCTAATTATATGATTTTGTTCACTGTATTAACTCATCAATAAAATAATCACTTTCTGATTTCATGTCTGTGTGTTCAGTGGGCGTGATGATGACGATTGTCGATTATTTCGACAGTTCAACAGGTGTATTAATAGCACCGTTTGATTACGGATACTATACTTGCCCCACATTCCTGAATGAAAAAGTGGTATATAATGTTCCATTTGAGTCAAGGACGTAGTTGATATTATCGGATGAAAATTGATTCAATAAATCAACTACCTACTCAAATAAATTATTCCATATGATTACTGTGACAGTTTTCAAGTTAGAAAAATAGAGTGAACTTTAGTTGTCCTTCTTATCAATACCCTCAATTGAATAGATGTTGAGGACCCATGCACTTGGACCAAGAGATCACCTTATTGGTCGATATTATTAGGAATATCATTGGATTATTTTTGCCTTTCGAAAGATAATTGGTGAGAATTCATGAAATCAATCCATGAAAGTTGATACCACACAAGCTGAATATCAAATAATGTCACACATGTAGTAGCTAATGAAAGTGACACTAACATAAACTCAGTCATATTCATTAGATTTAACTTTTGGTAGTGCCAATAGTGCGATTCATTTCATCACATTACTTATTCATTGAGTCAAGGGTTAAATAGAAGAAAATATTCATTGTAGATATACGCATTTTAAATTTCCTTTTGTTGTGATTGTGATTATGATCGTTTGGTTCCTAGAGCTGTAAAGGTGACATGAACTCAGTGTAATGCCCGTTAATTTATGATGCGATGAGTGAATATAAAAAAAATTGGAAAACTTGACAAACTGTCCTACTGAGTCATCAATTTACCCACGATTCGAAGTATGTTTGAGCAGATCATAAAACCTAATAAATGGCAAATTGATTGCCAAGTAGTTAAATATATACAGGTTTTCAATATATCATTGTGAAATCTGGTGCTAACCTACAAATTCAGACTCAATTTTTACCCTTGTACCATATACGAGAACAGATGTTGCGTGCTAATGGATATAATATAGAAAATACACCCTTTTCGGATTAGGTGTGGTAGTGACGTAGTCTTGGGGATTAAATAAACGCCTGTCGAAAGATTCCTAAGATTTTGGAATAATCTATCAATTACAGCCACTGCCTATTTTTCATTAGCATTGCGTCTTCATTTGCATTTGGGAGATATTAAATCTGCATGTTCATTCTGAATCTATTATTTGATAAAAACAGATGAATATGGCCGCTGAAATATTGTTATTTACTTTTCGCATCCTGCTCAAAAATTTTTATTCACATCCTCATTCACATCCTATAGTATTGTTCAACATTTCACAGGCAGACATCTACGAGTCAATTTTGGTTTCGGCCGTATTTTGGTAGTGGATAAAGACACATTTTGGTCTGAATACAAATATCAAGCAATATAATATCTTCAGAGATATAACATTACATCTAAACCAGAGAATGTTAACTATCTTCCATGTGAAGTGTGGATGACATTATCATCTAGATTATATTATTGAAACACTTTCAGTTAGACCCTTGTTATATAAATTCTAATATAATTATGACGAAAAAATTACCAAATCGCATATCACTCCAAGATGGACGCGCTATATTTATTCAATGAGACTAATTCAACCAAACGTACTAACAGGGCTGAGGATATTGAAAAAAAAACAGCATCAGGCGATTTATCCAAAGAGCCTTTTTGGCGTCCAAGTTTCCGGCGTTTTGGTCATTCGGCGAAATGTCCGGACCCCATTGCAACAGCACCTGGTTCGCTAATACTTTTGAGAAAGTAACTAATAACACAAATGAAGATTGACGTTCTGATCGCAGGACTGCCAATTAACTATATTGATCTGGCGTGAACTAACATCTTGACAACTTGATGCATCCATCTCACGTTTATGTAAATACAGGCAAGCGTGATATTGTATATTTTGACAGAGCGTGTGCTTCAGAATGTGGATAAATATCGTTTCAGCATTGCAAGATCTATTCGAGAGGTTTTAGTTTTCGGTTGACAATTATTATTGGAAGAGAAACTAGTCTATCTAATTAAAAATATCAAACAGCTACTTTCCTGGCAAATACCACGCAGAACAATGAATTATATCTGCTCGTAGTCCATGTGACGATTCACACTGTGAATGCAGATCGCAAATGTTTCTTTCTTCCTAAGAAATGACATATTCACATCGAGACCAGCAAGCTCAACAACCTACAGATCGGTTTCGGGTTTATTGGCCCTCATCAGTGCAGGATATAATGTTCTGCGTGGTGATTGCCAGGAAAGTAGTTGTTTTCTGCTCGTAGTCTACCAGACATTCAATTTTGAACTATGTTTGATATTTTTAATTGGATATACTATTTTCTCTTTGAAAAATGTTTGTCCAAATCATGACTTTTCCATTTTTTCTATTATTATTGGGTTGTCCTAGCTCAGCATCTCAGTGTGTAATATCAAAAGGGCATGTTAGGATGAAGGTCAGATGAAGTTTAATATATGAATTGAATATCTATTCTTCTTTCTGTGATCAGTCTTGAAATGACTCATCAGTTCGCAGTTACTGATTTGTACTGAAGAAGTGTATTATTGACATTTGATGGTCAAGGATTGTCTTTGGGGTATTTTATATATCAACTTACGCTTAAAATTTGCTAATCATTTTGCTTGGAAACACTCAGTTAATTCATTTTATCATAAGAATTACCATTGAAGCACCATTACTGAATTAAAAACTTCGGAAACCTAAGGTGTAGGGGAGACCGGGGCTAGTTGATTATTGGGGTTAGTGGACGAATCCCCTTCAAATCTCATTTTATGAGATGGATTGTGCTTCTATACGCGATATTGTAGTGAACTAGTAACCAGCCCGCTATTACATGTATTGTTCTTATCGTAACTTGAATACTGTGTCAGTGAGGATTTATAATCTGTGATAAGTGAATATTTATTTTTTAACAATTCATGAAATTCTGTCCATCGAGTACTTCTGGGTACATTTCAATAATTATATCTGAGAAATGTGATACATTGACTATTATTTGCGATATTTTATTTCATTCGTTGCATGAAGATTTCGTATGCAGGCCATTTTCATTTTGAGAATACATTACGGTGTTACTTGACTAATCATAAACAGCGTTTTATGTATCAACTGTGACTCCAATGATGATAATGTAGGCCTGCGTAGGCCTACTCTGACTTTCGGATCACCCTGATGATTATATCTGATATGCATTGAGAAGAAGATATATTTTTTAAATAGGTATATGAGACTTTATATTTTCAAAAAGACACCTAAGTAAAGGTCAAGTCAACTAGCCTAATCATACATGTCAACAACCCCATATCCGCGGTTCGTTGACTAATTGTCACCTAACCTAAATTCTGATCTTAACTCAGAGATCAACTATTGTGAAGCTGATTTAAATTTTTGTATACATATACTCATATGTATATGTGGAATCTTGGTGAGGAAACACTCGATAGAAGTCGTTTATTCACAAGTATTTAAATCTAAAATAGATTTACATAGATGAGGTCCCAATAACAAAATGTTTTCGTACATGATTCAGATATACAGCCTTGAGTTTTGTTCTATTGGAATTTTGATTCACTTCCATCAGAGTAACTTTATTCACTATTGGATTTTTTATCTGAACAACCTAGGACAAGATATTGTCACCAATTAAAATGATTTGTTTTTATTGATCAGCTTGGTCAATAGATGCGAACCCTCGACTTTCAAATGTTGAAACATCCTGTATAATTGGGTTAATTTGATGATAGCTATTAATCTTCTTTCTTTTTTTTTCATATAATGTACACGATCATATCGTATTCCATGGGAAGGGCTTTGCCCCCAGTACTGAATACGCGTCAGCAGTTTTTATTACCATCAGACATTCTCCACAACATTTTTCTTATACAAATGTAATTTTCTGTATTGCAATACAAACACCTCGTGCAAACGTGATATCGATAATGGCCGATGATATCGGGTTACAAGGTACATTGATGCAATGTCTTGTTCAGGGACTGGAAGCGTTTTGAAATGCTAATCAAACTCGAACATTCATTTGTTTGCTGAATTTTGCAGGTTGGAAGAGATGTGCACACCGGAAAGCCTGTAGCAGTTTTTGGTTGTAAGGAACGAAGTTATTGATGAAAAACATGACATGCATGTGTTAGTGAATGATAGATATTTATTGTTATAAAGTTTGATCCCAATATGTCATTTTATATATCGAAAAAATATTTTGAGAATACTACTCCCAAGAGTCCCAAGTATATGAATTTGTTGAAAACTTCCACATATTCTTCCAAATAAATACATTTTCGCTTGCCGTATTTCCATCTGTTGAAAACAATGATTTTTGCAAGTTCCATCCCACCATTGATATTTCTAGAATTCTGTTAACGTTGAACGTGATAATGTTGGAAATCCCAGTGACATGCTTGTGAATTATGAAAATAGAAACATAATAAAGAAACAGTTGATATCGTGCTACAAGGTTCTATTCTATCCAGGGTTAGGACTTGGGTTTTTTCATATCGCCAAGAAATATTTCACCTCACAACAAAAATTCAACGCCATATATAAGGCTGCCGGAATATTCAGGCTCGAAAATTGCCGAAATTTCCTGTCACCCTATTATATTTTTTATCAAACCATCTAGCTTTCAGAGAAAATACTAATTCCTTCCTATTATCTAATAAAAGTTATATAAAACCAAATGATAACATCCGCAACCTCATAACAATTCACCAATAAATATCAGAGATGTTTGAAAATACTAGACAACGAGTAGAAAACAAAAAATTTCCTGGCTTGTATATAGGCAGCAACAAAATACAGAGTGTTCCGTTTAAAAAATTCAACTCTTACATACCGCACTCGTGTAGAACACCCTGTAAACATTTTCGAATCGTAGTTTTCAGAACCCTCTACGATACTTTCATAATAAAATTTCTTCAAATGATTTCCCCTCAGTCTGTCTCAATCGTCTACACGTGACTCGCCCTGTTTTCTTTGAATTATATTTCCGGTACCTGGTAATGTGTGTCGAGTAATCACAATCACAATCTGCAATCATTGCTGTTCAGCTTGTTAGAGAAGATATATGCATATACAGGGTGTCCCAGCGAAAACAAAACAAGGCAATTTGGAACCAATTTGTTTATAATTTTGTCTTATCTTCGAAGCTGATGTGTTCCTAACCAGGACTCTATGAATTGAATTCATCCTGTTTGATTGTATTACGAAAGTTTAGTTTCCTATCGATATGCACAATTTCGCATACTAATAACACCAATAACAAAAATGAGAGCGTTGAGAAGAGAAATAACTGCATGCCTCGTTTTGTTTCCGCTGGGACAACCTATATATATTATATACAATAAACAGCATTATCAACCCATTTGGAGGATCAGAAAAATCGATTCTATGGGTATGCGCATGATTAATGTTGCTGTTTTGTCATGTCCCACAATTGGAAATCACTGGCATAGTGTCATGTAGCGCGATGGAATCACGTGATATGCCTGTAACAGGTATTCGACCTGGGTTTTTATCTTACCAACACGACCAATACTATTTCTCAGAGAACCGTTTCGGATGTAGGAAGATTTACGAGCTATAAAGTTATATGTTGAAGTGTTCCTGAAGAGAAAAATGCCGTATACTTCCATCTGAATTATTAACAAGACGACCGCATATACATTTTCATGTGAATTTTAATTGAGAGGGAATTTACATCGGATGTTTTCAATCACTGTGAAAAAAACGATGCAATATTATTAGGTTATCAATCAAATTGAATTATATTATATAGAATGGGTACTGTAAAAATATTTCGACAGATAATTAGAAGCTCGAATACAGGAAAATCCCATAGAGGTTTTATAAACATTCATCTGTCATTTAAATCAATAATTAACAACTAAGAAGATGGTCATCTTTCATCTTTTCAACTAAGAATTAACAATTATGAATTCAACGCATGCGCATAAGGCATATTTGAACACAGAACCATTTCTTCGCTCTGAATTTCAGGCACGGAGCCTAATTCTTGAATGATGTTTATAAACACCTTCTTAGTTGATGTAGTTGTTGATTATTAATTGTTAATGGAATTCTTGGTTTAGTTGAGTTTATAAATTCACCATTAACTCGCTAATTGACGTCACATGTTCGAATGTTTTTCTTGAGTCTTCAGATAGCCTTATTTCATGCAAACGAATTGGATAAATGTACCCCAAACGAGAGGTTCTCTATTTTCATTGTGTATAGATGTCGTATTTGAGACCTCCGAAATACATCAAAATCACGTATCCCTGATGACAGCACAGAGACGTTCAAGATATGACGTTATGGTAACGTCAGCTTGTGCTCTTAAAATATGATATCCCTCAAAATACGCAATAATGACGTCTCCATGATGACGACAAAGATACGTTGGCAATATGACGTTATAGCAACGTCAGCTATTCGTTAGGTGACCTCGCAGACCAAAAATGACCTAATAATGCCGTCAAAATGATAGTTAACTTCAAAATGTAGGAGTTTTCATCGGGAGTATCAGTTTGAGTTATAACTTTGCAGAAAATGATCAGAAAGTAATGGTTTTCGACGGTTCTGTAAATAATTCAGAATATAACCTCACTTTTATCGTTTTTTGTAAAATTTAATGTAAAATTATTGTTATTTTTAGAAATCATTCTCTATCGCCAGTGACACAAGTGTTATTTATATTCAGATTTTATGCAACAGCACCAGGTTCATGTTGGTAGTTTGAAGTTCAATCTTAATGCATCAAGTGTTAGTGGTCTTTTTGAAAAAACCTTTTATAGATTTCAAATAGCCCAACGAAAAGTTATCTGAAGGACCTACATCACAGATTCTTGGTGAACAGTTACATTTTGACAAAAAGGATAACTTCATGGAATTAAACTATTCACTGGCCATATTCTTGAAGCAAACAATGTTGTTTAAATTTTCCTCCATGAACTTACCTTGAAAATTGGAATCATCCAAACTCACACTAACTTATCTTGCTTGGAATATGGAAATAAATATCTAAACGCCCCGTATCTACATGAAATTCATTTGATGAACGTACATGGAGAGATGGAAAAACGATAGCACCACGTGTTAAAACTGTTGATATCATCACATATGCGCCTTGAGTTCTGCGACCAACTAGTTCAGCTTCATTTTGAGTCCGAGGACCGAGACGAGACAACTTTGCGTTGGTTCACTGACATAACACATGTGTTTGAGATTATTACAACTTTCCCTACAGTCGAGTCGGTGAAATTGAAACGCTTCTTTCTCTTCACACCAGGCTATTTTTCGCCGATTATTCATCTATTTTTAGCTATGTGATCTTTATTCATTTTTCCCATTGGCTCAGACACATTTAAATATAAATTAATGTCATTTGATGCATCTTCCCAAGAAATATCATAAACATTGTTGTTTTTTTCAGAGAAAAAACAAGTCGATTCCAAATTGGTAGGTATCTAGGTGTTTTGCAAATCAAAATTGAGAAAATTCAAGTTGTCGGCTACAAAATGGCGGACAAGTATTGTCTTGGCTGGAATAATAGATAATTTTATTGTTGGTCCTGTCATTCTTCTACCAAGATCCATTTTTTTCTCAGCATTATGTGATGTCCATTTAGGTCTCTTTGATGATGGAAGTTTGATTCCTTTCACTCCCTTTCTGCTTAGCGTGATTCCCAATCATTTTTTGTTTTTTTATCAAATGTTTTATTGATTCACTTGATTCATCTACTTCTTTGCTTCCTCCACAGATGTTTTTATGAATCCATGCATATTCCAATGAATTTGTTGATACTACTGTATCTATTGTTTTTTGGCAATTAGACACCAACTAGTTCTACAAAATACAAGAACAAGAAATGGAATTTGAAGATATTGTACACCAGCACTTTAATGAAGTGATATTAAAGTAGACAATGTGAGAATAGTGTATACATTGTTTTATTAGGATCGCAAAATTTGCGAGTCAAACAGAGAATTTTTCGATCTGAATTAAACATATGCTATTTTTTCTATGAAATGTGAGAGAAATAATCACCATTTTGGATTACGACAATCTAACCCTGACCAATTTTCTAGCAGGAGGCCAATTAGACAAAAAAGAAGAAGAGGAAGAACTCACTTCACCTCTCATTTCATATGTAGAGTTTTCTTGTTCATTTTATATCGGTTAATTCACCTCAAATGTGGCTATATAGGAAGTCAAAAATAATGTGCTGGTCAATTGCCTCTGAAGCAGATGCCATATAAAGAAACATGATGTATAACTTTTGACGAATCAAGTTTATTCTATTTTCAATTGTTGTTTCAATATCCATATCACAAATCGATTGAATATTATATATGTAGGTACTCATGCATTATTTGTATCAGAGTTCCTTATTGAACATAATGAATACTATGCTGTTCGTTCTTGATGAGTTATTGCTCCAAAAAAAAATAATAACAATCATATAACAATGTAAATGCTACTAGGTACCTCATTTCAAAATCCTAGAATTAAAAAAAATCAACTTCATCTAGCTCCTAGACACTAAAAGTGTTGCCTAGCAACATATGAATTAATCATTTAGCTGTGTCAGTAGGTATGAGAAACGTCAACTAGAGCTAATTTGAGAACAAAAATGTACGCCTGATACATGAATACTCAGTTAGTTTTCAGAAAATATGTGAGGGTTTGCTGATCTAGAATCCTGAAACTCTCATTGGTATACCCTTCATGCAAGGTGGATATAGGATGGTGAAACAGCTTCCTATTAACAAGCACTAGAATAAACTGTAGACCTTTGCCTACTTGATTTCATACCGTAGTAATATTTCCTGAAGTTATCAGAGATGGCGACATACCTTGTGTCGGTAAAACAGAATCTGTGCATCTGTCACCTTTTCATCAGTTTCATCTATTCTAGATGAAAAATGACTGAGAAGAGTCAAAATATCAATATTCATTCCAGATTCACTGAAAATATTGTGTTTTGATGTCATTTCAACTCATGTCTGTCAGATGCGAACCACAGAAATACATGAGCAACAGAAATCTTCTTCGATAATCGATCTCACCGCCATCTTCATTCAAGTCGTGGAAATATTAGTATCTTCTCAAACGGTCTACAAGTTTTTCGCAGAAACAATTGAAGAGCTGTTTCACCATCCTATATCCTTTATGTTAGTGTCGATTCAATATACGGAAGTCAACAGAGTTTCCATGGATATGATCAATTGTCATTTAGTCCACCCGGAAACGAAATTCTAGATCTATTTATAGCGATCTATTGAAAATATATAGAGATTGTGATAGGTATAGAAGTAGTATGCCAAGTCTACAGAAAATAGACTCATGACGCCTGTGCAGCCATTGACCATTACAATGTGACATATTTATTCGTTGATTTTGTGAAGATCGGAATGTGCTCCCCTTTCTCTACTTCCCACATGCCTTAGCTAGCTTATTATTAGAATCAATAGTTTGTTCCTTAGCATTTGATAATTATTCATCAGATACTGAGTGATATCACCTGAACCTTTTCTTTCATTGTTGAATTAAGTTTTCTCCTTGAGAAGTAGACCTTGAACGGGAGTACAATGAACAGATGGACCCACTCCCAATTCAAATTTTGTTTGCCGAAAACGAGAAAGCAAATATACGTTATTTATTTTCGTACTGTGGAATTCACGTATATCACTCGAGCGATTGTGGCGTGTATCTCAAATTTAGAAATGGAGCTAGTATCTCTCGCGCAGAACAAAGTGTGTCAAAGCAGATTAAAATAGCCACACTTTCAGATCAGGAAAATTTGCGTGGGCGTCAAGTTTTTGTTGCCGTGTATATTTCCGTTATTTGCATATCGTCTATGTAAATCAAGTTGCCGTGCGCACTATATATATATATTATTGTAAGGTCATTGAATATATATTCGAATCACTATTCATTTATGATTATTAGTAATTTGATATTTTCTCGATTACCCACCTAAACCTAAACATGCATTTCAATGTTTCGTTAATTGTTTTTCTGGACAATTTATTCAGCGAAGATACCAACAAAGTGAATAAGAGAAACGAGAAGAAGAAGACGAAGATTCCTAACCTCTGCATAAGTCCAAATACACAATATTTTCAATATTACGATCAGATCTTTGTTCCTGATTATAATTATAGTGATAAGAGTTTTTGATTTCCCCCACACTGGCTGTACATTTTTGAAATTCAATTAAAGGTCGAATATGCATACCTAGATCATTTATTACATATTTTTTTCAAATTTTGGGGTGATGCATCGATGAGGATGATGGTGAGTGCCCTGTTGATGGGATATTTTGTGATCTCAGCAGGGCATTCGAACTTATATCAAAACTTTACTCTTTTACTTATTCATTTAATACGGTATCTCAAGTTGATTTTGACTACTGAACTGTTGGTTAACTATTATTATGCATATCGAGTATAGAATCTAGAATCAGGTTTCCAAAAAAAGGTCATACGGATTTTAGAGGGAGTAGATCTGCGAACCTCCAGTAGATATTTATTTGAAATTTGTTCATTCATACAAACTAATAAGTCGAAATATATTCGCAACTCCTATCATGACCTAAATACACTAAATTTGTTATGATTTCCATATAAAACCGTAGAACGACTATAATATAAGGGCGAATTCACCTTCTCAATTATTGCAAACAGCCTGATTCAATAAAAGTATTTAAAGTGTTATAGTATTCACATTTCCACGATAATTATCATGTATTCATTTATTTATTCAAAACAGCTAGAAACTTTATTAGTAATAATTCACAAAAGTTCTAATAATCCGTTTTACGAAAGGATCACATGTATAATATCCGCAAAAAATAACTATTCAGGCTGAAACATGGGCAAAGTAGCGTATTTCAGAGGTTAATTATATGGCTGAGAAAAATCTGACCTAGCTTCTTCAGTTCTGAAGTTATACAGGAAAAATCGAAAATTTCGAAATCCTTCTTTTGCCTATATCTTTTTATTTTACGAAGGTGTTATTAAAATTTTGCCACTTTGCCGTTGTAACTTTTTGTAGCCTTCCCAAATATCTGAATAAAAATTATATACAAGGTATCGTATAAATTGGGCCAACCTCAACTTTCAATTTTCAAATACGGATCTGTATTTTTTATTGCATTATTTTGAATGTCAAGATTCTTGTTTCATATTGACGTAGTATTTTCATCTGAATTACAGAGTGTTTTGGAAATATTGAACTATAACCAGTAAAATTTCAACATTTTTTAAATTTTTCCTGTATAACTCCAGAACTGAAGAAGCTAGGTCAGATTTTTTTCATCCATATAATTAACCTCTGAAATACGCTATTTTGCCCCCATTTAACCAACCCTCTATATCTTACCGTTATCGAAATCCCCATGCATAGACTCGAATTTGAATAGCCCTGTATATATGTCAGTAGACGTACACTCATCGTAGAATCGTAAAAACTTTATGTTTTGTGTAAGGTGAGTGATAAATAATATGAGAATAATTACTGGACCCAGGATTGCTCCTTGAGGTACTCCCATATTTGACCTTGAAGTGTCGTATAGAATTTGAGATCAGCACCACTTCTATAATTTTCTTCCAGTATCACACTATGGGTTTGAATAAACTCAAGATAATTATTTTAATGCCCTCGTTGGTTGAGGCTTGAAATGAAAATAATGCAATATTCAACGTAGGTACCAATTAGAACTCGAGAAAACGTTATGAAATGTTACTGTATGTTCCGCTAAACCATGCGGAAACTTGCGAATTCTGTCAGATGATTGAAAAGGCGTTAACTTTATTTTTATTTCGTTTCATGTCCATTTTATCTAACTTATTAGTTATGCACTATTTATCGCTTAATTTATTGAATGAACAGTGATTGAATGTATAAGGCCATACATTCTTGCTAACTCGTTTTGTACTGAATTGAGAATTTTATGGATTCAAAAACTTGTTGATTTATGAAATCACCATCAGCATTCCCGGCAGCTATCTGAAGAAATATTCTCCATGTATCGAAATATTACAATACAAGATTTATTGACTACACGATATTTGAATAATATTTGAGCACGCAGGCGCAGAAAAAGACTATGAATAATGATTTTCCATTATTAATGAATAAAGACATAGTATGCTGAATTCATGTATTTTCAGATTCATTTAAATTTTATTGCTAAATGTTCATATTTATTCATTATCTTTCGAACGATTCTATATTCTTGATGATCTATATAACCTACTTCAGTCGGAAGAGTTATTTTTTACGTCTTCTGCAAATGCAATTTGCAATTTGAAAAATTCATATTCTGAACGTTTCGAGATATCATCAGTTACAATTGAATTTCCATTATCGTCTGCATAATTTCTGATATTAATTGAGCCTCTTAGTCTTTTAGTTATGATTTATTTTATGTTAAAGTACAGAATGGGTAAATTGTTATCATCTTTCGTTTTCGAATCATTAACAAAAGATCGATTTTTCGAAATAATTTTTAAACATTGATTATGAGAATTCAAACATTTATGGTCTGGATAATATACTGAATCATCTCATTCTATTTAATAAAATTCTATAAAATTATTTGAATTCTATAAAATTATCTGAATAATAATCCAAATGTTCACTTTCAGAATTATTCTTCCAAGTTTGTGACTTTTCACAAGCACAGAGTAGTTTTAAATTGAAAATAGTTTGCTATTAGATTAAATGTTTAGTATATATATGTTGTGTATATTAATATCAATATAGAATAGGCATATGTCACAAAACCATATTTCGAGTATGTCGCAATCTAGTTAACTACTTCAAACAGTTATTTTCTTATCGTGATATATTTGGAAACAATTAAATCAAATCATCAAATCGCGGGAAAATTGTTGATTATTCATACGTTTTTTATTTCTGTCAGATCCAAGATTTCACACATTTATTATTCTGATATTCTTTTGAAATGGTTATTTCTCTTTTCCAGTTCTTCAATATACACAACTCACACAACATAACTATATTGACGAAATTCGGTGCAGTTGTCATGTTCATGTACATGGAATAGTTTGTGTTATCTTGACATTTCGAGCATTATAATTGATATTGAAGTGAAGATATATCACTTCGTAATCTGCCAATTTCAGATTTTGATTTGAAGAATTGAGAGCAAGTGTTAACTTATTGAGACGAATAGTGGCACTAGGAACCATTTATACTTGCAAAGGCCATATAGAAAAGTGGAAATTCAACTGCAACAAGCCAATTGGTGACTAAAAAACAAAAAGTGAGGGGAGGGGCACCTGTTTTATTAGGATCAAACAAGGTGGATATAGGATGGTGAAACAGCTTCCTATTAACATGCACTAGAATAAACTGTAGACCTTTGCCTACTTGATTTCATACCGTAGTAATATCTCCTGAAGTTATCAGAGATGGCAACATACCTTGTGTCGGTAAAACAGAATCTGTGCATCTGTCACCTTTTTATCAGTTTAATCTATTCTAGATGAAAAATGACTGAGAAGAGTCAAAATATCGATAATTATTCCAGATTCACTGAAAATATTGTGTTTTGATGTCATTTCAACTCATGTCTCTCAGATGCGAACCACAGAAATACATGAGCAACAGAAATCTTCTTCGATAATCGATCTCACCGCCATCTTCATTCAAGTCGTGGAAATATTAGTACCTTCTCAAACGGTCTACAAGTTTTTCGTAGAAACAATTGAAGAGCTGTTTCACCATCCTATATCCACCTTGGGATCAAAAGTCACTCTTTCTTTGACAAGCGAATTTCGCTGATAACGAAGACGATCACGCCAAATTTGCGAGTCAAACAAAGACACTTTTGATTCGAATAAAACATGCTTTTTTTCTGCTACCAAAATAGTTGACATCTAAAATAAGAAATAACCACCATTGCTAGCATTGACCAACTTTCTGACAGGAAGGGAGGAGGCGATAAGAGCAATAAGACAAAAATAAGAAGAAGAACTGTAACCTAACCCATATATTTCTCCTGGTTTGAAAGATTCAAGTATTCAAAATTTGGGGATTTGATTTTCATTAAACTCATTTGAGAGATAATAAATGTTATTAGAGTGGAAGTACTAGAAGTTCAACATTTTATAATTATTAACTGAATGGATATAGTTACTTCAAAGGTGGCCCTAGAAAAAATTAAGAACATATAAAGAAACAACAAAGTATTCATTATTTCAGGTTTTCAAATCAGGTTTATTCAATTTTCAAGTGTAGTTTAAATATAACAAATGGATTCAAAATTGTATCAGAAAAAAATTATTGAGGTCTCCTCAAAGCTGTTTTTCGAGATATAAAAACCAGTTAGAATCTGTTGGTCGAAAGCAGGAAAAAAACATAAACTGTTCAATGGACGACCAATTGTTGGTTACCATCCAAAACGACCATTACTTTGTCGCAGGCGAGTAGGAAGGAGAACGTGTGTAATTTCTCCATGGCGCTATAATAATTTTCTTGGTCGTGGACGTTTAAAGTTTTTCGCTTGGGGCACAACTCTCGACTGCAAAGGCAATACCAACCTATAAAACTTCCGTTGGCAAACTACCTCAAATTGCCATGATTATCGGGTAAGTATAGAGAAGGATTATTTCGGTCGACTACCGTCCCGCGACATTGCAGAGGCGTACTGCCAGGATTTTCCACTCAAAACAATATAATTGGGAAAAAACTGAAATTTGCAATTCTCGTTTTTTATTTGTGAAGCAAAAACCAAGAGAACTAGACGTGTTTAACTAGGACGTTCTTACACTTTTTTACAATAAGGAATCTAAATATCTCGTATCGTATTTTCCAAAGCGTTCTTGATATCAGATCTTATGGGCGCCATATTGGATATTTACATTTCTGAAAAGTCTGTTATTTTCTGAATACAATGATGTATCACGTGTTTACAAAATAGGGATGAAATCGTTCTTGCGAAGAGTGCTCTGGAAATAACACCAATTCTGACAGTTCAATGAGGATCTGGAAAGTTTATATTTCTTTATTACTTATAAAAAAGTGCCTGAAGAATGATCTAGTTAAAATCGTCTAGTTCTTTCCGTTTTTGCTTAAAGAAATGAAAACGAAAACTAGAAAATTCTGGTTTTTCCAATAATACAAGAACTAAAAATCACACATTTCATTCACTCCCAAATTTTTTTTCAGCATAAAAATGCGCTAGAGTCATTTCAAAGGAATTTCAGAATAAAGCTCAATTTATAAACTCCGCTGCCGTAGCTACAGTTGACGCTGCCGTTCCAAAATGTATTGAGGAGATATCCGACGACACCTGCGTCAGCTGCGGAATTTATGAACAGATGTTTATTTTTAGCATATTCCATCTACGAACAGTAAGTGCAGCGTCAACTGTAGCTACGACAGCGGAGTTTATAAATTGAGCTTAAGAACCACATGAGGTATTCAAACGGAATCGTCTAGCAGACACATACATCTAAAAAAGTGTGGAAAGCGACACATTTCGCACTATAGTAGTCGTTTAGCACGAATCGCATAGTGGCGAGTGCAGAAACGTAACGAGTGCAGGAAATGCACTTTCCGACGAGTTTTGATCAATATTTTTCCTACAACCCTAATTTTGTTTTTCATTCCGAGGGAAGTCATGTCAACGATTCTCAGGTGGTGACGATTCGATATGATTGTCTATTTCCATATTTGAGGAGACAGTTGAAGAATTCTTCGGCAATTTCAGATATGAATTATTGATTTTTCTTTGCACAAACAATTTCATTGATATTCGAAACCATATAGCTACACGAATGTCACGAAAATGAAAGTTATTTCAAATGTCAACTTTTATCCACCAGTTAATCACGCAACCAGGAATACAGCAGTGCGTATTGACATTAACTGAGACATATTAGTTGGTGCGTTATCTGGAATGTGAAAAGTGAAAACTTATGTATGTGATGCAAGCCATACTCTTCAGTAGCAAGTTCATTGACCTATTGAAATCAGTAATGAATTCCTCTTTTAATCGGAAAAAATCGAACCTCGCATGCATAAATAGAAAGAATTTAGATATACCTATAAATTGTAACTCCTTGTCCCCTTAAGCGGTTTTGTTACACCAAATCCCTATTTATTCATTTCAACACGTAAGCTTTTTTCTTTCAAATAACAATGCCATGTTGATGTGAGCTACTTTCCTGATATCAAAATAGGGTGCTTTATGACGCTTTCATACGTGGTCATAGGAAAAGAACTATTCCATTCCTACACTTCAGTAGAAGACTCTCCTAATTGAATAATAGTACATTTTTCAATAAAACAACCATATAAAAATCTTTATTTTGGCCGTCTAAAACTACTATGAATTCGAAGAGACAAATGAAAAGAAACAGGACAAGTTCAAATGAATAGAAAAAAACAATAGGAAGAGAGGAGAAATTGCAAAAAAAGGACATTATAGTAGGCGATGAGGGAAAAAGAGGGTGGAAAATTGTTCTGTTGATTCATTGATTTTGTAGTGATAGATGGTAGTGCAAAATCTGATGTGGAGATGAGTTCAAACACGGTATGATACAATCAATGCCTAGCCTATAAATATTTGATAAGTTCAATTCGTGCAAACATATCAAAGGGTGCAAAAAAATGTAGTACTCATTCTGTGAACGAAAAAATAAAACAATTTGAATGCTTGTTTGGAATAATTCATCAATCAAAATATTGACGAATATTCAGACACTCTTATGACGAATACTGGTGTAGGATCAAATTTGATGTGACGAATACTGGGCCAAATGGTACTTTTTTATTATTTTATTGATAATCTCAGCTGAGCATCATGTTCTAACACACTGGTTCTATTTTTATCATCAAAAAGACACTTCAATAAAAGTCCACCTCGAATCGAAGAACAGGGTATCTGTTATACAGAATTATAAAGTTTGAATTTGCCTTGAAGTGACGAATACTGGTAAATTCACCTCAATTGATATTGAGGTAGATTAAGGTAGGTATTTTCGTCAAGTTCAGTAGCATTTACTTCGTAATCTGAACGAATATTTTCTTATGTACTAAACGATATGAGATATCAAGATATCATTGTCTTACATAAGTTGTTGGCCTATTGTTTTCATCATGGCTACATGTGGAACCGTAGAATGATTGTCAAAAATTTATTGTTCTCCCAAATGACTTTCGAGATTTTGTTGTTTCTCGGGTTAATACGTCATCAATATCTGCCATTTTCAGAAAGTGTCAATTCTCATTTGAAAATTTTTGAATATGCGTTAATTTTTTGAAAAGGATAGTGAGTCTTTATAGTCAATAGATTAATGATTCAATTATGCGGAACAGTCCTATCGATTGATGTTCCACATTTATGTCCATGCGTCGATAAATTCGTTAGAAGAGATTCGAAATGAAGTAATAATATTGAGTTCCAAAAAATTATGACTATAAATAGTCAAGGGTATCTCTATATCATCCGAATAATATATTTTCCATTACATTATTCATTTTCGAATACGACGATAAATATGTTTATATAAACGATAAAATCCAATCTATAATAAACACGAGATAAGAGAGGAACTTTCAACTTTTGCCCATTAAATTAATATTTATTCATATCAGTGAAAACACTCCATTTCAAGATAAAGAATTATCAAGGGGAAAGAGTCATATGTCTAAGACCTTGTTTTATACCCTGCCTTATCTACAATCGCTGGTTCTCAACGTCCCATCATATCGTGAACATGTTTAGGTATATCTCTTTGGGTTCTATTGAAATATTACCCGCCAACATTTCTGTTATCGAGCCATAAAATGTAATTCAGAATTTTCGAGGTACTGCAGCATGGAATAGATTTTTTTCTATACATCGGGTTCCAATAACATTATTTGACAGATAACTTATGAAAATCTTTCGGGAAATATTTCATCTAAATGGTTAGATAATTCATGGAAAGAGTAAATTTATATAAAATAATCGTAATTGGTAGAAACGTATAGCGCTTTTCGTCTTAAATTGAAACGAAGATATAAGTTTAAACATAACATAAATCATCCTTGTTTCGTAGAAATAATAGTCCATCGAAATCTATAGAGAATCGGTTAGTATATCTACATTAGTAGTACATTAAAAAAATAATTTCTCCGTTTATTTGCGCTCTTTTCATTATTTCACTAGATTATAAATTATTCTCCTTTTTGCGAAACAAGGATCGAGCTTCCTTCAGAAATAAAACGATATACGCGGATATACAGAATGTACTAAAAATCCGAACTCTTTATCGATTATGTTGAGAACATTTACAGGCCCCATTTTGCATGTCACAATAAATTCGTACTTTGTCGAACGTTTCAAAACGATATCATCGATCTGCATTCCGTAATGACATGTTCATGTGATAATTGCTTCAGTGTAACAATTACCATTACAGCTCAGTGACATTGCAATTATCGTAAATTTTGAATGTGATTTAACGAGTTCAATAAGAGGTACGGCGCCAATTCTGAAAACGTTCAAGAATACAGGGCCATTCACGGAATTATAGGTAATGTCTGCGAAATATCGAACGTTGTGAATGCCAATAGTTTACGCAATGGGGCACTAAAGTATTATCTAGTGTTCAGTAACAAAAAGATAAGAGATCGTTGATTGATCAAGAGAAATGTATCTTTAAGTGCACCATAAAATATAATCTGAAATGGTGTTTTGTTTTCAAGAGCTTGAAGATTTAGAATAATGCTGAAATCAATTATTCATCATGCTCAAATCACATTTGGACACTCTTGTTATGCTTAACAGTGATTGAAAATGATTATTTTTGGTAGAATATCGATTTATTTGAGATTATCGATGAGATTAAATGGCCAAAGGAGTGGTTAGGATATAACTATTAATGTAGATGTATTTCTGTGGTGAAATTATAGTGACAATTCAATTCATGCATTAAAAATGCCATATTATATCGCGGTGTTTTGTCATTATCACAGCGAAAAAAGTTTGCCCTAACGACAAAACGTAACGGAACTTTTGAAAGCATGATAACCAGCAATGTAAATACATTTTTGATAACGTTATGTCAATTTTTCTCAAACTTGCGTTGTTAGAAAATAATCTTATTTGTGGAGATTTCGCCATTTGGAGAGTCTTCGAGTGGAGAAATTGAAAAAGCCATCAATGATAATGCTGTGTTTCGCAATACTGTGAATTCAACAACGTCAATTTGGCGACAATTTGCGATGTTTTGTTCAAAAAAAAATATGAACCCATTGCAGAAACTTCTACTGAAGAGTTAGCTTTTATTTTTTGTGACTGGGCATTTAACATGAAGAAGAATGGAGAAGAAGAATGGAGAAGATTATAAAGAGAGTGCAGTCAAGACGATTTGAAACACTTCATATTCATTAAATTGCCTTAACGCCTTACACTCCAGTTTTTTTTGAGTCAAAGTAAACTTGACATTTATAATTCGTATTTTGTTGCCAATCGTTAAATTGCCAGGCAACAAAATTCTCATTGATACATGTCAAGTTTACACTTCGACACAAAAGCTCTCGTGTAATTATAACTGAAAAATATGGAAAAAATGCATCTACATCCACTATTAGAAAAATAGAGTTGATGAAAGTCAGAACGTCGAATTCAAAAATTGAATTGCTACTTTGTAGATCGCAAAAAGTGGTAGGTAATGAAGAAATGCTTTCAGTTTCGGTCTATCTCCAATAATGAAGCAAGAAAAAAAAATAGTTTATGCCAAATATTTCGAAAAAGAAAAATGTTTTCGTGGATTTTATTTAACGATAATAATGAGCATATAATTCCGCAACTTTGCTTTCGATTTGAACTTTTTCGTATATCACCTACGGTTTTACGGGATTCCAATGAATTTGAATAACCCTGTAAGATATTCGATACGTCAGAAACAATTTGTGGTACAGTTGACACATAAATTCAGGAACAATGAAAGAGAGATTGAATCAATACTTGAGATCTAACATTTTTTTTGAAATCAGATGAAAAGACGTTCGAAAAGAAAAAATATTCCACAAAATTCTGGTGGTGTGAGGTATCAAGGCATGCTTACACACATTGTATATACATTAAAATTATCTGCGTTCATCCATTATAAACTGATAAGACTTTCGTCTGGATTTTGTAATGATGGAATAACTTCTAGCAACCAGTGGATAGATAACCTCTAACCCTATCGACATTCGTTGATCCGTGATAAAGCCGACGTTGCAAGAACTTATCATGTCTGAACTTCGATCCTCATCAATGTTTGGTCCGATCATTCCGCATAAGACACTATCTTCAATCGCTTTGGAATACGAAATGCCCTTATGGAAATGAACTTGACAAAAAATTCCCACGATTCTTCGAATTTTTGTGTATATTTAGGAGACACAATTTCAGTATAGCGGGCTAGCCGAATAGCTGGAATGGTTGAGTGAAGGAATGTATACCAGAATGAATAATATAGTACAACATAATGCCGAAATTTATTACTAATGCATGTAAATTGGTCATCGGTGGTTTTTAATCTAAAATTCTTATTTGAATAAGAGAAAACGCTCCGTGGTCTTACAAAACGGCAATAACATAAAGAACGCCCATTAAAGAAGGCAACGAATAAGAAGACTCAATAATGAGACAGTGTCACTTTCTTAATTATAAAATCGAGCCGGACTGGTTCTGCAGTTATCCATATACGAAGCAAGCGTGTTCTGCTGAAAAAGCATCCTATTTTACTTCGAAATTCAGCGAATCGTGAGAACGTCATTCATAAATAAAGGATGACTTGCAGTCCAGATACCATCATATATCATATATAAATCATTGATCAAAGTCGAGACAACTATCTTTTTACTTTCTTACTTCTGTCTCAGTTTTTCTCAACATCTTTACCTTTGTTCTGCATGCTCGAAATCTGCTTGTGATGGTAAAACATCGAAATCTAATAGATGAAAATCTCATTTGAAATGTGCTTGGGATCAGCATGTTACGTTATATTTTTTGTTTTTGGAGTTTTCTCCCACAATTTTCATAACATTGAATTGAAATTTGGTACCCATCACCTCTATTATACTCAACGTTTTGGGATTATTTAGAGGGTCAACATGTGCCGCCTCTGCTTTCAATGAAAGTTCAATTTAGATGGTTTCTTCAATTCATATACTGTTTGCTTTCTTGTTTTTTTGTTTTTCAAACTGTAAGGATTTCGAGGTGAATGCCAAAAATAATTGAGTATTGCGTTGATTCTGAACCCTTATTCTTTGACACAAATTTCTGATTCGATTCAAAATCCAGACAGTTCACGAAAAACATACAAGAGAGCGGAAAGTATCTCAAATCAAATAGATTATCTGAGTTGATGTTTCATTGATTTTATAAAACATAAAACTTTGACACCCTGTAAACGAAGCTCCTAAGCATATGTTTACCTAAGATTTTCATCTCAAAAAATGTCTTCTCTGCTGTTAAAGTCCTGCTTACCCTATATTGATGAAAACACAATGAAAACTTCAATATTATTTCTCATTCACACTCTACAAGAGTTGAAGAAAAATTAACTACAAGTTTCTTTACTAGGAACCTACCCACAAATATATTTTATGTATCTTAGCCCCCGATCTACAACACATCAAATTCATTAAATCTTTTCAAAAAAGCACTCAACTGACTCAACAATTTTCTATTCTCTGATGACTGGAAACTGTCACTGAAACTTTTTTTAATTGAATCAGAATCATTGATTTGTCGTAGGAAGTTGAAAATTGGCTGATGATAATGAAAGTTGTCGTATTTAGCATTTGCTAGAAAAAATAAATAAATGTCATACATGACAAAAAAGCTGACATAAATGTATATTATGACCAATTAAATTTTGTTAAAGTAATAAAGTTGCCACTATTTCCAATAGAATTCGTCGTATATAGCTTATGCTAAGAAAAATTGTCATATAATGCAAATTTCTTGTTGGATATCACTAATCAAGGTGCAAGGGTAAGATTGGAGCAATTCAATCTTGTATCCTATTGGCAGAATGCATACAATTAAACTTGTTTTTTTATTTTAGTTTCTGTCAACAAATACATATATTATTATTATCAATCTGAATTTAAAAAAAAACTGAACAAGAAGTTGCATCAGACTGATATTACCTGAATTGATTACTATATTTTTAATGACTTCTGAAATGGTTATTGCCTGGTATTGGGTTCAGTAAATCTAATCGTATTTTAGAATTTAATAAATTAGTTAGATTCTTCTTTTCTAATTCTGTTTATCATTTTTATTAATATAATTATTGTCCAGTATCTACTAGGATAAAAAGCACCCCCATAGGTATACTATTTCAAAACTGCTGTGGATACTTGACCCAATAGAGGATATCCTTTTCAAATCCTTCTATGGATATCTTGTGGATGTCCATATCATATCTAGGGATATCTCGACCAGAATTGGATATGAAATGGATTTTCATGGGATATCATGTGTTATTCGGATTATATTCTAAGAATAATCTGAAAACTTTCAAACACATATTTTATATTTAATTTATTATGTTAAAAGAGGAAAATGTCCTTCATCCCTATCTGAAATGAACTCAAAACGGATATCCATAGGATATTGTGTGTCATTTGATGGGCATCAATATCAGAATTCCGAGATCTTAGTCTGAATTCCGAGATCTAAGTCGGAATTCCGAGATCTAAGAGATCTAAGCAAATTGTAAACCCTTATTAACTCCCTTATTATCGATAGATGACTACTTTGTGTCACCTTTCGAAACTTTACTGGAACACGCTAAATCAAAGCCACCAGAAAATTCCTAATATTATGTATCAATTCTTTTATTCATATTATTTATATGTATCAATTTGTCTATTTTATATGTATACTGAATTCGTCGTTTTTTCTTATTGTATTTCATTTTGTTCATGCATATACCACATGTAACGGGTACAACTGTTGTTCAAATTCATCGGATGACTATTGACTTGCCAAAAACTTATGTAAATTGGTCAAATACATATCTATCCATCTATCTATCTATAGGAGATTGGGAAAAAGTAAAAACACTCTCAATGTAATGCTTTTTCGAGAGGAACATCATGGGCGTAGCAAAAATTATTTCAAATAGGTTCAAAAATTATTTAAGAACCGTTTTATTCCTATCATGCTTGAGAGGTGAAGAGGTATTTACAATGAAATGTACTGGCCGAGTGGTCGTGCATAAAATGTTGTATGTATTTCGGGCGTAACTTGCTTTTATGGAACATAGGCAAGTTAATAGCCCTCGCTATTGTTCAGGCTTACACGCTGCGGTCCATAAAAGCCTATTTTACGCCCTTGATACATAAATAACTATTAAACTTTGCATATTCTGCAAATGAACATTATTATTATTATTATTATTCCTTTCCACCCTTAGCGGAAATGGAGAAGTGTATCTTCACAGTGAAACAGGTCGTATTAGTCGGAAGGTGTATTCTATTCCAGGTGCGTGTGCGTTATTATACCGTAAACATGATTATATATGGGGTCTACGTTCAGTATATCAAAGAAGCCATCGAAGGGGTGTCATGCTGGGGTTGTTTTGCCACACCCTGGACACGGATCGATGGGCAACCGCCCTGTTTGGGGAGCGGCCCCAGTTTGCGAAGACTCTAGAGAAAATACCCTTTCACCTGAATATACCTTTTAATTAATTTCTGAGCGAAGGCATGAGCGTCTGTGGTTGCTTTTTTCAGGTGATAGGTATGGTCCGAATTATCAAATCGCTCTCATCCGTTTGAACACTTGAGTAGAGGTATTATTATTATTGTCGATAGTAATTGCAAATTGAGATTGTAATTTTCTCTACAATCGGTTAACAAAGTAGACTTTGACGCTTTCAAATTTCAACACGAAGTTGACGTTTCCCCAGAGAAAATTCAAATTGTTTTCGAGTCTGTTAGGGTTAGTTTCGTCAAAATTCGTAAACATTTTTGTTGCCAGTGGAATCTTAAACTATGAAAAAAATCAAATCGAGACGACCATCGTCTCATGCTGTATGAAAAAATGCACTACTACAGGCACAATCATAGCCTTGAGGTCGTAGTTTCTCAAAGTTCAGATTATTATTCTCAAAAAACAACAATATTTGTTTTTAAATGCTCTGAGCTGATTGCCCTAATTTCTTCAGAGGCAAGAAAAAATTCCCTCATAACAAACAATATCACATACCAAGCCTGAACATGGTAGCAATACTACTATTATCACATCCCTCAAAAAACTATTCTATGCAAAATAATGGATCTTCCTCAAAAAGCACCTGGCGCAGATCACATTCCCACTTAATTTTTAAAACGCGCTCAAGAAATGTCTTATATTTTATTTTTAATATTCAATAAATCGATCAAAGAAGGCTGTTTTCCAAAGATATGGAAAACTGCACTTGTAGTTCCCATCTTCAAAAGTGGTGATAAATATCTTTTTGAAAACTATCGACCTATATCGAAACTCTGCATAATTTCCAAACTTTTTGAATCAATCATTTGTGATTACCTATATTTTGATGTTGGGTCCTCAATAAATGACAAGCAGCATGGATTTGTAAAGAATCGCTCCATTGAAACTAATCTATCTGTCTATACTGAATATCTCTTGAAGAATATGGACAAGGGCTACAAGGTTGATGCCATCTATACCGATTTCAGCAAGGCATTCGACAAGATAGATCATGCAACTCTACTTAACAAGCTGGCTGACGTCGGTATACACGGTGATCTGCTGAGATGGTTTCAGTCATACATCACAAATAGGTCACAAGCAGTTACCTTGGGAAAGAACATTTCTAGATTCATCAATATTACTTCCGGAGTTCCACAGGGCTCCCACCTGGGACCTTTACTCTTCAACATCTATATCAACGATATATCTAGCTGTTTTTCCTTTGGTGATTTTTTAATGTATGCTGACGATTTGAAAATATTCCACACTGTGACAGGTATCAACGATTCACTTCTCTTTCAAAACGATATTGACAATATTGTGAAATTCTGCGAAAAAAATTATCTGTTTCTTAATCTTAAAAAATGCCACTTCATCACGTTTACAAGAAATAAAAATACGTATCACCATCACTACCATATAAAGAGCCAGCAGCTGAAGAAAACTTCAGAAGTCAAGGACTTGGGAGTCTTGTATGACTCTAAACTACTTTTTGATTCACATATCAACTATATCGCAAAGAAGGCTAACAAAGCACTTGGATTCTTGATCAGGACTTGTCACGATTTCAGAAATACTAAGTCTGTTCGCACACTTTACATGGCTTATGTAAATAGTCAACTTAGTTTCGCATCAGTAATATGGAACCCCCGATACATTTCGTATATAGAAAGTCTAGAATCTATACAAAGCAAATTCGTCACCTATGTCAATAATTTTTTTTTTCGTAATGTCAAAGATCCCCTACAAATTAAAATACAACTCAATCTGATATCATTAGCAGATAGACGACAAATAGCTGATATTAAGTTCCTTTATAAAATAATAAATAATGCTATCGATTGCAGCTCAATCTTAAACAAACTGTGCTTAAACCAACTCACAATTAATGCACCTCTTTATAACACCAGAGGAACATACTCATTCCAAACAAATCGGAGCAGAACTAATTATTATTTGAATTCTCCCCTAAATAGGTGTTGTAAATCTTACAACTCTATATCAAAATCAATAAAAATTGACATATTTTCTAATTCCCTCGCAACCTTCACTACTTATCTCAAACGTGCATATAATCATACAGTGTAGCTATACTGTATTGCATTCCACACGATTAATAACTGTTCACAACACAATTTCGCATAGTATGTAATACAATCGACACATTCAATGCCATTTTTACTTTATCATTTGTGAATACTTCTTTTTGGGCTCGTCCCGTTTTGTATTCCACTGAAATAAATAAATAAATAAATAAACTGTTAAAATTTGCTTAGAATGATTCCGCTGATGTAACTCGTGAACTACTCATCCTATTTCAAAAACATTACCAGAAAATTTGCAGGAATTTTTACTCCCTATAGTTCTTATGATAAATATTCTTCACATGGAGAGAAAATATTTCCGGTATCATTTTTCCAATACGATGGCGCGAGCGGCTGTTGTTCAAGGTTGACTAGAATCGCAGATATTAGAACCCCGAACTATAACTAAGAAATTGGAACTCTCATTGACAGTTTTTAGTATAGGTATGTCAGATTCTATACCCAACGCTTGGCCTATTCGCGATAGGTGCTAAGCGATACGCTACCTAGCGGTGACTCGTGAACCACTCGAAGTGGTATAACCACTGAACTCTCTGGAGGATAACCCACAGACAAACTTAACCTCTGTTCTGTTTATGTTCGCTTCTGATGTGGAAGTTGTACTTCCAGCAGTTTTTCGAGAGATGTTCTGGTGAAATACATGTGAAATCATATCGTTTTTCTCGTTTCAGTTATTGTTTGGTGACAAGACACCTATGTCACAATGACACAAACATCAAAAATATGAAAACAAAACAAAAACGATACCACTTCGAGAAGTTCGAGTTGTTACCATGAGATAGTGCTACGTGTTATTTTCTATCGCGAATATGAATGATGTTCACATCATCGGCATCCTTGATCAGACTGTCCAGATCTAACTACAAAACTCAAACTATCAACTTTTCAGCGATATCTTTAGTTATACTGATTATTATTTGAGCAAATGAAGATTCCTTAATTTATGATTTACCTGATCAATTAGGTCTTCACCTCTGAAGTTATAAAAATGGTCGATATTTCAATCTGAATAGCGTCAAATGTCTTACAGATTTATTATATTTTAATGAGAGGTCTCTTGAAACAGGATCATAAATCGACAGTAATTCGATAGCATTCAGAAAATTGACACAATTCTGATAACCAACATATTTTTGAAAACGAACTAATATTCACTTACATTATTGAAAATAGTAACAACTGTTAAATATCTATGGCACCTCTTCATGCAGCAGAAAGGAAAGTATGAATTATGATATGATAGATTTATGCCATGGTGCCATGAAATGCTGAAGATATCAAAGAAAGTATCCTAAAGTTGACACATCAGTCCGTTGAATAAAAAGCAATTATTATACTTTATGGTAGTTTGAGGAGCACCAGTAGTAGTAGTAATAAAATATCTAGTTTTCATGTACCCTGTAAGGCCAGATTTTACTTGATTTTTAGGTATTATATGCTGTCACAGTGTATTCAAACCCGAAAGAAACACAAGACCACATCTACACAAAAAAACAAATTATAGAAAAGAGGCGATCAGAAGACAAAAATATATATTCAGATTTTGAATAGGGGTAAGTAGAGTTTTCGATGACAAAACCATAAATATGATAAGAAACATAATTATATAATGGGAATAATGGAAATAATGTTATCAAGAATAACATGAAATCAGAAAGTTTTGAAACAAAAGAGTGACTAGGAAAAGGGTGGGTAAGCCTAATGTTGTTCAACATTTTCATGGAGTATTTGTCGATGACAATACTGATAGCTGACCAGTACCAAGGTTGCCAGTACTAAAATATGGATGTTAATCTTGAATATTAACAAAAACTAACCAAAAGTGGAATACAAGCAACAGAAAATGAAATACCTGAAGAGAATTGAAAGGAGTGAAAAGGATAGATAATAAAAGAAATATATTTCATTCATAAAATGAAAACAATTGGGATGGTAAGGACATA
Source organism: Chrysomela aeneicollis (assembly GCA_029955515.1). Classification (NCBI taxonomy): domain Eukaryota; kingdom Metazoa; phylum Arthropoda; class Insecta; order Coleoptera; family Chrysomelidae; genus Chrysomela; species Chrysomela aeneicollis. Next base: position 8,031,131 of record JARUHQ010000022.1, read on the forward strand.
TACAGATAATGACAAATAGACCTGTAAAAAAATTTACGAAGCAAAAACAGAAAACAAGAGAAACATAGGAATACCTACAAAAATCTGGAATGACATGATGATAACTCGAGACCTTGAGGGTGAAATAGTTCATGATTATACATTTGTATATAATTATAAGAGGAAGAAAGTTATTGTAATCGCACGCAGAGCAAGAGTATGAAGTGAATGTGGAATGTTTCAGTTTAGTGTGGTTTGGTGCCAGTTGGTGGCACTGTACGCAAAATTTTTATATACTTATGAAGGGATCACACTTCAATACAAAACATAGTAAAGATAAGTTTAACCACTCACTTTGGACACAGGGAGAAACAGTAACTTTTGTTTTTCCCTGTATAATGATAAAGTCATCTTTTCTTGGAACTTGAATTCAGGATAATATTCGGAGATAAGAATCTACGATTTGTTCGAGATTTCACCAACAACGGAAAATAATTAGGAAGGTACAGAGCGATCAATTTGTCAAAAAAATTTTCTGGCCAGTTTTTTTGCCGGTGAGTAACTTGCTTGTCAACATGAAATATTTTAGCACTCTTGCATAATGCCATGCTCCAAAAATTACGACTAGGTTCAATCAGGGAAGGAAATCAATTAATAACTGTTAATATGTCATAATAATGAAGGAAGTGTTTATTAATTACAAATATTAAGTACCAATAGTCATAACCTGCACTCTCGGGAACAATATTCAATTAACATCAAATAAAAACAGGTTGAAATCCAACATAATATATATATATATATATATAAATCACATATTCTATCACGTACATTGTGACTCTAAATTATCATAAATAGGTACTCGAAAAACAAAACGTTAGAGTGTCAGATAACAATTTACATTAAACTTGTAATAAAAAGTTAAGAGCTAGATCGCACCAATGAAATATTAAGGGTAAACAGTGCTACCCCGATTGTCATTAGAAGCAAGGCAGTAGTGTTTCGACAAGCGAAGGCTTCATCAGTGTAATTTTGTTCGCTGACAATAGGGGTCACTTGATATAACTTGCGAAAAATTTAAACGGGGTATCTAGAAATTGGCTTCGATTTTAAATAGTTATAATAGCCAGGCAAGGAATCAAAGCTCATCCAACTAGCTTTCGTGTGTATCATATCGACTTCGTCTAAAAACTTTGAAAAAAATTATACATTTGAAGTGGATATTGCAAACTTGATGAAAATTTATCGGTAAAAGTGATTGGGATGACCTTCGATTCTTAATCACATCAGGAACAGAAGCTATTGTTTAGAATCGAACGAAATTTCCAAACATCTCGCTTGAACTTTTGACTGATTCATACACATCATATTATTAATCACAAATAAATGGAAGTGAGATAATATTTCCTCAGGAATATGATGATATCATAATATATTGACAATTGATATTTTTTCTGAAAAGCAGTCACATTTTTTTCCAATTAATGTTGCTTTGATAGAAAAAGAAGAAATCATCATTTTCTTTCGGTTCAAACGTTCCTCGACTGAAATGGAGTGCAGCATGTGGGTACCAGTACCTACCCAGCTTACATGTATCCTGAAATCTGTGTTTTTAACAATAATTTGAACTTCTACTGAGTTAGGAATAAGTAAATATAGAATATAGTCTATCTAGTCTAGTTAAGTAACGATTTATTGACAGCATATCGAACAGGATGCTGAAAATAATCAGTAGGTACTCTTTTACTATCGATAAGATTCAAAAATTATCTACCTTATAAATACTACATTTTAACTTTATTTATATAAGTTAGGTTTTAAAGCTTATGTATCGAATAAGTATTTAAACTAAAATATATTTTTGCTACAGTATATTTAAATACACTTTAGGTAATGTTCTCACTTAGATATAAAATTTGAATTGAATATATACTTATGTAGTTCAATAAAATTGTATAGTCGTCATTTTTTTTAAATACAAATGTACATTTTTTTTCGATATATATTGGTGTTGTAAATCTTCAAACTTCTCGTGTTGTCTTTTTCGGCTTGCCTGAACAACATGCGTTAGTGTACACATTTAGACTTTCAAAGAATTTTCAGACATTTGACCATATTAGACTAGTGAAAGATTGTTAATTTTGATTGTATCTAGATTCCAAAAAAATATTCATTCACGTTATCAATGAATGTTTTCCTTCGAATGCAATGAAATATCTGAATATTTTGAAAAAAAAAACTAGTCACGTGACATTTAAATGAACTTATATCCTGGATGCATGATGCTTAATCAACTTTGCACAAACAACAAATTTCCAATGGACTAGAAATAAGACACAAATCAATGTTGAAATTCGAAGGAATGAACCAATTTCAAGCAATTATTTTGAATACATGTAGCGACAGTCTTGCTGTCCTACTTCACATTTTTACAAAAGCAAATGTTGACGTCCGAATCTAACATCAAAATAAATTATTAGGTATTTCCAATATGATTCCCCTTTCTTGAAGAATCTTACTATGTATGTGAGGTTTGGCATTTTTTTCCATCCAACTAAATAATCAAAAACTAATTTCGTAATTGGTAGCTTCCATATATGGCATTTTCCGCATTTTTTGAAGGATTCCCTAGGAAACTTGTTTTTTTTGACTGTTTAAGGATTTCTTTCAGGATGATGATTTTTCGGAATATTTGAATCAACAGATTTTCGAAGAAAAAAAAACGGATAAACGTTGTACCCTCTTAAAATATTGCCCATCTATATTTGGTGGTAGTTTAATTGTTTTTTAGATTCAAATTTCGCGATACCCCAGTATTAAAATGAAGGATGTCAAAATTGATTGACTTTCAATGAGGTATCTTATGATATATATACAGGCAGTTTCTTTTATCATGTCTCAACATTGCTATATTCCCAACTATATACGAAAACGTAAAGGGGACAAAAAGGTAAATATTTTGGACAGTTATAATGGCTGCTCGCCCTTTTCGAGTAATAGTGTGATTTTCTCCATAATAGTGAACTTTTTGTCCCATCACTTATGGTTTCAAATATAGCAATGATGATATAGTAAATTTCTCAAAAGTCCGTTAGATACAGAAAATGTCCGAATACATTCTGAAAGGGCGCTACATCTAGGTGGTAGGCAAAATATACCAGCAATTCTATCAAATCATCTCCATCCAGATACTTCAATGAATTCGAATTCAAACAAAAACGATGTATATAGTGAAAGGGTGATACAAGCTGCCAAACAGGATGATTGTAATTATTTTGGTTTATTCGAGCTCTAGGCTAAGCAAAAGTAGCAATGTCTACTTCCTGAGTATACCGCCCTACTTATTTACTCAGAATAGTGGACGAATACCTACTCCATTTCGAAATACTATAATAAAATGCATTTAATGAATCATTGTCTGGAACTGTATATATGTAAATTGTTATAAGTTTCTATATTTGCTGTTAAAATTCAAAGTTCAAGCGTCCTTTTATGAGATACAATTGGATTTACATAATACCCATCCTAGTACTTTTATGTAGGTACCACTCTTTTTATAGGAGGAATATTTATAGGTATATATTAATATATTATTCAATGTTAAAGAATAAACTTTCTGAAATGAACAACAGCTATATACAGAGGAGGGAATTATTCATATTCCTGCCTGCAGGTACACTTGTTTTTTACATTTCTCGTGAAACAAAAAAAACATTCCCCCGTAATAATTGACTATAACAAAATTGTAACTTGTGCAACCAGTATACCTTTCTTGAGCACCAACATATTCTTTCAATCCCATTTTCTAAACTATCGAACAAATTATATACAGGATTCGTCAGTTATTGTACAGCAGGTGAATACATTGAAGAATAGTCATAGATTACTATATTAAGTACGTATTATTCTACAATGATATGTATGAGCGAGCTTTTAGATATTTCGAATAATCAAGCTGAAATAATTCATCGAGTACTTCACAGTGAAACTAACCTGAATTAAAATTTTCTAGATGTAGGTACAAACAGGGTGACCAATAAGAGAAGGGTATATACACGACGCCCAATATAGAAATAACTTGAAAACAACGGATATAATTTTTTTGACAGTATTCTTAACTCGATATCAGCCGAGCAGTTTCATATGAATCAGAGATATGATAATTAGCTTTGGAAGACTAAACATGTTGAGATACATTTCATGGTTGTAAGTTAAATAAATAATTTTTTGTATTTTTTTCCTGGATACATTTTTAAGAAAATTACACAATTCTACCACCACCTTGAAGATACATATCGTTGGAAAGGAATTAGACAGGGTGGTAATCGCAAGAATTGGAAGTGTGAGATACAAAAATGTCTGCTCAGTCGTCTTAAGAATATAACCTCAAAATAGTATCTTCAGAGGTAAAAAAATGGCGGCGGGTATCCCACGTTCTTAGTCACCAAGTATACCTTTATTAAACTATCTTTTAGTTAGCCTTCTAGTGGATTATTTTCATGAACAATTATTGAGATGATGCAGTATAAAGACTATTGCAGTTATTTGTTGAACCCCATTTTACTGTCAAACTTTTTTACTGCCTGTAAAAAGGCTGCAAAGTGAATAATTTATTGACAATTGAGAAAACAAAATAATGCGAAAAACTCAACAATCAGGTTTGTTACATTCCTTAATGGTATTGCTTCGGTTTAAGATGATTATATTTGATTATATTCTTCTAAAATTTTATTCTGCAACGAAGGTAAACAGAAAACTTCCTATTCTAAAGTGGCAGTGAACATAGTAAATATAAAACGAAATAAACTTCTAGTACGAAAACTCAACAAGAAACATATTTTTCATATTCATAATAGGAATTGTCAAACTGGAGATACTTTCACTCTTTCTAACTTCGATTAATATATAAGGATAAAAGTATATAATTTTACTTAGACTAGAATTTTATTCTATCAATTGGAAAAGCACTTTTTCATATGAATATTAGAATCTAGGAAGAGGCATTAAGACCTCATAGTTTCATATTTTATCCTAAAAATGAAATGGCAGACTAAAGCTCCAAATTGCATTTTTCAAGCTACACCTAACCTCTGTCTTTGTATGAAAAAGTCGAATTTGTTCTTTAGACAACCCTATAGAGATTGCATCGAGTTGCAGTGAATTGGGGTTGATATCGTCAAGAAAAATGTTCTCACAGATACCTGCATGAATATAATCTGAAGAAGTGCCTTTCAAACTACAATCACAGCTTTGAATCCATACAATGAAACTCTGGTACAACGTCTAAAATCATCTCACTTTTGTTGTCGATCCTCGCATTCACGTAAAAATGCTTAAAAATGACCAAAAACAGCCAAAACAGACATTGTAAAGATATAAGAATATTTTCGAGTAAATACAGTAATAATAGTTTATAGTAGCGAATATACATGTGAGAGATTGAATGTGATATATCTTTCCATAAACAATCAAGACATCTGTAGTTGGGTTTCTGTTTATTTTTTTCTCACTTCATATCGATGCTTCGTCTTCGTTCTTCTTTGGAATCTATATTATTCGATCTGAAATAAAAATTTCAATTTTTACTTTATAATTTCGATACACTAAAAACCTAGGATGATCTTCATTGTACTAGATATATGAACATGACTGTATCTTCATCTGAATATATTTGGCATCAAATAATGTTTTTCAAACAAACCCAACAGGATAAAATTATCGGTTACAAAAACAAGATTTTGACCGTTTCTCAGCAAGAAAGTCTAATTACTCATCATAATTATTTCCCAGAATAATTCGAACGCTGTTTTTTTTCGTAAATATCAGTCAGATTCATAATAAAGACGAATAGAATTCAGGCTAATTTTCAATACTCTTGATTCATCCTACATTATTGATTCTAAGCATGGGTGCATCTCATTGAGCTTAGTCTAGTTTCAAACCGAATTTACAGTTAACGATTCAGACGCATGAATGCTAGCTTTTTTAATAGACCATTATAGTGAGGTTAGACGGGAAATTTGAGGCACGATCCATCTGTCAGATGCTCTAGCAAATTTCTTAAATACAATAAAATATATTGATTTGAAAGTATAGAAAACTAAATACTAATGAAACATTATCAATCAATCATTCCTCATGCTGAATCCGTAATCTATCATCCTGAAAGTATTGATTTCAAACTGAGAGATCGATATTTCTCGAAGCCAATATTGATTCGTATTAAGTAAACATAATACCACAATCATAATATCATAACATGTCATAATGATATCATAACTTCAATCGGATATCGCACTGCAGAAATCATCTATTACCTACTGAAATCTATCAAACAACACTGGATTTAATTTAAAATCGAGGATATAGAGAAGCTGATTTTGGCATGGAATGGACATCAAAACACAACTTTCATTATTAAGAAATCTTGGTTTCATCCCAAGGTTGAACATCCACCAGATTCCCATGTTAAAAAAATGAACATGGAACTCCCGCCAAGGGAGAACTAATATCATCGATGGCCCCTAACAACGCCAACGCCATCTATCGTAGAATACAAGAACTCGACTTGTGGCAATATTTTTCATGATTCCCAAATTCCTACCTGCTATTTGGGCCTGTGTAATTGGAAGAGCCCCCTGGAAACTGTGACTTTCGAGGGGCATCCACTGACGGGTCTGCTTGCCTCTCTCTTTCTGCTCGTTCTCTCTGTAACCTGGTAACAAATCTAGATGAATTCGCCGAATGAGGAAAAACGGGCGTCAATTATAGGTTGCTTTTACCACAGATTTGAAAACTTCACAGATGAGACAGTCAGACAGAGCGAATAAAATAAGAGAGAGAGAGATGTCGAAAGCGCAAAATTTAAAGGTCCAACTATAGATATGAGCAGGCGATAAAATATTGATCCGAGTTTTGTTTACATCGTTCGTCATCATTTTGTTACAAATGTTTTCGTTTTACACGATTCACAATTCGGATGGGTTTATGTTCTTTTCTTTCAATGTATAACATATTTTCCATTTGTAATTCAAAAGAAAAAGTAATAAAGTTTTTGAGGATTATCACAGCACAGATTAAACAATCTGTGACCATAGGTATATATACACCTTTATTATCTGGAATGTGAATCAGGTACAATAATATGTTTATCTTCAAATAAATCGGAGAATATCAAATTACATTGATTTTCAAAGGACGAAAATCTGTGAGTCATATTGTTGATTTAAACTTTCCCATTTGATGAGAATATCACCATTTTTGCTATACCTATACTGCTATATCACATTTCGAGTTGAGGAATTTGGAGTCTGATTATTTATTAGATGATTGAATCGTGTTTTATTTTTCCTGATGACAATGAAATTCATTCAGAATACATCTTATTCCTGATAGAAACTTAATCTGATGACAACTTGTTCATAATAAATCAGAAGTAGGTAACCATTTATATTATTGATGTTGATTATGCATTACTAAAATGGCAACATTGCACATCAGAAGTTCCAGCTGTGACAACGACTATCCGGCAACTGCGACGCGCAAAATTTAAAGGTCCGAGGTCAATGAAAACGGATGTTGGCACATCAAACGAAATGAGCGGAGTGTTTCATCTGTAAGGTTTCCTAATCTGTGCTTTTACAATCACGGTGCCGCATCAACATCAATTGATTTTCCACAACTCACCGTTGTGGTCGTTATGCCCAGCGTCTCATCCCAAAAACTGTGGTTGCATTCAAAAGAAACAGTTTTTAGAAACAAAGTTTCGATTTTGTGGAAGCAAATAATATTGTAAGAAATGTTGAGTTCATGTTGAAGAAGAAGTATAAGTATTGACTCTGTACTCAAATATCCCATAGCTATTTTGAAAAAATACTTACTTATTTTTTGACTGTCTCATGAATTGCTGAATTTTTCTGGCCGCTTGGTGTTGACGTCTTTGTGAATAAGTTCGCCTGAAACAGAAATGTAGCCGCTAGAAAAACAATTTTTCAGGATTGTTGGCGGTTGTACAGATCTAACATTCAAAGCATTCCAACCCAATTCTTGTTATTCATCAATACCTACCGGGTGTTTGTTTGAAGTAACTCACCCCTAACACTTTTTTGTTTCTGCAGATATACAAGTGAGATCTAGTGTGTTCACTCGTTTATCTGTTTATCTGCCGAAACAAAAAAGTTATAGGAGTGAGCAATAACTCCTGAGAAACACCCGGTATATATATAACATACTATACCAACAATCCACAGGTACATTAAAGCGAGCAGAGGGGGAAGTGGGGTGAGGGAAGAACTGTATATACAGGGGTTATAGTTACTTCATGACGCCTTTCGGACTGTATTCAATTTAATCTCAAGTATTTGCAATGTATAGATATAACGAATTTTATGTATTATTCTAGAGAGTACCTGTAGTTTCTATTGACTAAAGCTGGTGCAGCTGATGGAATAATATTTCAAAGCTCATTGTGTAACCTTATTATTCATAATATAGGTACGTGGAAAGTCTTCAGAAATATTTATAGCCACAAACATTTAAATACCCTCGATACATAATAAACATGCTATACCATTCACATGGTTTCACATAATTCGACTACAGTTGTTGATCTCTCGATTATCTATCCAATCTATCTACCTAATTACTTATATTTTAGGAGTTTGCGATGGAAGATATTGCATCTTTCAACTGATTCTCATATATGTGATATGTTTTCAGAATTCTGTACTCAAGAACCTCGGAATAGATAGAAACAACTATTCAGTAGTGTGGGGTATCCATTCAAGAAACTTCAAGAAACTGTTTGTAAAATGCTCATTAACGATGGTGTATAAATAAATATTTTCTGAATTCGGTCAATTCGTATCACCAAATCATCTACGACGCAAAAAAATTGCAAAACATACATTAAATTTTGAACGCCGCATTGAACTTTGTACCCGATCGTCATTAGGTAGGTAGGCAAGAGCACACAACATGCTGCGAAGACAAACAAAAATGTTTGCATCTCAGTTCGCGACCTTGAGGCTCATAAAGTTTGTTGAGTTGTGATTTAAATGTCCATACTGATGCAAACTACACACTGGAATACTAATGCCGTTGGTCTACAAAACTGTTGCGATAACGTCAAGCTTAGTTGTAAATGCGCATGTGCAGGATTAGTTTAATCTGTAACGGAGTAATTTTTGTCTGTCCCCCAGAAGTAAGTAATTCAAACATATTTACAAACTGTTCCTATAATGCAAAAAATGATTACAAACATGACTTCCGAAAATGAATCCGTCTCTGGACCAATTTAGACTAGCTGACAGGAAAAATTTTTCTAAACATGTCATCAATTATTCATGTTCAATATCAATTGATAGAATCAACATTTTAGTGCCTCAAATGCCTGTATTTACAGGGCTATTCGAATTCGAGGTTCATCATTGGGATCTCAAATGGATGCAAAGCTGCGGAATTTCATGTTTTCATTATTGTGGTAGAAGAAATTCCACTATAACTTTCTCCGTTTTCAAAATATTTGTATTTTTTATTAAACGTTAAAATAAAGAAATTATTCAAGTGTCAATGAATTCTACGGCGGTAGTAGAAATTAAGGGAAAAAATGAATCTCCGTATCTGAAAAAAAGTTTATTACGTACACGAAACGTCAAAACATTCAAAAACTAAGAATGCTATTTTTCAGATCGAAAAAAGTGGCAATGGAAGAGTGCTTTAAAATTATAATGAAGCAAATACTTTGAAAAAGAGAAGAGTTATCGTGTAGTTACACGAAAAATTCCGAAAAAATTCCGCAACTTTGCCCCAATTTGAACTTCTTCGTATAAATAAAGCTCGATTTATAAACTTCGCTGCCGTAGCTACAGTTGACGCTGCATTACTGTTCGTAGATGGAATGTGCTGAAAATAAACATCTGTTCATGAACTACGCAGCTGACGCAGTTGCCGTCGAATATCTCCTCAATACATTTTGGAACGGCAGCGTCAAGTGTAGCTACGGCAGCGGAGTTTATAAATCGAGCATTATGGTTCTCGGTGAGATTCAAATGATAGATGTCGGATTCGAATAACCCCGTGAATTGATTAGAAAGCGTTATAAAGAGAATCTCCTCGAGATATTCCAGATGAAGCCAGAATTGATCTGAAGCAAATCCACCCAAAAGTACAATAAAGCCTGTATTTTTAGTTGTTTCCTACGATCAATACACAACTACATTATGAAGACAATTTGGATTCTTGACGATGTTGTATTAAGAAAACTGAAAAATAATCTTACAATGACAGTTGTCGGGATAGTTGATCAAAAGCAAGGTGCATATTTTTATCAGTTATTGGGAATGCTGGGTAGCTCTTTATCATTGAAAATGAATGAAAATGAATGTTGATTGATCGCTCGCACTCCCTAGATTCACGATTTTGTTCCACATAAACTTTTATTCTGTTGAACATGTATCTTTTATGAATTTACCCCCGATAATTCAACCTAGAACGTAGTTTTCAATTGTGTTAGTGTACAATACGACAACAAAACAACCACAGAAGCTCTACGACTGCAAGCCACCATCTCTCTCCCCATCAAGAACTTACTTGAGTCCTGCGGAAGCAGGAGTACCCTCCCTGCTAGTCCGCCCCCCCTGCTCCTTGTAGTTACGGTAATAATTTTGAATGCACACGGCAGCCTCTTGGCTTTTCTTAAATCTTTTATGTTCACAGTACGACCTATATCTGTTCTGGATGACCATCGCAGCGTGCGTCATCTGCTTGTAGTACGCGTACTGCTTGTAGCGCCTGTAGTAGTTCTGGATGACCACTGCGGCCGCCCGTTCTTTGTCCTGCTCCTGCTGCTGCCGCCCCTTGTAGGAGCGGTACGCCTTCTGGATGATCTTGGCCGCCTCGTAGAGCTCTCGTTGCTCGCGATCTGGAAGTTTGCACGAGGTGTAACAAACAAGGGAGACGAGCCTACGTAGGGGGTGGAGTGTTTAGTTTAAAACGAGCAATTCGAAATATTTCAGGAGTCAGTAGGAGAACAAGTTGCAGGGAACTTTTCAGACAACTAATAGTTATTTATGTATTAAGGGAATTATGAGGGCCATAATTACCGATGGCAAAGTTTGCGTCCCGAGGACCTCTGGCCCGAGGGACAGCAATTGCCAGAGGTTATTAAGGCTCTATAATTCCCGTGGTACATAGATAATTTTATTTTTGACCGATTTTCATAACAATATGTCCATATTTCGAACGCAATAAATGTTTAAATTCATAACCTTTCTGGTATATTTGAATTAGGTAGCGTTGATTGTAGCATTGTTGGTTGTTGCTAGGTTGCAAACTTTCTTTATCAATCAATGTTTTTCCGTTAAAAACGTGTTTATTTTTTACCACAAATCGACGATCTTTTTCTGATATAATGAAGGATATTATAAAAACAGCGGAAAAAGCAAGACAATCATTACTTCCACCAAAAAGTGAAGCCCTATATCAAAAAGAATACAACTTATATCTGAAGTGGCTGACACAGAGAAATGTAATGTCAAAAGATGCCAACGAAACTGTCTTTCTGGCAACTTTTCAAGAACTGGTAAAGTATTTTCAGTATTTTCTGGTAGATTTGGTAATAATTGTATTAATTCGTTGCAGTCAGAAACGTTTAGCCCAAATTCGTTATGGACTAAATGGTCAATGCTCAAATCGATGGTGACCATATATGAGAAAAGAGATATCACCAAGTTCAACGAACTAGAGGCTTTTTTGAAACGGAAAAGTAAGGGGTATAAGCCGAAAAAGTCTGCTGTCTTATCTCCTAAAGATGTCATCAAATTTCTAAAGGACGCCCCTAATGAAATTCATTTATTGCATAAGGTAATTTTTTTCTCATAATCTTCTTTTTCGTTTGTTTATTTCGTTTTATTTGTTATAGGTTGTTCTAATTATGGTTTATTTTGGAGGATGCAGAACTCAGGAACTTCTAAATATGAGTATAGCAGATATAGAGGACCGGGATACTGTTATGGTAGTGAACGTACCGGAAAGTAAAACTGGTGTATCGAAGAAATTTACAGTTGTGGATGAAAAAGAGTTCTCTGCTTTGCCTTTATTGAGACTTTATATGTCCTTGCGTCCTGAAGGTACAAAACGATTTTTTTGAGCTTCCGACAAAATAAATGTACAACTCAGCCAATTGGAAAGAATATGTTTGGCAAAATTCCCAGCAAATGTATTTAGGATTGCCAAACCCACTAACCTATACGGGACATTGCCTTCGTCGCACTTCTGTTACTGCCCTAGCCAATGCAGGAGCAACTATGACAAACTTAAAAAGACACGGAGGTTGGAGAAGTTCCACGGTGGCAGAGGGGTATCTGGAGGACAGTATTGAATTGAGAAATAAAACGGCGCGTATGCTGTCTACTTTGCCATCAGAAGAGGCAGGCACCTCGACTGTAGTGAACAGCAACAGCACCACCCATAAAAAAGAAGAAATTGTTTCCAGCGGCGGAAGTAATTTTCAGGGAACATTTGAAAATTGTACATTTATTATCTGTAATGACGTGAATAAGGAAAATATGTCTTAGTTTTCATTACATATAAACGTTTATAAGCATTTCTTGTATCATTTTCACCTGTAAAAGGTAAGAGGGAGTTTTTGAACCTTAATATCCCAAGGGAGTTATGACCCTCATTATAGATATCGTAACTATGACGATATAAGCTTATAATGTCACTGTCAGAAATAAATATTTTAACAGTTCCATGCTTATTTATACTAGAGGTGCTAGTGTACATTAAGGTAGATCTGAAAAATCTCGCAAAACTTGGTGAAAATTATAGCACTAGAAATGCTTCAGTGTTGGAAGTACCAAGACACAATAGGGCTGAAACTGAACAGTGTCCAAAGCTCATGGGAATAAAACTCTTCAACCATCTTCCCCAATATGTCAAAAACCTCTCTATTGACCAATTTAAGAAAACAATTAAGGAAGTTCTTTTGAAACGATCTTTTTATAGTGTGGATGAATTTTTAAACTTTGCATTTTAAAACAAACGAAATTGTATTTATATTCGAACTGTCTATTATTTTGTGTTTTATTGTTAATCTGAAAAAAACTGTATTCCGTAGTGTGAGATGTATTTATTTATGTTTTAATGTTATACTTTAAATCCATACTTTATACTTTATATTATTTATACTCTATATACATTCATACTTTCATTATTATTATACTCACTTTGACTGACATGTGAATTATCGAAGGAACAAATAAACTATTATTATTATTAGTGGGTAAACCTGACTGAGATCAGGGATTCCCACACTATCATATGGGGTATTAGATCCATATGATGTCCATAAAGGATTTCAACCACCTCAAAAAAAAGGAGACTGGAGACGCTGCCAAAAAATAGTATATTTTGATGCAAGTTTTATAAGACGCTATTTTGTCGCACGCGTTGTTTGGAGTACGACGAGCGAAGCGAGTAGCGCTCCAAGTGAACAAGTGCGACAACGTGTCTTATAAAACGTGTGTCATATACAATTTTTTCCTATTTTGCAATAATTCGAAGTCTTTTATTGAAAAACATTATTTAATATCGATAAATAACAGAAGCATCTTCGATTGGTAACAATGATAACATTGAAATGATAAAAATCTGACGAACAATCGGAAAGCCCAGTTTACTGTTGAGTGATTTTGATTTTTGCGATACCAGCGATGGAAAATGCAATGTTGTTATTGTTTTTATTGGTCAATTCAAATCAAATCACACTCTCAATTAAAATTCACCAATAGAAACATCGAATTTTTCACTGCTGGTATCACCAAATCGAAAAAAGCATTTGCTTTTCATAAATACTTTATTATAGAACCAAAATAGAAGAAATAAGTTTTAATACAAACGGTTAACAAAGTAGGCTTTGACACTCTCAAATCTCAACACAAAGCTAACGTTTTCCGAGAAATGTCATTAAGTGACAGCATTGCCGCTCGTGCGCGGAACTAATGTAATTAAGTGACAGCATATTTGCGCTCGCATCCATCATTGTTGAAAACGAACTCATCATTTTGTTGCATGATGGAAAATAATAATAGTGACAGTGAATTATCTAACTCCTACCAGAGGAATCGAGGAAAAGTATGAATTATGATTTGATAGATCGATTCATGGTGCCATGAAATGATTGAATGCTAAAGATATCAAAGTAAGTATCCTATACTTGTCGTATTTCTCAAAAAATACCAGTCCGTTGAATATAAAGCAAGAACAAGTTTAACTATATCTTTTTGGTTTGTAACGTATTGTAACTGTGAGATAGACATAAATTTTCAAGTAGCCTCAATAGCCAACTGGTTCAAAGCGCGACTTCTCAAGCCGCCAGCTTGGGTTCGATTCCTGGCAGGGCAATTCTTTTTTAATGTATGAGTCATTTTCCCTTCTTTCTTGTTAGATGTATGAATTATTCGATTGAATTTCAATATAATGAATAATTAATGAAATTAATGATTTAAATGAAGGATATTATCACTTCGCGCTCTAAATACACAAATAGCTTCTTCCTGCTGAAAATGTAATGAGGCACACTGTTCTGTTGTCGGGTACCGAAGATACTTTCATTGCTTTCCTTTCAGTCTACTCGGCGATTTCTTGAAAGAACATGTTTCGGGAAATTTTGCTAGAATAGTCAACCTTATGTTGCGACAATTGTATGTCTTCAAGTGAAAAGTGGTGGAGTATTTTTAATACCTTCAAATCGCCAGTTCAGTATCTACTCATCCAATCAACCAAAAAATACAATATTCCGGTGTTTGGAAATAGCTTGTGAATCTTTTCATTATTTCAAATATTGCTGTGGGCTTCACTAACGAGTTTCTCAATCAAGAAATGTATTTTTATGGAATTGAAATTTTATTATGACAAGAATTTGATTTTTATTTTCATCTCAGATTCATTTTAAAATTCGTACATAGCTAGAAAATGTCATTCTGAACAACTATTCCTAATATTCTTCGTTTCTTTTTCCAAATAAGTATAACTTTCGAGCCTTATTGGTACTTTTTGATTTTTAAAACTTTCCTACCAAATATAAAAATACGAACGGCATTGTAAAATTTCTTTTTGGGTTTTACGTCCAAATTTAACAATAAAAAAATTTGTGGCCACTGTACTTATCCCGATGACGTATAAGAGGAATAATTTATACTCTTACCTGACAAGGTGAGGTTCGAGAAGTCCTTTTCGAAAACAGATCTGGAAGCCTGCAGGAATTCACAAAAATCTGCAGTTGTAGGGGGCGGTGATGGAGAATCTAGGGTGAAAGAGCAGGGAGACTGCAAGCAGCTCGATGAGGCTGGACTCAAACTGGAGCAAGGTGTAGCAACATCATAATACCTGTGAGAATTTTGTTTGAATTGGCTGCAGTCAGAGTTAAAACAAGACATGACAACATCTCCCCTATAAAGCACGAATATTTTCAGAATATTCATAAAACAATGTTCTCAGAAGCAGAATTACTCTGAGAACATTTTCAGATGTCATTCCTATAACCTTCTGAGATGAAATATTCCAGGTTGTTCATGTCCTCAGAATATATATGAATATCCTGATGATATTCTGCGAAATATTGATATGCACCTACAAAATGAGAGCATAGCGATCGATAGGATATTTTTTCTAGAAATGTATCACCTTACATTAAATGATGTATAATAGGAGAAACGAATGGGACATCCTGTATATTTCAATTTCAATTGATTAGCAATTTCTTTCGGAACATAAATGGTCACATTAAATTTTTTTAATTCAGGAAATACCTGACAGTGGCGACTGGTCAACTTAGCATGGGAAATAAAGATATATCTAACAGAGACTTATGCTTTATTAAAGAAAACGAAAGTTAGTAAGTATGCGGAAGAAACAAAGGCTGAAATGAAGAAACTCAGATATGAATAAAGAATAAAGTCACTGTCTTGGAGAAATCAGTAAAAAATCTACAGGCTGAAAATCAATCTCTAAAATTGAAACTATTGGCGCATTCGCCGAAACTGATGATTTCCAATATTTGGCCATAATTACAATTCATCTTCCGTTATGTGATAAAATTAGTAAACGAAGAGCTACAAGTAACCTTAAGTAAACAGGTTACCAATTACTGTTTCATCAACCATAAGATGAATAATAAACTTATTATTATGGAGCTTCTGTCAAACTTGAAAATATCCGAAATGTTTTCAAAGATTCCTTTTCTGAAGAATTCTGAACTGCTATTTGTGAAAGATTTACCTTT
Organism: Chrysomela aeneicollis; assembly: GCA_029955515.1. Lineage (NCBI taxonomy): Eukaryota > Metazoa > Arthropoda > Insecta > Coleoptera > Chrysomelidae > Chrysomela > Chrysomela aeneicollis. The sequence continues at coordinate 8,047,395 of JARUHQ010000022.1, forward strand.
CGAAGACAGGAAAAAGCGAAAATCTCTCTGAAAGACGCTAAAGCTTAGAAAATAGATGTTAAACTCAAGAAAAATACACTGCTGATAGACAGAGAAACCTTCACTTTAACGGACCTGAAGTATAATTTAGCTCCAGGAATCCAAGAAAGAACTTTTCGTTTCAACTCCGTTACTACAATTGCTGAAATTCCACCAAACATGATAATATGATAGTAAAAAGACTACAGCTCTAAACTTTTGCTCAAATTGCTACATAATATTTATGTTTGTTCACTTTATTTCTATTTTTTTTTCGAATTGTCTTGTCAGAATAAATTCAAGTACATATAATGCCAGAATTGGCGTATCTTAATATCGAATCTCTTTCCACAGGATATGCACACTTAAAAACCCACTTATTGGACTAAATGCTTGATGTTAGCATCGCTGATACAAGCTCTGATTCTCATCACATTCAAAACTACGAACTCATTCGGGCAGATAGAAATGGTCGAGGTGGTAGATCCTACATAATAGCTATTTATGTACCAAGTGCGTTATATAGATCCTAACGCCCGGAGGGATGAATGTTGCCCGATGGGCGTTAGGATCTAGTAACGCTCGTGGTGCATACAAGATTTTATTTTTCACGAAAAAATTATCTTAAACGACGTTGTTTACTTCATAAATTTTTTCTCATAGTATTTACTGCGTTCTGGTCGGCAACTGAGCACAAGTGAGCTTCTATGCAATTGCCATGGAAACATTGAAGAGGTTGCTAAGGGTTGTTTATTTAATTGAACTACAGAAAAAAACATTTAGCGGGCGTTATGATTCATAATGCCCTCCATAAAGCCCCGGGCGTTATGGGTCTGTTAATAGCAACCGTTGCCAAGGTATTATAAAGCAGTAACGATCAAGTGAAAAATAATAGCTATTTATGTACCAAGTGCGTTATATAGATCCTAACGCCCGGAGGGATGAATGTTGCCCGATGGGCGTTAGGATCTAGTAACGCTCGTGGTGCATACAAGATTTTATTTTTCACGAAAAAATTATCTTAAACGACGTTGTTTACTTCATAATTTTTTTCTCATAGTATTTACTGCGTTCTGGTCGGCAACTGAGCACAAGTGAGCTTCTATGCAATTGCCATGGAAACATTGAAGAGGTTGCTAAGGGTTGTTTATTTAATAAAACGACGCTGCATTTAGCGGGCGTTATGATTCATAATGCCCTCCATAACGCCCCGGGCGTTATGGGTCTGTTAATAGCAACCGTTGCCAAGGTATTATAAAGCAGTAACGATCAAGTGAAAAATAAAATGCATAATTGCTATGAACTACTTTTTCCCAAATTCATACCTATAGCTGTTATCAGAGAATTCGAAATTGAACTCGGTGGACTCGAAGCTGGAAGATGACTGATGGTCCAGCAAGGGCTCCATGAACACATCGGAGAAGGAATCGCTGGTTAGTAGACCTGGGCTTCTGTCCAGCATCATATCTTCACTTTCGTTCTGTTGAACCGTATAGCACTTTGACAGGGATACCCACACAGATAAATATTTTTTGTTATACTTCTTTGAAATCACTTAAGTTTTATCTAATAAAGGAGGATTCATGCAACATTACTTATCTCAATTTAACTCAATGTAATAGGTTTGGAGTATACATAAATAGTACAAGTGTTCAAGCAATCACTTGTCTTAACTTAACTTAACGTAACTTGAGAACTTCAATGGATTTATCTTCTCAAGTGACGTTAAGTTGAATAAAGTAATGTTGCTTGAATCCACCTTTAGTAATATTGTAAGATGGCTTTAGCGCACGAAAACAGTTCACGGAAAAACTTTGAGAATAACCATATGGAAACAAATCATACAATGCCAAAAACTGTATTGTCAGCATTGTTCATTCTTTGTCAATCAAATTCATGCCAACAAAATGAACTCCCGAAATTCCCGATAATATTCTAGAGCAAGCGGCACAAGCGATCGCGAATTTATTACCAGTAAAATCCAGGTCAAGATATGAACATGAATATCAACTTTTCACAGAATGGCGAAATATGAACAAAATCGAAACTGTAATGAGTGGCGATATTCTTCTAGTTTATTTTGTCGAAAAAGCTGAATCAATGAATTCTTCCACGTTATGAAGTCTCAATGCGAAAGAGGGTAATTTTGCACTTATCATGCGATCTATATTTTTATGGAAATTTTTGTTGTTACTTACGTATTTTGACCTAAAAACAAGAATTTTATGATACTATGTTGAACATATATCTAGTTTTCGAGATAATCGATGCCAAAGTTCGAAATTTCACCTTCTTTGTATGGCAACTTTTGGGCAAGTATTGTATCTTTTTAGATCCCAGGACATATTACATGCATTTATCATGGTTAATTATTATTTTTGTGTAAGAAAAACATCATAAATATGTAATTTTTCCGTATTTTTCCTATTATTTCTTAAACTAGGCTACATAAACAACGGCCATTTTGAAAACATTAATGCGAATCTTGAGCGAATGAAGGTGGATTCATAGCTGCCTTATAGCAACACCAGTCAGTGATAAGTGTTCTCTCTCTTCAATACATGTCAAAAAGAAAGATGGTTATCAGTTGAAGAAGGTAAAATTTCGAACTTTGGCATCGATTATCTCGAAAACTAGAGATATGTTCACGATAATATTATGAAATTCGTGTTTATCAGGTCAAAATACGCAAGTACCAACAAAAATTTCCATCAAAATATAGATCGCATGATAAGTGCAAAATTACCCTAAAGAGTTCTTTGGCCATTAAACATAATGACATCAACAAATATCCAAAAACTATTGCTTTTCTCATTCAGCATCAAGCTGAAGGATATATTCCAAAAAAGTCCAAAGTTTTGACAGCAGAACAAGTAACTAAATTTGTATGTGAAGCTCCAGATGAACAATATCTACTACCAAAAGCAATTTTAGTGTTTGGGAACTTTGGTGCGTGTCGAAGAGATAATTTAATACGTTTAAATTTAGATGATGTGGTAGATAATGATCACTTTCTTGTCATGTTTCTACGAGATGGAAGAAATCATACATCAAGAAGTTTTACCATTACGAATGAAGGATGTATATTTGAGCCTTGCACAATTTATCGCCAAAGCCAAAGATTATTTTTTGCATATCGAAATGGAAGGTGTTACAATCAACACGTTGGACGCCATACCATCAGTGGTGTTCCGAAAATTGTTGCAGAATACCTAAAATTAGAAGATCCCAGAAAATATACGGGGGATGGACTAAGGCGTTCTTCGGCAACCATGTTGATGAAAAGCTGATTTACTCACTCTGAAAAGACACGGAGGGTGGCGTTCTCCCAATATAGTAGAAGGATATATAGAAGAGTCTATACAAGGAAAATTTGAGGTATCACGTAAACTGTTTAAACCTTCTCACTCGCAAAATACAGCAACTGTATTATTCGTTCGAGAAAATCAAGACATTTGCGAAGAATCTGCTTCAGTAACTGCAGTTTCACAAATTGAAACTCCAAAAGGACTGAACCTGTGCAATAATACGAATTGTATAATAAACATAACCGTTAATAATAATTCAAATTAAAAACAGTATTCACTAATGCTGCTTTGATAGTATAGTTATAGTTAGCTGATTTTCAATTTTCTTACTCTATACTAGTTCCAAGCTTTTTCATTCCTACAACTGTGAAAAGAAAAATGTTTCAAGTTTCTTTTGTGTCTTATGTTTTCATTTTCAACGAAGTATAAAAAAAATATCTTTCATTACACGTCCAGAAATTATTTTTCCGTGCTTGTATGACATGATATGAGAATTTGTCACACGCGCACGAAAAAATCCCTTTTTCCAGATTCGTAATCGAATATTCTACATGACATTACCTTTATGCGATCTGGCATGGCAGCGATGATCTGTTCAGCAAGTGTCAGAACCCGGGCATCTTGTTCCCCTTAAAATTTTCAGAAAATTATCGATGATCTGTAGTTGACGAATATATGCCTATATATCAAATTGTAAGTATGCATTTGTTCAATGAGTTTGTGGAATGAGACTTTGAACATTTTACTACATTATTGAAACAGTTTTTGGCTTAACTATGAATAATACCTGGATACTGCATGAATGATAAGCATAAGCATTGAACATGCATAAGCAAAAATCTAGAAGCTCCAAAAAATTCAACTATTCTCAAGTAGACACTGATTCAAAATTAAATCTATTTACGATTAATTTTTCCACGATGGTAAAACTATGTGATGTTGAACTAGAGTAGATCGAGGAAAATTAGTAGGAACATAGTAGTTAGTGCGATACAACTATATGACTATCGATTGATAATCTCAAAGAAGATAATGAGCTGAAATCATTAGATACTATGGATGTTACTCGACATTAACATAATGGAATAGGTACAAACTATTATATCAGATAATTTACATTCTTTGGTTACTATATTGGCGATTCAAGCTCAGCATCTCAAACGTTTTCTCCATCATAAAGAAAGGAAGAAGGTAGATGAATTAAAACCACTCGGGTTTCACATTGGCATTATGATAGATAACAATAATTTCAGAGGGTTTCATTCCGTGGTGATATTTCGATTTTTAGTGGATTGAGAAAATGAGTGGATATGATTTTGTGCATATGCAACTTTTTTCAGAAATGTACATGTATATATTTGTGCAGTCATCATTGTCGATTATTTGGTATGAAATGAAACTGAGATTTCATTAACAAGTTTACGAGAAATATGTGTTTTATATATAAATATGGATAGTAAACAAAAAATCAAATTAAATCAGGCACAATATTAATTTAGCTACTGTTTGTATCTTCATTGTACTCCTGATTACAAATGGTACAATCGGTTTCTTCGAACAATTTATCTGCCTCGTTATAATTCCGATTCTATCCACCAGAGTCTTGAATCGCCAATTCGACACTGTATGTACAGACCACCTGATTTTTGTTTCCAGAGGCACCCACTCACTGGACTCTCTCAAAAATTAGATGGAGGACATATTATTGCACGAAATATTTCATCGTATAACAAAGTCAGGAAGGAACGGCAAAGAACAGACAATCCGTGAACAACAGTGAAACAACACCGAGAGACAACAAAGATAACAGACCATTCGAGGCACTGACCTACGGTACTGTTGGGAAGATCATTTTCATCATCGGAAACAGCTTCTACATCTATCAGGGGACTACTGCTTCTCGGGTCACTCCCTATTTCGCCTAGATCATCGTTTCAAAACACAAATCAGTCAGTGTGTATTCTTTCCAATATCATAGATCATTTGCACATTCAATTTTGAACACCCAATTTGTTTCGTATTGATGTTTTCTTTTAAATAAATCATAAATGCGATTCAAAGCGTAAATCAAAAATACTTGGTGTGTCGATTGTCCAAGATCTCCACATGCAGCAGTTTCAAAATCGAATACAACTTACCAGTCATGATACACTTTCTAAGTATAGTACATAAAACATACTCACACAAAGCAAAGTCCATTTTTTTGTGATTATCTTGATTTTCACTGTCTGAAGTGCAATCTTTCGAACTAGACGAGTGGAGAGGTAAAGACAAGCTTCTGTCAAATCTATAAGAGACGTACTAACATTATTCTGATCACAGGATATGAGAAAGTATCTCAGTCAAAAACTAACCGAAATAAAAATGATGATTCGAATCTTACAAACAATTTGTTTTAAGTTCTTACTTTGATAACTTTGGCGCTTCACGCGTGCTGTATACTCTGGAACTTCTCGGTCTAGAGATTTCTGTAGCAGGACCGCAAGTCATGTGAATTCCACTATCGATCGATGGTCTCTTAATCAACTTCTGACCGTTACTTCCTCTGGTGCTAGATGACAGGTCAGATAAGAGGGGACTCGGTACCGAAGTGAGATATTTGCTACAGCTATCCGAATCCGAATCTATATTCAACATCTTGAACCTATTAGACTCGCTCCTGAAACAAACACATTGTACGTCATCCATCTGAGAAGAAGCAAGCGCGAAAGATTTCACACACCTTGTGACGACTCCTGGTCGCAAGAAAACTCCGTCATGGGACTTGCTGGTCGAAGCTATGGAAGTCAGAGAAGCTATCGAGCTGGCAGGTGATATGACGTTGGGAGAGTGGGCAGCCTCTGTGGAAGACTGGTTGGATTGCAGGAGCATGTTCGCCTTATCTCTCCTCAACTCTAACGCTTCCAGCTCCTTCACGAGATCAATATGGCTGCTCGATCTGGCGCATTCCAAAGCAGTTTGATTCGTCGTGTTCTTCATGTTCAAAGCCGTATGATTCCATTTGTACAGCATCACAGCCGTTTCTGTATGCCCTCTGGCGCAAGCCCACATCTGGAAAGATGCAACTTAAAAATGTTGTAAAGCAACAGACCTCGAGGTCTTGCCAATGGAGTGAACCCGTCTTCGTCCTGGCTGAGAGCGTCCACTTCAGTTTCCAATAGGAGTGAAGAGTTCTCCGCCCTCCAGTGCAGCATGGCGCACACCAATCTGGAGTAGCCCAACGAAGCCGCCAAGTGTAAGAGTGTCATCCCTCTGTGGCTAGCAAACCAAGAGACACTCAGCTCTTCTCCCTGCCTCCACATCTTCGATGTCAGGTTTTGACAGTAGGTAACTAGCCGCTCCTCAAAATTTGAGTGATTGAAAAGAGTCGTATCCTCAACCTAGGGAAACAAAGCTGTAGGGTGTGTCGTCTGTGAAGCGGGTAACTTACCACGTCCCCGTCAGATGGTTCCTGCTTGATTTGGAGCCTGTCGTCCATCGCCTCTAGCCTCTGGAGGAGCGTGAACTTGAGGAGGTTGTCGTTGCTTTTCTCGACTTTCGGCTCGGGGGCAGCCACCTGGTCCTCTCTAGGTGGCAGCTTGTACTCGAATATCACAGAGTTGGAAATCACGTAGCTGTCACAAGCCACTTGGAGGGTAGCCAATCCAGCCTCATGAGCTGAAAAAAGGACGTGAAGACAGTTCCTGTGTTTGTCGACTGCACGCCATAATTACCTGGACAATAACAGCGTAAAACCCCACTTTGGACCAAAGTGGTGGGTACTGGGAATGTATCGAAGAGTACGGTGTATGGTCCTGATGAGTGCCATGGTCCAGTCACCAAAACCTTCACTCCCCCCTCGGGATAAGCCCATTCGGGGGAATAGTCGGTGATTTTGGCTGAGCCCTCTATCGGATGGTTATGCTGCTGGTGGTCTACTTGTGTCTTGGGATTACTTCTAATATCGGACGGATTGACATCAAGTAGTCCACTGTGATGCGAATCTAGGGCTTCTAGATCTGGAAATTCTCCAAGCATATCGAATGCGTCGAGATTGACGAACACGTCGTCATCGACCACGTGGGCTGGGGAACCGACTACGTCACAATTATCGATGAAATCCATCGGATTGATTTCCGAGGCGAGATGATGGTGTTGCTGCGCCTGCGTCTTGTTCTGCTGATTGACGTTGTTTCTCTCGTTGTTGTGACGTTGATGGTTATCTAGTTCGGTGGAACACAAAGGCATATTGGCTGAAAGGGTTCTCTGTATGTCTTCTTGGGATAGATCAAGCGTTTCGTTGAAGAAACCCCCGTTTATTATCGAGGAGCCGTCACTCTTACTGACCAGAGACCCACTCGAATCAGTTCCTAGGAGGACAACCGTTTCGCTGCAAAAATTCTGTTGTTTGTATTCCTCTATCACTTCTTCCTGGCTGGTATCCATGTGTTTGGATGGGGTGGAAGGGGCGCTAGACATGATGACCTCTGTCTGTTGCTGATGAACATGGTTTCTGAAACGAATCGTGTTAAGAAACGGAGGAAACGGTGGACGGGACAAACCTCGAAGTGTGGTTACCGTACATCGAACCATCGTTGAAAATTGATTGTCTATTATTCTCGCTCAGCTCCATCTTCATCTCCCTGTAGCTGGTTTTGGTGCTCTGCTTAGAGTGCAAGCACGACGGATTCGTGTCCATGACCTCCTGCTTGAGCAGCAAATGACCCGTCCTCTCCTTGGGAGCGGCTCTGCCCGTGTTGCACACAAAATTCGCCACTGACACCGGATTGACCAGGTTCTGGTGGACAGTGTTGCCACCCGAGTTGCTGTTGAGTATGAGCAGTCCTCCGCCGCCTTGGATCTGAGACAGGCTCAGGACCAGGGGAGGGGTGTTGCCCGAGCTGGAAGAGCAGTTGCTGCCGTTCTGAGCCGGGTGGTGGTTTCTGGAGTCCCGCGAGTACACCCTGGGCGAGTTGTTGTTGTTCAGCAGCAGGGAGCCAGAGCCCGTGGTGGAGGAGACCTGGTTGTTGTCGGAGTTGCTGGGCGGTCTGGAGCTGGAGCTGGGTAGCGGGGAATTGGCGACCTCTTTGGCGGTGGTTATCCTCCTCATGGGGTGGGAGCAGCTTTTGCCGTCTGCGCATGTGGAGTCAGGGCAACCGCACTCGAGCTGTTTGACCAAGGCTGTCTGCCGGGCTACCCTTTGTTTTTCCATTAATTGACACACGATGGCCTCCACTGTTTCGGCTGTCTGTAATCAGGAATTATTATTTTATTTATTATTACATTAAGTTATAGATGTTGCTATTTGGGATAATCAAAGTGCCATTATATATCGAATGAACATTTTTTTGAAAGTCTCATTCGAATGTCTAAGTTTTCCATCATTTTTCCAATTAAGCTTTGTGTTTGGTAACCAACGTAGGTGATCCATTTCTTACAGTGGAGGTAGAAGTTATAGGACAAGGGGTTGAACTTACAGACAAACTCCACCAAAGTGTTTAATATGTAGTCATAGACTTACATTAGGGACATGTTTCGAAGGATTAATCCTTCATCAGCAATAATAAAAAGTACATCTATTAAGAGAAAAAACAATGTTAAAAATCTTGACACATCAAAAAAAGAAGTACCTGAAAACTTAAACATGAAAAATAATCTTAAAATAAAACAAAGGGGGTCGCACTAAGTGCGAACTCCCAATGTTAAGGGATCTTCAGAAATCTCATAATCAAATATTAATGAAAAATTTTATGGGTGAATGTTAGGGAACCATGTCTTATTAATCGAAAGAATTACATGTGAAACAAATCATATCAAGCACAGAATAACAAGATCAAAAATATGACAAATTATGAATTGACAACTGATTGAATCTATGGATTCTTCTACGGTTCTTGTTTCATATATTTATAGTTTAGTAGTTCTTCTTATTGATGTTCCTAGTTTGCGTGTTGAATTTATCATTCTTGTCTATATTGTAGCATGAATTGGTCAAGAAAGGTACAAGAAGATTCTCAGGCGAATTATTTAATAATATTTCGTACTTGAGCAAATAACTCACGATTTAGGAACTCGTATTATTTTTTATGTTGTATTTTTCGACAAGAAAAAAATAGAATATTACATAAATTCGCCTCAACCAACTATGGGATAAATCAAAATTCAGGACCGTTCTTATAAACGAATATGAGCTCCGTTTATACTGAACTTGATTCAGTTGCAAAAGAAACAGTGATTTGAATGGCTCTTCAAATATACTCGTTTATAAAAATGGCCCTTAGTGTTTTACCAGAATGAACTTCCACAATATAACATATGACATGAGTGACATGACATATGTTAATGAAATACCAACATTTACTTTATTGAAAACGTACCGATAACAGTGTAATGTAAAAAAAAAACATTTCGCATTCGACAAGCCATTACTAGTTACATTTAGATGATACTGGCGCCCCCTTCTGAATGTCAGTGTACTTAGAACCTGATCTTGCCTTTTTTCACTGACCTAACCATGGCAACCAGCCTTGAGTCGGCACACCATTCGCACCATCTTTGTATGTAAATATTTCAATCAGGTCTAGGTGACAGATTAGTCAGCTCTTTCAACACAACACCCGTTGAATATTTCCTTGTGTGGTAGTCGGATGAAGCATGCTTACCGATATTTCCAATTCGTTGTTTATATCTGGTTCATCTTCGCTGAAGAACATCGGCTTCAGTTGGGACACCAGCTCGTCTTTCGTCCATTCCTTTTTGTCTGCCCAGAGGGCCAGACTTGGGGTTATAACAGCCAATTTGTTGTCATCTGGGTAGGGAACGTTCAGGTAGTGGACTAGGACGATGTCCGGATTCTGGAAAAAATCATCATAGCATCAGAATTAATCAAAATTATGGATTAGTTCTTATTCGTCTTATTGGCCCTTTACTGTCAGAAACTTGGCCAAGTGTCCACTTACGTTGTCTTTATCAGACAAGCTGGCTAGTTCGTCTTTTTTATAATTTAGCTGTTATTGCTCTGACAATATATTAAAATGTTGATATAGTGTACAAAAAAGAGACATACTACCTGTAGAAGCCAATAACATCTTCTATGGAACGTCGGTAAGATGGCAGAGTGAACGTAGCATCCGTAAATACACTGAAAAAAAAATAGATAATCATAATCGATTTTCCTTCGAAGAAGGTTGGAATTAGGGATGGAATTTGTACTCTACAGAATGCCAAAATCCATTCGTCTCTAAATGTTTGATTGATATGCACAATATTATTACATTCATAATTGCTTTCGAAATATTCGACTCAATAATGTGCAAGACATGACATTTCAAGAATGTTCCTTTGATCATAATTATCCTGTTACCTTTTGGATGAAATAAGACGGTTAATGATTGATAGTCAAACCGTAGTCGACTATCGACACCTTGATCATATATATTTAACATGGATCCATTTTAATCAAACTGAATCCATTCGTTATCGAATTTCAGTTTTTGTACATTGTGTGGAGTTCAATTTATCACGTGAATTATACGCGGTTCACTGATTCTACAAATAGGTACGTGGCATGTTTGTGAATTATAATTTAGTTGAAAAACTTCAGCAACATGGATATTAATAAGGTTGTATGCGAAATATATGAAAAATAATTGGCCATTTACATGCATACATAGATTGTACTCACAAACCTGGTTGATTGTTAGATGCCCAAATTTTAAATACATCGCCATTATAGGAGAGAAAAAAAAACTATTGCTTATAAGCAAAAAGCTTGAGAAATTTGTTATAATATCTTTGAGCATTTATTAATGTTCGAGGGTTATTCGGGTAGGAAATTTATTGTTGATTCATACTTCCTAATATTGCAAAAATGCATAAACGCTTTCCATAGGATTTTATTACTGTAAACAGTATTCTTTGGTATATTTGATTCGATAATTTCATCAACATTCAAATGAGTATTACAACCACATCGCGACATTTTGAAATATTGAATATTTGAAATATCAAAAACGAATTGTAGTTCTGTTATAATTTCTTTCTGATTATCAATGCCCCTGGGTTATTACTACTGAAAACAGAATATGGGATCTGTTGTCAGTATAATTTCAATTCATTCAATCACATGACCACAAATTAACTGATTTTATTGAATTTCTACTTGATTAAAACATTTTCATAAAAATCAATCTATTCCTGTGAATTTTCACATAAAAATCGTTCGAAAGATTCAATCTCTTTTTCGTGCCTCACCCTATATGACATGCTGGGCTAGACCACTCAGTGTAATTCAAACATATTAAAATGTATTATTCAACGTTGTTCCTTTTAACATCCGTGTTCATATCGACAATTCCTGATATCTTTTGAATTTATTATACCTCTTCAACTTCTTAATAGTCTTTCTCCTTATCATACCAACGAGTTTCAATGTGGAGTTTTTTCCCTCATCCACACTTTTGCCCCCATGCAAATGAATGTAACAAGATAAGCTGGATGAAAGAATATTTTTAGTAGAGCCATTCATCTTTATATTCATTCGAATACAAAGAGCTTGTTGAACCTATATATCTCATCACATTCTACATTAATTTTCTTCGCTATTTCTTTGATGGGAAGAAAATTAATGAGAATAGGAACTATCCCAGTGGAAAACCGATTAAAACTGTTTATAATTCCTTTGGTTTCTTTGAAACCAGCAAAAATAATATTGAATACTGTACCAGTCAGTATCATATTGAGACTAGAATATTCCTTAATTCAAATATAGGCGATAAAACTCGAAATCGCTGAGTAAAATCAAATCCTTATTAACCAGTTGTATACTGATTAGTTATATATATATATCAAGGGCGTAAAATAGGCTTGGATCGCAGCGTGTAAGTAATAGCCTGAGCGATAGCGCCTAGGTCCATAAAACCAAGTTACGCCCGAAATACATACAACATTTTATGCACGACCAGTATATTTTATTGTAAATAACTCTTCACCTCTGGAGCATGACATAAGAAAAAAACTTTTTTCGAATACCTTTTAAACCCCTTTAAAATAATTTTTGCTACGTCCTTGATGTTGCTCTCGAAAAAGCATTACATGAAAGTGTTTTTACTTTTTCTCTATCTCTTATAATAAGGGAGTTTTTAAGGGTTTGCAATTTGCTCATGTTCCAGACTGGTGGGTGAATAAATAAGCTAGTAGCCATATTTGCTGTCAATACAGACAATAGTTATTAAGGAATACATTCCAGTGACGACTAAAGTGTGAATTGTACTCCACAGTAAAGCAGCTGAGGTAAAGTGCTATTTTACACCCGCACAACCGGGCGATAAAGTGCCATTTTACGCACGTTGTAGATTGTTGGAGCGTGAAGGCTGTACAGCCTCTTGAGCAACTCGACCTCCATAATATTTTGAGCATAACCCAATTTATTCGAAGCTCGGGATTCCGAGACATCGTACAAAGTTTATCATCAGTTTCCTGAGAGCTAAGTTCCTGACATCGGAAGGCTTTAAGAATGCCTCTTCCAGGAACTTGAGCCTCTTGCAAAAGAGTTCTGGGCATTCGCAAAGCAAATGTTCTGCAGTTTCAGCGAAGTTCTCGCAGTAGCGGCAACTATCACTCTCTGTTTTACCCATTTTCGTGAGGTGATACCTCAGAAGGCAGTGTCCAGTGAGGAGTCCCGTTACCAGTTTCAAGTCTTTTTTGTCTAACTCGAGAAGCTGTTTAGCTTTCCTTGGCGAAAGGCTCACTAGCCTTTTCGCTTGTCTTTGTCCTGGCACATTTTCAGTGAGATTTCATTTCATCTGCTTCCCAGCGACGGAACTCTTCTTTCAGGTGGGCTTTGGAGAGTCCACAGAAGGGTTCTGGGCAAGTAAATTCAGTATTTGTTTATTCTTCGGCAAGTTAGACTGCTTCATCGTTGCCTTCAACTCACTTGTGACCTGGAATTGTGAATTATTTTCTGCCAGGAATTTTTTGCAGAGCTTCTACTGCTTGGTATCTGCCCTTCGACAGTCCCATTCGAGGCACTCCTGAGCAGGTATTTCTATTTCTGCTTGAAAGATGGCTGGTGTGTTACCAAGGGGTTTCGAGAGTCTGAAATTTGGCCCTGTAACACCCACTCCAGTCCTTTCATCAATCTTGCATCCATTAGCGTACTATGCTGATGCTTCACTTTCCAGTTGAGGTCCGTTCTCTGTGCAGATTAGGTGGTTGTTAATTTCCACTTCATAGTGCATCTGGAAGTCTCACCTGACTGGCATGATATTTGTCGGCTTAGACATGAATTCAGGGGTCCAACTACAGCTGAATGACACTCTGGCCAATGATTTCGTCGTCTCCCGGTATAAAAAGATGCATCAAAGTACGTCCCCTCTAATTCTCCCTACGACTCTCGACTCAATCCGACATCAGAAAGGACCTAACCCGAACGAAAAATGAAATCTGAAAGGTGACTTCCTGCACGCAAATGCTCCGACATCTGGCAGTGACATTTTCCTGCGACTACATGAAATCCCCCTCAACAGGTGTTCCTGATGGCTGTCGCAAGGACTTTCGTCGGGGCAGGAAAGGTGGATGGGAATCGCTTTCGCTTTCGGACGTAAATTCAGGAGTTATGAATAACGTTCGTGCGGTTTTTTTGTGCCGTCTACAACGCACATGAATATACGAGTATTTCTTTACGGTAAAATCGTTTTATGGCGAGGAAAGCTAGCGGACATGCCTATATATTTTTTCCGGGATATGTTATCGACATTATTTGAATTATTGAAGAATTGTAACTGTGTTGAGCAACTTTCAAATAAAGGCTGAGTCACCTAAACTCGAATAATTAAATGACAATTTTCGATGTATCATTCAATTGTTTTGAACGTGTACGTGCACCAGATTATTGAATGTTCTATATAATATCTCTCGATATTCCAGTCATACATATATTACAAGAAACAATGACTTGATGAAGATTAGATCTGATGATGATGACCAAAGAAGATGCTCATCTGTTTAATTAAAATTCAGTCATAAGAGCAACAATATACATATAAACATTTCTTGTGTTCATTGAAATATTGGTTGTATCGAAAACATCCTCATAGTTGCTCTTCAAGATATTGCAAACGTTAAAAACAAACTGCGTGATATTTTTCCATCTGAATCATTGTTTTATGGAAGAAACAAAACAGTTGCCACAACACAAACCATTGCGTCCTCGAATTTCACACATTGAGTTATGTTCTTGAGCAAACTAAATCTATTTGAGAGATTCTCCTCTCATGAAAAAACAACATCAAATTGAAAACTGGTCTGTGGTTTATTAGTCCACGGTCAAAAATATCGTGATCGCAACAAAAGTTCTAGTTAGTATAGGCATATCTGAGTGATTTTCTTACCCTAAATATGTTATATCGTTACCACAATCATTTTAACAAAATTTAGATCAGTATAACAAGAGAAAATCGCTATGGTGCCCACAAACATAAAAACGATTTGTCCATTTGAGAAAATATATTCCTGTACTTCTCCCAAAATAATTTTATCACAGTAAAAGTATTGCAATTTTGAAATTTTTTTTGGTTCTGGTTCTCACGAAAAAGTATATCCTGTAATGTTCAGAGAACATCATGAGAACCAAGGAAAATAAGGTAGGAGTTGGTGTTCTTCTTAAATTTCTGGAGATGGTATGCCTTGGTGAACACCTCCCTAGGCAATGAGTTCCAAAGTGTCGATGTTCGTTGGATGAACGAGTCTTTGGAAAGGGACGTTCTGCAGGTCTCTAAAGTGACCACGAATGGGTGTGAAGACTGAACTTGACGGGATAATCTCGAAGAGACTGCTAATGGAGGAACGATTGTTGATATTTCAGAAGAGCGTCGCCCATGAAAATATCCATAAAAAGCGTCAACTTTTTTACGGTGTTCCAGAGAAGTGAGCGAGTTTGTAAGCGTAAACGAGGCATTACCGACAAGACGAATTGCCCTTTTTTGGACAGAATCCAATAGTTTCAGGATATGTTTAGGTGCCGCACTCCAAATATGGGAACAGTATTCCAGGTCAGGTCGGATCTGTGCTTTATAGATCAAAAGCAGCTGACTGGGAGTGAAATAGCTTTTGGCTCGAAATAGAAATAGAAATGGATGACTTCAATGGTATGGTTACTACTGACTGAGTTATGTTGGACACAGTGAGATCGGCTTTTCTAGAGAAAAGACATGCTTGTGTTTTGTTTGTATTGAATTCTACCAGGTTATTAGATCCCTACTCGAAAATTGTTGCTGAGTCCATATTTATTTTGTTAACATTTCTTCCTCGTTCATTTCTGGTTTGACGTGCCGATATAGGGGCCCTGGAAGAGAAAGCGGTATGGAGGGTACTATCATCCGCGAAGATACACAGGACATGAAGTTGCTTCCAAAATGTTTCCAGTATATGGAAAAAAAAAATATTTTTTCAATTTAAACGAATAGATTTGATCGCAGTGAATCTCTTTCTAATTTGTTTCTATAATGAAACGCATTTTTCTACTATTTGGAGGTTGGTAAAATCGAACTGTCAAATGAAAGTCTAAATAGTGAGGCCCAGCTGAATTCTGAGCGAATTTAGATTTGGTGATATTAGCAGTGAAAAACTCAATGTTTTCATTGGTGAATTTCAAATCAGAGTGTGATTGATGTGAATTGATTAATAAAAACAATAACAACATTCCATTTTTCACCGCTGGTATCTCAAAAATCAAAATCGCTCAACTGTAAACTGGGCTTTACGCTTGTGCGTCAGATTTCGAATATTTCAATGTCATCATTGTTACCAATCGAAGATGTTTCTGTTATTTATCGTTATTGAATCATTTTTTTTTAATGAAAGACTTCAAATTGATGCAAAATAGAAAAAATTGCATATGACACACGTTTTATAAGACACGTTGTCGCACTTGTTTCCTTCTTTGGAGCACTCCTTGCTTTGCTCGTCGTACTCCAAACAACGCGTGTGACAAAATAGCATCTTATAAAAATTGTATATGTGTGATACCAACCAACCACGTTTTTTGCGTGTGGAATTTTCTAGAAAACACATCGCGAGGAAGAGTAATCAAAGAAACGAAAATAATTGATGCCATACCAACATTTTAACGAGACAAAAATAGACTTTTTCCGTTTTGCAGAACTAAGCGAATCCCTTAATTGGAATATACATTTTTCACGCGCGAATCTTGTGTCCGCTTGGCCTCATGTAAAATGCAGCATTTCCCAGGCCGTGGTGGCCTCAAAGAGATATATCGCACCTGGAGTAATTCATTCTGCCACCCATTAAACGGGGGTTAAAAAACTATAAACATTTTTACGCTTCTCAGATGAGCTCCTTCTGTTCGCGTCTTCTTTTCATCTCCTTAATTATGTATCCTGGCCGCCAACGTAAATCTGAGCAATTTAGAGGGGGTCCATTCGTTCCAGGAATTGCCACACTTCCTTTGGTTCATTTTAGGGCAGGATTTGTGGAATTTCCACGACAAACAATGCAACTTTTCACGAGCTGACATAACGAAACCATTAGTTTGAGAAAATCGTCGCCTGAGAATTAGATTGGTCTATCTCCAGTCTTCACTTTTCTTAAAAATTGAGTTGTATACATCAACATGTTCGTTAGAATTAGAATAGTCATTCTCCATCTCAAATTATACGAAATTCCCTTCAATAAAATGCAAATTCAATGTCCTTAATTTGAAATGAAGATATATAGTTTCTGTAGTGTGATAATAGTAGCATTTTTAGGAAATGGGAAGTGATGGAAGGAAGAATCTGGATTTATCAAAAAGAATCAAAAAGAGAAAAGAAATACATCGGATGAAAACAAAAGTGTGACAGGAAGAGTTACGATCAACTCGAAGAAGAAAAATTACAAAGTGGAAAATAAAACTAGAATATTTTTGAGAACGGATATTAAGAAAACCGGAAATGACAGACAGAGATATTACCGGTAAATCGAGAAGACACCAGACAGAGGAGGACAGGGATCGGAAAGAGTATATACGAACTTGTAGGAGAAAGAGTTACAATCGTAACTAAAGTAAAGAGAAATGTCTCAAGAGCAAGGAAGAATATCGAAAAATATGGATTAATAGTCAAAGAATAATCATTTGAGAGAATATTGTTTACATAATTCATTTTATGTAGTTTTTATATCGAGAACTTATTAATAATTCGTTCCTTATCTGTTCGCTATTCGCCAGTCTGTCATTCTATTCTTCAAAACTACCGTGCAAAAAAAATACTAGTTAAGTTTGAAGAGTGAAATTTTGGTTAAATCATTTCAAATATTATGGATAAGCTGAACACTATGTACCTAACTTTTACCTCGACTTTCACATAATAAAAGCAAGTTGACGTCTTTGTTTTCGATTAATATATTGATATAGACCATAATAGGAAAGATTTACAAGGCTGTGTGCATGAATCGATGTAATTCAAAAAAACCAGATTTGTATTCCATGCAAATTATATTTCAAAATTTGTAGCAAAGCGCTTTCGACTGTTAGGTCACCATCAGTGCATACCTGAAATAAGTAATTATGATTTCGTAAAATAAGAAAACATTCTTATCAATGTGGATAAAGATACAAAATTTTGATAACATTTTTCTTTTTATATATATGAAGGTGGAAATCAATACTCACTCGTCAGGTATTACAATAAGATTTCCATAAATTTAAAAAAAACACATACATCTGGTATACAAACTATTCACAGTAATAAAATATGTTTGGTTTTTTCAACAGGATTATCTCAATGTTGAGAATGGTAACTCCTTCGGAGTCGGGCTCTTTCGACGAAATATGAAAATAAACTCATGCACAGTTTTTAGACAACCTGCTTTCATGGAAAATTATCGGCAATTTTGAAGCACTCGTGTAATTACCCCCGATAATTTTAAGATCTACAACTTTGGTGTCAGTTTTTTTTTCGAGAAAACTTACCGTTTTAGAAAAAAAACCAATAAACCGCAAATTTTGACCTTTGACCTCGAATAACTTTTGAAGCACACATAGAATCGATGGGGATTTTTGAAACCTTATTCGTAATAGTAAACCGCAGCTATCCACCAATATTTGTCTTTCCGGGAATTCTTGTTATTTCAAATGTCTATATTGACCGGAGTAGTATTTCTCGAAAAATATCAGTCCGTTTATTAATAATATAATAAACTGAAGAAGGTAAATTCGAAAGTGTCTTGAGGCTCTCGAAAGATTATCGCAATCCGCTTTCGTTTTTGGCCGAAATTAAAAAAAAAATGCCTCAAAAACATACTTATTCGAAAAATTATCAAGGATAGTCATTCCCAACATAAAATAATAAAAATCAACTTCTTGCTATAAAAAAATCTGGTAGGGGACACTTTGATATCACGAGAGTAATGGCGAAAAAGGAGTTTCGAAACTGAACTTCGAAGTTTTGTATTTCCCTTAGAAAGCGAAGTCTTGCAACGATCATCAAAATGGTGAATTATTGCTACCATATCCTTTTCCACCCTGGTCTTATGAATAGAATTGTCCCGTATTTGAAACCTTAGTAGATGAACCTTTTATACCTACCATGTGACACAGACTCATAGTACACCCAATTTGTTCTAGACTTTCTGACATATTTGGAGAAAAAGTCAATTCCTCCAATAATTTTAGGAAGTTCATGGGTCTCAATATCAAACAATGAAAAGTGTATCTATCAACTATAAGAGGTATCATTGGATTTGGTTAGACACGAAAATTTCAAGACTGTAATTAATAACATTTGGAAATCGAACCGGAGGTTAAATGTTTTTCCAAAAATGTCACAAAGTGCCGTCTAGTGAGCATATTCAATGCTTCAACTTTCAGAAATTTAGCTACAAAAACAAATGATAATAGAGAGGTGCACACGTGTCACGCTGTATAAAGAGTACCTGATGACACTCCTTTTCGAAAAGTAACACACGTTCTCAAGTTTTGAAATAAAAATCGACGCTTTCTACAAACGCAGTTATTGATGACGTATCAACCCTCCGAACAAGGAAATATCCTGATTAAACAAATGTATCCATTTTTTATATTATTGATGATTGAAGTTATATATCGTTACTACATAAGGTAATGTATTCTTTCGGTTTGAAGTAGTGCATTAGATCGGAATAATACTACAAACAAAGTTTATTATTTTATCAAACATAAGAATCAATTTCTCAATTTATTTGGACATTTTCTTGTTCCACAATTAAAACGATTTTTCTCAGCAAATGCGAACCCACAAAGAAAGGTGAGAGTACACCTTTCTTTGTGACAAAGCCAACATCGTAATCAAAAAGCGTGGCAATAACCCTTTTGCCATGAATATTCAGCAAGAAAGGTGTCGACTTTTTTTGGGTCGACCGGCAAGACAAAACACTCGCGTTTCAACCTCCAATCCACTTTGTTCGAAATACTCACGATTGGGTGTACAGGGTGGCTGGAATTCGAGCCTCATCATTGGGATCTCGTAAACCGTAAGAGATACAGGGTCGGTTAAATTATGGCAAAGTTGCGCAATTTGATGCCTAACAAAATGCCGTTTTGAAACTCGGAAAATTCGGAATACTTTCGGAGACATCCGAAAAAAATCGATAATTCTTAAAACCGTTTTTATTTTTTTTCTGGCGTTAGAGAGTTTCATTGGGATATCAAAAATGAACCGTTTATTTCAAGATATTCCACGGGACATAAATATCTTCACCAAAGTTTAATGTTTGAAAAAACAACCATACGAGCTGGAGGAAGAATGATCCATCGCGCGCTTACAGGAAACCTGGAAAAGGCGCATACGAAAATGCCTATAGGTGCAAGCATAGTTTTCATCAACTGAATGAGTATTATAGATGTTATTTTTCCAGAAGTTAAATTTCGTAATAATTAGGCAGTGGATGGGTTAGGGGTTTCATTAAAATATTGCCAGTGTTTAGGTGCTGATAAGTGATAAGCGTTCCATAGTTATATTACTAATGAATATTAATATTTTAAAAATGGTTTCGGATTGGATACTTGAAGAAATGAAGAAACTGTCAATATTTGTCATCGAAACATTTGAAAATCAGAATTTGTGATCGCTCATAGTTTTTGGGCTATCGAAAGGTAACAAAAAATGAAATAAAAAATCCAGGTCCGTATTTAAAAAAATTAAGTTGATGATGGTTTCTAGAAGAAGAAACGTCAGATTTCAAATTTGATAACGCTATCTTGTAGAAAAGAAAAAGTGGTCATGATGAAGTGTTATTCATATCGGAATTTTCCAAGTTTCAGAACGGCATTTTGTTAGGCATCAAATTGCGCAACTTTGCCATAATTTAACCGACCCTGTATCTCTTACGGTTTACGAGATCCCAATGATGAGGCTCGAATTCCAGCCACCCTGTACAGGGTGTCCTGTACGTGTTGGAAAAAACATTGAATATAAAAGTTGTAGAGGGTTTCAACGGTACTATCTTTTGGCACTTCCGAAACAAGCGGATGCGAATCGCAGAATTGAAAAACTAACATTCAATATTCTCAACCCGTGAATATGATTCAAACCAACTAATATTTGTAATTGAAACTTGATAATGCATTATTGATTCTTGCTGAACTTGATATTTTCTGCCATCACATATAACTTCTTTTCAAATTCCCGCTAAATCTGAGGTCACGTGTTATAAGCCGTAACGGATTTTTCAGTTGTTAGACATGCAGAAACCAAAGACATTTAAACAGCAGAAACCAACCTCCATTTTTCAGAAATATAAAAAAAAATTCCATACAAGTATCCATCTTTACGGCGGACACTGTATATATTTGGAAATAAAATAAAAAAGTATTTGAATATAATTGAAAATATACGAGTTGTTTTGCGATTCGAATTCGTTTTGGAAGTGCCACAAGATAGTACCGGTGAAACCCTACAACTTTTATGCTAGATGTTTTTTTCCACCATGCATAGTTAAAGCTGTACACATTGAACAAAAAATTACACCAGCTCACACACCAGCTAACACCGTCTGGTGTACCTCTGAGGTCCTGATTGTTTTAGTGTCAATAAACACTGGCATATTATTCACTACTGTAGGTGTATGTGACCTTTCCCATAGGTGTTTTTAATAATCAAACCCACTTGTCAGTAACACTAGTGTTAGTGCTAAATTTAGCAGAATGAACACTTTGGTGGTGTTCTTTATGCATTTCTGAAAGTGCTATATGACACCGCAGTGGTGTGATGCACATTCTGTGATTTTCTTGATACTGAATCCTACCTCAATTCGGTGCATTTACACACTGAGCATGTACATGCGAATACTTTTCTGGTGGGAAGGAACACCATATAATGAGTGTGTTCTTGCAAATCAGTGCTTTTCTTCACCACCTCCGGTGTTTTTTACTTAGTTGAATCACCTATTGAATTATAATTCATATTATGATAAACTAGACTCAGAAGAATCTGGGGATAATTCGGATGATAACGAACTGTTTCGGCTTATTTATCCTGATCAGTGATACTAGGGACTATAGGCCAATTGATGCTGATCTGTATCAAAATCATATCCAGCCCAATATTGAGATCAGGTACGGTAGGAAGGACGTCAGTGCCATCTATTGGCAAAAGTTCTGAGGTTCTAAGATCGAACATATGAGCGCATGAAATTCACACCATTCAGGTGTCTACATGCAATGTATATCAAATCGGGTATTTTCAGGATGCAATACTTAACGAATGATTATTGCCACCAAATTAGGTGATTCATACACCGCCTCGATTCCATCGTGATATGACACGGTGTAACTTGGTGTTAATTTTATATAATAGGTGTCTTTTATGCGTTTACGTCAATGATAGCACCATTGAGAATATTAAATTTCAACCATTCGGTGTTTCTTATGTTTTCATGTTTCAGAATCGTTTTACTTCACCAAATTCGTGTCATTATTCACTACTAAGATCGGAACTAGCACCACTCAACACTCAATTGTGAAATGTATAATGAAAAAGACACAACTTTGATATTCAGGTGTTGTATTCGTCGGAGTTCGCTCTGAAATCCATTTGATTGAAATCACACCCAAGTTTATTTTACTGTGTAGGTAGGGGTCAGAATATAACAAGACATCCTGTACGTCGCCATTGGAAAGCATTCAATGCGAGTTCCACTTAGTCTAGTGAGCTTTTGTCCGCTATCATCGGAAGGTCTAATTAATGATAGATCTGACGCTTTTCGGGGTTCGCGTTGATAAGGAACAATGGTGGGGGGGGGGGAATTGAACCAATCGGATAGGGTGTCAAGATATAGCGGAAATGTACGTTTCGTGAGAAATCTGATAAGCCATCACAGGTTTCTAGGACTGGATCTAGACTAGGATAATATCCAAGAAATGTTTAGAATAATGGAACTCATTTCCCCATCAACAATAAAGTTACATTATTATTCTGAACAATTATTTCTGATTTTAATCAAAATGGCAGTGCTTGCATAGCGATAATAATTATTGAAAACCCATTGTGTTATTTTATACCCGAGAATAATTAGAATTATAACAAATTGACATGCTCCAAGTTTACTTCGAGTGCCATAGGAATAGTTGTATAGGGTGGAAAAATTTTAATGTATACAAAACGAAGATATAAGAAAATGGAGGTCGTCTTTTGTTTTCGACTCATAAAAAAGGTTGAATTTCTTTTGCTTTTAGACACATGTGAATATTAACATGGTTGTTTTTAAGGTTACGAGATAATAACTTTATCATTCTTAAGGCACTTCTTTCAGTATAATCCATCAGTAGCTTTGAGAAAATTCGAAGCAAAAACGTGCATGGCCTAAAGTTGTATTTTTGCAAATGGGAATCATATAGGCTATATACATTTGAATGAATTTAATAGGCTTCTATTAGAAATTAAGCAGTCTTGTTCGGTGAGAAAATTCAAGTATGCTTTGGTTGATTATTTGAAATCAAAATAACAGATGAGGTCAACTTGAACAGTGTACCACTTGATATTTTCCTTGATATTTTTCTTATCAGTTAGTAGAATAATCTCATATAATTTCAATTTGGTTATTGTTATTTAAATTTTATTATTTCAATTTGGTTATTAGTAATATTATTTAAACCTGGTTATTATTATTTTTATTATTTCAACTTGGTTATCATTATTATTGTATTTATACCCATATGGTCTATTTGTTTATTTATTTATTATGTTTCTACATGAAAAATGGAAAAGCCATAAATTGGACAACAATTTTAGAAAGAGAAATTAGTCTATCCAATTAGAATATCAAACATAGTTTGAAATGAATGTCTGGTAGACTACGAGCAGAAAACAACTACTTTCCTGTTCTGCGTGGTATTTACCAGGAAAGTAGTTGGTATTTACCAGGAAAGTAGTTGTTTTCTGCTCGTAGTCTACCAGACATTCATTTCAAACTATGTTTGATATTCTAATTGGATAGACTAATTTCTCTTTCTAAAATTGTTGTCCAATTTATGGCTTTTCCATTTTTCATTTATTAGCTTAGTCGAGCTATAAGCCACTTCCAAGTTCTGTGATTTGGGAGATTTAGTTCTGGAGTGTTTCTTTCTTCTGCCGCATGGTGTCGCCACTTCCAATTGTCTGTTGGAACGCGGCTCAATGCGGTCAAATAAACGCGACGAAGGTGCATTGGGACAGGCAACGCTTCGAGTGGAGATCTTACGGTCTCTACTCGGATAACTACCCTGCACTGATGAGGGCCAATAAGCCCGAAACCGGTCTGTAGGTTGTTAGGCGTGCCTGTCCCGATGTGAATTTGTCACGTCTTAGGAAGAAAGAAACATTTGCGATCTGCATTCACAGTGTGAATCGTTGCATGGATTACGAGCAGATATAATTCAATGTTCTGCGTGGTATTTACCAGGAAAGTAGTTGTTTTCTGCTCGTAGTCTACCAGACATTCATTTCAAACTATGTTTGATATTCTAATTGGATAGACTAATTTCTCTTTCTAAAATATGTTTCTACATATTGTTTCCCAAGGAACAGTTCTGTTATAGAGGAATAAATGTTACTAGACAATTCACATTGCTTGTAATTCGTAATTATTCATAGTTATGTTTAATTAGGACTTGTAAAATGTATGTATATTAGGATTCCTATTTCAATAAACAATTACAATAGTTTGATTGTAAGTTTTTAATAGCGAAAATAATGTTTTACTATATTCCTTTTCGTGCTTTTTATAATCATTTTAAGTGGGCGGTTGTCAACTACGACAAGATTTGTCCGTTTGTTTTTGTCAAAATATCAATTAAATCATTTAATCGTTGAAGTAAGGATATCGTATGAAAATTACTTTGCACATGTTTCTTCTCATTTCCTCAAATCCACTGGATTATACAGAAAAAGGTGTCTAAAAGTAGAAAAATCAAATTGTTTATAACTCGAAACTAAAAGGCGACGGCTTTTTATTTCAATGGCAAAGTTTTGTTTTTGTTTTGCTTTCTCGAAAAAAGAGTTCCTATAGTTACCGAGTAACCCTATACAATCATAGAAATTTGCCTACCCTGTATATGATGCGACAGAAGACTAAGCATGGCAAAATCTGAGGAATGAAACATCTTTCAAGATACTGAATAACGAAAATAAGACATGCTGAAAATAAAAATTTAATGTTTTACGATAATTTGAAAACATAGAGAGGCATTGGCCATAAGATCTTGACAAGGCCTAATTTCAGTGCACATTTTTCTCGTTGTACGGAAATTATCATAATCGACAAGTGCGGTTTTGTAATTCTAATTCGGATATGATTCAACAAGATCGCTTTTTCCATCAGAAAATAATTTAGTGTATGGGTCTGATGAATGATGAATTTCTAAAACATTATCGATTATTGACTGACGACTATCCCTGCATGGTTTTACAAAAAAAATCTTCAGTCTCCAGTTGTTGTTACATCGATACTAGTTTATATTGTTTTCCAACGCATTGATTATGTTTCCTCATTTTTCGACATCGGATGAAAATGGTGAAATTATAGTTTTCAGTACAGCTTCAGTTATGTCTCAGGTTTTTTTCAACAAGTTTATATTACACAACGATAGGCCCATGCCATCATTCGAATGATAACTCACTAAAAAAATCAGAGTAGAGAGTATTTTCATGAAGAGGAAGTTGGTGATTATTCATGTATTAAAGGTATTGTGCTGCAATACAGGGTGTTACAGAACTATGGGATCAAACTTCTGGGGGTTATTCAGTGCAACAGTAGAAAACATTTGAGTAGTGTGATATTATGTACAAAAAGCAAAAAATAAATGCATTAAATCCTATTTGGGCAATTCATCGGCTTTCTAAATTTCAACGCGTCTTAGGGACGTAGTGACACTTTTTCGGACATGGGACCCACTACTCTTTCTACTGTTACACTGAATAACCCCTAGAAGTTTGATCCCATAGTTCTGTAACACCCCGTATATGATATAATAAAGTATACTACTTTTGAAATTATGGCGAATGCGAACGTTTCCATACACCAAACGAATGAGTAATTCGAACTTATGGCGGATGATCAATTTCATATAATGGCGAAGGTGCATGTATAAATTATGGCGGATGATAAATAAACCATGAAATGGTGCATGCGCCTGTGAAATTATGACATATACGATAGTTTGACATGATCACATTTTTCGAAATATGGTGGATGTGCTACTCAAAATCGAAGGATACATTTATTTATAGAAATATGATGAATGACTAGATGAAAGAGTTTATTACGAGGTTTATTATGAATGGAATACCTCTGTGCCCTGAACTTTCAGTTTCATGTGATCTTCTCTCGTTGTTTTTCCATCTTTCCTTTTTTTCCAGCAATATCCGTCCCTGCGGTAACGAACCTTCTTCCTGCTGTACAACAACATCGATCCGCTTTTTGGCCTGGAAAAACAAACAAATAAACAATGATATGACAAAGTATTTGTGGAAATGTATTTTTTTTTACAACAATTCGTCTTCGAACAAAACAAACACACTTCTCATATTACTGTATTTTTTGCACGATTGATCATTTTTGACTGTTTACCGTGACAGATTTTACGTCAGTAGGTGACATTTACTAGCAACTCGACGGTAAGTAATCCAACTCGACGGTAAGTACTCCAACTCGACGGTAAGTAATTCACTTACCGTCGAGTTAAAAAATCTCTCAATTTTAATTATTTTTTGAAAGAATAAAGAAAACCAACGAATTATTTACTAATATTGAAACTTATGGTACAATTAGTTAAATTATTTAATGAAATCCCACTTGTTTGGGCTGTGGTTTCACTTCTAACAGAAACTCCTGCAGAATCGCATACATTAGTAGTATTACTAGTATGTATTGCACGATATTTTTTCGGCAAAATCTATTTTATTTTGAATATAATCTTCTACATAGCTTTCTGCCACTGTCGATGAACGCCAACCTCCATGACGCCTTAATCCGAGGACATCAACACCTATATTAGCCAAAAGCGTTGCTGATGTCCTCCTGAACGAATGGCCAGTACAGTTCTCGGGATTAGGCAAATTTAAGAATTTGGCAATTCAAGAAAGCCAGCCCCCGATTGTCCCTTTCCCTATTACTTGAGCACAACATTTTCCTTTGGCGTATCTTAAGAACAAATGATTTGATTTTACTTGTAATGGACGAAGTTTTATATACTTTTGCAAAATTTTTAAATATGGAATTTTATCGTCTGGTTTATTAACGACTGTGAAATTACGCTGGATGTTCGTTTTTGTATTGGGTAATTTCACAATCATTAAACCATCGGTTTGTTGGATGTCATTCATAGTAATATTATATAATTCTTCTCTTCTACAGGCACCAGATATTCCCAATATCATTGCGACCTACAAATTATGAAAAAATCTTCATTAGAGTATTTCTTTTACCTAAAGTAGCTTACATTACCTTGTGAATTAGAAATTCTTCATCCGGTGCTTCCATCAGAATTTTTTCAAATTGCTCCCGTGTTGAAATGCTCGCTTTCTTAGGCCTATAGCCAACATTTTTTCTATTCAAATACGCGATCAAAGTTGAAAACTTGGGAATATCAATGCCATCATAAAGAAAAACGGTGGATTTAATCATTGAATATTCTGCCCAGAGACTTCCAGGAGCTTTCAACTGCATATGTCTTTGAACGAAATATGCCAAAAGAGTATTTTCATCGATTCTTAAATTCTTGCCTTCGCACCATTTTTTAAAACTTTGGTAGGTATTTTGATAACGGATTTTAGATTTTTCGGAAATAATTGCGGAACACGCTTCTTTCCAAGCCCGTTCAATTTCTTCAAATTCACTTTCGCTCATATTTTAATTTATAATAATCAAAATTGTACTTAAAATTATTGACAACCAAATAAAAACTCAATTCTCCATTGTTGTTATGCACCCTAGTTACTACCTAACAACCAAAGTATCTATCTTGATAAAATGAATGAAACTGGTCAATATGACGAAAATGTTTAATTTTATAACTTATAATGGTATCAATCGTGCAAAAAACGTTATAATCATGTCGAACGTTAAGGGTAACCGATCTCAGACAATAATTGGAGTCGTCGCTCCGCTCCTCCTCCAAACAATTGTCTTCGATCGGTATAAAACCCTTACCGTTCTCCATACTTGATATACTATTATAGGCGAAATAAAAATACCCAATTGAACTGTAAGCTGCGAACCAGAGTGAACGGTTTCGGAATTGTGCATGTGATGTTTAAAATGCACACGATTTCCATCCCCATGCACCGATATGCAAATGAAACACTGCTAAAAAACGGGAACACGAGGAATTTGTCGAATTGAAACTATTACACGTGCTAGGTGAAAAAAAAAAATGTAAATATATTCATGGAAACATTTGTTCGTTCGCGAACGCATACAACTCGAATCAGATGCGCATTTTTCGATTCGTTTTTATCAATTTTTGGAAACATAACTAACATGACACATTCGTTGGCCATGAACAAATTTGCACTGGCCAATTGTCGTTTTGTTTTATATCAGCCCCACATCTGGTACGAAGTTTGAAGACATACTTCAGTTTGTCAATAAAACATGCGTATCAAAAAAATCTGCATTCACGATGTAATAACTTAAATGATTTGATGTATTAATGATATTGATCTTCATCCAATAAGTAATAGACAATAGAGTATCGGGACCGGCACTCTAGCAAAAACGAGTATAGTCTAACGAGGAGCGGTGGAATTATTTTATGAGACTGCTTTTTGGTCTGGATCAGTATTTTCGGTTAATTTTTAGAAAAAAAATCAAAAACAAATGATAATTTGAATCAACGCGCTGTCGCGCTATATTATTCAATGAGACTGGCTGAACCAAACAATCTAATCTAGGTATCAGTGAGGGTCCGGATCACTATTTTCGGTGTATTTTTGAGGAAGGAACAACTGATTGATGATTTATGGATTCAATTCAACGCATTGTCGCGCTATATTATGTAATGAGTCTGCCTGAACTAAACAAACTAACCTATTGGTGGGAGTCATGATTATACTATTTTCAGTAAATTTTGAAGAAGGAACAATGATTGATTGATGAGTGAAAAAAAAGAAATTGTTCAGCGGAATCGAACCTGGGACGCCTGCCTTGGATGTAAATGCTCTGTCCACTACGCCATTATGGGTCTTAATTAAAGTTGTGCACATTGGGTTGTTGTACCATTCATAAGCGCATGTGTTCTCGTTCCACTGCTGTTCGCTCGCTTTTGCTAAAGTGCCAGTACCGAGACTCTTGTTAAGTAATAGGGGTCGTATTGGATAATTTCGGCTTTCAAGTCTCTGTATTAGCATTTCTCATGTGAGCTAAAACTAATTCATTTTGAAAGAAAAAGTAAACTCAGTAGTTATACCATAAATGCTTCAACATATTCATAATTTCAAAGAGTGTAAGTTTGACAGTTGAAATAAACCGACCGCGAAGCGGAACGTTTATTCTGTTGAACTGACACGATTTGTAATTGTGCAGGAAGTTTGAGATGTATAACCATACCTCGAATATTTTGAAGCACGAATTGTATTCGATACGATTATTTTTTGAGTACAATCGTTCGAACACATTCGTATATCACTTCTAAAGGCCGATTCAGATTCATGCATTCCCATGCAGGGTTTTTGAAGCACATGCGATTTACAGGCACATGTATTTCTCACGCTTGTACCTGAAAAAGGCATGACATTTCACATATGTGCATTTCCATCGCAGTTCTTACTCAAGGTCATATTTAAATTGGTTTTTTCAGTATTGTCAGTTCAAGTAAATCGAAAATTTCATTTCATTCATTTTCTCGAGATTAAAATCACAACAGAAAAAGGCGGGAATGTATTAAAAACTCTACAAAATGATCATCAAATTCAAAATAAATCAAATGTCAAATTCAAATAAAAGATTGTCAAATATTCACAGGCTTTTAGGGATGTTTCGGCAAAAACGCATGCAATACAGTGAGAAATAAGAACTTGTCCTTATTCCATGCATGCCCACCACGCATTTTACAAGCACGCCGACAGGCATAGATGTGAACGATGACAGGCATGCATTTTTCATGCAGGGTCAATAATGCAGGGTGGGCACGCATGAATCTGAATCGGCCTTAATGATAAAGCACCAAATCTACTGATTTTCTGTCAAACATAGGATAAAAGTCCATTTTATGGCGCGCTTCGTTTGTATGTAAAAATATGAACTGGTTACTATGGAAATTCGTATATTTCTGAATTTATGTGTGATGGAGCTACTAAATATAAAATTGTAGATTTCAATCCTTCGGACTTTCAATAATAACTAGCCGAGTAGTGCTTCGGATGACACTTGAAAAGCTAAGGTCCCCGACTTCCTAATTCATAGACTTACGAGGGTTGCTTCACAACTAAATTGGCGGTTAAAAACACTTTTAAATAAATATAATGAAATTAACTTGAATATAATATCAAGATTCTACTATACTTTTTTTTAATGAAATTCTAACTATATCAAGTGAACATGATTGTATTTGGTGTTAATTCTTTAACAATATTATTAAATTATCCTTCTTAGGATTGATTTTTTCAGATCAAAAATTGTGGAAAACAAACATGAGTACAATAAAACTCCATTTGTCCTTTTTTGGCATTTATTATCCTGAATCTTTCCATTTACTAAACCGTAATTATGATGTTCAATATCGGTTGTGTGGTATCGAATTATTCGTATTCCATTTGGAAACATTGAGTGAACATCATGCATAATTATTTTTCCCGGGCAACTTGATTCAAAATGATTACTACATCCTCTGGCAGTATTAGGAAAGACTACAACATTGTGGGTATATAATTTTTGAACTTGAATTTCATGTGTTTTGATTAGATAAGAGAGTGTCAGTGATTGGAGAGCTAAAATCTGAATAACTTTTTTCTGCTTTGAACAATTTGAATTATGTTCACACTGTTCGCTAGCCTAGTCCTTCTGCTATAATATCTTAATTTATCAAAACATAGGTTATGGACCATGCAATTCAGACGAACGATGGGCATTTTTTTTTTCAAAAACCTGTTATTCTCATTTAATTCTACTTCTAACCAGATTTTTGTCAACATTTTTTTTTTATTTTTTTGAGAGAAAAAAATATATCACGTGTTCCTCCTTTCGGGCAGAAATATGTCCAACACATGGGACACCTTTCCCATTACCTTCTCCTGCCTCCCCCCTTCCTCCGTTCCTTCCTTCTAACGTTTCAGCTTCGAAATGAGCCTGAGATTTGAAAAATCGGTTGACGAGGAAAAAAGTTATGACTGCAAAAGCAAAAAGTAAATTTTTTGAGATCATTCTGTGAATATACGAGATAAGAAGACAATTCGTGGAATATCTCAAGATAATGTGATCTTTTTATGCCTTTCTATTGTTAAAGTTGAAAAAAACAGTTTTTCTTACTTGATATCCTTTTGAAAATTCCGAGATTTTGCACCCTGTAGCAAGGAAAAAATTTTGGGGTGCCACGGATTGAACGTGTTTAGTTGAGAATATAGTTATGGCTAGAAATATCTGTTTCGTCAAAATTTATCGAAATTATCTGGTAGCACGTTCATTTGTGACAAACTCCCTGAGACCTTGTTTGGTCTATTTGGGAAAAGCGCTCATACCTAATTGAGTATCAACCAATGAAACTCAATTTCTCCCGACGAACGTGAAATGAAACAAAACTCGTTAACTGGCCGAAAACCGCGAACCTCGACGTTGCACAAATGCAAAAAAAGCCAAAACAAAGCATACCCCGCTTGACTAATAAACCGATTATAATTAAACTTGTTTTAATTATTCTCGGTAACCCATAAAGAACGGAGCCGAACTGCATTCGATTGCAATTACGAGCTGATTGCAATTAAAATCGAGGAGCGTTAAACCTCGAATTCGGTTGGGAACTTTCTTGCAGACGTCGGCGAATCCATCGATACGGCTCAGTTTGCGTGGCCTCTAAGGATGATGGATATTGTAGGATCTAGAGAATAGCAAGCGAATGCGAATTCTGATTCGTTTGCTTTGTGGATTCGGTAAATAGAATTTTCCGAGAAGAATAACCAGTATGCAAGCCAGAACATCGAGAATTGGTCATATTCTTGGTGCATATCCCAGGAATACAATGAAACTAGAACGCCGATAGTTGCATCCGAAATTCAGTTGAAATGACTCCGCCTATACAGTAAAAAAAACTTGGGCGTAATTTCAATCAAATGGATTTCAGAGCAAACTCCGACAAATACAACACCTGAATATCAAAGTTGTGTCCTTTTTATTATACATTTCACAATTGAGTGTTGAGTGGTGCTAATTCCGATCTTAGGAGTGAAAAATGACACGAATATGGTGAAGTAAAACGGTTCTGAAGAGTATTCGCATGTACCTGCTCAGTGTTTAAATGCACCGAAGAGAATTTCTATTTTCGATTAACATGTCATTCAAAAAAGTAAAAACAAGATTAGAGAATTCAACTACAGAGGAAATCTCCATCTGACCAACACCAGAGAAAAACGCTTGGCGACAATGTGAAAAGACGTTCTGCGAATGTATATACAAAAAAAAAATAACCCCAGCTCACACCAGATAACACCAGTAGTGTCAGTAAAAACCGGCATATATTCACCACTATAGGTGTTATTGAACTTTTCCATAGGTGGTTTTAATAATCAAACCCAGTTGTCAGTAACACTAGTGTTTGTGCTGAATTTGGCAGAATGGTGTTTTTTATGCATTTCCGAGAGTGCGATTTGACTCCGCAGTGGTGTGATGCACATTATGTGATTTTATTGATGCTGAATCCCACCTCCACGAAATTCTCTTTGCTGCGTTGAAACACTGAGCAGATACATGCGAATACTTTTATGGTGTGAAGGAACACCATATCATAAGTGTGTTCATGGGAATCAATAGTTTTCTTCACCACCACAGGTGTTTACCTATCGAAATAAAATTCATATGATGATAAACTATAGAATCAGAATAATCTAGGAACAATTCGGATGATGACGATTTGTTTCGGCTTATTTGCCCTGATCAATGACACTGGGGCCTAGGCCAATTGATTCTGTTCTATATCAAATTCATCTAATATATCATCCCCATTATTGAAATCAGGTACAGTAGGAAGGAAAATGCCACCTATTGGCAAAAGTTCCCAGATTCTAAGATCAAACAGATGAGCGCATGAAATTCACACCATTCAGATGCCTACATACAATATTTTTATTAATTTATATCAAATCTGGTGTTTTCAGGATGCAATACTCAACGAATGATTATTGCCGCCAAATTAGATGATTCATACACCGCCTAGATTCCATCGTGATATGACACGGTGTATTTTGGTGTTAATTTAATATAATAGGTGTTTCTCATGCGTTAATGGTAGTACCCAATGGTGCTATATTGAGAATATTAAATTTCAACCATTTGGTGCGTGTTATGATTTTATGTTTCAGAATCCTTCTACTTCAGCACATTCGTGTCATTTTTCACTACTAAGATTAATTAACACAACTCAACACTCAATTGTGAAATGTATAGTAAAAAGGAAACATTCAGGTGTTGTATTTGTTGGAGTTTGCTCTGAAATCCATTGGATTATTTTTTTACTGTGTATATAATTTTTTCTGAATAGTTTGACCTTTTCCCAGGATCAACAGTGCTTGTTGAAACTCCTCACAAGAAAAATGCATATCATCTGGTAGGACATGGATTCACCCTGTAAATTTGAGCATTTTTTTAATAGTTACACCGTTGCCAAGTGTTGCATTATTATCACTTACGGAACCACAATCACCTATGGAGGATAGGCGATCTGTTAGCAGTCATCAAACCGTTTCATTCGGAATTTAATATTGCTTTCATGTCGACATCACAGACGTAGTAATTGCAAGATAACGAGTAACATTCCACATTGATGGTTGGTCCGAATGGTTCGCCTCGAGTGTTTAGTTTATGACATTGTTACGATCCCCGGAAAATTGAATTTTTCATGGTCACGAATGTTGTTGGAACGGTTACTGTTTCGCTGAATGGGCACATAATCGCCGCTGTATGAAAAACGGTATTTACCAGGTTGATTCGCTATTTCATTTCATGCTCTTATGACTAGGGTTGGGCGATAAACATTTAGAAATGTGGATAATCGGAATTTGTAAAAAAAATTGATCTGTACCTATTACGATATTATCGTTAACTATATGTCCGCTACTAGCCACTAGCCAGAAATACTGAACACTTTGGTTGAATTGAATATGAAAGTGAAATGATACCTTATGAAAACTTAAGATAGGACCATTTTCCTTGAGCCCAAACCGTTTAGATTTCACAAGATGTCAATAGTAAAATATGGTCGATTTTCATCTAGGTATATATAATTGAAGCAGAATAATGGAAGAGTTCTATAGGATATCTTCAATGAAAACTATTATTAGTATGTATAACATTAAGAATTTTTCGTAGTATAAAAAAATGCAATCATTCACAATGTATTGATAATTGACAGTGTAGTAATTTCTTATGGGCCACCAGGTATATTTTCAAACTAGATCAACATTTGCACAAGAAAAGCAAAATAGAATCGATACATTTTTTGTGTATAAATTATTCATGAGTGGTCAAAACGTCTGTGGGTTAGATTATTCCAAACACATTGCATAGTACTCAACATTTTATTATGTAGTAGTAGGTACGGGATTTGTTAAACTGTGCTTACCTGTAGACCGAATCGAAATCATTGTACTTGTTAACTTGAAAAATTGTTCCACAATCTCCCAACATTCCAAACTCTTTTATTATTACACGCTTTGTATACTGAACAACGCATTATTAAGTTTTTGTGACAGGAAAAAAATATAATGGAGGATCCAAGATGACTGACGAGATTCGAAAATTATGATCGTTTTGTCAAAAATCATAAAATCTCGCGGATAATTTGAAACGATTTGCACAAACGATGTAAGAACCGCTATCTGCGTCTCTATATATGAGAATTTTGTCTCTTTATGAACACGTTGGCTAAAAATTATGAATATGAAATATACTTACTGGGTGTTTCTCAATAACATACTAATATTATTGGGTTCATTATGAGAAAATAAAAAAAATATATATCGAATGATACTACCCATTTCTACGGTAAATAATAATATTGAGTACACTTTTTTCTAAAAAAATGTCAATCCTGAAAATTCCAAATTTCCCTCACTCTTCATGGAAGCTCTCCCGTATATCTTTTAGGCAGAATGACGTCACCACTCTGGATGAAATTGAGTCGGACCAATTCCAGCTGAACTCCATATACTCTCCATTCCGAAACTCAAATATGCATTTCTATTTCCGTGAACCGAAACGTTACTCATATATTCTGTGTCCGAATCAAAGTGACTTCCTATCGAATAGCGGGATAATAATTATCCGTTGAAATGTTAACGCAGCCGAACCACCCCTAATATCTTATTTATGGCAAGAGAAAAACACAGCAGGAACATGGATCGCATCCGAACGAAAATGTTCGCGGATTATATCATCGAATTGGGGCAGATGTGGAGTTCTGATAAGCGCAAGGGCAGTCGGAAGTTATGAGATACTGACCTGATTTTGACCTCCTTGCTCTGCCATTCTGTGTGCCGATCGAAACTGATAAGGATGGCAGCGATTTCCTGAAAAACAAAGAAAATATTTGAGTGAGAGAGATTGGAGACTGCAATAAATTATCAAATATGTTTCGCATATAACCCAATTAGTAATAGTAGTAATCCGGTCAATTTAGACATAATAATAGTGGTCAAATAACAACATTTTCCGGAAAGCCGAATATTGGTGGAGAGCTGGGGTTTACCATTACAAATAAAGTTTCAAAAATCCCCATCGATCCTATGTGTGCTTCAAAAGTTATCAGTTTTTTACAAAAGTTAAGTATCGGTATTAATCAATGCAAGTAATTTTTTGGAGCTTTCTAAACCTCAAGAAGAAAGCGAGTTCCTTCCGTAATTATATTGTTTGAGGTTCAGAATCAATTTCTGTAAATACTTTAGCGCAGTCGGTAAAATATTTTTTTCCGAATAATTTTAATACTGACGTTTTGCCCCTTTTGTACACTGCTAATGAAGTGTCGCAGCCTGTTATCGCATGTAAAAAATACGCAAAAAAAACAAGTGCAGCTATCATGTTCTTCCAACATCGGCATCTGCTATTCAACACTTGTATCGAGTATACTATCAAGTTCAAACATGGCTAGGCAATCAACTGAACCCAGAAGACTGGGGTTGGAAATTGATAGATAATACTCTGGAACCGATTAAACTTTACACCCACCTGTTCCAGAAAAACTCCTCAACACTATTTTTTGCAATTGCAAAAAAGTTTGTAGTGCCAAATGTGGCTGTAAAAAAGTCGGGTTGCGTGTACCAATTGCGAAGGTCAGTCTTGCTCAAATGTCCAGTTGAGTACAATGGAGGAAGATTTTAATGAAGAGACCGACTCCTCGAACACATTAGAACAATTTATGGACATCCAGCAAGAGGAAGAGGGAGAAGAAAAAATCGAAGAAGACATGACTGTTGAAGTAGACTTTCAAGAGTATCTGATTAAACTATCTGAAAAAATCAAAACAATAGTTAAACTAATGATCAATAGCAATATCAATAATAAGGTAATACACAGCGGGGAAGAGGAGGTCAATGATTGAACATAAAGCTTCGTCGACATTGTTGATGATGAATCACAGAGTGATGTTATCTATACGGATTTCTCGAGGAATTTTAATTCACAAACGATCAAGCTAATCATGACTTCACTATTTGATTATATGATTACAATGATATCTAGGTAATCGAAAACAATACAAAATCTTCTATGGTCTCAGCTCTGCTAGAGTTATCACTGCATTTGGAGGTCCCAAGGATCCGATTTGACACAGTAACTTTTTAAATAATGTTTAATAATGAGGTTTCGTTACTTATCTTCAATCATGGAGATGCTCTGAAGACATTCCTTAGAATTATCTTTGAAAATACTGACACGAAACAAAATTGAAAGTGATTGGTGTTCAACTCAACATGGCGGATTACCTTAGTTGCGATGCTGAAAGTAAGAAAGAATTTAAATGAAAAGAGGACCAATCAAAAACAGCATATATTATATCCCGAATTTCTTATGGCACAATACAATGGGGAAACAGTGTCCACGCTAAGAATGTCGTTATATTACAAAAGAAAGTCATTTCTCATCTCTGGGAGTCATGACAGTACCCTCTTTTTATATATCTCAGTCAATCCTCGAAATACATAAGAACAAAAATAATCATGATGAAAACGCTGAATTCCACGATTACAACACCAGGGGCTGTCAATTAATAAGACCAGCTGAATTAAGATTGCAAAAATCCAGTAAAAATACTCTCGATGTATCTCCTTATAATATACTGCCTTCCTATGAAAAGGAATTGGACCTCAACAGTTTCAAAAGACACATGAGATCTTATCTGAACTCGAATGTATTCTACACAATCGGAGAATACATAACTGCCCTATACTGTCCATGCCAAATAAACTGACACTTGCCAGCTAATTTCAAATGTTTGCTTTCACTTGTTTTATATTTATAACATGTGTTAGTTATCAATGTTCCTATTGTGTACTGATTTGACCATTATTTGTATTTTGATGCATTTTAATCTGTATATGTACTTTGATTGATATACTGTGACGTGTCTCATTCGTATTCTGAATACACCTAAAAGACATAATAAACTAACTATCTATCTATCTATTGAACATCGTGATTTGAAGTATGCAGATACAGAGATTGACTGAGCTCCTGCCTTGATTTAAGTTCCTAATCAGATCATTACTTCGAAAACAGACTGTGCAGCTTTTCTTTTCCGATCCTCTTCTTTCGTTCGTTGTGAACCCGGAAAGACTGAAAGAAGCTTACAACGGATTTTTCGTTACGATTGGCCCGATAAACAAAATGCCGGAAACATGTGTTTATCTGGTGATTCCAAAAGAAGCAAGTACGGGTCGATTATTTGCAGATCGTGTGGAATTGTTCGGGCAAAAATTCTGCGACACAATGTGGAAAGTGCTAGACTTGCAGTGGTACAGGAATAGGAGCGGTTTTGTGCCAAAAATACACCCAAACGTCCATTGACAGAGCCAGAAATACTTCAAAGCTGAGTCCATAAGTTATATACTGGCTGAACATCAACCGCATATTATAATCGATTAGATAATCTACTATGCAGAACCCGTGAAATTTATTTATTCACTGAAAAATACGTGCATCTCGTGATACAAACTCTTCTTTATGTGCAATATGCAGTATGCCCAAGATGAAAACAGCATGAGAATCTCAGTAACTGTTAGAGTTAGATACTAGATCGAATAGGCAGTTAAGAAGTCAATAAATAGATGTTGAGAAATCCCAAAAATGTTGTGAAGTTCCGGAGATATTAAAAAAAAGGACGAAATTTGGCAGTTTGGTTTTTATTTTTTTCTGAAGTTTGAACAACATTTTTGGGATTTCTCATCGTCTTTTTATCGACTTCTTTTTTGCACCACTCTTTGCACATAAAAATAGTTGATTATTTCATGGATACAATCTGGAAAAGTACCATTTGGGGAAGAAAATTTATATATATTTTTTAATTTTGTGCCTCTTATCTCATTGAAACATCTAGAGTTGACTCAAGTTAATAAGTGATATACTTGTATGCGGAAACACCAAATACATTTAATCGTACTCATTTTTTCCTGCTCTTTTCAAATCTGTGAATGAAACTCAAAAATAATGATATACACAGGGTGTTGTTTCGACTCGAAACCTACTCATTAACTTTTTTAAAGCTGTGCCTGGCAAGAGAGTTTTCTTCATTATGTTTATCCACAGAACTATGGACAAAGTACATACGTACCAAATATCACATGTATAGGATGATTCATAAGTTATGATCAATTGAAAAAATTGGTTCTCTATCTTGGTTATTTAGAATCAACTCGGTGTCCTCCATCTACACTTAATGTATGCGCATTTCCCTATATGAATCACCCTGTATAACCTCAGGAATGCCATCGATGATAACATTTGGTGAAGTAGAAAGAAGTAGTATCCAAAAATATCCTGAAAATGGATTTTCCGTGGTCATAGTATACTCTGAAAATGAATCCTGTGAATGTAACTCTATAGTCCATCAAATGAAAATTATGAATGTCGTTCTATTGGAAACTAGATACAGTTTTATTCCAACATATCTCACAATTCGAATGGTGTAATCTCTGTCATAAATTTCGAATGGCCCTATCAATATAAATAAACACACTAACAGAATGTTGTGTTTCCCGATAGAAGTATTTTGAATCACCAGGACGAAAAATACATTAACAAAAAAACTGGTGTAGGCCTTGATTTTCAGTAAATATAGATGCGTATCCAATACGTACATCCAATAAAATCTGTAATATGGTGGAAACGTAATCAACAATTTGATCAAATATGGATTGGGATTTATTCACTCATGCTATCCAGGACATGAAGTACATTTAGAGGTTGACATGAAGTGCCTTCTTCTTCAATTTGACACGAAATAGTCACCAAAGAGAACGTGACAAGGATTTTATCACCTATCTATGCAGGGTAGATCTTAACTGTCATTCTTTCCTGTTACACTTGAAGAACTGACAGTGATGTCAAGAGAGCTTTTTTACATTTGCTGGTGAGAAATCGGGAACAGATACCAGTTCCATAAAGAACTCTGCATATTTTTGAATATATTTACTGTTGCTGAACAAGAGTTCATTATTCTACTTGGATTAATTCAAGAAAGATGGAAGCTATACAGACATGATGCAAACGTTGAATTATTGATCTATTGACACAATTTGGTCTGTGTAAGATGTTTACAAAGCAACCACTTCATTTCTCAAAAAGCCTCTCAACCCCGCCAAATATTTCGATTTCCACTCACATTACGATCTCCAAAGACTGTAGCTACGAAGGACAGACAGACGTATGATGTATCCAAGAAAAAAAAAAGAAACACCAGTTTTGTGTGCAAAGTTTTTTTATCAAGCTTCACTTGTAGCTACGAACAATGTGATAAAGAACCTTGAAAGCTAAGTTTGACCAACTTCTAGCCATTCGATTGAGTTGAAAATTTCGGTGACAATGCATCAATGCATTATGAGATTTTTGTTAAAAAAACAAAATGGGCTGAACTTTGGTTTACTGGATATCAGTTATGAAAAAAAATTAACGTAGCGGTTGTGGGCTTTCAACCGTTTGACCTTTGCGAAAATGCGCTGTTGCCAAGTGATGGTAACTAGAAATGATTTGGATAAGATTATTGGAAAATTCGGTTGGAGCACATCGATTTGAATATGTTTATCCGTAATATAATGCATTTAACAAAAATTTTAATCAAAGTTGATTAAGAATATATCGTTAATATCGATAATTACCGATATTATCGATAAATTTTTAACTGCATTAAATATAAATATAAATAATTACTAACTAACTAAATAACATTACTAACGTTCACAAGCTGTTGAGACTATTCTTTTATTGTGTAGGTACGTGAAAATGGAAAAATTATTGATACAGTATTCAGAAAATCATCAGACCCTTCACTTCATTACTCGATTTCTTAACAAAAATCAATTGTCAAATGACGTCACATGTTAGAAATCCATTGATAACCTTTCACTTCCCCTTCCCATTCTGTGCATATTAATTCTGATCTTATTGAAGTTATAATGTTTTGGGGCTATTGAATCTAGAGCAGGAAGAGGAGTGACATACTGCCTAACTATTTTTAAACTTGGCTCAACAATAATATTCTCACAAGTGAACTGTTCGATAATAACTACCAAGTTTTTCGTCGGGATCGGGACGCCACTACTTCCAGCAAATCCGATGGTGGAGGAGTTCTCCTGGCAGTGAATTCAGCTCTTACAGTCAAGCATCATCCAGAACTCCAATCCCAAGCAGAAGACGTATGGATCTCCATTGAAGACAGTCGTAAGAAAAAAACTTTCATAGCATGTGTATATCTACCGCCTGGGGACACTATCTCAAATTTGAACTTTATTAATCAATTGCAAACAAACGAAAATATTTTCCAGAACAATCCTGTTATAATATTAGGTGATTTCAACTTATCCAAAGTGAAGTGGGAGCCCATAAAAAATGAAATTATTTCAGAACCCACCAACGTCGATGAAAAATCATCTGAGTTAATTGATACATTCACATTTCTTGAATTTGGTCAGTTTAATAGGATCGAAAATACAAATAATAAAATATTAGACTTGGTACTTTCGAATACGGACTATATAAAATCTATAATACACTCAAACAATCCTCTTGTGATGGAAGATATACACCACCCTGCTCTAGAAATAATTGTTAATTTAGATACTGCGAAATATCTTAGACAAAATATGAATACTATACTTAATTTTTATAAGGCAGATTATATAAAAATCAACAGAGAATTAGCCAACATTTCATGGGAAACTCTATTAAATGGATTGGACGTAGACGACGCATTAAATATTTTCTATAAAAAACTTGACTCTCTCATAGCAACACATGTACCTAAAAAAATAAATAACAAAAAATTTCCAATTTACTTTAAAAAAGATACTATAAAATGCATAAAAGAAAAACAAATCACACATAACAAGTACAAAAAATATTGCGATCAAAATCAATACAATATTTTTTCCGACTTGAGAAAAAGATCTAAAGAACTTATAAAAAGGGATTACTTGAACTATGTCTCGAGTATCGAAACTGAAATCACAACTAATCAGAAATCATTTTTCAAATTCATCAACAACAAGAAAAAATGCCATAGTAATATCCCCCAAGAAATGTTTTATGAAAATATTCAGGCTACCGAAGGCAAGGAAATTTGTAATTTATTTGCTGACTATTTCAAAACTGTGTATATTCCTCAGAATAACATAATCAAAAATCAGTCGAGTAATGTGAACACTGTTAGGATTTTTCCGAATGAGATCAAAACTATAATACAATCCCTCGATATAAAAAAATGCCCAGGACCAGACAAAATACCACCTCTTTTCATAAAAAACTGCTGTGAAAACTTGCTGTTACCATTATCAATTATATACAACTCATCACTTGAAACGCTTAAATTTCCATCTTTCTGGAAAGAAACCCACGTTGTTCCGATATATAAAAATGGCGATAAACATAATGTAAAAAACTACCGTCCGATTAGTAAAATATGC
Organism: Chrysomela aeneicollis; assembly: GCA_029955515.1. Taxonomy (NCBI): domain Eukaryota; kingdom Metazoa; phylum Arthropoda; class Insecta; order Coleoptera; family Chrysomelidae; genus Chrysomela; species Chrysomela aeneicollis. The sequence goes on from JARUHQ010000022.1 coordinate 8,089,522, forward strand.
GTATTTGGAAAAATATTTGAAAAAATTATACAAGACCTCATATTTTTTTCTATAAAAAATGAAATAACAGAGGAACAGCATGGATTTTTTCCAAAAAGATCTATAGAAACCAACTTGAACATCTATACCGAATACATCAGTGAAGCAATAGATGAAAAACTTCAGGTGGATTCAGTGTATACCGACTTCAGCAAGGCCTTTGATAAAATTGATCATTCAATCCTTCAGAAAAAACTTTCTGAAGTCGGTATACATGCAGGTCTCATAGAGTGGATAGCATCATATATACAGGGTAGGACTCAGGTAGTAACTATAAATGGTTTTTACTCCAACAAATTTTCAGTGACATCAGGAGTACCTCAGGGTAGTCACCTTGGTCCTCTGCTCTTTGTCATATATATCAATGACGTAAAACGTTGTTTTTTGAATAGTAAAATATTGCTATATGCAGACGACTTGAAAATTTTCAAAAGAGTTGAGAAACAGGAGGACTGCGATGAGCTCCAAGATGATCTGAATAGATTTTCTTTGTATTGTCAGTGTAATAGTTTGTTCCTGAATATATCCAAATGCCATAATATTTCGTTCACTAAAAATAAGAATAAAATTTTGAACTCGTACATTATCAACAATAACACAATAGAGAAAGTTGAGGAAATAAAAGATTTAGGCCTTATAAACTACGCAACACTAATTACGTCGCACCCCGAAATTTTGCCCTTGTTTAAATTTGAATAACTTTTTTCTTCTTTGAACAATTTCAATTCTGTTTGCACTGTTCGCTAGCCCAGTCCTTCAGCATTAATTTCGTACTTATTCGATACATAAGGTTATTTCCATAAAATTGCTACAGGATGTTTTTTGGAACTGTGCAAAATTTCGAAATTTTCAAAAGGATCCCAAATGAAGAAAAACAGTTTTTTTTCAACTTTGACAGCAGAGGCATGAAGATTATCTCATTACCTTTGGCCATTTCCAAAATTGTCTTCCTATCACTTTTCTTTACAGAGTGATCTCAAAAAATCAATTTTTTGGTTTTGCAGTCATAACTTTTTTTCTCTTCAACCGATTTTCATAATCTCAGGCTCATTTTGAAGCTGAAACCTCATATGAGTAGATTTAAAGATCAGAATTAACTCAAGATGAACATTTAGAATCGAGGGTTTCCTCAAAGGTGACCCAAATCTGAAACACTCTGTAAATCCCCACTGGGAGAAGAATTAAATGGAAATCAACTTGTTTTCGGAAGGATCTTTCATTCTGGACACATCCATATCTTTTTTTCTTTCAGTAGTCAAAAATTGTGCATGAGAAAACCGAAATGAAACGCCATGTTCTAAAAAAAAATCAGCCCAAAAAAAATGCATGGTCCGTAACCAACGTAACAAAAACCATAATGAGTGACTGACAAGACAGGTTGAAAATTACGTTCTCGTGAAAATAAAGACCAGGACAGAAAAAACTATTCGTAGGTCTTCCTTTTCTGAAGATATGACTTCATAAAAAAATTCAAAATAAAAAAAAATTTGAATACAACAAAATTTTAGGGTAACCTTCTCAACCTCTATACAAAGTCTTCCATCTTGTTTTGGATTTTTTTCAAAGAATTTAATTTTTTATGGGTACCGCTTGTCTCGATTCTGAAAAATAACTTTTTTTCGCCCTGTACATCAAACTATGTTACTTGGAGAACTCGAATTCGGGCGATTCTTAGTAGTTTTGTACGAAACTCACGAAAATTATATGTAAAAAATCACCAAAATCTCCTTCCCCTTCATTCGTACCCAAAGTACCCCAAGGGGGCAAGGGAGGCGAAAGAATTTTATTTTTTTATATATCCGATCCCGATGTGGGGGTCAGGAGAAATATGTTTACCGATATATTTAACCGTTTGACCATGAACAATTTTACCCGCAAAAAAAATTTTGGGGGGGAGGGGGTAAAAAATTTTTCATCAGTATTTTTGCTGGTGATATTTTCGTTTCGATCAAACAACGTTTTGGATATTTTTCTTTTTTAATCGGGATTTCGAGGGGAATTTAGATTTGGGTCACCTTTGCAGAAACCCTTGATCTTTAATATTTATTTTTAGTCAATTCTAATCTTCATGTCTGTTCATCTAACGTTTCAGCTTCAAAATGGTCGTGAGATTTTGAAAATCGGTTGAAGAGGAAACAAGTTATGACTGCAAAACCAAAAAATTGATTTTTTGAGATCACTCTGTAAAGAAAAGTGATAGGAAGACAATTTTGGAAATGGCCAAAGGTAATGAGATAATCTTCATGCCTCTGCTGTCAAAGTTGAAAAAAAACTGTTTTTCTTCATTTGGGATCCTTTTGAAAATTTCGAAATTTTGCACAGTTCCAAAAAACATCCTGTAGCAATTTTATGGAAATAACCTTATGTATCGAATAAGTACGAAATTAATGCTGAAGGACTGGGCTAGCGAACAGTGCAAACAGAATTGAAATTGTTCAAAGAAGAAAAAAGTTATTCAAATCTTAACAGGGGCAAAATTTCGGGGTGCGACGTAATTAGTGTTGCGTAGTTTATTTACCAGCAATCTAAATTTCAACACACATATTGATAAATTAGTGAATGAATCCAGAAGAATGCTTGGTTTCATAATAAGAAATACTCAACACTTCAAAAAAAGTACAGTTATTATATCATTGTACAATTCATATGTGCTCAGTAAACTTAGTTTTGCATCATCAATTTGGAATCCTCAATATGCAGTTCACATTAGTCGCATAGAAAGTATTCAAAATAAATTTTTAAGGTATCTGTCGTTCAAAAGCAACACACCAATTACAAATAGTAATTATAAATATATCCGAAATAAATTTGGAATTCTTAGCTTGACTGGTCGCAGGAAAATGAGCGACATAAATCTAGTATTCAAGATTACTAAAAATTATATCGATTCACCACAGCTGTTATCCTGTATAAATTTTTTCGTTCCATCACGCGCACTTCGACAACATCAAGTATTCAACATTCCTTTTAGAAGAACTGCAGTGGGGTATAACTCTCCTCTTATAAGAGCTCAGAGAAATTTTAACCAATACATAGACACAGATACAGAAAATATGAGTCTAGTTTCTTTCAAAAAATATTTGAAAAACAAGTTCTTAGTATTGTTCAACTAGGATTATGTTCATAATTTATATTGTAATTTTTTCTTTTTTATCAATATTATTGAGAGCTTACAAATTTAGATATTACTTGTTACCATAGTAATTATTATGATTTCTGAAATTATCAATAACATTGTCATTATATACTTTTTATCATAGTTATTAATTATTTTCATTTCTATAATTATTGTTATTAACATTGGTTACATTATGTATGTAGATATGCCTGTATGGTCGTAGGTAAAAGTATTACGTGGATACTGTTTTTGGAATCTTCATTCTGTTTGTATCCCTTATTTCTGAATAAATAAAAAGAGACTGAAAATAATAATTTTTTGCAACATTTAATGAAATGTTAAAAATATCAAACATAGTTTGGAATTGAACTTCGAACTCTGTATGATATTTTAATTGGATATACTATTTCAAATTTTTTCCTCAATTCAAGCTATCATCCACTTCCAAGTTCTGCGATTTCGGAGAATTGTTCCTGGATTGTTTTCTTCTTCTGCCGCATGGTGTCGCCACTCCCAACTATCTCTTGGAACGCGGCTCAGTGCGGTCAAATAGACGCGATGAAAATGCATTGGGACAGGCAACGCTTCGAGTGGAGATCTTACGGTCTCTACTCGGTTAACTACCCTGCACTGATGAGGGCCAATAAGCCCGAAACCGGTCTGTAGGTTGTTAAGCGTGCCTGTCCCGATGTGAATTTGTCATGTCTCAGGAAAAAAGAAACATTTGCGATCTGCATTCATAGTGTGAATCGTTGCATTGACTACGAACAGATATAAATCAATGTTCTGCTTGGTATTTGCCAGGAAAGTAGTTGTTTTCTGCTCGTAGTCTAACAGACATTCAATTTCAAACTATGTTCGATATTTTTAATTGAATAGACTATTTCCTATTTCAAAATTTTTGTTAACTAAACGTTACTATAGCGATTCTTCTATTATGTATTTGTGTTGTGATTAACCCGAGCTGAAAAACACAAACTTTCCCCATAACGGCTCCGAAAAATTCGGCTGGGAAGACGGCCTTTCTCTCTTGTGATTTACGGCTGTTTGCAGAGAGGGCTCGAGGCAAATATTTGCTGTAAATTCGATTTGGAGACAGGTCCATTAATTTGCATTGAAACAAAAGGGGGCGATAAGGAAGTCTTGCTCGAATAACCGCGAGAAAAGTAGGTGGCAATGTTTATATAAGCACTCGACAGCGAAACCAGGAAGATAATATACCTTTTTGAAAAATATCGAAAATTGATATTGTTTGCCATGGTAATTGGGGATAAACCATCTCATAGTGAACTATTCAGCTCCTTTTCACTTCATGTGAAGACGAAATCGATGTAATTGACCAAGTGATTAGTGTGGACATTCTTCAAAACGAATAATGTCAAAACAATGTCAGGCCATGCACTTATTGATCATTCAAACTTCTTCACTCATTGATCATTGGAACTTCTTCACGAAAATGTTCGTTTGAACAAGAAGTTCAAATGCCAAGGTAGACAACGAGTGGAAAATATCTACTTCCCTGGCTAATTCCACGCAGAACATCGAATCATATCCGATTACAAGAGGAAGAGCAAAAATCTCGAAGTGGTACAAATTGGAAAAAATGACTTTCAGCTTTTGATGAAGAAGGTTCCTTCTAACGATTTTAATGATTAGAATGAGAACTAAAATTATCCAAATAACTTGAATTATCGAAAGACTGCATTTAAAAATTCTTATGGCGGAACACTATTACACAGTGAGAAAAAAATTACACCAGCTCACACCAGCTAACACCGACTGGTGTCCCCTGAGGTCCTAATTCTATTAGTGTCAGTAAACATCGACATATTATTCACTACTGTAGGTGTTATGTGACTTTTCCCATGGGTATTTTTAATAATCAAACTCAGTTGTCAGTAACACCAGTGTAAGTGCTGAATATGGCAAAATCAACACTTTGGTGGTGTTAATTATGCATTTCCGAAAGTCTGAATCCTACCTCAACAAAATTCTCTTCGGTGAGTTTACACACTGAGCAGCTACATGCGAATACTTTTCTGGTGTGAAGGAACACCACATCACATGAGTGTGTTCATGCGAGTCAGTGCCTTTATTCACCACCTCCGGTATTTTTCACTAAGTAATACAATTCATTTGATGATAATAAACTAGACTCAGAAGAATCTATGCACAATTCGGATGATGACGAACTGTTTCAGCTCATTTATCCTGATCAGTGGCACAAGGGCCTAGGCCAATTGATACTGATTAATACAAAATCATCTGATATTTCATGCCCAATATTGAATTCAGGTACGGTAGGAAGGACGTCAGTGCGCCACCTATTGGCGAAAGTTCTAAGGTTCTATGATCGAACAGATGAGCGCATGAAATTCACACCATTCAGATGCCTACATACAATATTTTGATTAATTTATATCAAATCAGGTGTTTTCAGGATGCAATACTAAACGAATGATTTTTGTCACCAAATTAGAAGATTCATACATCACCTCGATTCCATCGTGATATTACACGGTGTAACTTGGTGTTAATTTCATTCAATAGATGTTTATTATGCGTTAACGAGAATAATAGCACCATTGAGAATATTAGATTTCAACCATTTGGTGTTTCTTATGATTTTATGTTTCAGAATCGTTTTACTTCACCACATTCGTGTCATTTTTCACAACTGAGATCGGAATTAACACCACTTAACATTCAATTGTAAAATGTATAATAAAAATTATACAACTTTGATATTCAGGTGTTGTATTCGTCGGAGTTTGCTCTGAAATCCATTTGATTGTAATTACACCCAAGTTTCTTTTACTGTGTACGTACTACTTATAGATTTGGTGACAATGAGGGATATTTTTTGATTATAAGTTTCGGTTGATTCTATCGACCGAAAAAACAAGAAGTAGAAATATGTTGCTTGCACTGTTGCCAGATTGAAGTCACTAATTTCTCGGTTAAATTAAAATATTCAATGATACATGGAAAATTTTAGTAGCATAATGAATTTAAAATAAAATGCCAGTGTCGAAATTATTTTCAACCTGCCCATAATTTCATGATCAGAAATTGCTCTATTTCAATATTCATGTCAAGTCTATAATCAACATTCCATAAGGCACTGAGATAGAATTTCAAATTGTAATTCAATTTCTACTCGAACTATTGAAAAAGTGAAAAAAGTGTTTGAAAAGTGAACGAATAATACAATGGATATCATAGCAATACCAATATGTTAATGCAGAATATTCTACTATTTAGACATATCGAAGTCAAATTTGATCGCGTGAGGAAAATAAAAAAATAGATACGTAATCGTTTGAATACTTTGAGATTTTTTTCTAAATCTGGTACTGTTGTATAACTAATGATAATGATAATATTATCTAATCGATTGTGGAGTAAAAAACAGGGTATTATTTGTAAAAATCAACTACCACAAAGAATTCATTTATTTCGGACTTCCTGTTTTTTGATGAAATGTATGAAATGTCGTTGAGCAATTATTAGCAATTAGTATATTGTTTATTTTGTTTCTCTTCATTAGTAATTATCATATCATTTTACATCAGATAATATTATTGTTTTAGAAATACTAATTATTGATAGACTTATAATTTATGTTGTTTCTTTTGTAGTTCCTACAATTTGTCCCACGCACAGGTTTATCCTTCTGTGGGAATTCCATATTTATTTGTAATATGTTGTAAATTTTGTAGCATTATCATGATATATATGGCAAATAAATATTATTATCATCATTATAAATTATAGTTTTTAAAATCCCAAATTGTTCCAGAAATATCCGAGATATAGGAAAAGAAAATTCATCGTGAATCACCCTGTACAAACTCCGTCCATCCTTTCTCGTTTCAAGCCAGAGTTTTGCTAAATCGCATTTTTTGCCCTCCTGCCTAATAAGTATTTCTCTCAGAACTCAGACCCATATCAATCTTGGTCCCCCTCGTTTATTCCTTCGATGTGGTATCTCTGGGGTTATAGGTGACCCCATTGTCCCTACCTGGTCTGCGCCAATGGTTCAACGTCACGTAAAAGCATTTTTCAATTAAAAGGAGATGTGCCGCGACTCTAAGGCAATAAGATTGGATCTTAAATCATTTGAAATGCAATACGCTTTGTTTCATTTTTCAATTACCCACCTAAGTGTTTTGTGAGCGGTAGTTCTATTATATGGACGCCATAGGAGTCTGACTACACAGGATGTTCGATGAAAAATGGTCTCATTCCCATAAAGATCGAATATCCCAAACTTCACAGATTGACAATCCTTTTTTCATGACAAACTTCAACTCGCACATAACCTAGAGAGTGGTGCTCGCGTTGTAATTAATCATAGCTTTCTGAGTATCAAATTGTTAGCAGAGATAATGGGGATAACCAGCATACGTTATTTGATTAATTGATTACCTTCCATTTTCCCACAGGAACAGATTGATTGACATGGTTGGCGCAAGAAAACTTGGCAAGTTCGGAACAATTATGATATTTTTCGTGATTTTATTTTTATCTCAACTCATATTACCAGATACTAGTTGAGAAAACCTGAAAGAAGTGGTTCCAAAGCAGACACATTATAGTAGGTACGTAATTTCCTTTGGGGAATTTTTAGGATTCGAACGAGAAGAATTTGAAATGGAAAAGCCATGAATTGGACAAACATTTCTGAAAGTGAAAATAGTCTATCCAATTTGAAATATCGAACATAGTTTGAAATGGATACCTGGAAAAAACAACTATACTTTCCTGGTAAATACTACGCAGAACATTGAATTATATCTTATATAATATTTGATGCAACGATTAACACTGTGAATGCAGATCGCAAATGTTTCTTTCTTCCTAAGACGTGACAAATTCACATCGAGACAGGCACTACCCTGCACTGATGAGGGCCAATGAGCCCGAAACCGGTCTGTAGGTTGTTTAGCGCCCTGTATATTTTTTATTCAAATGAAAATCTATTCGACATATCTCTTTTTTGTTCCACAGATACGAATAGGAATATTTTTTGGAATCATCTGGACCGATGTTCTATCTGATGCCAAAAAATGTTTGTCTTCTGGATGATGTTTCTCGGTGAGTCCTGATCTGGCATCAACAGAGGCTCTCAGAATTTTCAACAGGGCTCTTTACAGGCGATCGCTGGAGGGAGTTTCCATAAGAAACAAGATAATAAAAAGAGCGTGTAAGGCAAAGACAAAGCAGCAGGATTGCTCCTACCTTTGGATAATTAGGAGATCACATTCTAACCCTCAAGACCTTTTTTTTATATAAAAAATACGCGAAGCCGCTTCCATGTTATCTCGTGAAATGTCTCTTTATACCGAGTCCTGCTTGTTGTAGAAAAACTCTGGAATTACATAACATGGTTCATTCCAAATAAAAAAAATTATTTCCATAATGTCGGGAACCTTTGTAGAGAATCGTAGTCCTGTTGGATGGCCTCCAATCGTTTTCGAATTAGTTTTTTATTCTAATTAGTCATATGCAAAATTAATTTCGCTTTGATATGGTATCCGAGGTGCTTTCTAAATTGGTTAGGTCAGTCTTTATACTGCATATGTTAATGCGTTTTCATTGATGATAATCACAGCACTGGATGCCAAAACTATGACCATAAGTCATTTATAATTTTTTTTCAACAAGCATGATCTATTCTATAATACTGACAAAGCCACCTTGCTATACTGATAACATACGATAATTGAATAATTCTGATGGATATATCAGACTAATATTTTGAATTTCATGAAGTTAAATTCTGCTAATTCATTTGCAAACCAAGTTGAATAATAATAGAATGAATTTTAAAAAGTAAGTAAGTAAGTAAGTAACTTTATTAGATAGGTATATCCTAATATACAAATATTGGGAAAATATGAATGGTTATACAGAAAAATTTAAATTAAATATGCACTTGAAAACAATTAAACAATTTACATATTATAACTAAAGATAGCTTAAAATGTGAGATAAAATCCATTATGAATACAAGATGTAGATAGTGTGACAATGCAATGAGTATGGACTTGATAGTGACTAAATTGATACCCAACTTATCCCATATTAAAATTTTAAAATTATATCTTGAAAGATTCACACAAAGTATTCGAAAACAAGACCAAAGAAGACAAAGTTATTAGAATGGTAACAATATATAGCAATATTTGCTGAGACCTAATTATATATACATGCATGCTTATGGGACAGGTTTATCTTTATCCAATGTACTCCAGAAGATTTGATTTGAATGAGCACAGTGTAGTGCTTTTTTTGATGTTCTTTGGTAGATTTTTAAATTGAATAAGACCTTGATGAAATACAGAATTCATTGTTTTTTTATAATTTGTCCTATTTACATGAAAATTTGATCTTTCACGAGTTTGATAACTGTGCACTTGATCGTTGGTTATAATAAACTGGCTGAAGTAAGGAGGTGAATGTCCTTTCAATATTTCATAAATAAAAATCATTGAAAAATAATAAAGTCGTGTTTTAAATGGGATCCAGTTAAGTACATCGAAGTGATATGTATCGAAATTTTTGAATAAAATAGAACATTTTATACCTATAGCTGGAAGAGTTGGACATGAATTATCACAATAGCATTGTTAATTATATTCACCCTGATTTTGGCTTTCATGTTATATTTGCTTTTAACTGTGAAAACAAAGTTTCACGTTTATTTTGAACCCCCCCCTTAACTTTTTCATCTACTGTTCAATTTCGTTTTTCAAATAACGGCCTTTTGTAACTTTTCGTGTAGATTCCATATAAGTATGTGAACAAAAAAATAGTTGAAGTTCTGTTATGTTGAGTTATGGGCACCAAATATATTTTTTCAAATGGAACACCCCATATATTTTGTCACTATTGAATACAGTGATTTTTTATGATTTCAAACATATACAGATATCTCTGATAGAATTCGAGATATTCGACGTTTAAATTAAGATTTATTCCGGATTTTCTCTTGAGTTGGGAAAAATAAAAATTTTTTTTGGAATATTGTGTTTCTGCATAATCTGTATGATTTTCCATCTTTCTTCAGAGGAATAACCCATCTCTCTTACGGCATGCGCGCTAGAGAATTCATTTTATGTTCTTTGAAATAAAACTTCAAAGTTCGTTTTCTTCGTTTGAGATAATTTGTCTCATTCAATAATGTATTGATATTTTTGAAAGTACCTATTTGTAGAAGGAACCAATTGATCGCAAATTACCTAACACTCAATATTCTTGCTATCATATCATATTTTTTCCTGTCACTGAAACCCATTTGGACAAATAATCTCACAAATGAATGACGTATCATAGCATTCATCAATTTGACAACAGATATTTCAATTATTTCCATAGCTACCCTAACCATATGTCCCAATTGGCTTGAAGAATCCGAAAAAAAATTAGAATTTCAACGTCAAATATCTCGAAATCTATCAGAGATAACATAATATATGTACATATATTTGAAATCAGATAAATTGAGTCTATTCAATAGTAACAAAATATAAAGGGTGTTCCATTTCGGAAAATATTTTCGGTGTCCATAACTTTTTTATCAGATCTCCAACTGTGTTTCTGTTTACATATATGAAATCTACAAAAGAAGTTACATAAGAACGTTTTTCAAAAAATAAAATTGAAAAATAGATGAAAAAGTTAAGGAAGAGTTTGAAATATAAGTGAAGACCCTGTGCTTATAATTGAAAAATATTTCATAATACTGGTTATTTTCTGTTGCCTATCAACGACTACCTTTTTTTGGAAAATGTCAATGTTTGTATAGAGGTAACTTCTATTTGAAAAGCCGTTTCGTATTGAAACTCAAACTCAGTAGAATTTTTGTCTCTCCTTTGGCTTAAATATGATACGGCGGCTGGCTCAGAAAACGGTATGATGAGAACGTCAAAGTCTTCCAAACTCTTACAACCCGCAGACGGATTTTCTCAGCTGTGAGTATCCAGCCGATAATTATATTTCACGTAATTTTCTCAGTTTATTCAAGGGAAGAGTTCGAGCTGACGTAATTCGTAAGGGTTGTTGGTGTCTCTTGGCAAGTGAAGGAGCGTATCCCGAAGGATCACAACTTCATAAGCCCTGTTATTAGGCAACACGGTCTCTATTGGGGTTTAATTGAAATTATTTAAATGAAACCGAGACGTTAGTAGCACTTTCGGCTTTTGCCGGATTAATATTTTCTAAACTAAATGAAGGAACTCGTCTTCAGAAGCATTTCCTTAATACAACAAACATTCAATTATAAATTATGAGTTCCAATTAGGAGAACCCGATTAATATTACTGTGCCATTTGGGAATATTTATCTTCATTCCACCACTCGATACTACTACAATCTAATTAATTCCAGCTGTGTTGTATCTCTTTCAATGTTGTTCAATATCAATGGCATATCATAACAACTATCATAGTAATTTTCTTAAACTCACAACCGTCATTTTCTTGTTTGAACTTCGTCGTTGTCATGTTGAAATCAGCAAAGGCTTATTTCTTGAACCAGGAATAATTCCTATTTTTTTTAAACGGTACATTTGATAATAATTGTGAAATTGAGTTACTAGAAGTGCATCTATGTGAGCATCAAAAGTCACAAATGACTATCTAAATACATAAATGTTGACATGAATTTAAGATTTGAATCACACTATATAATATTCTAGTTATTAATAGTAAGCTGTATGAAAAGTTTATGTTTTTATGACGAAAGTAGTTATTAGTCAATCAAGTTAATTTTGTCTAGAGTTTTTGTACTTCACAAAATAAAATATATTTCTCTCTTTAAAATACTTATCTGCAAGATATCGAGTGTTCTTCATACAATCTGTCTGATCCACGAATATAAGACAACAATAAACAACTTTGGCATTTCAGAAATATATCATTGAAAATTAGATTTTATAGTTTTATGAATTGAACATTGCTCCATAAAACACGTATAAAACAAATCACCGTATTGAGAAATGTGTGACAAACATTGCCAGACCTAACTTTTATTGAAATAATAATGGATAGTAACATGCCATTTTATGAAGAAAGTATGCGGAATGCATTATATGATTGCAGAATATTAATTTTAGAAAAATAGTATCCATTTTACTCTGATAGCTTCTTCATTTTAATAATATTATATTTTGAGATGTTTTATCATTCATAACATTACATTTATATTGTAAAACCCTAATCTGAATTTATTGTTATCACACACAAGCTGACTACCACAGCTTCAGTGATTATTATTGTTTATTCATCGAGATATTGAAATTTGAGTATTGTCATTTATTGTTTATGCGCAATCATTGTGGTTAAATGAACAAACTTTTGATTTTTATTTGACGTGAAATGTCCTGTTATTGCAGATCCCCAAAAAATTAAGTCTTCGACAATGCCACTAACTGTTACTCACTGATCTAGAATATTGTATATACATCAGGGTCACTCATGGTCGATGGTAGGTTGGGTTAGGTTAGGTTCGTTGTTTTCAACTTTGTGATTCATATTCGTTTGTTTTGGAAGTGCCGAAAGATAGTAGCGATGAAATCCTACAACTTTCATAATCAATGTTTTTATCCACCACGTATAGTGGAAGCTGTAGGTAGAGGTCAAAATATAACAGGACACCCTGTACACGGACATGTGTGCCGGCGGGTGAATAGAATCAGCATGCAGTTTTGCTGTTCGTCCGCTAATATTTCCAGCAAAACTTTTCGCCAACACAGCAGCCGTTAGGTGGCTCAAGCGGCATTAGCGTTGTTGTCATGCATGGGAGGATTTTGTAGACGAAATCGGGCATTATCTAAACTCCGCTGTCCCCGCATCCTGTTTCAGCTGAAAAATCCCAGACGCCGCTTGCGAATGACTGGCAGTCGGCCGTGCCATGTATCAGCTTTGTCGTATTTCATTTTTACGATTGCACTGGCAAACTTCGGCCACAAATTGTTTTCATTCGAAAACAAAGAACTCACATTCGAGATTGGCTCGATTTTATAAATATGTATGAATGGGAATCAGGAGAGTTGAAAACTCTGTTCTTGTTTTATTTACGGTGAAATGATGCGCATTGTGACCCGCAGTTGAGGTATCGTGGAACGAAGTACGTTTAATTCAACTTCGATAAGCTTTTTTTAGCTAGTGGAAAACAGTACTCGGCTTCCACCTGCAGAAGTTCGGAATTTTAGCTACTTTTAGGCATTCAAAAAGTTTGAATGACTGGTGTAAACTACGAGCAGAAAACAACTATTTTCCTGACATTTTGCTCGTAGTTTACCAATTATTCAAACTATGTTTGATATTTTCAATATCATAATATGATTGAACGATAATATGTCTTTTTCCTACGACCACGTATTGAAACGTCAATAATCACACTGTTTTGTTATTCAGAAAGTAGCTCATATCACTATGGTATTGTTTATTTGAAAGAAAAAAAGCACTAGTGTTGATAATATGAAAAATATCACAACGGTCGCCTGAACTGATATAGAAATAATTAGGTATATTGTGAAGGTACTCACTGTCAATATAAGCGTTCTCAAATCAAATTCATATTATTTATTGAAATTGCTGTCTCGTTTTGAATTATACCGAGAACTCTTTATCTATTAATTTCAATGTGTCTGATACATAACCTCTGTGTTCACTTTAAAACTGGAACCTAAACTCTTTGCTGGAACTATTTCGATGTTGATGACAGTGGGTGAGATCATTCAAAAGAGTACGGCTACAGATTTATGCGCGGCTTGCTGCTTGCATCAGTTTGAGATCACAGTATCACCAGAGAGAAGATTCGTTGGTATCACAGATGTTTGCAAGAAGTCAAGGATGCACTAACTCGAGTAACTCGTACGCGCTTGCGCACTACGTACTTCTGTGGTTCTGTATTCCTGGTTGCGTGATTACTGGCGCTAGCAGGTGAATGGTGTCTGTTGGTATTGTGTGATGTTCCAATTCTGAATTTCATATATAGTTGGTAGCACTGATATATTCTGTGGAGATATGTCAATTATGTCATGTCAGTTGTTAGTTGTAAGAGTTATAAGTAGTAGTAGAGTAATGGTCTGTCTTGGGTATCATCTTAGAAACCGAATTGATTGTTAATTTTTGATTAGTAATTAAACACGTTCATAAGTATAATTAAATATTTTATTCACAATAAAATATCAAGAATAAGAATAAAACAACAGGTTATGGGCCCAGAGGAACTCGAAGAAAACAAGAGGTTTGATAAATAGGAAATATCCGTAAAAACCCATAAAAACCATAACCAAAAGGGAACGTGCGTTGAACAAAATGGCGTCTACAAATACCAATGAAGAAATCGTGAAAATTGACAAGTTAGAAAATGCTGAAACATTTCAGACTTGGGACTTTCAAATTAAAATATTCTGTAGATCCTCAGAATTATATGAATATTTGAAAGGAGAAATAAAACTTGAAGATGTGACCACCGCAGAGAAAAAGGCAGATTGGAAAAGAAGAGATGCAAGAACACAGAAACTGATAATTACAACAATAGATAAGAAAGTGTTACCACATATCATGACATGTGATACAGCAGCAGCAATGTATAAAAAACTGTGTGATATATACCAGAAAGATACTGAACAACAAAAATGCACATTGTTACAGGAGTTTTTCAACTTCAGTTTTGGAAAAGAAGTTGATATGTCCTTACATATAAGCCAATTAGAAAATCTTGCCTTTAGGTTGAATGCATTGAAACAAAATATTGATGACAGCATGTTGATTTCTAAGATCTTAACTACTTTGCCAGAACATTATAAGCATTTTAGAAGTGCTTGGGATTCAACACCTGAAAAGGATAAAACTCTAACAAATCTGACATCTAGATTGATTGGAGAAGAAAGAATGATGAGAAGTAAAGAAAATGAAGGAGCAGTAGCATTCAGTGCATCAGAAAAAAGGTGTCAAAAACAAGGACATGAAAAGACTTTCACAGGAAGCAGAAAAGAATTGCAATGTTACACATGTGGTAAAAAGGGACATTTTTCTAAAAACTGTTACAAAAATCAAAGAAATACAGAGCAGATGTGTCGAATTTGTAAGAAAAATAACCACTCTGAAAAGAACTGTTTCTTTCGAAACAAACAGTCAAATAAAAATCAAGAAGAAAAAGTGGCTTTTTTAACAGAAAATACCAGAAAAATGAAAAGGAATGGATATCATGAATTTGTTGTAGATTCTGGAGCAACAGCTCACATGGTTAATGATATCAATCTGTTTCAAGATAATTTTGAAGTAATGGAAAGAAAAGTAGGAGTTGCTAAGAAAAATGCATCTATGAGAGTGCTTGGAAGAGGAAATGTAGAGACATACAATTGTATTCTTGAAGATGTTTTATATGTTCCAGACTTGACAAGAAACTCATTATCAGTAAAAGCAATAACTGAAAAGAATGGCCAAGTCATGTTCAAGAATGATAATGTATATATTGAGAAGAATAACTCTGCAATCATTAAAGGTAAAAAGTCAGAAAGTGGGCTCTATCTAACAAATCTATTCCATAACAACAATGAAACCTCTTTAATGATAGAAACAAAAGAGGAGAAACTGAAGGATTGGCACAGAAAATTGGGACATTTGAGCATCAAAAATATGAAGAAGCTAACAGAAACTGAAATGGTAATTGGTTTAGATATCAACAAGAAGGATTGTGATGAATTAGAAAATATATGTGATATATGCCTCAAAGCAAAACAGACTAGATTACCATTCAATAGTGAAAGACGAAGAGCCACAAGGCCTTTAGAAATAATACATACTGACATAGTAGGCCCTATTGATCCAGCAACATTTGATGATAAGAAGTATATATTGACTGTATTGGATGATTTTACACACTATACAGTTGTTTACTTATTAAGACATAAAAATGAAACATATGAGTACTTGAAAGAATATGTGGAAGAAATGGAAACAAGTAAGAATTTAAGAGTATCCAAAATAAGATGCGATAATGGAGGGGAGTTTGTAAACAATGAAATGAAAGCTTGGTGCAAAAGAAAAGGAATTGTTATGGATGTTACAGTCCCATATTCACCACAATTAAATGGGAAAGCTGAACGTCTAAATAGAACCCTACTAGAGAAGGCTAGATCACTAATATTTGATTCAGGTCTTGGAAAGACATTTTGGGGTGAAGCTGTCAGGGTTGCAGCTTATTTGATGAATAGAAGTCCCTCAGAAACTGTCCCAAAAACTCCATTTGAAATGTGGACAAATGAAAAACCAGATTTGAGAGTACTGAAGATTTTTGGCAGTGAAGCATTTGCCAAAGTATTAGGACCCCTTAAGAAATTAGATGAAAGAAGTGAGAAATATATTTTCATTGGGTATGGAATGAATGGTTATCGACTATGGAATGAGCAGAAACAAAAAGTTTCTGTCTGCAGAGATGTTGTCTTCAGGAAACCAAAACCTAAAATTTCAGAAAATAAATTTGAAATACAAATAAATATGGATGAAGATGAGGAAATGCAACAAACAAAAGAGAATGAAGAAGAAAGAGCAGAGGAAGAAAGACCAGAAGAAAATGTGGAAGATAGAAGAGGACGAAGAATATGTTTACCCAAAAAGTATGATGATTATGAATTTGATTTCATAGCAGCACTATCTGAAGGTTGTCTACTATCAGAGTTGCCTACATCATATGAGGTAGCAAATGGAATTGATGTTTGGAGACAGGCGATCAAGGAAGAATTGGAAAATCTGGAGAAGAACAAAACCTGGGAATTAGTCCCAAAGCCAGATAATGAGAATATAATAGAATCAAAATGGGTATTTACAAGAAAACATCAAAATGGAAAAGAAAAATGTAAAGCACGACTTGTAGCAAAAGGATTTCAACAGAAGAAGATGCCAGAAGAGGAAATATACACTCCTGTTGCAAGAATGATTACCTTGAGAATACTTCTGAGTTTAGCAGCAGAATGGGATCTGCAAATACATCAAATGGATGTGAAAGGGGCATTTTTGAATGGGGAATTGAAAAAACCTGTATTCATGTATCCACCACAAGGTATTGATAATTTAAAAAATGATAACATGGTATGTAAATTGAAAAAATCACTCTATGGTTTAAATCAGAGTCCTAAATGTTGGTATGATCATTTCAATCGTTTCATGTCAAATATAAATTATCATAGGTCAAATGTAGATCCATGTTTATTCAAAAAGGATAATACTTATCTGTTAATATGGGTGGATGATCTCTTAATAATATCAGATAATGTCTCAGAAATTAATTTTGTTAAAAATCAACTTTGCATTGAATTTGAAATGAAAGACTTGACTAGTGATAACATTATATTTCTTGGTCTAGAAATTGTAAGAGTAGAAAATAGAATATACATTTCTCAAAGAAATTTGATTGAAAAAGTATTAGATTTGTTCAATATGACTGATTGTAAACCTTCTAAGATACCAATAGAACCCAAGTTGAACTTGCTAGCATCAGATAATACACTTGTTTGTGAAAATTTACCATACAAAGAACTACTTGGGAGTCTTATGTATCTAATGTTGGGATCCAGACCGGATTTATGTTTTTGTGTGTCATATTTCAGTCAATTTGAAAATTGTTTCAGTAGAACACACTGGACACACTTGAAAAATGTGTTGAAATATTTGAATTCTACTAAAAACTATGTATTGAGATTTCAGAAATCTGGAAAACTTGAGGTAAATATCAGTGCATATGCAGATGCAGATTTTGCATTCAATATCAATGATAGAAAAAGTATTAGTGGATTTGTGTTGAGCCTGAATGATAATTTGATATACTGGAAATCGAAAAAACAAGCAACTGTTGCATTGTCAAGCTGCGAAGCTGAATATGTATCGCTATCAAATTGTATAACAGAATGTATTTTTATTAAGCAATTATTGGAAAATTTGTTGAATCTTGAGTTGAAGCCTATTGTAATATATGAAGATAATCAGTCATGTATCAAAGTGGCAAATACATTGGAAACTAAACGTTCAAAACATATAGACATTAAACATCATTTTGTGAGAGACTGTATTGAAAATGAAATTGTCACTTTGAAATATGTACCGACCGAATATCAGTGTGCCGATATAATGACCAAATCCCTACCATTTGTGAAATTTGAATATTTCAGGGAAAAACTTGGGATTATAAAATTGCAGAATTGAGGGGTAGTGTTGGTATTGTGTGATGTTCCAATTCTGAATTTCATATATAGTTGGTAGCACTGATATATTCTGTGGAGATATGTCAATTATGTCATGTCAGTTGTTAGTTGTAAGAGTTATAAGTAGTAGTAGAGTAATGGTCTGTCTTGGGTATCATCTTAGAAACCGAATTGATTGTTAATTTTTGATTAGTAATTAAACACGTTCATAAGTATAATTAAATATTTTATTCACAATAAAATATCAAGAATAAGAATAAAACAACAGTGTCAAGGTTGTTTATGTACGCTGGTGTCAATATCAATAAAATTTGTCCAAACTTAACTAACTCAATCAATCAGTAATTCACATAATGAGGAATTGTCGGAAAAGTATTCAAATATCATCTTGAATATGGAAATGAACAGTACTTGATATTGAATCAAAACCACCTGAAATTCTAGAGACCGCTCAAGTTACATTTTTGACAAGACCTCCCGCGAAATGAAAGTATTCGGAGTCGTAGGAAAAATAGTGTACAAAACTCGTTGGAAAGTGCATTTCCTTCACTCGTTACGTTTCCGCACTCACCGCTACGCGGCTCGTGCTAAACGACTACTCGTGTGAAATATGTAACTTTCCACACTTGTTGTGTAATATACTATTTCTGCAACCGACTGAAAATTCATCAATTTTTGTGCCGAAATTAGCTCTAGATATGGACGTCACATACAAATGTCAAATTACGACAGGAACTCGGAACTCCTCTATAGTGTAGCAATTTTTCGAAAATAGTATAGTTTCTTAACTTTCTTCTTGAAATCGCATACAGTTCTTGAGACTTTAATATCATCAGGAAGTCTGTTATAGAGTTTGTATCCCAGATATTCGAAGCTTTTTTGATAAAGTACAGTGCGATGTTGACTGATGGGTAGGATTAAATGGGCATTACGTGTACAGTAATGAGTTTGTTTTTATTGCTGTATACATATGTGCAAGCCTCAAGTATGTTTATTCCTGCAACTGTTGATATATTTGAATTCCGAAATGATTCCCTACAAGAATCTCTAAATCCCAACTTCGCAATGATCCTTATGGCATACTTCTGTATGATGAACACTGGGTCTACAGAGGAGCTTGTGCCCCAGTTCAAAATTCGATACCTTAGATGAGAGTTGAAATTTGCATAATATATAGGGTTAGCAGGATGTTTTTAACCCTTTTGCAAACGCAAATAGTCATCATTTTTGATCTCAATAAAACAATAATGTACTGTTCTTGCATTTTTTTATACTTCGTCCAATTATAATGGCTTTTCAATTTCATGTGAATCTAGATTCTTGAAGGAGTTGCCCCCTGTTGATAGAAGTTGCGAGTTCAAATGCAGGACCCTGTATAGGTATCCTTATATAGAATCTTTCAATATCCATCTAGTGTTTCTAGACATACATGAAATGTTCTTGATTTATACAGTTTCCATTGCAGAAGATATGTTTCTGACAAACGTTATTCGAAATGTCTGATGCTAGCTACATACACTGGCAGCTGAGTATTGAATTGATGGTTTGAATAAAACAAACAAATAGAGGTTCTTGTAGACAAAGCATTCAAAAGGATTTCGCCAAACAGTTCGCAGCTGAATTTCGCAGAATTTATTTCCACATCCAAGGAAAGTGGCTGTGTCCTGAAATTCTCAGTTAAAACCGTGGTCACAGTAAAGTCCTCGAAGTATATCATCTTTGCTTCCACTCATCGCGTATAATATCAAATACACAGCAGAGATTAATGGACACATGAAGTATGAATATTATATTACGTTCCACCATAACTCAAGTCTGTCATTTGTTGAGGGTTTCTTTGGAACACTAGCGTTATAAGACGACAAGATGACATATAAATTGTGAAAATGAAAAATGAATGAGGAAGAATTAAAACGTCGAGTCAAACTGCCAAGAAACATGGCGCAAATTGAAATGAAATGAATAGACAGAAAGGTGAAACTGAACGTTAATTAAATTTAAAATACACCTGGCAAGGCTTCGTTGCTACTTGCTTCAATCAAGGGATGACAATGTAGACAATGTAGACAAAGATGATTCCTAAAGAGCGGAAGGAATGATTTTCATCTGGATATGCATTGAGGTCCTGTGGAACAGAATATATTTTATAAAAATTTTGAGTTTGTTCTGACGAAGATATAAAGACATAATATTCTTCAATGTTAGGAACTAATCCCCCTTGGGCGTTTCGCAAGCAAAAAGTGTGCTGTTTGGGTTCTGTTATTAACTACACACGCCATATATTTTGGAAGCATCATTGTTAATTCCATATCTGGATATGCCTAGCAACGCATTTTTTTCATTCCATTACAGTTACCAAAAAAGTATCTTTCGGTACCAGCGATCTGGTATCTGGTATCATCAGATACAGAGAGTGAAAGAGAAGCAAGCACATGAGGTATCAGAAGTACCTTGTTTTCTTGGAGATAACAAGAATTACTGCCATTTTATTCCTGATTCCTGTGACATTTTCCTCTGCTAATAATCTGGGTTCCTCCACTAGTGGGTATATGTAGATTTTCCATCATAACCAGATCTTCTTGAATTCATTGTGAAACAAAATAATTATCCTGAATGCAACATATTTTATATTGGAAATCACCAATACCCTAACGATTAGTTCATATCAAGTAAACTGTTAGAGCAATTCTAGTGGAAAAGATCATTACCTTCGATTAAAAATCGTGTTAATATGTACGTTAATGGAAAGACCTTCTGGAGTTACCGTAACGAAATATGAAACTTGAGAAAAACACATTGGTGTACACCACTCTATCTTAACCTAAATAAAGGAGTGCTGGTAATTTGCAATGCAAAACTGTAATTAACTGAGAAATAAATCTTCGCGATATGCATATTCATTAAAACGAGAGTATGCTTTCAAAAATCGATATGGAGTTTCGGTTTTTCAGGGGTAACAAACTGTTATTTTAATTGACTTTTCTGAAAACAGTGGATGGCAGAATTGATATCAACTTCCACTGTGTTTATAGTGTATGAGTGTATTCAGGATGAGAGGTCTTTTTTACCAAGCTGGATTATTGTTATGAAATTCACTAACTCATACAAGTCCTAGACTTGTGCCCTGAGTTTTTTGGTTTCACTGCAACTTTCTAACTAGTTTAAATCTGGGAATTGAAAACCATGTTAAGTAATGTTTGTCATCTGCTATGTGGAGGTTAGGTGATATCAAACTTAATATAATTCAACAACAATAGCTTGGTCCAATTTTGAGCTCCAATTTTGATAATTCATAAACGGCCTTGATTAGATTGTGGCATGTTAATTTTATAATAATAATAAGTTTATTTTCATGAAAAGTTATTTCATTTCAATGAATATATTTGATTTAAAACAAACTATAAAAACAATCCCACGACGTAACTTGTTGTGGGATATTTAATAATAAATATGAATACCTTGAATTTTTTGTTGTTGGTGATTTCACCAAACGATATTGAAGCACAATTTATACTTCCAGTATCTAATGGAAAATTATTCTAGGACATTCCAATATAAAAATTGGGTTGAATTTCTCACCATCCTGTATATCAACCGGCAGATCTCCATCGAGTCTCACGCATGTGAAAAAAGCGCCTCTTCCACACCAGAACACGAAATAGGAGGGATTTAATCGATGAAATAATAAATTGACTGTGTTCGATCCTGGGGGTAGGTTAAAGGCCTATTCATTGCCCCTAGAACTCCGTTGAATTTGACCGAAATATTGAGGCATGCGACTCAACTGAAGACAATTAAAAACAGTTAGGGGCAAAATTCTGTCAGGGTTTTCGAGATGATTATTTATTGAGAAACTTGGTTTCGAGTTTTTTATGCAAAAAGTGTTGGAAACAAGTGAATGTGAGCATGTGTGATGTTTTGGCTCAAAGGAGAGAAGAAGAAAATGGAGATTTGAAATGGTGCATTTTCGAGACAAAATGGGGCCGTATCTTCGAAAATACTTGAGACAGACGCGTTTTGACTTCAGATTCGTTATCAGGAGGTCAAAATACGTAAAATTCACCACAAATTTGTCCCAAACTCATAAGAGTGCGATAAACGAAGTTATACCGAAAATAAAAAAGTTCCAAGTTTCTTTTGTGTCTTATGTTTTCATTTTCAACAAAGTATAGTAAAAAATATCGTTCATTACACGTCCAGAAATAATTGTTCCGTGCTTGCATGAGAATTTGTCACACCCGCACGGAAAAATCCTTATTTCCAGACTCGTAATAAAATAAACTATTGTGTATTTAGAGCGCGTGATAGATTGCCACTCGAAAATATTAAGTAATATTTCGATACCGGCAAGGGCAAGACATCACTTTGTGCTCGAAATACACACAAGATTTTCTTTACAACCGCAGTTTACAGTCAAGAAAACTTGATACTTCAGATGGTGCTTTTCAAACTACTATAGAGTAGGCATGAAGTATAATGATTGAAATTCAGCTTTTTCAGTCACTATTATTTTTGCTTTATTTCAAGGAACTGATGGTTTTTGAGATATGCGACAAGTTTGGGTTACTTACTCTGAGTTCAATTGATATCTTCAACACTCAAGCATTTCATGGAATCACCTTGTCATGAATCTATCATATCATAAATTATACTTTTCCCCGATTTCTTTGGTAGGAGGTTCAACTTTACATCCAAACAACGCATGCGACAAAATATGGACAAAATAGTGTCGTATAAAACTTGTATCATATTATTCTCTTATTAAAAATACAAAGTTATCATCAGAGCAAAACATAAATTAACAAGTTCCACAAATTCATCGCTTCATTTAATGTTGACCTGTAACCGCAAAGGACAACCCTCTTTGCTAATTGAAGGCCTGAAAATCATGATCTCGATATGAAAGAGGGGATTCAAAATGTCGTTCTGATTAATAACGCAACAAAAATGTAAAAGGTTTGATTTGGAAATGTCAATCAAAATGTCGACGCAAATAATTTCTTCTATAGATAGATTGCTACTTTCGATCTCTATATATTTACATTTACTATAGTTATCCATGCATACGATACAAAATTAATAATGTAATTGAAATAGTGATTAGAAGTCTTATTAACTCATTTTTGTATATTGCTAAAATTGTATGAAGAATGAGTCGACGTTTGCATTTAATCGTTGGATAACTAATAGAAGATCTGAAGAAGTAGATTCGGACACTACATCTGATAATTTTTCTTGTTTTCAAGTTAATTATTCATTGATCAGCCATAATATAGTACATACAGTTAGTTTCATTGAGCAATATTCTCCAGCTCTTTCAGGGACATAGATGTAATTTGTTTGTTTTTTTAACATCGTTTAGAGATCTTAGTTGGGTCTCGGTTTTATTATTAGACCTCAGAACGAGCATTGAAAGCAAAATTTCAGATTTCCCATGAACCTAGGAACTAGGAGAAATTCAGTCTGTATGCGCAAACATTTTTTCCACTGTGAGTACATTTTTTCCAATGCACGGATCACTAAAGAATACTCCATAGTATCAGATAAAAAAAGATAAGCCAATTGAACAACTGAATGATTAGGTATATTTCAGGATTTGATTAAGATGAATACGCCGAATTCTGTTTTTCAGGATAAACCGACGAATTTAGCGTTCACAAAAATCCATTTTCTTATTTTCCAGGCACGTTAACCGAAATCCGATAATCTACGCGAATTTCTCGCATCTATAAACATTAGTGAAAACGTCCCCCGGTTATTTATCAACATTAGGCCCGGAAATAAGTCAGGCCGGAGAATCCCGGAATCTGGATTTCGGTAAAGTTGGAATCACCTCGTTTGCTCAACAATCTGACGTTCGATTACTGCTAGAAGACTGAATGGAAGAGTTTCACAAATCCGAGATTCGTATATACAGTGAGGGTGATGCAAAACTAAAAATTTTGAACCACCCGTATTTGTTTCAATTAAATATCAATCGATAGTAAATGGAAAGTTGAGATAGGGACATGTAAGCCGCTTTGAGCAAGAATGATGGATAGCTTAGGCACAAAAAATTCCTAAAGTTGAAAAATCTCAATTTTTCACACTCTATATCTCTGTAATATTTTGCGCTACACCCCAAGTATGATAGATCGACAAAATCAGCTCTTCAGGAAGAATCTAAAAATGAAATGAAATACAGGGTGTTCCATTTAAAATAATTAACTTCTAAGTCACCGTGCTTTTTTGAGACACTATGTATGAATGAAACTTAAACCATTAAAGATATCGAATGAAACCCTACAACTTATGTATTTAACATTTTTTTGTAATATGTAGAATAAAGAAGTTACAGGGGGGGCGACGGACTTTTGGTCCTCACTGTATACAGGACAATGGTGGGTGTTGTGATGATTCATCAGGGTGTAAATATGTTGATGAGTGTTGAAAATAGGGTTTAGAAACAAAACACATAAAACCACATGGCACTTTATCGCCCGGTTGTGCGGGCGTAAAATATCACTTTACCGCCCTCGGACCACTTTACTGTCCGTCGGGCGTAAAATGGCACTTTACCGCCCGCCGGTTGATAATTTATTAATTATTCGCATCCTCCAGGTATTTACAATATAATATACTGGTCGTGCATAAAATGTTGTATGTATTTAGGGCGTAACTTGCTTTAATGGACCTATAGGCGTGTTAATATCTATCACTTACACGCTGCGGTCCATAAAAGCCTATATTTTACGCCCTTGATATATAAATAACTGATATTAACTGTGAATTTGATCTTGTTTTTTTGGTGTTTTTTGTTATCGTTTACATTCAGTTATCGATAAATTGTATGTATTGTCACTTTTCTTTATTATATTATTTTTCCTTTGCCTAATATCATCTGTATATTCTTCTGATCATCCCAAAATATTCATTCAGAAATTATTTTCATCAGATAAAATTAACTTTATTAACTTAGACCAAAATGATCCGCTTCCAGATGATATTAGACTAGATACCTTGGATAGAGTTAGAATAATTAAGATGTAGGCTCTATGCTTGTTTATGAAACTATAATGTATTGAGAACATAATAAGCAAAAAGGGGAAGAAAAACGCATCAACCCTCAGGGTTATTAGCGTGTACAGTAGAAGTCTAATACAAGAATATATATTAATTATGATTGATGGAGTACAGATATGATAGTAAATTATGAAAGTCACAGAGTGTTCTCCAAGAGTTTCTTTGATAATGTCAGAATGTATTTCACAGTTAAACTGATGCCACAGTATTCACAGTTTGGTTCGTCCTCATGGCTTAAATAATAAGCAATTGATTGATTAATTGGGTATTCAGAGCAGTAAGTCACAATTTTTGTACGAAACAATTTGTAATGAATAAAGTATTATTCCTTCTCTACAGGTAAACATGGTCATAGCTTTTTTACAACTACATGTTCATTTCTCCCTTTATCATATCACCCAACATATTTGTAAAATAAAATCGATCATTTAACAGATGTAGAGCTTTTTATTGAACAATCATGCACGATACAACATGTCAATGTCCGGATGTGTTTAGATTATCGACTTTGTAAAACTCCCGGAGTGTAAAAATAGCCTGCACAAATCGCATTCATCAAATTTGAATTACGTACGATCGGAGCGATTATTTTTTGGTGTATCGCCTGTTTGCCCGTCCATGTGAGAAGATTAATATGTATTGTTTGAAATGGCTAGACGGTGAGAAATGATGGCAATGCTGGTTCGAAAATTGTTACCATTTTCTGCCTCAATTAATTCTATTTTGGTACATTTTTTGTTGAAAATCAGAAATATCTGGCAAATAAATTTGTGTGGCTGTTAATGTCCAAATGATAGCAAGAGACAATTTAATGGAAAAGCGTTTTACATAAATCCGCCCTCATTCTTGACTGCTTTTAAAATTCAGTTCGTCCAATAATATTTCAAAAAACATCAAACAATCTTACTCAAGAATCATATTATTTTAACACTCATAGGAATAGGTACCAAATGGAATCATTGAATTCTATGTAAATTGAAATAAAAATAGTTTTTTTTTTCAAATATGTCAAGAAGTGCCGTCTAGTAAGAATATATCGAATGTTCCAAGTTTCAGAGGAGCAAGAGTGTGTATAGTAATTGGACATTCCATTTCGCCGTACTGACAGTTGCAATTTTGATTTGTGTTTTCCATTGGGATGATTGAAGTTCTTTTCCCTTCTTTTCTGTTAGATGTATAAATTATTCGATTGAATCTTAATGTTATAGTGAATAACTGATGATTTAGATGAATAATATCATCAAATCTAAGTTAATTCAATGATGTAACGAGTTTTCTTGTCTAGGAACTGTGTTTTTATGCTGTGCAGCTCACAAGGTATAATATTGAAAATGTAACTGAAGATCCGAAGCTGAGTGAGTTATGAGCTTCGAAACGAATCATAGACACGGTACAACATCACCGAGTATACTTTGGCACAATAGAATCCGAGCACAAAGGTCACAAGAATCAGGTCCGGCGACCACATCAAGCACTGATTGAAGAGCCTCCATCCAGTTATTTCATCAGGAGAAAGACGGCAAAATAAAGAGCGAAACTCCAGATGCTTGAACAATTAGGATCCACTTTGATCCAACTTTTGTGCTGTTGTCCGCGTAGCTTTTTATCGCAACAAAGCGGAGTGAATCGAATCGTGTGTCCCGGGTGAAAATGCAATCGTTGATTGTGACACCCCAGGGAGCGAGGAGTTGGTCTGCTGTATTTATTTTTCTCGTTTTGAACCTACGTCTGGGGGATAAGTGGGAACTTATCGGCAAGTCGATTTTACTACGGAAAACTTTTTTATTATAATTCTTTGATAGCACTTTATTTTCATCTATATTAATAATTTTGTAAGTACGATAGGGTTTTACTTTTAGAATATCCATGGAAACAAATCATACTGTATTGTCAGCATAATCCCGAAGTTCCCGATAATATCCTAGATCAAGCGGTACAAGCGGCCGCGAATTTATTACCAGTTAAATCCAGGTCGAGATATGAACACGAATATCAACTTTTTGCAGAATGGCGAAATCTGAACGAAATCAAAACTGTAAGTGACGACATTCTTCTGGTTTATTTTGTAGAAAAAGCTGAAGCTATGAAATCTTCCACGTTATGGAGTCGATTCTGAATGCTAAAGAGTTGTTTTTTCCTGAAGCGTCAATATATTCCAAAAAAGTCCAAAGTTTCAACAGCAGAACAAGTAACACGCTGTGAAGCTCATCCAGATGAACAATATTTACTACCAAAAGCAATGTACAAGCTACAATGTACAAGCTTTCAAGGAACCCAAGAAATAAAATAAGCTCCTAAAATCTGGACAGCATGAATTCAGGATATAATAATATATTTCTCAAAAAGTGCAAGCATTGTACGGAATATTTATTTGTGTATTTAGAGCGCAAAGTGATAGATTTCACTCGAAATACACACAATACACAGTTTCTAGACAAGAAAACTCGATACTTCATTCATGATATTCTTTATCTGAATCATCAATTTCATTAACTATTATTATATTGATATTCAATCCAATAATTCATACATCTAACAGAAAAAAAGGAAAATGACTCATAGATTGCCCTGCTCAAGGATCGAAACCGGGCTGGCGGCTTGAGAAGTCGCGCTTTGAACCCGTTGGCTATTGAGGCTACTTGAAAAGTTATGTCTATCTCATCGTTATAAACGAAAAAGATATATTCAAACTTATTTTTGCTTTATATTCAATAACGGACTGATGTTCTTTGAAAAATACAACAAGTTTAGGTTACTTATTTTGATATTTCCACCATTCAAGCATTTCATGGCATCATGTCATGAATCTATGATATCATAATTTTCACTTTTCCTCGATTTCTTTGGTAGGAGGTTCAAATTCACAATGTTCGCACTCTCTGATACATCAGGAGATGTGTTCACTGTCACTATTATTATGTTAGTTTTTAACAATGATGGATGCAAGCGCAAATATGCTGTCACTCAATGACATTATTTACGCGCACGAGCGTCAATGCTGTCATTTAATGAAGTTTGAAAGCGTCAAAGACTACTTTGTCAACCGTTTGTAGAAAAATATTCATTACCGATCAGTTTTTGTAATTTTTATTCGACCAGTAGAATAAATTGGTCAGACGAATATAAATTGAGGATTACAGCAGTATCTCAATAGGAATATCCGTCAGTCCTAGAGCAAGGAAAATCATCAAATGGTTGTAGAAAATAACACCCCGCACAGGTTTAGTATTTGGCATTTTTTATTGCAGATTGATAGGACCATTTTTCATAAATGATACACTGACTGCTGAAAAATATGTTCAGTTGCTTTCATCAAGATATTTCCATTCGGATAATGTGGAAATATCGAGGAGTGAAATGATCAACGAAATATCTCCAAATTGAATAGCATCAAATGGGATGTCTAGAAGATGCACTCCATGTCTTCAAAAAGATAATTCGAACAATTTTCTGTAGGTTATTTCTGTGACCTTTCATAATTTTTCTGATGACTGTCATTCAATTCAGAAATGATATTGTAATGTTGTCTTTGCTTCCTTTGTTTTCTATTAATACCTCGACAATATTTTGCAAAGCAAAAAATATTATCAGAGGGGTATTTTGCATAAGTATGCGCCAAAGATTCTGAATTCTATAGGGCATTAAAAAACTTCACATTGATACCAGTTTATAGTGTTTTTCAATTCATTCATACAAAATATTATATCAAAAGGTATTGCTTGATTAAGATTGTTGTATCAACAAGAAAGGCATATAATATTCTACATTCCCCACAACAATGGGATGCTGGGTAAGAGGATGAATTTGTACCCTCCCCAAAGTTCGAAACAAACATCTTGGAACATTACGTAATCAGGCAGTCTTAGTTCGTCAGAGATACTTGCTGTGTGGTTACAATTCTGAGATTGAGTTTCTACGTGATGTTAATAGAGAATGTAGAATATTTGGTTAATCACCGAATCAATTCATGGATTGAGAATGACAGACTCTTCATAATACTTATTCAAAAATCTGCTTCATTCTTTCGTAATTGAGTTGAGTAAGAGTAATGAACATATCTTTTCCGCGACTTTTTGGAAGAGGATTTGATTTGCCGTTCATTTTGTTGAAGTGATTTGATGATCCTCGAAGAAATCAGTGAATTATTCACTTTGTCTACGTATAGTATATGAATACTATGTTCTGCTTCAAGTGGATATCTATCCTTCCACTTCACGTAGTTTCAAATCCAGAGTGATAACAGTTAGGACTTTTGATCACGTCAGAACGATTATTTCAATTCTCCTACAACATTTTCGTCTTTCGCCGGATTTTGATGTACCGATATTGAATCATAACATTTAATATAGAATCAATTATTTATGTCATATATTCGTGAGTTTATAAAATATATGATGCATATACTCGTGAGGGACATTCCCTTTGAATTTTGCTTTCGATACACAAATATTCTCCAAAACTGTATAGAAGCTCTCGATGAACAAGATAATTTCATAAGAGAGAAAAAACTTTAACATAGAAGACAAATAGTTCCTCTGGATAGACTATACTTCTCGAGCATTAAATGAAAAAACTATAGGCACTTCCAGAATGCCCAAATGAACTCCAACTAGTTTCCATTGAAAAATCTAGATTTTTGCTCATTGTTATCATAGTTTCAATGGCTTACTTTCATTGAAATTGATTTAATTATCATAATCATAGATCTCCCCTTCTTTTCAGAAATAATGTAAATGATGACATGTGCCTACCGATGTTCAAAATTTGATTTGCAATGAAATGAAGAATTTTTTAATTCGCAGTCAGCTATCGGCGTGAATATTTGAATACCAAAAATAAACTGAAAGTTTATCAGGATGTTCATTGAACATATCCAAGAATCATTAATTCAGATGGAGCTGTGAGAATGGCAACTGGGGAAATTAATTTGGGTGAGAAAAAGGTGGAAGGACGAACACATAATGAATATTTGTGTAGGTAGTTCCGAAAGAATATAGAAAGCGTTCCTCAAAGAAACCAAAACGTCTGAGGTATATCCTCGCCTCACTGATTAAAGTAATGATAATATTGGGATTAGCTTCAAGAGTTGGTAAAAGACATTTCCATGCATATTCATGATCCGAGCGAAGTTATCTGAGAAATCACCCCCTTTTGTGACCCGACTCGTCGTGATCCGGCTTTGCTATCTTTGAAAATTAATGCCGAACCTGGTTATACTGGAAACTATAAACTTCTGAAATGGGACTGAAATGTTAAAATGCTGCTCATTTGCATTACATGAGTAATCGTTGATGAAACACCACGAATGATGGGTTACAGCTGCTCCAAAATAACACCGGAAACGATGAGAGAGTCGGTTGAATTATAGCGGGAAGTTGTGAAATCAGATACCGAACAAACTTTCTTCGAGTATCGGACGCAGTTTGAAGTGTGATCATGTATAACTATGCCCAGTGTTGCCACTTGAAATTGTTCTATTGCTGCAAAATTTGTTTCAAAATCCTTGCAAAATATTATTATATCGAAGATTATTCTGAAGTCGAAATGGAAAAATTGAAGTAATAAAACATCGAAAAATTGTGAAAATACTAGCATAATCTACTGAATTATTATGAACTAGGTTTCTTCATCAAAAACATCTAGTGACGAGAAGCTCAAGCGTACCCATACATCAAATCCTTTTTTAAAGGAGTAAAATATTCAACTGAAAATGAAAAATGTTTTGATAAAAATAGAGCTGAGCAGTAAATCATTTCAGTTATATATACTACAATATCTGGAATTTATATATATATGTTTTTCCTCTGTTCTTGGATATAGCTCCCTAGTGGTGCTTTTATCCAGCTCTCCTTCGATTACGTATGTCTCGTAATCAAAGCTTTGTCTGTTGGATGCAAAAGTCTTGCTCGAAGCAATATTGCATCCAATTTTCTGAAGAGGTTTGTTATTCTGTCTTGTACAGATTTTCTTTTTTCTGTCTGATTTTGTTTACTTGTTCTTGTGTTTTTTTTGTGTCGAATTTATATATTTTAAACTTTTGCTCCAATCGAATTCATGGTTCCATATGCATAAAAAAAAAGTTGACAACTGTCAGTGTCAAGCCATCAGTCAATGAGAGAAAATCACAGGAGAAAATGAACATGGAACCACAGAAATGTAATGAATAATGTGCATAGAACACATCTCAAAACTTCAAAACAATCACAAAACGAAGAAATGCATTTTTTGATTATACAATTTCGACCAATATCATGAACAAATTCGCATCGCTAGACCTTTCTCAAAATACTTGCAAAATCCTGGCAATACATCATTTGCTGCCCGAATGCTGCAAAGCGTTGAATTTACTTGCAAATGCAAGTAATTACTTGCAAAACGGCAGCACTGACTATGCCACACCTGCATAGAGGATGGACATCAACTGGAAAGAGATGCATCTGTATGCTACACTGATGGATCCAAGATTGATGAAAGGGCTCGAGTGGGCTTTACAGGTCCAAATTTCAGACTCTCGGAACCCCTTGGTAACACCCCAATCATCTTCTGAGCAGAAGTAGAGATATGTGCCCGGGAGTGCCTCGAAAGGAACACTTAGCAGCACTAAAAGCTCTGAAGTCATACCCTTGCGAGTCTAAACTGACTTGGGAGTGCAAACAATCCCTAGGTACCTGGCAGAAAACAACCAGGCCACTTTGATGTGGATACCAGGTCACAAGGAGTAAGAGGCAACAGGAAGCAAAGTGTCTTGCCAAAGAAGGGAAAACACACGATTTCCCGGCCCAGAAACCATTTGTTGTCTCTCCAAACCCACTTGAAAGAAGAGTTCCGACGCTGTAAAGCAGATGAAATGTAATCACTGTAATAAAATGCAAGGGCGAAGAAAGCTCCTATAGTAGAGTTTCTAAATTATTTACATGCCCTGCCAATTGGGGCTGAAATCAATTAAATCGATGGTACAGGTGCTGCGAGAGTTGGACCTGTTGATACAGAGGATGACTCAATTCAATCACTTGTTATTATGTGATCTCTGTCGTCATCGCACTGGCTTCTCATAGTGTGTATGCATCAGAAACAAGAATAATTGTTTAGAGTTCTTTTTGATGATCCGATGTTTAAAACATACCAAATGATACTATCAGCTGATGAACGGGAAGCATATTGCAGTTCACTGCTGATAGCAAATATATAAAACTTATACAACTATTTGGAGTTATTGTATTTGTGTTGATGTTGTCAGGTTCATAGAAACTGTGATAATAGATTCCCTATAACCTCAAACTGGCACGTACTTCGGAGATATTCAGGGGTTTCCATATTTCTTCCCAACCCTGCATGTAAACATTCCACGCATTCGTTATCAATTCCACACAGTCCAGATGATAACGGAATCTATACTGGAGGTTTGCAACCTGTTTTTGTTTCGTTGTTGGTCTGGTAGGAACGTTTATTCTCATTCATTTCGCATTTCTTGCCCTTCTGTTCGCCCTCGTTTGCTTTCACTCGTTACCCCCGAATTCATTTCAAATTCCACGCTACATGAGTTTAATTTTAGATTATACGCTAAGACCAAATTGTTTTTCATTCCATTTCCCGCCCCCAGAACGATTAGGGCAATCTGATTCCATTCGGTATCTTCAAGGGGCATGTATGAAAGACTGCAGAGTAGGTATTTAGATTGCTCATTTTCCGTTGACAATCCGTTTAGTATGGAGGTCGTAATTGATCTCTTCTGGAGAGGTATACGGGGTCATACTTTGGATGTTTCTGGATCGAAAAGAGTGTGTCAATAGCGGTAATGTGGTCATAACTCACACAGATGAAGTTTGCAGCGCGAGCCTCAGGCTCAGTAAACACCGGCATATTATTCACCACTGTAGGTGTTATGTGACCTTTCCCATAGGTGTTGTTAATGTTAGTGCTGAATTAAGCAGAATGAATACTTTGGTGGTGTTCTTTATGCATTTCCCTAAGTGCAATTTGACATGCTGAATCCTATCTCCATGAAATTTTATTCGGTGCGTTGCGTAAATACTGTGCGAATACTTTTCTGGTGTTAAGGAACACCATATCATGAGTTTGTTTATGCGAATCAGTGCTTTTCTTCACCACCTCCGGTGTTTTTTACAAAGTTACATGTGATGATGAACTAGACAATTCGCATGATGACGAACTGTTTTGGCTCATTTATCCAGATTAGTCACATCAGGGCCTAGGCCAATTGATACTGATCTATATCAACATATAGTATATTATGCCCAATGTTGAAATCAGGTACGGTAGGAAGGACGTCAGTGCCACCTATTGGCAAAACTAAGGTTCTTAGATCGAATAGATAAGCGCATGAAATTCACACCATTCAGGTGCTTACATACAATTTTTTTATTAATTTACATTAAATATGGTGTTTTCAGGATGAAAAACTTAACGAATGATTATTGCCACCAAATTAGATGATTTGTACACCGCCTCGATTCCATCGTGATATGATACGGTGTAACTTGGTTTAAATTTTATTTTATATAATAGGTGTTTTTATGCGTTGACGTCAATGATAGCAACAGTGAGAATATTAAATTTCAACCAGTTGATGTTTTTTATGATTTTATGGTTCAGAATCGTTCTACTTCACCACATTAGTGTCATTTTCCACTACTAAGATCAGAATTAACACCACTCAATTATGAAATGTATAATAAAAGGGGCACAACTTTGATTGAAATTACACCCAAGTTTTTTTTACTGATGTTTACCCACACTTATGATTACATCACTCGCCTTCTGATCGTGCAATATTCATCTTGGTGGGTATTAGCCAACATTATGCGCTCTTTGATTATTATACTATAACCTTCCGACACCACGAAATATTCGCATTTTTCACAAAATATGCTCATAACCCTGTTCTGTAGTTGGGTGTAACCTGTAACCCTGAATAAATGTAAATGAATGAATGAATGAAGACATCTCGACATCTCGACATCTCGACATCTCGACATCTCGACATCTCGACATCTCGACATCTCGACATCTCGACATCTCGACATCTCGACATATCGACATATCGCCACCTCTCGATGATTATAACAAATTCGGTGATCTCTTCCTCCGTAATAAACAATCATCCCGAGATGGCCACTACGTGTCCGATTCGGATTAGCCCTTCGACGCCGGACACCCTGTCCCCCTGCGGCGCCGAGGGCGTCGTTTGTGCCCAAATCCCCCGGGATTCGGGGGGTCATAATCAGCTTGACGGGAGCCGACACCATGAGACGAGCGTGTTCTAGCGCCGGTTTGCATTAGTAATGTGACCGATGGCTTTGTTCGATATAGCGATATATGTCTCGTTTGCCGTGTCCCCATAACGTTCGGCTGGTTACGAGTGTGTAAACACGCGCCCATATTCGTTAACATGACTGGCTCGTCAGTGGAATGGATGCGCCCAGCCGTTTGTTCGGTTCAAGCATCCCTCAGATGGTGCAGGATAAATTCAAATCAATCGAATCTATCAACAGGGTGAGTTATAATGAGACCGACAAACTAGGAATTCGTTACCTCATTTGGAAAGTTCCATTAGCTATGTCTAGAAGTTCAACTTTGCAATGTATTCAAAGAGTATGGAAGGAGAATTCGATTTGGAGAATGTATTTTTTAATATGGGTCATTTGGATAGTGGACAGCACATTTGCTGAATAAGAAATGTAGAATTAGGAAATAAAGGTTTCGCCCTCACTGATAGGTTAGTTTGTTTGGTTTAAGCTGTCTCATCGAAAAATACAGCGCGATGGCGCGTTGATTGCGCTGGGGTTTCAAGGTAGACATTTATTATTTCAATGATCAATAAATAATTGTTCCTTTTTTTAATACTTCACGGAAATAGTGATCCGGAAACTCACTGATAGATTGTAGATTTGTAGATTGTAGGGGAGTCGTTAAGGCTGTGTAGCCTCTCAAGCACCCCGACCTATTAGATCTTTTGTGCATATAACCCTTAATCTATTCGAGGCCCGGGATTCCGAGGCTTCTTGCGAAATTTATTAGTTTCCTGACATTCTCTAAGGGCTCTAAGAAGGCCCCTTCCAGGAACTTGGGCCTCTTGCAAAAGAGTGCTGGGCATTCGCAAAGCAAATGTTCTGCAGTTTCAGCGAAGTTCTTGCAGTAGCGGCAACTATCACTCTCTGGTTTACCCATCTTTTTGAGGTGATACCTCCGAGAGCAGTGTCCAGTGAGGAGTCCCATTACCAGTTTTCAAGTCATTTCTGTCCAACTCGAGAAGCTGCTTAGCTTTCCTTGGCGAGAGGCTCACTAGCCTTTTCGCTTGTCTTTGTCCTGGCAGTTCATTCCAGTGAGATTTCATTTCATCCGCTTCCCAGCGTCGGAACTCTTCTCTCAGGTGGGCTTTGGAAATTCCTCAGAAGGGTTCTGGGCCGAGAGAAAACAAACTCACTGATAGGTTAGTTTGTTAGGTTCAGGCGGTCTCATTGAATGATTTAGCGCGAAAGCGCGTTGATTGAGCCGAAATTTCAAAGTTGAATTTTATTTCCTTCCTCAAAAATACATATGAAATAGTGATCCTTACTTTTACTGATAGGTTTAGTTTATTCAGTTCAGGCAGTCTCCTTGAGTAATAAAACGATGAAGCGCGTACTCGCCATTCTAGATATCATAGACGCTATTAAAAACTATGATGGATCACACGTGGAAATGCAAGCTATACATGAATGTTATTTGAGAGATTCATGAATGTTATAAACTAATATATATATCCTTATGTATTGAACTCATGTACTTGTAATATTTCTGCGGATAGATTGTCAAAATTTCGTGTTCAAAAATATGGAATGAACCGAATGTACTGATTGAGAAAGAAATGGAATCTTAAGCAATTAAATGTATCAATTAACTGACAACGTATAGTTACGATCCAGTTTGGCATGTCAAATATCTAACAAAATTGCATACGATAGTAACTACGCCACTGGTTAACGCAGTAACTACCTTGATTAATCTGGAAAATAGTATACCAAGTTTAAAATTTTTCCTACAGGGATTTCGAAGAAATTGATATGATCCTCAATTTTTTTCATACTTACGACACCTTGTATTTCAGAGAGGGTGCTTTTTAGGACATACGTTGATAGGAACCTATCACCTCAAAATGAGGTAACGAATCCGTGTGCGAAGTTTGTGGGTATACTAATATTCAGACTCACCCTGTTTACTCACATGCAAAAAACGCAGCAAGTTTATACTTGATAGAAGGATCCATCATTGCCGAGTTTTTTGCATGTGCGTATATATTCGTCCAAGGACTACATGCTTCAGCTTATATTTGGGAGCT
Organism: Chrysomela aeneicollis; assembly: GCA_029955515.1. Classification (NCBI taxonomy): domain Eukaryota; kingdom Metazoa; phylum Arthropoda; class Insecta; order Coleoptera; family Chrysomelidae; genus Chrysomela; species Chrysomela aeneicollis. Next base: position 8,126,296 of record JARUHQ010000022.1, read on the forward strand.
AACATGACATGTCGAATTATTCATATATTCAATAACAAGTATATGCACATCGCCTATATTCTTTATGCGAAATTGAAGCCAGTTGTAACAAAAGATAATCCAGCTTGCTGAAATATAGGTACATTATGCATTTTCCCAAATTTTGATGAGTTGAAAATCACTGATAGTTTTGAAGTCCACGGCAATCCATTTCGTTCAGTTCGATTATAAAATATTCACTTCTTTCCTAGTTTAAGAGTGAGAATATTCACATTGTATTATAAAAAATGATTCCGGAATTATTATACAATAAGATCAAACCTTAATAACTTCTAACAGCCGAATTTTCTCAAATCTCAAAAAGTAAGTGGCAGAACATAGATTTAATTCAGAATTGTGGATTAAAAAAATCGAGTAAGTAATAAAGAAAAGAGATTTCGTATTGCAACGACGCTAATTAGGACATCAAGGTAAAAAAAACTTTGCAAAATGTAATTTCAACCAAGTATCAAAGTTGTGTCCTTTTTATTATACATTTCACAATTGAGTGTTAGTGTTAAGTGGTGTTAATTCAGATCTCAGTTGTGAAAAATGACACGAATGTGTGTCGAACATTTGCCAATAGGTGCCATTGATGTCCTTCCTACCATACATGATTTCAATATTGGGCATGATATATGTTAGATGATTTTGATATCAGGATCAATTGGCCTAGTCCCTAGTGGCATTGATCAGGAACAGTTCGTCATCGACCGAATTGTCACCAGAGTCTAGTCCATCATCATATAAATTATATTTCAATATAGGTAATCCATCCTATAGTGAAAAACACCGGAGGTGGTGAAGAAAAGCACTGATTCTCCACATAATGTGCATCACATTATCGCGGTGTCAAATCGCACTTTCCGAAGAGCATAAACAACACCACCAAAGTGTTCATTCTGCTAAATTAAGCACTAACACTAGTGTTACTGACAAGTGGGTTTGATTATTAAAAACACCTATGGGAAAGGTCACATAACACATATATACAGTGGTGAATAATATGCCGGTGTTTACTGACACTAAAACAATCAGTACCTCAGGAGACACCAGACGGTGTTAGCTGGTGTGAGCTGGTGTAAATTTTTTTTCACTGTGCACACATTCATATGAACTTTTTTTCATGGAATGTGACATGGAATCTCCACCATGGAATAAATGTCATAATTTAAGATAGATATACAACCAGTATAACTTCTATTTTAAGGAGCAAGTCAGTGGCACATTTCTTGCAAACTCAGCAGCATCCCACAGCCAAGGAAAACTCTTTTGGTCGGATGCATAATGTTATGGTGACACTTCTGAGTTCCTATGACGGACGGCGGGACTTGACTACGAAGTGCTGGAAATCTCCCGGATCGGATGGCGAACAACTGAATAATTTTCCTTCGAATAAATAAGAGAGAAGGGAAGGCGAACGAAATTACATGGTAAAGTGGATTTATTAGGGTTGACGAAATTTGCCGGTCGGACCCTCCGGAGTCAGCGTAAAGGGCCGAGGAAGATCCAGAGGAGTTTAATGTGTGCAATAATAATTTTGTGTCCCCGGAGACGATGAATATGGCCATCACGTGGGTATGCAAATTGAATTTGAACAAGGGCGATTATCAGCTCGGCTCTGTTTCATGATGGGAAATCAGCCAATTTATGAATTTTATATGTTTTCACGTGGTTGTGGAACTCGTTAATGGACAGCTTTATATGGAACGCCGTTATACTTTTCATTGCATTATTTCACCGACCCTCATTTTAAATAACTGATATTAAACATCTGCTATATACGCTCAAAATGTATTTGGAGAAACATTATTAACGATTATTCGAAAAAATGAAACATGAAATAGATTGATATTGAATAAAAATTATTGTATTTTTCGATCGGTGTTCATTCCAATAGAATACAAAAGTTGAAAACTTCAACTTTCAGTACCGTTGAAGGTATGGCAATTCCTCATTCATCATACTGAATTATACTCATAATGAACTGGATGTATAATTATTCAAACAATCAGTTCTTCTCCAGAAACATTATTATCAAACAAACATTTATTTCGAGATACATTCGAATTTAACTATCATCTGGTTGTTCGATACTTTCTGTTTTATTAATTTTCGAGAAACTGAATTTTTAATGCTGAAGCAATTTAGTATGAAGTTTATCTTCATGGATTATTATACTCCATCAGTCATCAGAAAGTCATTAAAGACATTAAAGTCATTAAAGAAAAAAATTTTGAGGTTGATAGATATGGTAATTATATTTGGCAGCTGAGGAATTGTCAATTTTTTGGAACATTCACTTCAATGTTTGCGTATCGAAAAGACTTCTCCTTGCAACATATTTTTTCTATATCGGTTGTATTTCATTGTGCAACGCAAATGCGTGTCGAAATAGCCTCTATTTCGATACGCATTTTTTATTATTTGGAGATTGGTACAATCGAACTGTCAAATGAAAGTCAGAAGAGTTAGGCCAAGTTTACTTCTGAGCGATTTGGATTTGGTGATATTAGCAGTGAAAAACTCAATGTTTTAATTGGTGAATTTCAATTCAGAATGTAATTTGATTTTAATTTACCAATAAAAACAATAACACCATTGAATTTTTCACCGCTGGGTATTGCATTGATCAAAATCGCTCAATTGTAAACTGGGCTTTACGTTTATGCGTCAGATTTCAAATATTTCAATGTCATCATTGCTACCAATCGAAGATGTTTCTGTTATTTATCGATATTGAATACTTCTTATAAAACTTGTATCATAATATACTATTTCCATGTGACATTTCAATTATTTCATAGTCAGTCTCTTGAATATTACCATTTTCTGGGAAATAACTGATTTATGAATTGAAATGTTTTATGAGTTTCAATGAGACAAGGATAATTGATAATATGTTTTTGATAATTTTTCTTCACAATTATAAATATGATAATTTTTATTCAACGCAAGGAACAAGTGGATCGTTGCCATACTACACTGACCACACAGTGCTCTACCTGAGTAGAACTGAAATTAAATAAAATTGTTAGTGTTCTTTTCAAAACACTCCTCACAGGAACGATTTTTCCTCAATTTTGATCACCATGTAAGATTCAAACATATCGTGTGATGAATCATTGTATATAAAACAACAGACGTTTCAAAAATGCAATAAATCCAATACACCTACAAGAAAAACCAAAGTTTAGTGCTGTATCGCTGACATCAAGAACAGTTCGAAAAATACGACGAGAGTTTCAGATTCCTTGTGAAAAAGTGCCTAATGAGCATCCTAGTTAGAAACTCCTGAAAGAATGAAAACGAAAACTACAAATTTCCATTTTTTTACAATAATTCGAAAACGAAAAATGATAAATAAGATCTATTATAATTGTTCAGCATGATGAAAATTGCGCAACTTTGCCCTATAATTTGACTGACCTCATATCTCATAATAATTCAGATCCCCTTGGTAAAGCTAGAAGAACGTAAAATATATTTTTGCGAAAATCAAATCGTTCTGTGTTATTCCACAATAAATAGGGCCAGGTTTTGAATGCCTGGAACATCATATTACAAACATTCTTCATCTATTCCAAAGGAATCATTCATGAGTTCTTTTTTCACCTAGTATTTGTTGTAAATGATATATTTTTCTGCTCGAAAACTGTCCCACACTGTACATCAGGAATGGATTGAACTATCGCGTAACCTATAAACTCATAATAATTCATATTATGCAGATGAGATATTCACCAGCATTACGTTGGCAAAATCATTCGCCTAACCCCAGAAGTTCAGTATGGGTCCATGGAGTTCCCAGGAATACTGGAAAACTTTTGCATAAATAACACGGCTTCATGAAATGATTTGTTGCCGAAACCCCAGTTTCAAATTTAACGCGTGCATGCCATTCTCGGTCGATTAAATTAGGTTTCCTCGACCCATGCTCGTATTGGATAGAGGTATTTTCCGGATATCAGAAGGACCCACAGAGATTATTCCTTTGAAAATTTCATAAATTTATTTTCAACCAATTAGAAAGCTCTTTCTTGTATACGTTGCTTACAGCAATGGGCGATTACCGTGATTATTTCATTCATGCTGAAATACACTCAGAGCGATTTTTAAGTCTTTAGGTATATATCATGTTGTTCCCTGTCTATTTCAAACAAGGGACCAGTCTATGATTAGGTGTTTCACTGTCATCGGGATATCACCATATATATAATAACAACTATATGGATAACACCTATTCTTCTCTTTACGCGAAAGTGAAGCCAGTTTTGGAAAAACAAAAGACTGTCTGGTTTGCTAATGATGAAATGTTCGCATGCGCGGGTTTTGACGAGTTGAAGTCCACTGACTTTTTTAGAATTTCATAGGTTAGGTATATTTGTTAACCCAAATTATGTAAAACAGCGTTAATATAGTTATTAATGTACTTACTGACTGTTTACAGAAGTGATTAGTGAGTGATAACAGTGATTGATCAAAAATTAGCCCACGAATCTTGTACCGATGACTTTATCGTCACAGGTTTCTCTGCAAATTGCAAGTATCGCTTTGTAGAACACATCCATTTCTGCATCTATCATCAACTATTATCCAAAATCCTATTATCCATCGATAAATGAATATTTGAAAAATATATGTTATGATAAAATAAAAACATCGAATTGAAGGTTACGTGACACATTTGATTGATGTTTAATAATTAGGTATCATACGTTTGTCGCTCACTACAAAGCTACTCTCTTCCATGATGAAAACGAATGTCGATTCTTAATTCAAACTTGCGCATGCGCATATTCGCGATTTGTCCCGCAGACTGTCATTTATTTTATTTCTCGGCTTCAGCTCCGGTATCAATTTTATTATTATATAGTTATTATTATAGATATATGGATATAACACGCGTAGCACATTTTTGGAGGTTCACTTTTCAGCAGGTGTTCGTGTGTTAATCTGGTGTGTCCTTGGTTGAAATGATTGTGTTGATAAGCAATAACACCATGTTTTCGATTTTGTATTTCGGCTCCTGATTGGCTATTGGATACCTACATGCTGTGTTTTCGTTTCTGTATTTCGCTTTCTGATTCGTAGGCAGTAGGGTAGTTTAATTGAACAACGACTTACCAGTTGCAATCTGTCATATTATTTTCCGATTCCCTGGTAAATAAATGAATGCTACTACACCAAATTTTCGTCTAAACCATGATAAACACACACTAATGATATACACACTGGCTTCAATTGAAAACTGTGAATTTTTTCTCCAACACGAGTATTTTGTAAAATATTCTCAAAATATTCGTGTTGTCGAAAAAAAAACAAATTATTGGTATTACATCAGATTTATTGACCTCTCAATACCTTTGGTTATGGTTTTTCTGATAATCTTCGTTTAGTCCAGTCTCCCGGGATAGGTTTGAGATACTATAGTAATTTTGCAAATGCAGCATGCATGGTGAATACACACTGGCTTCAATTGAAAACTGTGAATTTTTTCTCCAACACGAGTATTTTGTAAAATATTCTCAAAATATTCGTGTTGTCGAAAAAAAAAACAAATTATTGGTATTACATCAGATTTATTGACCTCTCAATGCCCTTGGTTATGGTTTTTCTGATAATCTTCGTTTAGTACAGTCTCCCGGGATAGGTTTGAGATACTATAGTAATTTTGCAAATGCAGCATGCATGGTGAAAACTTTATTCAACTATATTTATTACAGAAATATCACTCAAAAGACGATAAATATAATATTATCAGAAAGAGAACAACTGGCACACGAAACGAACAAATCCACCGAACAAATCACATGAATCCACAGAAATAGAATAAGCACAAAAAGTTTGACAAAAGGGTTTGAGAGGAAAGCAAGCAATGTTGCCGATTGTGAATAACGCTCATAACTTCTATCTTCTAAACTATTTCTTGATGCATTCGATCACTTATATTGCAGTTTAATTAAGAAAGTTTAATTAATGCTGGTGTCGTATCTATCGATTCACTTGTATCCTGTTATATTGTTGTTAGAATTCGAAATTGTTTGTGGTATAATGGACTCTATGATTGAACTGCGGTCCAAAGTTTGATAGTACACGAATATCGATTATCAATGTCAGGTTGGGTCAGAATATGATGAGTTGAATGCATAAGAGTATTCTCAAAACTTAGTAAGGTTGCTTTTTGAACAATCATTGAATCTCATATAAGTTATAACTTGATTCGCCATCAAGTTAGGCTTGATCTCATTGTATATCAATTTGGAATGTAACTTATTCTTGTGGATCGACAAACATCATCCATCCCAGGAGCCACATTTCTACGGTGTCAGTGATAACTCATGCACATCCCTCGTAAGAGGTAGATTGGCTCTGGGCTGATTACCGAATTTTAATTATTCACTTCCAGCCTTGTTTGTCTGGTTGGCAGGGGAACACAGGACCCGATGTAAACACCACTATAAATTTGCCATATTTACCAGCGGTAAGTTTTGCTGGGAAAGGCGAACTTTGCACCCCTTGTCGGTAAACACTGAGTTAATCTGGGACCTCTTAAATAATGAATAATGTTTGTTTCGCATTTATTGCTTTTATAGGCATCTACTTCGGTGAATCGTTCATCCACCAAGATCAGCCCACTTTTGATGGGAAAGGGATTAGTTGTTTGACTTTGATATTCTGGCTTATTAGATTCATGTACTGACTCAACATGATGATCATATTCTCTGATCACCAATCATTAGAACATTGGGGAACTCGATATTTCTATTTCTATTTTTCTGGAAACCTCTTGGAGACTTCCTAGCTTGAATATTCACAATCTCAGATCAACATAAGTCGAAGATGAGCTACCAAACACTAGAAAGCCAAGCCAGATCTTTTTGTTCTCCTAGATGTTTCATTTTGATCAGATTCATATCACACTCATATCACAATGGAATGAGCAGTAATAAGAAACTGAGATATCAATATTAGCAAGTCGAAATCACTATCGAAGGAAATATTAGCAAGTCGAAATCACTATCAAAGGATAATGTCTTTTATATTCTAGGTTTTACCAAAAACTTGGATCTTCATCATAGACAATCCAAAGGATGCTGTTCTATTGAATTGAAAAACGCAGTTATCTGAAATAAACTAAGTTTCCTCAGAAGCCTAGATATCCATATCAGACTCGAAAAATACTGTGCTCTGGATTCTAGGTTTTGTCAATCGCAAACATTGCCATGCTAAGCCAGCTAAGTTTATCCCAGGAACAAAAATTACATTCATCGGATTCATACATAGATCTTATTGTTTACGCTAGATCCGGTATCCAGGTTACTTGTTTTGTAGGTCCAGGGGGGTTGAAAGTACTAGGCTATTGATTGGTCGTTTTCATTTTTGTCCATACATGTGTTGTACCACGTGATCATGTAGTACCTACTTTCTTGCAGACCCCTCTTGACCTAACAATTACTACAGGATGCTGGATCTAGCGTAAGCAATAAGATCTATGCTGAAGTAGAAAGGGCAGTCGTTAGAAATATTCTAGGTTTCATGGAGAAATATTGACAAGCCACGTCAGTGTTGAAACTTATTATATAGACTTAAGTAAAAACTGTCATCTAAGAGGTGAGCTACTTCTTATCGTACTAGCTGAACCGAAGAGATTCAAGTACCTACAGGGCCATAAAATTTTCATTCACAAAATCCGATTTCACAGGATCGAATGACACACAGGAAAGGCAAAATCCCCTTCCTTTGGGCACTATAGACGTATTGCGAATCCTTTTTGCCATAAAAGTAGTGATATTTCAACGATATCATCTTCCAGTTTTGAAGTTCATTCAGGTTGAAGCGGACTTCCAGAAGCGAAAGAACGTGCAAAGGGGAGATCGCGCACCATTTGGAAAGTTTTTCGTCGGCATTTTCTTAAGTTTCACCGTCGAACGACATTAAACAGGAAGAAAAGATAAGTCGCGGGTCGCGCCCAGTTCATGGAAACTTTTCTTTTCGAGTGGAATTTTCATCCTGTGATGCTCTCTTTATCTGTTTGTTGTGTGAATCAGGGTAATCGTCTGTAGATCTGAAAAAGAGTGTCACGTATCTGATGGAAAGTGAATTTGTATGGAATACTTTTCCTTTGTGTTCTACTGAGAATAATTGGATTTGAATCTTATAATTCATAAAGAATAGAACTTGCATCACATCAGGTGACAATACCACCTGTTGAATGCACATATTTTCTATACGTATTTTTATTATCCCAGATACAACTCTCATCTATTCGAGTAGAAGTATATGTAATCATAAAAAATGGTTCCAAGATGAATAGAATTAAAATATTTTCATAATGAGTTTACGTCAGCAAAACGTTTTCACTGCAAAGTCAGATACGAATGGAGGAATTTCAAATTTTTTTGCATAATGTATAGAGGATTCATCAACAAGATGAACCTATTGAGTCTGAACAAGTGAGTACGTCACATCAGACGTCAAAATAGAGACGAAGAGGATACATTGAAAATTCTATCATCCACATCTAGGGACTTGAATATCAACTGAAATCGAAAGAGCAGCTGAAACTGTGGGAACTAAGAGATCGATTCAATCAAGCTATGATATGGCTATGATAATTCGAGACAGATGATGATTTCTGATGCCTACATAATATGTTGAAAACGGAAACTACCAAATCATGGTCTTCTCGAAGAGCCTCTTCTTCTTGGAAATAATTTTTGTTCCACATCATCAATTGATAGATTTTCATGAGATATCTGAGGCAAATGAGAGAAGATGAGAAGAGAATATATTGTCAAGTCGACAGAAATACAAGCTGTAGAGCTATTATATTTCTCAAAAACCTTTTCCTCATGCACATTCAATCATTCAGTTTAAGACATTTCCAATTCCATAATCTGAATTAATAGACAGTACAATTATTTCAGTTGCAGGATATATCTTGATATATCAACAAGCATTTGCACAGTCGGCAAAATAACATGAACGAAAATTTTTGAATTTCGTTTCTGTTTTTCCAAGCGTAAACCGAAAGAACTATTGTTGTAAAGTGCACCCTTCAGGCTATTACTATGTTTGCCATGTATAAGTGTACCTATATCATATCACTTTGTTCATGTCATCAATTAGACAGGCAAATGTCATCAATTAGACAGGCAAAGTCGGCAATATAAATAAGATTTCTTACATGTTTGGTGGTTGATCACAATCATAGTAACTTTCGAGATGTTTTCCTGAACTATAGAACTTACGTGAATTGAACTGAATACCGACACAACAAGATGACTATTATTTATTGGACGAAAACCGAACTATCTGATGGAAATCCATCTTTCACTGGTCTGCTAATTCATGTTCACTTGGAACACACTTTACGAGGGCGGCACTGAGATTACGCACTGAGGAACATTATCTGGAGTCCAGAGCTGAACTATCGGATCTTGGATCTGCTCTCAATTTTGATTCTAGTTTTGGAGAATTTATAGGGTTTTTTCACGAGAAAATTGTATGAACCTCCCATCCCCGCTAATAACTCCAATTAGTGGTTCATGTCGATTTTGCCAAATGTAAATTATTCTAAAAGTATGGTCATGTTAAGAGCATTCAATATAAACTATTTCAGATTTGAATCTTATATTTTTGCGCTTTTTCCATTACTCTTCGATTAAGTTGATATAAATATAAGTTGGTTGAAGGTTACTGAGATAATTAATTTTTACGGCTGCAGAATATATGCCCATAAATTATACACGAGCTAACTTGAAGTTTAAACAAAACTAACGTTCCTATTGGTTCCCCAATTTCCTCTTCTCGAATGACTACGAGTGACTCTATTCAGACTATATTCTTCAGTTCCAAAGTGTTTCACCAAGCTGGTAAGTCCATCCTATAGTCATCGTATTGTGCCTCGTATTCATAAAATGTCTATACTCAATGAATCTTTATATCATATTCAATTCTCGTGATAATAATATACCTAAGCTTGTTCTTAATAATCATCAAAACCCTCGTAGACGAAATTGCTATTCCAAATGCATCTAATTCGTACATTCTTTAATAAAACAAAACTTTCCTGGAGTATAAACATAGCTTGGTAATTAAAGGAAATATCGGCCGGAGAACATCAAATTTGTTTATATTTAGAGCCGAGACGACCTAGAGACCCATATAAATATTAAAAACAGGTGGCCACTTAAACGAATATTTGTTGGTACCTGATATCGAACTCGTTACGATTCATTCATTCGTTTTTCTGGACGATAAAATATATTGACAAAATTGGGCATCATTACAGTGGAAAGCTTCAGTACGGTTTCAAATTTATCCTCACTGAATCACCCCGTGAAGATCAGGAGCAGAATTTGAACGTGTGAATGATTACTCGCTCCAGTTGGTTTCCTTCTGCCCGGAGTATTCAAACACAGGAATTTGAACACATTTAATTTAACGAGATTAAAATGTGTCACATATATTCAGCTAATGAAGACTAGACGTGCGCTGCATTAATTACCCATTACTCTGTCAACAAGTTACGCAAACAATTTATCAAAGGAGATCTTCCTTTAATGAATCGGCTCTTTGTTTGTCAGCTTCTTTTTTTTTTCATTCCCTAGGAGCTTGTTGATCGATTGATAACAATTATTATTAACGAAGTCTCTGGAAGAATTAATTAGCTGGAGTTTAAAGGATAAAAGAATCGATGATGTCCCTGTCATGCTACTTGATGAGAATGGGACTGTTGACGAAGATAAGAAAGCTGATGATTCATCATTCAAGTTTTGGTCCAGATTAACTGTGAATTATCGAGTACCACGAACCTTGTCAGAAAACTGCCAGCAAACTGTTGCACTTGGATTTTTTGAGATCTTTCAAATTATCCATTGATATTTTTTTAGATATCGAGAATATAGTGAATCAGGGAAAATCTCTTGTTTCACGTTGTCATTGGGAATGAAAAAACTGAGATAATCTTTCATAGCAACTTGTGATGATTATTTCCTTCTCCTTTATTAGAATTAAGGATACACATAACATCGTGGTTTGAATGTGATTCGACATATGCATCATTTTTTCTTTTGAAATTTCAAATTGAAAATATGATCTTTGCTATTAATTTCAACTTTTTGGATAGAAGATGCGGTTCAGCTATTATTCAATGAGTAATTCAATTCTAAAATTTATGTTTAATTTTTTTGACAAAGTCCATATAAAGGGTGTTTGATTAATAATTGGAAATATTTCAACTGTAGAATCCTGATCTCAATATTATTAAAGAAACCTGCCGCAATTTATATTCGATTATCCTTACGCCAGTACGAATTATCTAAGGGCCACTTTATAAAAAACTTCAAGACTTAAGATTTATCACCTAACATTTAATACTTATCACTTATGACAGATGAATCATGGAAATATCATTGATTGTGTTACAAAAACATTTAAGACTTATGACTTTACACCTAAGACTTAAGAAGATGACCAACTTCCAACTTAAGAAATGGATGATAAATAGGAGATACGCATGTTCGAGCAACGAAAAGTGACAACCTGTTTCCCGCGATATTTTAATTTTGGGTTATATTTTCGAATATTATTTGTTGGTGTGGATAGTCGTCTGTAATTATTTGGTTGCGTTTATCAATTTTTTTATAATAGTGTTAAGACCATGGCCATCATTTACTTCATGTATAGTTTGCTCATGATTTTTGGGCTTGGTGTTTACTTGAGATGCATGAGAAAGAAGTGTCGGAATTGAAAATACAAAGCTAAACACATACATAGGAAGAGGAATACCCATTCTCACTCCATTGTTATTTGAACATGATGGATAATATGGATATTGAACAGTTTTTTATTTTGAAATCGATGTCAACAATGATAACTTCAAATTCTAGCTATTTCTCAGATCAGAGGGATACGCTATGCAGCAAATTGCATATGTTGGACTGACTATTATGTACACATGTCATCATAGAGGAAGCCAGCGATGTACTGTGGAAAATTTACTGAAAAAATCGATTGGCATGGAATCTCAATGGAATTTTATGAAAAATGGAATATGCCAAACTCTATTGGTGCCCTTGATGGAAAGCATATTCAGATACAAAATACAAAACATGCTGGAACAGGATACTTCTCCTACAAGAAGAATTTCAAGCATAGTATTGATGGCTATATGTGAATTATGTGATTCATCTCATAAATTCATCTTCATTGATGTAGGCTGTCCAGGATCAAATCATGATGGAAATGTATTCCGTAATTCAATTTTCTATTTCTACCTTCAGTTTTCTAAGATATATTTGGCCAATTGTTTTCCAGGCAGTTTTCCTCGCGAGTTTATTTTAGAATAACTACTTTTTGTTTATCATAAATATGTCTGAACTCTTCAACTTGTTGAATTAAATAGAGCGTCGTCCATGACACAAATAATATTAAAATGAAATTATTATTAAAGAAAATTCAAACAAAAACAATAATAATAGATATAGGTTAGAAATTGCCAACGTCAAAATTATTTGTTTCGTGTCAAATATTCCTAAATCTTAAGTTTTTTTATAACAGAATCAACTTATCAGCTCTTAAGTCTTAAATGTTAGGTGATAAATCTTAAATGTTAAAAGTTTTTATAAAGTCACCCTTAATCTAAATATAAATTTTGAAATAAAGTGAAATAGTTCCCGTTCGAAATAATCGAATCAAAATTATTGTCGTATCACTCGAATACTAAATTTTTCTGGTTATTCACTATTATCATTCATTAGAATTTGGCGAAACTATCCAAACCATCTTGTGAAATTTCATCCCTGTCTCCATTTCCGCTGGAGCAAGAACTAATGGTCTTGAAAAATCTGTATAGTGTCCATTAAACCGAAATGAAAATAACCCATCCAAAAATGCATTATGCTGAAAATAAACATTAGGAATGATGATAATTGCCCAAGGAGTCGTTTCCACAGAACAATCTCCCTAATTAAAGGCTCAAAGCGACTTCAGCTAGTCGTTAGTAATAGCTATAGAAAAAAAACATAGCACGTTGAAGTTACCCACTGGGAAAAGGGTACATTGTAGGGTCGGAATTTCAACAGGTCCTCTTAGCAAAAGCTTTATATAACCTGATGAACCGTCATCGATTGATTAGTTCAATCATAATGACCATGCATCAGTCAGGGTTTCAAATCCAAAAAACTGCACATTATAACTGTATTTTTCAAGCGGCAATCACTTTGCTGTCTAAATACACAAATAGCTTTTGTTATATTTATCAGGTATTTATCACCAAAGTTTTCCTTGGAAAGGCTGTGGGTTATGTTCTTCCAAAAGGCGTGACGGTGCTTATTGGAGTGTTACGTCACCTGTATAATCCAACCTCTTCTCAAACTCAAAATGTTCCCACTGTCTTCAACATCATTCTACTGTGCGTTTGGTCACAGAGAACTTCGTTTGCGTTGACAGGCAGGCAGACTCAGACCAGTCTTGATCTGTGTTCAGAGTGCCCATAGTGGTATTCTCTTCCATCAGGAACGACCTGTATATTTTTCAGGATGAAAATGAACGTTCATTTAAAGTACTCCGTTTACTCATAGTCGTCAACCATATTTCAGTTGATTCACTTAGCAAGTGGTACAACATTTATTACCTACTGTTAATACTGTGTCTTGTGTGTTCAGACAGATGATACTTCAACAAAATAAACTCCCCTCATTTTGGTTGATAAAACGTAGGAAATATTACGAAAACCAGCGACACCAGTTTTTGTTTCGCAAGTATATTTTGCGGGATCCCACAAGAATGAATGCTCGGTCTGCACGATGGCAACGGAAGCAAGTAATGGAGCAAGTTTAATTGTTTATTTCAATTTGCTCCGTATCTTCATAGTTTCGGGGTTGTTTGTTGTTTGGAGAATGGTACGAGACATTTACTCTCTTGCGAGCATACTTCGGCGAATTCATTGGAGAATTATAGGTGTATATTAAATTTGAGTCATTCTACTGGGTGTGCTGAAATAGCTGTGGAGTTGATAGACAATAAGTGGAGAGATCGAGTGATGAAATCAGATCATTTATGAAGAATTAGTGAGTCCATCAAGAATGCAGCAGATTCAAATCCAATTATTGTAAATTGAAAAGAAGAACTGTTGAGATTCCTGATGATATTTAAGAAATGAAACAATTACTGACACATATAAAAGGGTTGAAGGAACAATGAGCGGTGAAGCTACAAGTTGATTAATTTCCGTGACAAAATAAACACACCAACCCTCCGATGAGAGGGTATAGATGGAAAGAAAAGGAGGGTGGGTAACCGGACATAGGGTAATAAAGGCTCTCAGGCGTGAGATCAGTGATTACTGACCCCGATACGAATAGCCAGGGGTCAGGATCACTCAGAACGATCGATATACTGACATTGTTCCGTTTCTATTATCCTGGCTTGAGTCTCGTTCTCAGTTTGGTCCATGCAGTATCTAATTCCTTGGCGGTTGTAAATCCACGATAAGTCCGAGTTTACGACTGGAAATAATTTTGTCTGTGGCGAAACATTCTTAATCCTAGATAGGGTGCTTTTCTAGAAAATCTCAGGAATATTACATAGAAAAGTGCAGAAATACTTTTTGAGTATGGTATAGTTGCCAAAATGGATTGGTATAATTCACAAATAGTCTTGATTCTTTATCAAGCGCTCATTTTTTTTTTCATCAAAATGGCATGAATCTTGTCGATGGTTATGAATGGATCAATCTAGTTCAGATGATAAAGCAGTACGGTTGTTTAATACTTCTGCAGGCGTTGGATTTTTCTGTTCTACGTGATTGAGTATTCTGAGTTGCTTGTGAAAAAACCTTTAGAAAGTCTCGAGGGTATGCATAACAGATATTCGTCAGGAATGCATCATTCAATGATAATAATTCGGGCTGGAATCAGGAATAGTACAACACGTCTGACCTACCATCAAACATCTTCTTAATTGCTTTGTTTGATATCTTTTCGAACAACGTATATCACAGATCCATTTGAATTATCTCACTAAGGCAATGACACGTTTCAATTTCTACTTAATCTCATTTAACCTTCACATACGTGTGGTTTCATCAAACTGAAAGCCGGTTTCTTCCGACTGGGTATTCTTGAATGAAAAAGACGTGAAAAGCTATTAAGAAAAATTTGTAGCATACTGGAGATTAAAGAGTACATCTGAATACCATCTGGAATGGGATTGCTTCTAACAAGTAAATCAGTCGAGAATGAGAATTCTATTTCCCAATGCAACAAAATCATGTAGAAGTACAGAACAGTTTTAGAGTAATATCAAAGATTGTTCAAATGGTGACCTGAATAATACTGGAAGGTAGCAACAGGAAATGTGGAACAAATTGGAACCGATCTTATTCGCCTCTGAAAAATCTTTACGTAACAAATATAAGCTGCCATGTGAGGATTCCTCGAAACAAAGTGGAATTCTCCCGATAGACAATTCCTTTGTGAGTGAAGGGTATTATTTGTCACACAAGCATATTTCCGATTCTCCAAGCACCACCGTTCATGCATGGCACTTTGTCACTTATGCAGAGGCGTGTTCTGTGTGAATCCATTCTGAGGCGAGGAAAAAATACTAGAATAATTATATTATGCATGTAATAAAACTTGGGTGTAATTCCAATCAAATGGATTTCGAGCAAACTCCGACGAACCTTAATATCAAAGTTGTGTCTTTTTTATTATAAATTTCACAATTGAGTGTTGGGTGGTGCTAATTTCGGTTTTAGTAGTGAAAAATGACACGAATGAGGTGAAGTAAAACGATTCTGAAACATAAAATCATAAAAAACACCGAATGATTGAAATTCAATATTCTCAATGGTGCTATCATTTACGTTAACGCATAAAAACACCTTTTATATAAAATTAAGTTAAGTTACACCGTGTCATATCACGATGGAATAGAGGCGGTTTATAAACCATCTAATTTGGTTTCAATAATCATTCGTTAAGTATTGCATCCTGAAAATACCAGATTTTGTATAAATTAATAACAATATTGTATGAAGGCATCTCAATGGTGTGAATTTCATGCGCTCATCTGTTCGATTTTAGAACCTTAGAACTTTTGCCAATAGGTGGCACTGACGTCCTTCCTACCGTACCTTATTTCAATATTGGGCATGATATAATAGATAATTTTGATATATATCAGTATCAATTGGCCTAGGCCCTAGTGCTACTGATCAGGATAAATAAACCGAAACAGTTCGTCATCATCCGAATTGTCCCTAGATTCTTCTAAGTCTAGTTTATCATCATATGAATTATATTTCAATAGGTAATCCAACACACCGGAGGTGATGAAGATAAGCAATGATTCGCATGAACACACTCATGATATGGTGGTCCTTTACACCAGAAAAGTATTCGCATGTACCTGCTCAGTGTTTAAATGCACCGAAGAAAATGATGTGGATGTAAGATTCAGCATCAAGAAAATCACATAATGTGCGTCACACCACTGCGGTTTCAAATCGCACTTTCGGAAATGTATGAAGAACACCACCAAAGTTATGTCTGCTCAATTCAGCAATAATTCTAGTGTAATTGACAACTGGGTTTGATTATTAAAAACATCTACAGTGATGAATAATATGCCGGTGTTTACTGACAATAAAACAATCAGAACCTCATGGGACACCAGATGGTGTTAGCTCCTGTGAGCTGGTGTATTTTTTCTACTGTGTATGTAATCATTTTCTCCATATTTCCTTATACAAGAAAAAATAATCAAACTGAATTATAACTTTGATAATTACTGTTTTGGAAGAAATATTTTTGTGATAGCACGCCATTGTCCTAGCGACAATTTTTGTCACCTCGGCTCACAGCATTTCCTTCAAATATTGGAATTATAGTCCCTCGAATGAATGTCACGATTTTCCACGTCAGGATTTCCGAATGAATCTCTCGAATAAATCTTTCATTCCAAATTTGATGGATCGGTTGACAAAGCATCTGTACCATTTAGGACAATACCATATTGATGAGTGTTATGGGGGTTATGAAAGTGGCACTCGAATTGTCATTACTGTTTACTTGTAAAGCTTAGTAACTCCAAATAAAAGACAAAAATAGAGATCGTAGATCAGGTAAACGTTAGACACATTGAGAAGCAGGATACATTCTGTAGATGACATTAGATCATTATTTTTCCTGGAAAGCCAAGAAGTATGCAGTAAGCAATAGGCAATCTATATCCTATCAGATAGCCAAGTAGCACTGAAAGCTCTGAACACGACGCTGGGAAACAAATTAAGATAAACGAAAAAGTTATTTAGTGAGCCTATGTATCGCCAAGGAAAGCTGAAAACCTTCTCGTCTTGGAGAAGAAATACTTGAAACTGGTGACAGGACAACTCATTGGACATTGCCCTGAGATATATAACCTCACTTCGCTGAAACTGCATCAGAACATTTGCTTTGCGAATACCCAGCTCAAGTGGCTCAAGTTCTTGGAACGGCCTTATATGTGGTGTCCCATGACTCGATGTCCATGATTTGATAGCGTAGCCATTGCAAATCAATCTTGAAACAACGTCAAACAAATTTCACCTTAACAATATCACTGAACAATTACTTGTCTTATATACCAGTTTGATTAACTGTTGAATAAAAAATTTCTCATAACTATAGAGATTCGGACAAAAGTTCATAAGGCACTTGAAATTGTACAAGGAATATGTCCTCGAGCTGAGGACATCGAGTCATGGGATACCCTATTCCTTCCGACATCAGAAACTTACGTCAGAAAACTGGCAAACATTGCAACCAGATATAATTCGAGTAAAAGGCACTATCCTTTCCTAGAATAGATCAGCTCCTTCAGACACCCTGTAATGATTCTGAAGCGAACACTATCGTGGATGATTTTACTATTCTCCGACAAAGATCAGACCAGACAAAATTGTTGAAAACACTTATCCTACAGAGCTCAGAGTTCCATCTGTAATTAACAAAAGGGTAGAGGAAAAGAGCAAGCATAAAGAAGGAAATATGGGGGTCAAAAATCACATTTGAGTTTATCCAGCTGAAATAAGTTTTTTATCGACCAAGCTTTCGTACTGATAATGAAAGGCACTAGAAATAGTACAGCTGAAAGTTCAGTTATTTTGAAATTGAAAAATATATAAAATGCGTCATTCTAATCAGAGATATAAGTGCCTGTGAAATTCAAAAGTGGCAGAGACCAGAGCAGGTTGCGTTTCTCATATCGGTAATAGCAAAAACTCGTATTATGGGGTGAATTTATGACTTTTTTATTGGCTTCCCCGATGAAATCATTCATTTCGAGAAAAGAGCATGGCGGAAGATGTAATTATTTTGCGATATAACATGCAACACGTACCAGACATACAAATAAGCAATGCACAGAACAAGGTGTGTTATCAGGAAGGTTAGGTATGAAATATGCACGAAAATCGGCCAGATTATTCGTACGCAGTGGTATATAGTTTGGGAATTGAAAAAATAATAGTTTCAAATTATAATGGTAATCAGGAACATGTTTGTTTTTATGTTCTGGTTCTCACGAAAAGGGATATCCTGTAATGTTCATAGAACATCGTGAGAACCAAGGGAAAGAAGGTAGGAGTTGGTGTTCTTCTTAAATTGCTGGAGATCGTATGCCTCGGGGAACACCTCCCTAGGCAATGAGTTCCAAAGTCTCGATGTTCGTTGAATGAACGAGTCTTTGGAGAGGGACGTTCTGCAGGCCTCTAAAGTGACCACGAAGGAGTGTGAAGACTGAACTTGACGGGTTAATCTAGAAGAGACTGCTAATGGAGGAACGATTGTTGATATTTCAGAAGAGTATCGCCCATGAAAACATTCATGAAATAGAGATAAATCGCCAACTTCTCTACGGTGTTCCAGAGAAGTGAGCAAATTTGTAAGCGAGGTATCACCGACGAGACGAATTGCCTTTTTTTTTGACAGAATCCAATAGTTTCAGGATATCAGATGAAACTCCATCGACCACTACATGGAGAGACCTGTTTGAGAGAAAACTAGCAAGCAGAGAACACAACTGAGGGGGCAAACCATAAGATGGAAGCTTGGCAAGGAGTCTCTGGTGCCAAACTCGATCAAATGCCTTGGAAATGCCACGGCTATAGTTTCTCCATATTTTTCAGTAGATAGCTGCCATAAATGTGAGACGTAAGCGAGCAGGTCATCAGTTGATCTCTGATGACGAAAGCCATATTGCCTATCGTTGACAATTACTGAGTGTTCCAGATATTTCATGAGCTCGATGTTGATGGCTTTTTCCATGACCTTTGAAATAATTGAAAGCAGTGTGCGATAGGT
This sequence comes from Chrysomela aeneicollis, assembly GCA_029955515.1. Taxonomy (NCBI): domain Eukaryota; kingdom Metazoa; phylum Arthropoda; class Insecta; order Coleoptera; family Chrysomelidae; genus Chrysomela; species Chrysomela aeneicollis. Next base: position 8,145,669 of record JARUHQ010000022.1, read on the forward strand.
CCGTAGTTGCTAGGTAAGGTCTTTTTGCCTTTTTTGGGGACTGGTTGTACTCTTGCAATTTTCCAGTTGGACGGAAATACCCCCAGATTGTAAAAGTGGTCGAACAACTTGCAAAGAACATGTGTTGGTTCGGGGACACATTTCTTTAGAACAATCGATGGGATTCCGTCAGATCCACAGGCTTTGTTGGTGTTGAGACCCAACAAAATCTTTCTGATAGTACGTTGGCAAAAGGTGATCTCGGGCATATGATTGTCAATAGGTGTAATGTTCGGGAGTTGTTTTCCCGATGAATCCAGAGTGGAATTCCCAGCAAATAGGTGTGCAAAAATATTGGCTTTTTTCTGTGCAGTCGTAGCTACAGTTCCATCTTCTTTGGTTAGAGGATGAAATGAGCTGGAAGTAAAATTTCTTCCTACAGCTTTGGCGAAAGATCTAAATGAACGAGATCCGTTAGGACATTCAACAAGTTCTGATCTTATTTTGGCATTGTGAGCATCTTTTGAAGATTCTATCGTTTCTTTGCATATGCCTCTAGCCTCGACATATGCTTCTTCAGTCTCAGGGCCTGTTGGGGATTATTTAAAGATCGTACCATTCAGAGCCCCCTATACACAATTAGCGTGAGATGTTTCATTATATCTCACCCTTTTCATTTTCCTGTGTAACTAGTTTTTTCAGTGTAGGTTAGTACAGTCAAAATATTGATTTTTACTTATACAAGAATTGGCAAAACTGTCGATATCACAGAATTGGTGTATTTATGGACATTTATGGACTGTTTCTAATTCGTTTCTGAATATTTGGTCGCACTTTTCTCCCGGTAGAGCAATCTAATTTCCGCTAATATTATCGTTGATATAAGGACGTTGTAGTGGAATGGAATGGGCCTTTTAGTATAATGAGGGCTTGGACCGTGCCTATTCCGAACAGCAGGCTGCCAACATTTTGGCACAGGGGCGGATATTAATGCAAAAGGTCGAAAATATGGGGGAGATATAGAACTCTCATTGATGGGTTATTCGCCAATAAAACCTTCAGGATAAGACATATGTCACTATGAAATGATGGAAAGAAATGTTCTTCAAAAATTCTAACTACCATATAATAATATTACTTTCCTTCTATATCGTTCTAAATAAAGGAAGCACGGCTACGGCTAGTACCAAATGTATTGTTTCCGAAATAATTTTTATTGAAATGATTTAAACATTATCACTTTCAGAAACATAAGGAAACACACAGAATCGGTTGACCACAAATATGATAATGAAGGAAATGTAACCGATTTAGAATATCTAGCCATTATACTAAAAATTGTAATACTCGGAAGAAAGTAGTTGTTAAGGCATAATGATTAGAATGAACCAAAATCATTATTATAATATAGCATACCATGATAGGAATTAAAAAAAACAACTTCAAACGGAAAATCCTCCTTTGAAAATTATTGGTGATTTGAAGTTCCTTTTTTTATAACTCAACAACTAGTTCCTTCCAGATATTATGATTTTCAAGTTTATTTCATTATTATATTTGTAGTCCGACTTTGTGTTTTCTTTATGTTTCTTTTTCACTTGAAAAATACTGGACCATTTCGAAAAAGGGATGATTTCCACAAAATTCTCACTCTTGAGTAACAGAAAAACTCGCTACTTATATGTGTTTTGCATGTATTTTCATTCTACAACAAGGTACGAATACCGGACCGATTTCATAGATAATTTACTTTCCTTAAATATTCCGTTTCCAACCAATATTACAGTCCTATTAGCTACTCTAAATGAAAAAATATATAATGTAATTCTATCATTCGTAATTAAATCCAAAATATCAATATAGTCTATAGTGTCTCGACTCTATATAAAATTTCTGTGGCAAAATAAACTCCGGTTTGATGCCAAGGGGTGGGGGGGTTGAAAAAAAAAAGGTACGAAAGAGAATATTCATTCTAAAATAGAACTAAACGACGTGGATTGCCGTGGATTTCGAAACTGTCAGTGTCATATGATGCGGTAGTACCACAAAAACACAACCGTACGTAAAGAGATAGTGAACGTTGTAGTTAAAATGTCTACAAGGTTGTAGGAAATGAAGGACTTTATGATATAACTTACCATAACTTACAATAACTTACAAAAAGGTAGAAATTTCTTCTGTATTATGCATCGAAATGAGTGAATATTTCATGCCTGACCGACGCCATCACATGACAGCTTTCGCCTATCGGAGCTTCTCTTACAAAATTCAGACGTAATCGACATTTTGGCATATGACCTCGATACGCGCTCCCAAACATCGATCACAATACGCCACAAGCCAAACGCGAAAAGCCAGCATGTGAACGCGCCATGAGACTCTACTCGTACATTAATGGCGCGCGCATTCTCATGCCGCTTGACAGACGGTCGTGTTCCGCAGCATCATCAAAGCGTTTTCATTGTAACCTGTTCACAGAATCCACTATATTTATTCATGTTAGAGTAATTGCATTTTATAAATAAAATGTCACACCTATCATTTTCCACCAATCAAAAGTCTATATTTTGTATCGTTACCATGGCAACTATAATCATTTCCGCACATTTTTCTCTTATTTTGGGGAAGGAGGATGATATTACACTGGACATTTTTTGACGTTTATAGGTTAACTGACATTCACATTTACCTAACTTCAAATACTAACAGCGTTTTTCATTGGTGAAACTGGGTGCACACTCAGTGTAAATATATTTCTACCAACTTTACCTCAGTGGTTCAGAGTTCCCTGCCATGATTATTCAATGTATGAAGACGATATCGGGAGATAATGATGGACTGAATTTTTGATTCACAATTTACGATAATATTACAAAATAGCCTATATAGATTTGGTGACTAGTGTACCGGTAGCGGCTGACTATTAAAACTGTCAAATGTTCATGAGAATCAAATTCATGTCCTGCGATTAATGAAATTGTAATTGATTGAAGAAACTCACTTAATATAATAGAAATAAGACTTAAGCAGTCAATCTCGTCACCTTTGTATTTTATTTTACTGTTTAGACACAGCCTCACAGTCAACTAACCACTTCCATTCACAGACCAATGAGAAGCGACATTGAACCTTCAACGATGTATCGCTGTATTCCACAGAACTTCTGTATTCCTAACTGGACCAGACTTATATTTCGATTTCGAATTTAATAATAATCAGTAAATATATTGTAGAAAATTCGTGTTGTCGAAGAAATTTCCAGTGATAATTGATGCTTAGTGTTATTATAAGTGAACAACTGTCACGCTCACTCACTTTCTTCAAAGCTATAAGAAATTCTGTTTATAAAGAGTGATACCTGTCACTCTATCGTGAGAGTCCAACCCTGAGTTGTAGCGCTTAGGGGTATAATAACAATTTTGCGTGTTATCCCAATTTCGCAGAGAGCAGTGTTGTCGCAGGTTGGGCCCTGTTTACACAGTATTTCACCTTAACAGCCCCTCCAAACACCAAAACAACACTGTCCGATGCCAGAACGAACAGAAATTATGGTGGTCTATGGTCATTCTGTCTCTAATGTGTGCAGTGTGTGTGTGTGTGTGTGTTTGATATTAATTAAAGTTTAATTTATGGAAAGCTCGGATTTTGGATGTTTGCCGGCTGAGTGAGTTTTTTCAGTCTCGTATGCTTCATTATATAAAACCTATGTCATTTTTGTGGCGAGAAGCAAGGGTGATCGAATATGTGAAAGATCCAGTAGGATTGTTATGGAGTGTTACGGAGTACAATACCAGTAGAAATGGAAAATACACAAACATAAACGTTGATCGAGATGATGAGAGTTGGTCCACTCAGCTTCGGCAGAATTTTGAAAAAGCTGACTATGTCGCGGTTTGTCCCGTTAGCCTTGGCAATCATGGTTAACCCAACAGTCTTCAGAGGAGAAAAACAGGTGGGTCCGGGATCATGAGCAAGAAGAGGATCAGATAATGAGCCAGATCCAGGACAGATTCTAGGAGTACCTGAGTTCACAGAACGAGCGTCTGTAGAAGACTGGATTCGGGAAAAACATAAGAATCACTAGGAAAACATACCAGGAAATATAAATCGGAAACAATACATCCAGGAACCATGCCACAGACGACCTGCAGATCTGTTAATATTATTATAATGGCGACCTTAATTGCAGACAATGCAGATAGGAATCAGAAACAGTGTCACATATATTATGCAACAGCGAGGCATTGAATCGCAGAAGGCAGACGATTTTTAGGCTACCAGTAGGCTCCACCATTCTGTTCAACCTGGTCCAAGAAGTAATTCTGAGAGAAAGTGGCATAAGGACGGAAGGCTTTATATATGGCACTAAACACCAGTGTCTGGCATACGCCGATGACATAGTTTTAATGGCACGATCCAAAAAAGAAATAGAGCGAACATTCAGATTATTAAAAGAGAAAGCACGTCAGTATGGATTGAAAATTAACGAGGCGAAGACGAAGTACATGGTTATGAAAGATGGAAGAAGAGGTGAGGCTAATATTGTCATCAACTGTGCAGATGATATGTACACAATAGAGAAGGTAGACCAAATAGATTATCTGGGATTGACGTTAGGAAATGACGGAGATGAAGAGAGAGAAATTGAAAAAAGATTAGCAAAAGGAAGCAAGGCCGCAGGAATGTATGCAAAAATAATGAAATCAAAGAACGTCTCAAGGGCTGCCAAAATCAAGTTATACGAAACAGTAATGAAACCCACTGTCACCTATGCTTGTGAAACATGGACAATGAAGAATAAAGAATAAAGAATAAATCCAAACTTGAAATATGGGAACGTAAAATCTTGAGGAGAATTTATGGAGGTATCAAAGAGGAAGGAGAATGCAGGAGAAGAACCAATAAAGAAATTGAAGAACTATTCGATCATCCGAACATCACACAGGTAGTGAGGATGCAAAGAGTCAGGTGGTTGGGATATAATAGCGAGGACGTCTGAAGAAAGATGGATCTGAAGGGTGCTGATGGAAGGAGGAAGTACAAGAAAAAGAGGTCTTCCTAGAAAAAAATGGTTGGAGGAAGTGAAAAAAGATCTAGAAAAAGTGGGAGTCAGGGACTGGAGAGAAGAGGCAAAAGACAGAAAGAAATGAAGGAGAAGAGTGAAAGAACTCTTAGCCAAGAGTCACTAAGCCTGTAGAGCTGATATATATATATATATATAAATATAGTAGGCTAACCAGAAATATATGACTCACATCCAGTGAAGGACTTGTACAAACTTGTACACTGAGATACTAAAGTGGGTACAATGACGGAAAGCTAGGCAAGATACAATGGGCCATTAGGTATAAGTGTCATCGGAGACTTCGGCCAGACAAGCCTATACGTAGGGGGTGGAGTGTTTAGTGGGTAAACCTGACTGAGATCAGGAAGTTCCACATTATCATATGGAGGATTAGATCCATATGATGTCCATAAAGGATTACAACCACCTCCGGAGGTAAAAAAAGATAAAAACAAATCTTATAAAGTGGCATATAGATACTTTGGAAGCAAATATTGATAATATATCACCGATTTCTCTAAATTTTGGAACGTACCTTAAGTAGAGGAATCGATATTATGAATTTTTTCGCATGAAATCATTGCTTGGTATCCTGAAAGTGATACTAGGTATACTTCCGGGACAAAATGGTGTTTTTGGCCGAACGAAAAGCATATCGTTCCTTGATAACTAATGCATTATTTTGGTGAATTCGTGTTGAACATTTCAGAAACTAATTTGAGTGACTCGAAACATGCGATTTTGCCCGAAAAAGTAATAATCGTCCTTGAAGTCGACTAAGTAGACCCCAAATTATATTTTGTTATCAGATAATCACTAATTTGGGTGTCGATAGAACAAGGAGTATTTCTATATTAACGGTAATGGTGCAATTTGTAACGAAATGACCGGGGTTTTCAACCAGAAATGCGAGCAGACATCGATTAAATTGTTACTTTTCAGCCTTCCCCTACAAGAAAATCACACTTGTCAGTACTAGCTGCTTGATTATTCGAGGATTTATTGCTCGAATTTGTAGGAATCGTTCTCAAGTATATAAAATTTTTTCCTGATGGATTCGGCAGATTAATGACAAAGTCGGACCGGGTGCAAAGAATTACTGGTAATTTTTATTGGAATAATTTGAGTATGTAGTTATTATGGAAAACTGCTTGCGAAAAGTTATATTAATATATCGTTCAGTGAACTCCCACTAGCTTCTTTCCTATGCGAAAGAAATATGATATCCACATTCTCAATCTTATATTTTTTATTTGATTGATCAAATCAAGATGTAAATTGACCTGGATATGATGATGACTTCCTGCCTATTTCGATCATGGAATTCTTTCAGACGATTCTATCATATAGGGTGAAACATATTTTTGAATTCGAGTGGACAATGCATGAAATGAAATTCAAGCAAAGCCAAGCCAGTGAAGAATTTGTAAACCAGGGGTCAATATTAGAACCATAGTATATTCTGTAAACTTCCACATGGGCTCAAACTGGAATATAAATAATTGATTGAAAATCAGTAGTTACAGAGTCTATTTATTGAGTCTCAAATTTTATCAGGTGAAAAGCTAACCAAAACAATATTAATCGAGAACAGGCCCTATAAATAAACGTAAAATCAAATAACGAACTTGGTTCACATCAAAACAAACCAGAATAGTTCCTGAACAGCAAATGCAATTACAAATAGAAAATTTCCTGTACAGGGCGATACACGAGGTCAGGGCCGACAACAAGTCATATTCAGTGCACTTTGGGATTGTATGGATTAGAATATTATTTGAAAATAAACCAGTTTGCATAATTCTTTCGATAATTTACATCGATACAACTCAGGCGAAAGCAAAAAGCGAGACTCAACAGGCAAAGCGAAGAGAATGTTGATATTTCATTCATGTATGCATAAACTCAAAATAAGGTAGGTGATGAGAATAAAAATGAGCGTCTCTTTCGGACTGAACCTGAACAAGGTTGATTAAATAGACATTCACTCAATCCAACAAGAAATTTGTTGATACAAAAAATTTTCCACGAGCAAACACCCGCCGCTATATACATCTGTATCTTTTCACCGGTATAACCATTCTCCTATACGATACCGTGGTTTCAGTTTGTACGCATTTTGTTATGTTATCAAGCCCCGAACAAATATTTATTTTCTGTTCGGATAGCTGTGTAAATATCTGTTCCAGTTTGTTTCAGCTTTATATTTGGAGAACAGCCGCGAAAAATATGCCGTGCCTCCTGACTATGTGGTCTCTGTGGCTTTCTGCGGATTCCACAAAGGATTGTCATCGGAAAGATATGTGAGAAATGTTTCCCATAAACTGGTTCAGCTACGGGCTACGAATAAAACCAAAATAGCGTGAAACAATAAATTCGATGCATTCAGAATGGAGCAGAGTCGATAAAGGCGAACGCGTATTCGAATGGCAAAACTTTATAAAAATTCCGAAACGGAGGAAAGGCAATAAAAACTTTGGATTCAAACAAGGGAATTGTCTAATGAAACATAAAATAAAATCCTCGTGTTGAATTTGAATCGAAGAAAACATGCCGGAGTTGAAACGTCAGGAATAAAAGCGAGCGGCGCGGAGTTTGCCAATTAGAGGAATCTCTGGGAACGCCGGAAGTTGCGAAGTTTGCTGCGACCATGGCGGGAGTTTTGGCCGAATTCCTTCATTCGACGAGTCTGTCGGCATGTTTCCACATCCGTGGAAATCATGAATATTTCAACGCGTATATCTTCTGGGAATCATCATCCATAAGTAGCTACAAAGATTCTTGATGTAGATAAAAGATACGAGGTGATACTAAAAACTTTCATTTACTCCCAAACTGGAGAAAGAAAGTGATGAGAGTATGCATGGTATAATAGGTTAAACTTATATTTAGCTTATTATTTCAATGATAAAAATACAAAATGTCAACATAGATCAACATAGATTTATCAATACTAACAGGTGGGATTCTACAGAATCAATGTGAAAAAAATAACTAATGTTCGAGATAATCAGGTATATTCAAATCAGGAAACAACTACTCTCCTGGAAAATACCACGCAGAGCATTGAATTATATCTACTCGTAGTCCATGCAATGATTGGCAGAGTGAATGCAGATTTCAAATGTTTCTTTTTTCCTATCACGTCACATAGTTCACATTGAGACAGTCAGGCCTAACAACATACAGACCGGTTTCGGGATTATTGGCCCTCATCAGTGCAGGGCAGTCACCAATGCAATCTGCACTCGCCTATTTCACAGCAGTGAACCGCGACCCAAGAGTCACTTGGAACTAACGACACCATGCGGCGGTAGAAAGAAACACTCCAGAACGAAAAGATGGAAATCCATCATATCAATTTCATTCCATACATCAAGGAACATCCCATTCAGCCACTCTCATGGAGGATACGTTTGGAAGTCAACAATTCTGGTGTTTTACTTCCGCGGATTTTAATCTATTCTTCTCATGTGTAGCACTATTTCGGACTCGTCTCCCAAGTCAATGAAAGCAATTTCAGACATTTCCAAGGAGTTTCTTCGGTGATAATTGAAAAATGGGCCCAGCCTCTTATCCAAAACAACTTGTGATTGTCACTAAAACTATACTGATAATCGTTACACATTATTAGAGCAATGATTCAGAAGTAACAACCAAATTGGTAACAATTATTCATTTGAAGAACTATACACTAGGTGTACTATAATTTACAAAACAAGGAATAAATACTGTATCAAAATGCTGCGTATCCCTTATTCACTTACTTATCAGGGTAGAAACGTTGAAACTTCCAGAACTGATGACGAAGATTCTACAAATTTAACAATATCATTGAATATGTCACATTTATTGATATCGATTGATAATATCATGGAAGTATTCGCTGTTTTCAATGTGTATAATTATTATCACAGTTTTGCTATATTTTGGGTCATACGATTTATATTATCGACATCAACTTCGAATATATCCTCACCTGAGTTCTTGAGTTTCACTACTGTATGTAAAATGGATTATGTAGGTATATATCAATAAGTGTTGATTTTCTCATTATTTCATTTTGGGTATGGTTCATTTACATAATCATGGGTATGGTTCATTTACATAATCATTAAACATAGAATAAGTATTTGTTTCGAGTAGACTTACATGCATCAGATGTTTATTTATTATCTTCAAGAAGTAGACAATTACTGAAGCAATCTTCTACACTTCGAATTACACCAATGGCTATATTCGTCCCGTCCTTTACGTATAGTGAGAAATTCCTCGAATAACTCATTTCTGTTGGCATCCCTGCTGCCTTTATGGTTGAAATTCTCCCGGAAGCTTCAGAAATTCGTCGGACGTATAAAGCTGCCGGACCCTCGAGGCCTGCTTTAGTTGAAACATGTCGGGACCCTTCAGATGAAGTCATTTGACCCCGTGATAGATAGCTCTCTATCTATCATATTCTGGTCGATTCAAAACGCGTGATACGTGATAGATGAGAACTGTAGAAAAGGGACGCAGATCTGGGCTATTCTCGTTCTCTCAAAGAAATACCACGAAGTACCGGCATTTCTTCATAGTATCTGTCAAAGTGGTGATCGATGTTTAGCTGTCTCGAAAACTTTGACAGAAAAAACTGGACCATTGATTTCCGATAAGCATCGACCATGAAAATATTTATATACAGAGGTTAGCCTAGATAAGAATGATTAATGAAAGGATTTTTCAGAAATCAAAATTTGTGATACACCTCAAGGTCGAAAAACCAAAACTTTGGACAATTCGTTAACGCCATTTCTAATAGCAAAAAAAGTTACTATGAAAAAGTATCTACAACTGAAAAAATAAATTCTTGATTGAGGACCAAAAGTCTGTCGCCCCTCCTGTAACTAAATATTCATTAGTTTTCCAAGTATCAAATATAGGTTCGGAGTGTCTCAAAAAAGCGCATTAACTCAGTAATTCAGTTCTTCGAATAGGACACTCTGTATTCCTTAAAACCATCAAAACCATTGAATTTAAAAAAGTATAGCCCATAGTGAAGACCAGTGTAGCAAACAAATATGACATTATTCTCAAATGGCTTTTGGCTTCAAGTCTCTGTTCTAGTTCAAACTGCCACGAAACATCTGCGCAGTTGTCAACATCATGAAACATGTAATAGTTTGAAATATTTTAGGTACGTCCACTATCATCCACTCCGTTATCTGAATGGATATATCTCCTTATGTATTAAACGATTTATATATTTCGTCCAATTCATGGCTTTTTTTTGCATCCATTAGCTTATAGTCGAACTATCAGCCACTCCTATGTTTTATGACAAAGGAACTTTCGTTATGGAGTGTTTCTTTCTTCCGCCGCATGGTGTCGCTAGTTCCAAGTGTCTTTTGGATAGCGGTTTACTACACTGAAATAGGCGAGTACAGATTGCATTGGCAGTATTGGCACAGGCATCGCTTCGAGTGGAGATCTCACGGTCTCTATTTGGTGATTGCCCTGCACTGATTCGTCCGAAAAAAAAAACAGCGATTACCCCCTACTTATTAATCGATATTATTGAATGTGACATATTCAATGATAATGATATTGTGAAATTTTCTGAATTTTCATCATCAGTTCTGAGAGTTTCAACGTTCTACCCTGATTGGTAAGTGAATAAGGGATACAGCAGATTCTTGATACAACATTTATTCCTTGTTTTGTAAATTAGTACACCTAGTGTATAGTTGTTCAAATGAATCATTGTTAGAATTTGTTGGTTTGTGTAACGATTGTCAGTAGTTCTTTCTCATTATCATGAGGATCAGGCTAAGAATTCTTATTACTACTCCATATCTTATTTGATAAACCCTGTAAATTGAAACATACTGAAACTTCTTGGAAATGTCAAAAATTGCCATCATTGAATTTGTAGACGAATCCGAAATTGTGCTACCTATCATCAACACGTGAAAAGAATGAAGTGAATCCCCAGAATTGTTGACTTCCAATCGTATCCCACAGGAAAGTGGCTGAATGGGATGTTCCCTGATGTATGGAATGAAATTGATATGATGGAGTTCCATCCTTTCATGATATCGAATGAAGCGGAGTTTTGAGATGACTCAGAAAGGAATACTTTCTTTTCTACCCATTCGCAGGGACTATTGTCGATATGATTGACCTCGTGATGAGAAAGGAGATATTGTGGGGATAGAAGATAAAGCTGATATATTCAAGAAAGAAACTAACAGCAATAAACTTTCTTGGAAAAATTACGTGAGGTCCATTGCCAAAAGTGCATCCCAAAAACTTGGATTTCTGTTTCAAGCCAAGAGCTATTTCACTCCCAGTCAGCTGCTTATGATCTATAGGCACAGATCCGACCTGTCCTGGAATACTGTTTCCATATTTGGAGTGCGGCACCTGAACATATCCTGAAACTATTGGATTTGTCCAAAAAAGGGCAATTCGTCTCGTCGGTGATGCCTCGCTTACAAACTCGCTCACTTCTCTGGAACACCGTAGAAAAGTTGGCAGTTTTTCCTATTTTATAAATATTTTCATAGGCGATGCTCTTCTGAAATATCAACAATCGTTCCTACATTAGCAGTCTCTTCGAAATTAACCCGTCATGTTCAGTCTTCACACCCCTTCGTGGTCACTTTAGAGACGTGCAGAACGTCCCTTTCCAAAGACTCGTTCATCCAACGAACATCGAGACTTTGGAACTCATTGCCTAGGGAGGTGTTCCCCGAGGCATACCATCCCCAGAAATTTAAGAAGAACACCTTCTTCCCCTTGGTTCTCACGATGTTGTCTGAACATTACAGGATATCTCTTTTCGTGAGAACCAGAACATAAAAAACACTATGAATTGAAAACTGGAATACATAGCTGGTGACTCAAATCTGTTATGTTATCAGTTGATTCAGGTATGGTGAAAAAAAATTACGAGATTTATGGGGGCAATGGGGTGGGAATCATGCCACCCCATTCATTGTCGAAATGGGCGCCAAAAATACTGTAGGTATTTTTTTAACGATCAACCATTGGATACTAGAATTTCTAGTGAAACTCGCCGAGTTATTAGCTAACTCAGGGGAATATTTCACCAATGTATATCCCTGAGCAATCGCTTTTTAAAACAAACAAATAAAATTTTCTCGAAACCGAACTGTAGGTATATAGATGCGCCAAAGAACGAAGCAAACTGGTATATAAAACGATATTATAACAATAAAATAGCTCCTTCGGTAGAACACGGTGAAATTTTACAGTGGACGCCTTTTTGGATATAATGTCCTGCCATTTATTTTATTACGTTGTAATTTTATACGTTACATATAAAAACATTCGAGTTACGTTGTTGACGATACGCATTGAATTCTGGTCGATTACAAATGATTGCCAACGAAGATGGTAAAATTGTTTTCCAAACGATAACGAGCGATTTTGATTGCTCCTATACCAGCATGTATTGCATTCAATTAGTGATAAATTAGCAGTAGCAGGGGTATTGTTCACTGCTCCTCATGACATTAATTCCACAGTATGGACCATATTTGATTTAATTGCAACATAGATTTGCTTCACATAAGATATTTTTCTGTATCCACTCAAGTACTCATACTAATACGAAGAATCGCAATTTTCTTTCAAGGTAAAGTGGAATTGATGCTTTCCAATTTTCAATCCGTAGGGACTTTAATTTTCCTAACCGAGATTATATCAGGATTAATAATGATCATAAATGTGACAGCTGTCATCGATTGAAAATAATTCTAACTATCAAGCACCATCGGGAAAACCAGAAATAAAACCAAATGGCACTGGTAGATACTATTTTTTTGAACGGCCCAAACCCATGAGGAACAATTCAAACTTTCAATTATAAAATGTAAGTAACAATATACTACTTAATTCAGTGAATTCTAATCCAGGATGAGAATAAAAATCGATACAAAAGCCCGTGTAAGAATCTACATGAGTGTTCCGAACAAATATCTAATGTATTAGAAGGTTCTGTGTAGTGTTATGAATTGTTGCTTATTAAGAACAGTACAAACAATATCCGCCCAACAAACTTTATAATCGAGTTTTCACAATAGATACTGCAGAACGAGTTCGCATTGCTTATTTATACTTTTATGACTGGAAGTTTTGTACGATTTCTAACTATCGTTCCTTGATTAAAATATCAGTATATTTATGACTTTTGCTTGAATCCACGAGCATATTATCAAAAATACCATGAAGTAACAGTGTGGAAATGTAATGTACCAAGGATTAAGAAAGTTGAATTTTGAAATAGAATATACTGATGATGATGATATAGCTTTCTGAGGCCAAAACATGGGACGGCTTATGTGGCAAGGCTGAATTTCTGCGCAAGTGTCAAAATAAATAATAATAAATAGAAGTTGATTGTCAAGAGCGACTTTCTAATGTTGTTTCTCTTTTATGTCTTCGTTGCTATTCAAACTGGATATGACCGTATGTTGAGTATCACTTTTGTGCCATTTTTCAAACAAGTAGATATGTTTTCGTCGAATTTCCTCTATTCTTGTTCCTAATAGATTTTTCGATTGCGTATTGAGTGTTTGTGTCTCGTTACTTCATAGTTATTCAGATGGTACTATTCATAGGTAATAAGTTATCTTTCACGATTCCAAAAATCAAGAAACGATGTGCCAACAATATCCAATAAAATATTGGAAAGTTCAGGACAATTTTAGGTTGAAGTTATGTTTTTTTTCTAACTTCATCACATAATCATTATGTATCAAAACGCTTGTATTGTAAATACACAATTTGACATCTCAAATTTCTGCTATTAAAAACAAAAAAATCGTCCTTATTCTGACTGAAACACCACACACGCTCACATTCACTTGTTTTCAACACTTTGAAGCGGAAAAAAATCAGTAATTTTAACAAAACTTGCACGAGACTTCAAAATGTCTATTTGATACTGTCATAAGGTATCCAGTTTTGAGGGGCAGATTTGTTTAAAAATAAATGTTTTTTATGCTTAGAATTGTTTGAAACGAGTAAAGTTTGATTTGGTGGTGTATTATGTAAAAGAAGGACTCATTGTGTGTTTTCCATAGCAGAAATTTGAGATGTCAAATCTCAAATGGTGTATTTCCGAAACAAAAAGAGCCCAAATCTCCGAAAGAACTTGAGATTGCCGCGTTTTGACTTCAGATTCTTCACTGTACAGGAGGCCAAAATAAACAAGAGCTTCGCTGTGCTTAGAGGAGCGCGTAATTCAGAATGTGAATAAAAAAGTTAGGTTATGTTAAGGTTATCTCAGTATGACACTTCAACAGAAGATGCCTCACAGAAAAATTCGTCATTTCTGCCAGTGAACAGACAATATTATACTATCTACTAGGTGTTCAAGGTGGATATAGGATGGTGAAACAGCTTCCTATTAACAAGCAGTAGAATAAACTGTAGACCTTCGCCTACTTGATTTCATACCGTAGTAATATTTCCTGAAATTGACAGAGATGGCGACATACCTTGTGTCGGTAAAACAGAAACTGTGCTTCTGTCATATTTTTATCAGTTTCATCTGTTCTAGATGAAAAATGACTGAGAAGAGTCAAAATATCAATATTCATTCCAGATTTATCGGAAATATATTGTTTTAATGTCGTTTGAAGTCACGTCTGTCAGATGTGTGAACCACAGAAATACGTAAGTAACAGAAATCTTCTCCGATAATCGATCTCACCGCCATCTTCATTCAAGTAGCTGAAATATTACTACCTTCCCAAACGGTACACAAGTTTTTCGCAGAAACAATTGAAGAGCTGGTTCACCATCCTATATCCACCTTGTAGGTGTTCATTCAGATCGACAATGCCACAACTCGTGCCACAATCATAAACATTGTTACGGTGACAACTCCGTATCGATTTTTTGCGTACATCAGGCCTCCCCCCGAGGTTCACAACCCCCCCCCCCCCCCCCCGAGGGGGTGTGGATCTCTGATAAGCCCCTCGTTTTCCTACTCACCTCATTCGTATTCCAGCGGTGGCGTTGCGTGGGAAAGTGGTCGGCTCGGGGTAAACTTTCCAGGTTCTCCGGTAGCTTGATGGGCTCCCCGTCTGTGGAACAAAACACGCGGATTAGTTGCCGACCGCAAGAAAGGTCACCAAGACAGGGGATGATGTTTCGAGGACCTGAACTCAGTGTTGCCACAGGTGGTACAATTGTACCAGATTTGGTACATTTTGCAAGAAAAAGTACGTTGGTACTACATTTCAAAATAATGCCCCAATCTGGTACAAAATACGATGACTGCTCAAAACTTATAAACACTATAATAAAAAACTGCATCATGAAGTTTTATGATGTGATCCTGTGACCTGTGTTCACAGAACTAGTTTTGTGACTTGTGTTGTGACCGTGTCTCGCGTGCCGATCACTCGTCAATTCAGTAAATGTCAATAATGTCAATTCAATTGTCAACTTCATTATTTGTTATTTGTTAATGTTTGGATTTTGGAATGTTTTGATTATTAATCAGTAAAATCCAATATATTATTATTAGATCATTGGTAAAATGCAATCAAAACAAATTGATGGTAAAACTTCGTTTATCGCACTCATATGAGTTCGGAAAAAAATTTTGGTGGAACTTACGTATTTTGACCTCCTGATCACGAATCTGAAGTCAAAACGCGGCGGTCTCAAGTATTTTCGGAGATACAGCCTCATTTTGTCTCAAAAATGCACAATTTGACATGTCAAATTTCTGCTATTATAGGAATACACAAAATTCACCCTTTGAACCAAAACACTATACACGCATATATTAACTTGTTTCCAACACTTCTCGGCAGAAAAAAGTATTGTTTTTCTATATATATATACGTTTTTTAATTCATAATAATATCATTAACAGTTTCATTTATTTATATTATATTGGTTCATAGTTCAATATTGGATATTTTTTTCACAAAACAAAAACCTACAAGATCGGCAATTCTTTCAAAATTCCCGCTTTCTCAAGTTCTGGTACATTTGGGCTAAATCTGGTACAATTCTGCCGTTATGTTGGTACACAATAATTTCACGCTGTGGCAACACTGCCTGAACTGGGCTCAAGGTGGCCCCAGGAAATCATTGTCTTGTAGGATACGCTGTAAGGTATCCGATGGTTTTGTCCTTTTTTTTGACTCCAAGTAGCATTTTGGCGACGATAACCACATAAAACACTAAAATTAACGTTATACTTGGTGTGGAAATCAGTCATTTATGAAACGACGCTCTCTAAACCACATGACAACGTTGTATCAGTGTTGAGCTTGACTTTAGTCAACCTACGATGTTGTTACAAGGTTAAACCCAACCGACTTCATCATGTAGTTAAAATTTTGGGAATGGGAATAACGTTTTAAAAACGTTTGAATGATAACTCTAGTTATGTTAAACGTTTTCCCGACGTCGAGCTGACCTTGTGAGATTTAACTTGGCAGTGATCAATTTTTTATAAAAATTGTAAACGTTTTCGTGAAGTCATATCTTTGCAGTTTACTTTTCCAAATATTCACTATAGAGGACATGCCCCATGACAAAAAGAACGTACTGTTGGCTGAATTGCTTCGAAGAAAGAATAAATATCTAGTAAGAGAAGAAAAACTTGATCCAACCTAACCTCAAAATTGTATTATTGAAATTATGCCGAGAGACAGGCAGTTTGGAGAACTTCAGTTCTTTTGAAACAAATGCTAACCTGGATGCAGAGATTGAGGAAACCAACTAATTTTTCGAAGAACACTACTGACAACTGTATGACATAGAGAAGCGTGTTTTTAAATGTGGAGCGATGATGAGGTGTGTTAGTTGGTTGGACGTCGTTCAGTTTTATTGTCGATTAGGAATTTCGTTTGCTATAACATTATTTCGAAAAAAATAATACTGAAAGTAAGTTTTTAATCTAAGTTATTGACAAAAGAACCATCCACCTGATGGAGTTATCCTCTACATTGTGAAGTAGACATATAACATGTGACGTCATTTCGCAATTTAACTTCCAGGGTCCTAACGTATAGGTATGTTGAACCCCTGATGTTAACTTTTTCATCCACTGTTTTTTTTTTGAACAATGATCTTATCTAATTTTTCCTGTTGATTTTGAACCTATATATGTAAACAGAAAAATAGTTGGAGATGTGAACAAAATGTTATATGCTCCAAAAATATTTTTTCAAATGGAACCCCCTTTATCTTTTGTAACTATTGAATAGAGTATATTTTTCTGATTTCAAATATATATTCTCCAATAGATTTCGAGATATTTGACGTACGTTGGAGTTCAGATTTTCTCCCTGTACAATAAAATGGACAATACTTTGATATCCATGTGTTGATTTCATCGGAGAAGTGAAATCCATCGGCTGAATGAGAGTACACCCAATTTTTGTTACCGTGTACTCAGCACTTACAGAAAAAAAAAGAATATTCCATGATCAAATATCCTTTGTGTATTCACCCCTAATCCTGGAATTCGACTGTCCGCTGTAATAAATTGAGGGATAAGTATAGTGTTCGGAAATGTGAAATATTACGTACGTTCAGCTTCTTACGATCCTGAAGGGTCATACGGTTGGCCTTCCTTGATCTGGCTTTGATAGATGATAGGAAATGCTGCTATTTATAACTGCGAAGCGAACGTATGTATTGGTTGGGTGTATTTACGATGTACATGATTGTCAGTTTGTGTGTATTGTCATGTTGTAACTTGTTCTTCGTGGCTCGTTTACGAGGTGTGCTACCACGAATATTCATTTACACACAATAGGTACTTGTGGATTTTCACTATTAATACCACTAGAGCTTCAATTATTACTGAAAATTTTAAATTGAAGCTAGAGTGGTAACTATTTGGTGAGAAAATTTCACAACGAAAAATTATTATAAGTCTGTGCGTTGAAAAGATAGGGAAAGTTGACCTCGATTCTCATTGGTCTAGACGCCAGGCAAGCATACAAGTCGTTAGATGACCGTACGGCTGTGTATAAACAGTAAAATAAAATACAACTTTGACGATATTGATTGTTCAATTCATATTTCTATTATATTCACCGTGAGTTCCGTTAATCAAGATGTACGATTCCAATAATCGTAGGAAACGAATTGGATTGTCATTAACACTTGACAGTTTTCATAGTCGATTCGATTCCACAAACTCAGAGAAATATCAGGTGGGATCCTTCGAATTCTTCTCAAGGAATAATTTATTGGCCTATGTTTATTAGAAACCACTTCCATTATGATTCAAAAAGGAACTGGACACTTTCGAGTTACCTATATACAGTGTCCGCCATAAAATTGGCTATATATGGGAAAAAATGTGTTATTGATATTGCTGAAAAACACTAATGGCGGGTGGTTTCTTCCTGTCTGACAACTGAAAAATCCGTTAAGACATCACGTGATCTCAGATTTGGCGAGAATTTAAAAAAAATCATATGTGATTCCAAAAAATATCAAATTTAGCAAGGATAAATAATGCATTATTGAGTTCTTATCACAAATATTAGTTGGTTTGAATCATATTTACGGGTTGAGAATATTAAATGAGCTCATGTTTATCAAAATACAGGGTTTTCATAATTAACCTCCCGCAAAATGTCTATTCTACAAAATATTTGATTAGTTTCGACCCAACCTTATGTGATTCAGGCACAGATTATTAAAGCTGTTTTCAGATGCAAAAACATGTATATGTTTCTCAGTAAGGGTAGAAGAATTAAAATTGAATTTATATTTTTTCAATCTTGTTCAAACTATAGATATATATGGTCCTCGCTGGGTTCCAAGCACATGTCTCCTAAACATTTTTTGTTATATTGCCAATTTGACCAATTTTTTGGCATCAATGACAACTTTTTTCAAATTCCCGCCAAATCTGAAACGAACCGCCATAACAGGTTTTCAGAAATATCAATTTTTTTTCATATGTAGCCAACTTTGTGGTGGTCACTGTATAATATTGTTTATTTCGCACCAGCACTCATATGGATCATAACGTAACTACCTGAGTTGTGAATATATGACCAGGACTTTGACGTAGAAACACATGACCACCACACCATCCTGGGCATACTATAGCTGTTCATCTGTTTTGCACAATTTATTCATTCGATGTTATGGCATTGCTGAACACTCGTTGAATTCGAATACCAGTCGAGGCAAAAAGAACACGATGGCTATTATACACGAAAACCTCGTTTTATTCGTGAAAGCTGGCCAGAAGATGAATTGACAGCTCGCCCCTTTATCTTGATGGATGCCTCAGGGGATATTTGTCCGTTGCATCGGATGAAATGTTCCACACGTGTTTCACACGAAATTACTATCTATTTGGGAGAATTTCACCACGTTTGGTATAAGTAGGAGCACGGTTTTATACATTGTCAGTTTAGATCAGAGGTGTTTTTGAGAAATCTATATTCAATTTCCATTTCTTGACCTGCTACAATACAGTTCGATTCTCGAGTTCATTGACTCTTTCTCTTAATTATAATGAAAGAAATCCAAAATATTTGATTTTGAATTGGGTGTCAGAGTAATGGTTGTTGATTTCTAGTAATAGTTAATTCCTTCAACTTGGCAATTACAGGTGTACAATGATGTGATGTACCATCCTCTACATGTCATGATGATGACTATAACAAAAATAAGATGGGATATTGTACTTTCAATCTTTGCAGTATAATAAATATTAAAACAATATCATCCTAACGACTGCGCCATTGTAACAATATTAATAATAGGTGATGAATTTTTATATTTTCATTATACTGCAATGATTGGAAGTCATTATGAAATTTATATAAATAGAGGATTATACACCACAAATAATGAATGTCTGATTATAATGATCGTTCTCGAAGCTTACCAATATCACCAATCTTTGGAGAGGAATAATATGAAATGCATCAAAGATTCAGTATATAGCTGTTCTTCTGTTTATGATTTTACAGTTTTTTCTAGTCTCTGGTCACAATCATTCAAGATCAATTCCTTTTCTGATACCTGGGTGTATTTCGAATGAAAGAATCACACTCATTATCACAGATGCTCTGCCTTTGCTGAAGTCATCCTCACGTATTATTATCGTATCTGCTTCCTACGATAAAAAAAAAACTTCGAAGAGAAACAAGGAGTGCCATTACCTACCGGGAAAAATTTGTATGCAAAGGGAAAATCGTTGAATGTAATAAGGACGCCTAATGTCTTTCCAATTTCGTCCTAGAATACTCTTTGTTTAATAGTTATTCCAACGATTCATGTTTATTTTTGCCTTCTGACCTCTTTGTTGGAGGATTTCTCGTTTCTTGAACAAATTGTGATGAACATCGCGGCTAAGTAGCTAGATGGATCTTTCAACTATAAGAAGGATAAGTCCCACTCATTATTGCCGAGATAAGGGCCGTGCTGGTAAGATTCTGGAGGGTTTATCTAGAAGACTCTTTGTATTCCAAATTGACTAATTTCATATAATTCTTTTGATTCTGTTCTGTATAGTACGAGAATAATTTCAATTTCGGTTGGTATGGTCCGAGAATTTTGTTTTCATCATCAGCAATGAACAATGTTCTTACCATTTGGGTGAGATTGCAACCATTGTACTAAGTGTGAAAAGCATAAAGAAAGGAAGCATACTGATTGCAATTTGTACATTGACCATTCGAATAAATCTATTTTGGATAGAATCTCCTTTTATAGAAGTAATTTTGTTATACGCAATTCAGATAATTGATTGATATTTCGGAACAGAAGGAATTATAAGTGAATTTGTCCAATCACAAAGGATATATGAACATTAAGTCATGTTCATTTCCTCCTTACCACATGATGTCGAATTTGATTGAATGTTTTGCATCCGTAATATGAGATATTGATTGCAACGTTTGTGATTTCACTTGTCCATCATTCGGACTTGACCTACTCCCAAAATAAAATTACTACACTTACTATAGCTCGCTAAAAATAATTGCTTCTATTTCGAAACTCACCTGGAACAGTTATAGAATCCCATGATAGTTGGCTTGTATTCAAACGTGACAGGCACTTAATATTGTTTCACTTGAGTAGAGGTCTAATAAGTTCAATGTAGCATTGTAAATGAGCAACAGTACTCCTAATTTATGATTAGTTACCGGAAAATAGGATTTTTCACATTGCATGCGTAATTCATAATTTCTAATCCATTTCTCAGTTCAATACAATTCTGAGCCCTTTGGGTGCTACCACTGCATTTGAGAGAGTGATATCATAAAGACTGAACACAAATAGTTTTCACCTAACGTGAGAACTGATCGTGAACTAATCGAAATGAAAATAAAATATTCAAAAACACTTGATTTTTCTCTGATAAAGTCGATATTGTCATTTGAAATAACGATTGAGTTGAGGGCGTGTTATGACTTATTTACTAACTTGTATGCGATAATCTCCTCAAAATACTTAGTAAGCAGTGTTACCTGCTAAGGAACCAGAAAATAATTTCAGACTATTCTGATCTGCTTTTGTATTACCACGGACTCAGTGTTTTTGTGATGCAAAAAATTATTATTAGAACTTTTGCAAACTTGTAAAAAAAAATTGAATATTTTGCCTCCTTCAGGACTCAACATGGAGGTTTTGTTGATCACCAATAAAAATTAGGAAAACAGAACCAATTCTTTCATGATCATAATCCTAACTCGTACAAGTTTACCCCGTAAACTTCTGAGGGTTGCTAAAGCAACTAGGATAGTGGTTAGAAAAAAAAATAAAAAAAATAATACCTGCATCAGAAATGATTTTCACATGCCCACAACACGTTTATCTATACGTCTCAACTCAACGGGTTTTTGGGGCTGAGATTATATATATAATGCACTTCCGGAGTTTCTTATAAACATAACGAAGGAATAAGTATTGAAACATAAAATAAAACAATTACTGTTCGAAATATTTTTTTTTCTTATCCACATTAGTAAAAATGTTGTTTCATTTTCTCATCATTGAAGCTCATGTTTTCTTACTTGCCTGATTGTTTTAAAACTTTTTTTTTATTTATGAATGTGTCTGTCTCGATGTTTGTTACATATTTAATTTATATATCTGTATTTGATATATACTGACTTGTCCAATTGCTTTTACATGCTCGTTTTAATGGGTTAATAAACATTTGAATTGAATTGAATTATCACAAAAGTGGATCTCGAGAATTAAATGCAGTAAGAAGGAATCTCTTCCCACAATTCTTCATACCTACAATGTATCCGAAATGAAAGATGTAATGCAGATTTCTACAAAAAAATCTATAAAATTATACAATGGATTTGGCACAGTATATGAAAACTTTTATCGATTAGGTACTAAAAATAAAATTTGTTGGTATCAAATTCTTCGCAAAAATTGTATCTGTACCAAATAATAGTGGGAAAAACCATACGAAATAATTCATTGAATTCAAAAGCAGCATCAGATTGGTTTCCGAAAAAATAGGGAGAAAAAACAAAAGCTATAATCTCCTATGATTTATCCTCGCCAAAAATTAACAAGGCGGAAAAAAACAGAACCGTATTTAAGCGTCGCGTAGCTTATCATAAATACACCAGATTCCATTGGACTAATTAGTTTCCGGCGACTCTAGCACAGCTTATTTCCTTTCACGACCGTCGAAAATAATCCTCTAAAAATGGTCGATAAAGATAATTGGGCATGTAGTTGGATGTTATACTAAACAGTATACACAATCATAATCGGTTGAATGTTTGCCAAACAGCATTCTGGTATCCATGGCATGAACAATATCTTTACTATAGTAACTATTGGCTATCATTCTCAAGAATCTCAAGCAGGGGCGGACTGGGACGCCGGTCAATCGGGCATCGTCCGATAGGCCGGTGCCTCTTGGGGCCGGTACATTCAGTAAAATTTTTCGATAAAGAAGATGCAATAATAATTTAAAATATAGGACAACAAATAGAATCGAATAAATTGATGTGTTACTGTCGGAAGAAGCATATTAAGGTGGTTATGGTGTGGCATTTAACAGTGACCTGGTTGACGCGGTTATATAGAAGATTATTATATAGTTTTAGCAAATTACTTTTCACAGAAATATCGCTTGAATCAATTGAAACACGATGTGACTGACTGTGTTTTAATAGTGTTCCCTGATACATTATTGGCTTTACGTCATCGTTGTCAAAAAGTACCCCTATCCAAACTCATGTGTGGGTCTATTTTGCGGAATCTTTAAAACTGCATAGTTGATCTTGTTGATCTTGTAGTGCGTGATTATAAGAAGACGTCTTCTCAACAGCGTTCTATAATATAAGACCATTATAATTGCAATAGTTTTCAGAAAATCTTCAATTTCAGCAATAACTTCAACATTTTTCTGTTCAAAGCATACGAAATGAGAATATCTTGGAGTAGGTTTCATCGAAAATTTTTAAATACAGGTTGATATCGAGAAAAACGTTTTTTTCGGCAACCGTCCGGAAAGTACGTACTTTCCAGACGATTTTTTTTTTGAGAAAGTGGCATTTTTCCGGCCTAGTCCGGGAAGTACGTACTTCCCGGACTAGGCCGGGAAGAATCACATCGTTGTTGTCATTGTAAATATGAAAATTTTGGTAGTATGGTTTTGATAAATGCAGTTGATCATTACCATAGCAGCAAAATAACGACTGACAGCTATCTGACATAAAATTAGCTAACATTTCAATTTTTGAAAGAAATGTGTTTCTTTGATTTGTTATTCTACACGGTTGCCGAAAAAATTGTGTACGCAACACGCCCGAAAACAGTTTTTTTGGACTCGCAGACTTCCAGGACTCGCTACGCTCGTCCTAGAATTTTGTCCACTCATCCAAAAAAACAGTATTTTCCGGACTTTTTACGTAAATTACTATTCTGATCGCCCTCAATAAGCAGAAAACGCAATGAGGACGGTTGATGTTTGCAAATAAAACTGACAGATTTTACTCAAAAGTGGGAAAGCCTGTAATTTACTAACTCTATCAGTGTCTTTTTAGTGATCAAACACTCATGTATTTAGTGAAGAAGAATTAAGGACTCCAAATCATCAGTTTTGCAAGAAATTGATAGTTTTTTATTTTTCTGAATTGGCTAAGCCAAAAACATTTGGTGGTCATTTTGATGAGCTGCGAAAATGACATGTTGATGCTTTCAATCAAGAGCTTTTATGTTATCATTGACATAGTTGCAAAAGTTAAATTGCAATAATCAATGTTTTCATTTCAGAAAAATATTTTTTTTGCTATTTGATATCAATCACTCAACTTTGTTGTTTCTTTTCTATGGAAATATAGTCTATTTTTAATTGTGACAATATGTGTTTTTTAATTACACTTGATATTTCTTCTATCTAGCCGGTAAGGTCAAAATCGCCCAGGCCGATTCATTGGTCCAGTGAGACTCCAGTCCGTCCCTGATCTCAAGTAACACCGAATGGGAAGGTTGCAAACTATGTTTCAGGGACTGGTGGGCGTAGCCCAGTTAACACTAGCAAACCCGCCAAATTCAAATAATTCAGAACTATGGAAATAATATGTTGTGTGATGGAGCAATAATTGAATATTCGTGTAGCTAGATTCTGCAAGATGTAAGATGTCTCAAATTATTAATTTCGAAGTGAATTAACAAATCTGCAAAAATCAAGTACAACAATTATTCTATTATAAACTTTCAAGAAGTTTCTTTCAATAAATGGGAAAATTATCCATGACAATAAAACTGTTGCAAGAATAGCTTGTTACTCAGCTTCATCCAATGCTTGCAGAAGTTTCCCTTTGGATTCGCTTTTTCCTTGAAATGCAACAGTGCCTTCAGCCTGCATCTCAGCGACAACTTTCTACATGGTTGATTCTGAAAAGCTACCTCAGCTGCTTCAAACTCAACCACAGACTCAACAATGAATTTCTGTGTTTTCCTGTTCTCTATGTCTGATAAACACACTTCGTAGGTACATGATTGTTTACCAGAATGACTCTTTCTGGCGGTGGTACTACATTGCAGGGCCTGATTCAGGATTTTCTGCCATGATTATTCAAATTTCAATGTATTCAGAAGTTAAATAACGATGAACTGAATTGTTGATCACAATTTATCACTATACTTTTGACTATGAAACCTGCCAAGTGGTAATGAGAATCAAATTTATGTACTGGGATTATTGAAATTATACTCCTTGATTAACAAAACTCGCTGTAAATATAATTGAAATAAGACTTCAACATACAATCTCGTCAACTTTGGATTTAATTTCACTGTTTATACAGTGCCGTCTGGTCAACTAACCAATTCAATTTTTGCGATATCCTAATATTCACATTGTGTAAACTTGCCCGCTTCTAGACCAATGAGAAGCAATGAAACACGTTCTCTATCTCTTCAACGCTGTATTTTTAACTGAAATGGAGCCTAGTGACGTCACTTCAGTACACCGTTGATTGATATATTGCTATAGTGCAATATATCAATCAAAAAGTACACACTGTACATATTCCACTTCACTATCACATCCTTAGGCAGTGAATGTATACTGGAACCTCGACTGGAACAGACCAACGTATATTTGGACATATCATGTATCCACAAATAAAAATAAAAGAATTCGGATATATTATGTAGAATTCGATATAACGTAAGCTACAACACATATTGCAGGAAATTGGGTAAACATGGAGCTCGCAGAGAATTCAGAATACAAATAACACAAATCGAATGAAGACAAACAAATATAACCTTTGATAACATGAAATAACAACAAATGGGGAGAAAAAGAATGTGGGGTTCGTGTTCTCTATTCTGGTTGTTGCCAAGAGGCATTTGATACTATTGTCTCAACAGAATAAGGAAGATATACGATGTACCATGTGACCAAGAATGTGATACGTTATGGAGTCTCTCTAAAGAGTGATTCAGGTTTCAAGGCACAAACTGAAATGGGTGGTAGAACTCATCATTCCAACAAAAAACTCCATATAAACATAAGTCTAATTCGATCAGTAGCTAGAAGGGGTTGAAGTTCAATAATTTTTTTCTATTTATCAAAACATCTCGCTTATATCAATTTGAAATTTGGTGTGGTTAATGCTTCCTAGAAAATCATCATTTAAAGCAGTTCAAATATTTTCAAGATATACAGAGCGATACATTTTCAGGGGTAGAGGCTTCTTTATCTTCCGCAAACTTTCTCGTAGTACGCCTCTGAAGTCTTTCAGTCCCAAATTGCTTATAATTTTCTTTCAAGACACGAACCGTTTCCTAGATGAATAAGCATATCCGTTCTGAAACATGTTAATTTCACCTTTTCTTAAGTTTTATTCTTGGACAAAATTCAATAAAAAATAAATTCAATGTAATAAAATTGCGTTTTTTTCAGTTTTTGAAGTTGGTTGGATGGTTCATGCATACATCCTAACATTTCATCCTATTTTTTTTAAATTTTGTCCATGAATGAAATTAAAGCGAAATCTAGGCAAAATTAAAATGTTTTAGAACGGATATGCTTATTTATCTCGACAACGGTTCGTTTCTCAAAGAAAATTGTTGATCAAAAAAAGCCTCTATATTGAAAGATCGACCCAATTTGGTTACTGAATGACTTTAAAGGAGTACTACGAAAAAGTTTGGGGGCGATAAAGAAGCATCTACCCCTAAAAATGTATCGCCCTGTAGATTTTGAAAATATTCAGACTGCTCAAAATGATGACCTCTTAGGAAGTAATAATCACACCAAATTACAAATTGATATAATCAAAAGTGACCAGGATAATTTGATTATTAGAAAAAAATTATTAAACTTTGATTAACACACCAATTAATATTACATTTTTCTTCAACGCCTTTTTCTCTCATTTGCATTTACACACGCACATTTTTTAAACTCAAACAATTACGGCGAATGACACTAATGGTGCCATTTCTTTATTCACATCAACTCCTAGAAATCTATACACTGCAATGTTCCCCCATGTGGTTAATTCATAATACACGAGGAATAATCAATCATAAAACTATATAAGAGTATATCGAAAAAGCCCATATCATAAGTAATAAAATACACATGGCACACATAAATTTTACAGGGTGAATATGGTCATATCGTGAATACGGTTATAAGAACCATTGGCTATTGTTCAAATTCGAATTCGATATTACTAAGCATGAAACATAGATCTTCGTATGACATTGTGGAAACTACGAAGGAAATATTGGTATGTTCTGATGAAATAATTCGGAAACGAAACTCCCTCCACATCATGACCACCCCATTTCTATAAACTCTCCGATTACTCATTAATATATTCAACTTCAAGCCCTTCATAGTATACCCTTATCAGTTATCGTAATATGCATAAATACAAACTATATCAAACAAATCATAAGTCTAACACACGCATACGGCTGTTGAATTAATATCGTAATAATAGACCGACTATTCTGGATAAGGATTTCCGTGGGATTAGCTAATGTTTGCCTCAGAAAATGATGATTGTCATACGAAATCACCAACCATCAGACTAGATAATAAAGTTGTAGTTAACGCCAAGCAGTCAATAAAATTTCTGTGATCCAAAAAGTTTTACATCTATGTCGTTTTCTGAGTTTTAAGTCCTCGTCTGAAAATTAGGATGTCATATAATATCACTTGTGATTTATATAAACTTAGATCAGTATTTACATTGCACTATGATGAATCTAATATCTCCTCCAACAAAGTACTATAAAAGGTAACACGGATTAATCTGCCCTGATTTAATACAGATTTTGTATTACAAGAATATTCTGACACCGTTGTATTCCTTATATTAGAATGAATTCTGGTTGGATTGATTCATTTAGATAATCTGAGATCACATAGTGTTCCTTTTCTGTATCAAGAAATTATTTGAGTTTTTATAGCTACTAAAGTTTTTTTCTGAATAAAAACCAAGTGGCGCCCATTGTCTCTCGATGAAGTAGAAATGAAGAATTCGAAAAGCATAGCTCACCAGAAGCGGCTGCTGTGACTAGATCGGCTGAAAATTTCACAAGATATTATTATTGAGTTCAGATGTGGAGAAATTGGCACCAATAAATGTTCTGAAGTCATACACTTGTGAGTCTAAGCTGACTTGGGACTGTAAACAATCACTAAGACAACTGGCAGCGAACAACCAGGTCACTTTGATATGGGTGCTAGGTCATAAGGGAGTTGAAGGCAACGAGGAAGCAGACTGCCTTGCCAAAGAAGGGGCAAATACACAATTTCCCGACCCAGAACCCTTCTGTGGCCCCCTTGAAAGAAGAGGTTCGACATTGAGAGGCGGATGAAATGAAATGTCACTGGAATGAAGGGCCAGGACAAAGACAAGCGAAAAGGCTAGTAATCCTTTCGCCAAGGAAAGCTAAACAGCTTCTCGATTTAGCCAAAAAAGATTTGAAACTGGTAACGGGACTCCTCACTGAACATTGCCCTCTGAGGTATCACCTCAAGAAGATGGGTAAAGCAGAGAGTGATAGTTGCCGCTACTGCACAAAATGTCTGATAGGTCGAGGTGCTTGAGAGGCTGCACAGCCTTTACGACCCTCCTTACAATCTATAATCTAATCCTTCGAATTTGAGTTACTCACGCGGGCATTTTTTCATGTTCAGGAATTTTCTATAGATATCGATATCGAGCAATGAATAATTGGTGCATCATTTTCCTCCATATGGAAACAAAAAAATTCACTTTGTCATGCATTGATACCATGGGAGGATGTGACATAAATCAACCATTGTTGAGACTGAGAGGTGGTGGTGGATAATCATTATTCTTGAAGTGCGTTTTTTACACATGGTTTGCTGTGTATACGACAGGAAACAAATTGCTCTAAATATCGGTATCAGTGTGTCAGTATGTGAATACCGACACGATACGTTTCAAGTATACCATAAATTCAGAGTGGCGTGGCACATTTTATGCAAATTTCAACTTATAATTCAAACACGTATTCGTGACTTACGCATACGTTTCTTCGTCGTGCATTTATATTTGCCTTATTCCAGATTCGATTTGATATTTCGGCTGCCTTCATCCATTCTGACCTCATTCCGAACGAGCAAGCAACAGATTGTTGATGACATTATTCAAAGCTACACCTCCAATAATAATTCATATTGGAACTTCAACTGAACAGAATAAAACATCGACATATCCATCTTCTTTTGTAGCAGCGGTGACGAACTCATCAACTGATAATAAATGAACAAGTGAAAACCGTCAGGCAAAGTTGAGAGTTTATCAAAGGAATTGTCGCAAGGATGCATCAAATTTCCTGACCCTTTGACAAGTTCAAATGAGATGATACTTTCAGAAACAGAATAACACAGACTTGGCGATAGAATTCGACTACGACACCATTAGAATACATCTTTGTTCGCTGATGTTGGAATAATAATAGCAGAAATGTTGAAATGGTTGAAGAAGTAAGGAGGGAAAATGTAAATTGGTGTAGACGAAAACGTTATTAATAGGCCAAGGAAATATGCAAAGATACTGAGTATTTGGTTAATGAATATAAACATTTCGCTTTGATGAATGGATGATCAAAAAATATCAACAGATACTTAATTACAACCTTATAAGTATATGCCATGTTATTATTGCGATTATTAATAAAGTTTCATGTGATAATCAATGATTTTAATTATAGTTACATCAAAATTGCATCGATTCACACAATTCTAACAGCCATCAGTGGGCTGCTTTGTGATCTAGTTTTAACTCATGTTGGAAGAATATTGAAGTTCGTTATCTGAATGATTAATTGTTGTGTTTATTCGTGCTGAAAAATCGATGTTTTGCAAGATTAATCGAACTGAAATTTCTCGACAACTCAATACCCAATGAATCTTGCATTATATTTAGATTTATCTTCAGATAATATATTGGCATCTGATACATCCAGCAGTATTTACTTAAGTCGATATATACAATATATACATTGATATATGAACTTGAGTGAAATTTATAATTTTTCAAAACACAAGTGATACATTTACCTCATTATTTTGAACAAGAGTCTCGAAATTGAGAATTTGACGTGAGTATGTCGATATACCGTAATACTAGTTACTTTCTGATATTTTTTTCACGTGTCGATCCCATTTCAACTCAAGTATATGAATTCCCAAAAAATTTGCGTGCTAGAAACACTTTCCATATATACAGCAAAAATCACAAAGTCATCTCCTCAACTTTTATTCAAACAAGGGTACATGTTTCGGACATAATTAGGTCCATCATCAGCCAATACGTATCATTCTATAAAAGACAAAGTGAAAAAGAACAAGCTATACAATATGTTTTTTTTTTGTAAAATATCATACAAAATCTCCAAAAAACACAAATATACCACATGATGCTCAAGTGTTATTGAAACATATCATGGGAGTTAGTTTTACCGATTAACATTTCATCTAAAAAAATTGTTATAATGAAAAATTTTGAACAATTACAAAATTGAAACATCTTCATGTCAAAATGGAGATCGACTGATACATGATACTTATTTTTCACTTTGTCTTTTATAGAACGATAAGTATTGGCTGATGATGGACCTAATTATGTCCGAAATATGTACCCTTGTTTGAATTAAAGTTTTGGAGATGACTTTGTGATTTTTGCTGTATAACAAAAACCACTCCACTTTGAGAAATATGGATTCCTTTCACCGACTTTCCATATAGGTCACAAAGTAGATACTAAGTTTCAAGTTTCGGTTTTTAAACTATTTCCCTTTTTGTTTCAGCGTTTGTTTATATATGATCTACTATGAATGACCATTGTAAATGAGATAGGTCCCAAAATAGATCCTTGCACTACGCCCAACTATTGGCACATGAGAGTGGTAATTCTCTTGAATGTGCCATTAAATCACGAATTTCAATGTCACTATTTTCGTTTTCAAAAAATCTATCTATGGTAGAGGCGAGCGTTTTTTTCAATATTCCCGCTCGCGCGCGCAAATGCTGTCACTTAATGATATTCCTCGGAAAACGTCCATTTTGTGTTGATATTTGAATGCGTCGAAGGCTACTCTGTTAACAGGTTGTAAAAACAAGTTATTTCTGCTGTTGTTGCTGTTTTATTACGGGGGTCCAATATTGCCACGTTGGTAGTGGCAGATTTTTAGAGTTATGAATTTTTCAAGTATATGTGATATTACTGAACATACCAAGTTTTGAAGATATGTATCACTAACGCTTCTCCTGAGACGAATCAGTTTCGTCAGAAGAATTAGGATTATTTCCAATATGCATTCTATAACTTCAACATCTACACAGTAAACAAAACTTGGGTGTAATTTCAATCAACTGGATTTAAGATCAAACTCCGACGAATACAATATTTGAATACCAAAGTCGTGCCCTATTTATTGTACATTTCACAATTGAGCGTTGATTGATGTTAATTCCGATCTTAGTAGTGAAAAATGACACGAATGTGTTTAAGTAGAACGATTTCGAAACATAAAATCATAAGAAACACCAAATGGTTAGAATTTAATATTCTCAACGGTGCTATCATTGACGTTTACGCAAAAAAACACCTATTATATAAAATTAACACCAATACCGTGTCACATCACGATGAAATCGAGGCGGTGTATGAATCATCTAATTTGATGGCGATAATTATTCGTTAAGTATTGCTTCCTGAAAACAACTTAGAACTTTTGCCAATAGGTGGCACTGACGTCCTTCCTACCGTACCTGATTTCAATATTAGGCATGATAAATTAGACGATTTTGATATAGATCAGTATCAATCGGCCTAGGCCCTGATGCTCCTGATCAGGATAAATGAACGAAAACAGTTCGTCATCATCTGAATTGTGCCTAGATTCTTCTGAGTCCAGTTTATCATGACATGAATTATGTTTCAATATGTTACCCAACTTAGTAAAAAACACCGGAGGTGTAAAAGAAAAGCACTGATTCGCATGAACACACTCATGATATGGTGTTCCATCCCACCAGAAAAGTATTCGCATGTACATGCTCAGTGTGTAAATGCACCGAATTGAGGTAGGATTCAGCATCAAGAAAATCACAGAATGTGCATCACATCACTGCGGTGTCATATAGCACTTTCAGAAATGCATAAAGAACACCACCAAAGTGTTCATTCTGCTAAATTCAGCACTAACACTAGTGTTACTGACAACTGTGATTGATTATGAAAAACACCTATGGGAATGGTCACATAACACCTACAGTGGTGAATAATATGCCGGTGTTTACTGACACTGAAACAATCAGGACCTCAGGGGACACCAGACGGTGTTAGCTGGTGTAATTTTTTTTTCACTGTGTACACCATATTGTAATGATGTATTCATGATGGGCTTATTTTTGATTGAGATAATTAGCCCTCTCGCTTTTGTACGTGAATCCGATCAGATTGAGATTCTCAAGATTCAAACGGTCCAGTATCTCGGGAGGGTCCAAGCTTGAACTCATTAATGGACCACTTGCTTGAAGATGTATCAGGCTAGGAATGCACTCTGTAATTACGACGCCATTAACTTTCATTTACATCGTGCAGGATTTCTCATCCGCGAAGGAACTCGCCGTACGAATACTTCAGAAAATAACTGGCAACGTCAAAGTGCTTTCATCCAGAAGTAACGTGTAGTTGGAGGACCCTAAAGAGGCCTTTGTCGCGAGTGTACCGAAAATTTTAATTGGTCATGCATATGCCTGACAGAAAAATTGTATTTCATTCACAAAGCATTCGAAAAAATGATATGCGCAAGATTGAGCAAATGGAATCCTATAAATGTTGAATCTGACCCACTTCTAATCATTCGATTGATTTGAACTTTCAGAGGTGAACATTATTTCAGTGACAATAAATATTTAATTTTTTTTCATTGCTGGATTGATTCAGCAAGAGTAAGGTCTGATTCTGTCTCTGAATCTCATTGTGAAGGGTTATTTTGTTCCGAATGAGAATTATAGTTGGATTCAATTATTTCATTACAATACAGTGAACATTGGTACATCTTCAATATCAGTGTCATCAGCTGGTTCAGTTGCTACAGATTCCGGATCACTCGGTATCTCATCATCGTAAATCTATTTAATTAGTTATTTATCTGTCTTCCCAATGAGATTGAGCGGCAATGGACTATTTCTCCAATTCATCGTTTCAATAAAAATGCCAAATTGCAGGTTAGTGCCTACATATAAATATAATTTTTTATGTATTGGTGCCCTTGATGGAAAGCATATTCAGATACAAAATACAAAACATGCTGGAACAGGATACTTCTCCTAGAAGAATACTTTCAAGCATAGTAACGATGGCTCTCTCTGATGCATCTCATAAATTCATCTTCATTGATGTAGGCTGTCCAGGATCAAATCATGATGGAAATGTATTCCGTAATTCAATTTTCCATTTATATCTTCAGTTTCCAAGATTTGTCCAATTGTTTTCCAGGCAGTTTCCCTGGCGAGTTTATTCTCAGAATTAATGAAAATTCAAACAAAAATAAGCAGAAGTGAACCAAAACAATGATAATAGATATAGGTTAGAACTTGCCAACATTTCGAAATATTTGTTTTGAACTTATCATGTCTTTAATCTTGAACATATCCTGAAACTATTGGATTCTGTCAAAAAAAGGGCAATTCGTCTCGTCGGTGATGCCTCGCTTACAAACTCGCTCACTTCTCTGGAACACCGTAGAAGGGTAGGCGATTTGTCTCTGTTTTATACATATTTTCATGGGCGATGCTCTTCTGAAATATCAACAATCGTTCCTACATTAGCAGTCTCTTCGATATTAACCCGCCAAGTTCAGTCTTCACACTCCTTCTGCAGAAGGTCCCTTTCCAAATACTCGTTCATCCAACGAATATCGAGACTTTGGAACTCATTGCCTAGGGAAGTGTTCCCCGAGGCATACCACCTCCATAAATTTAAGAAGAACACCAACTCCTACCTTATTCTTTCCCTTGGTTCTCACGATGTTCTCTGAACATTACAGGATAACCCTCTTCGTGAGAACCAGAACACACACACACAAAAAAAAAAGATGTTAGGTAATAGATCTTAATTGTTAAACGTTTTTATGAAGTCACCCTAAATGTGAATCGTTGCATGAACTATGAGCAGATATGACAATGTTCTGCTTGGTATTCGCCAGTAAAGTAGTATAGTGATATTTTTAATTGGATATGACTATTTTTTCTTTTAATTTCGTCACTTCCTATAGGTTCTTCTCTCGTGCAGCCAAAAGAAAAGAAACTTCCCAAAGTTCCTCCTAGGAGAGTGTTTAGGTACTTTCGGCCTCCCGATCCGCGGTCAATTTCCGAAAGGGCCGCCGGCGTCGCATAAAAGGGCCGACGCCGGGACATCAGATGTATCCCGGAATCGGGCGCGTGAATAATAGAGGAGCATCCCGTAGGAGCATCTGGCGTCGCTGGCGTCGCATCGGATGGGTATTTATGGAGGTAGACGCGACGCGACTGCATGAATGAACCCCTCGTGAATATTATTTCGGCTGTGCCGATTCCTTCGAGCATGTTTGGATTCGAAATGCCCCAGCGGGTTGATTTGGTATTCCTCTTCCATTACTTTTTTTTACACCACCTGATCAGATATATACATCCAGTTATGGGGCACATGAAATATTCGGAATATGAGTAGTGGGGTTAGAAAACCTTAAGGCGCGTATGCATTACGCGCGGCAAACTTACGAACATTGGCTCGCGCGACTGATGCCGCGCGTAATGGATACGCGCCTTAACACATGAGACAGTCAGACAGAGCGAATAAAATCAGAGAGAGATTTCGAAAGCGCAAAATTTAAAGGTCCAGTCTTAGATATTCGCTGGCGCTAAAATAATGATCGCGTGTTTTGTTCACATCGTTGTCATCATTATTTTGTTGGTTGTGTCACAAAAAGTAATAAAGGATTATCACAGCACAGATTAAACAACCTGTGATCATATGTATATACCTTCATCATCTGGAATGTGAATCAGGCACAATAGTATGTTTTTTGGCAATCATAACTGTGTACATAAAGATTGCAAATTATCTTCAAATAAATCGGAGAATATCAAATTGCATTGTTTTCCAGAGGACGAAAAACTGTGAGTACTTATACTAAGTGATATTATTGACTTCAATCAAACTTCTCAATTTGATGAGAATATCACTATTTTTGCTATACCTATATATCACATTTCAAGTTGGGAAATTACATTCTGATCATTTATCAAATAATTGAATCGCACCAATCGCAGTTGTGGAGATGAATATTGAATATGAACTGGTGCGAAATGAAATATTTCGCACTCGTGCGAAATATCTTATTTTGTGTACTAATTTACAGTGCGAAATGATACGTATACGTAGGTCGTCGGAAAATTTCATTGGATTGAAGCAAGGGTTTGGTAAATGAAATATTTTGTCTACTTGTGACCATAGGAATATGGAAATTGATCTTATGGAGCATTTTATTTGAAAATTTAGTACACAGGGTGACCAAAATAAGAAATAATGACATGATTATTTAAGTAACGGTAGGAAATACGGATCTTTCAAGTGGCTTTTGGAGATATTGCTTTTCTTTCGTTTCCGAGATATTTGAAAAAATCTAATTTCGCAAATACGTATTTGTTTCTGGAATTGCTTCAGTAGTTATCGAATAATAATGTGTGCCACTTGATCTACATCCATATACTCCTGCTTCGAAATAATTGCTCCAATCTTTTCAATCTCAATATTCCCTTGATTAATATGTGATTTGATAGCTACAAAGTAACCCTCGATTGAGTGAATATTCTCATCGATATTTTAGATTGGAAAAATGAAAACGAATTGAGGGACAAGCTATCGCAAACGACTAATATTATTTTCCAGAGGCTAGAATAAAACTCCTTGATATACCTATATACATATCTGGCAAAGCAATTTGAATATTAAAGTGCACGGAGTCGAACTTCACAGGCGAAGAAGCATCCTCTTTGAGTAAACAAAGTTTCATATTTGCTTGTTATACTATAGTTAATTTAGATAACACTCCTGTCGTGAGTAATCAATTTGATGTGGAAGCGAACAGAGAAGATATGAGTAATTGGCCTGAAGCTGTTCCACCATTTTGGTAGCACGAAATTACGAATATAATGGTGTTATTAGAACTTCCTGCACTTACTCTAATAAAATACGTTCGAGTAATGAGAATGTTCAACGTATCGTGACAACTGATCTCAAATAATTTCGATTCTGACTTGAAGGTTGTTTCTTGCTCTCACATATGAAACGATAATTTATTTGTCTCTTCCACTATTATACTACATCAATTACGTATGATTTATTATCTATCAACTAATGCAGATGATTCCTCATAAGTGTTGAATTTTCTACATTCCTCAACTCCTGACAGACAATCACAAACTTTGAATCTTCAGAATCCAACAGGTTGAAGCCGATGACGAAGCTTCAATTAAACAATTTTTTCGAAAGTAAGCTCTGCTCCCCTGACTCTGTTGTCAGTAGCAATAACTCAATGACATTGATAATTCTTCGAAAGCGTTGTTATAAAATTGCGTTGTTACAAAATTTTTGAGAATTTTTGAAGGAGTAATTTGGATAGACAACTTTTTGCTGATGATTCATACTCATGAGTACTACAACCAAATCGTGACATTTTCAAATATTGAATATTTAAAATGTCAAATTCGTTTTGTAGGTATCCACAGCCCATGGGATCTGTTTCAAGTGCATTGTTTTTTTGATTGGTTGTGTTCAATCCGATGACCACAAATCAACTGATTTCATTGAATTCTTAATTGAGCGAAACATCTCTGCAATAATGTAATTTTCAATCTGATGAACTGTCACACGATTTGCGACATTATTGATTGACAAACAGTAATGTAAGTTCACGTAAAAAATATGAAGAATATGATAAGTGAGTGAACACGAATAAATATGAGAAAGTTTGTTCTGATAGTATAGTATCATACAGTGAAGTTATATTTTTCTGTTTTGCACTAATCTTCATAACTTACTTACTAATAGATAGCAGAGTCGGTTAGGCAAACGTTGAAAGTAGTTGTCCAAGTTTGGTCGAAACCCCCAAGGACTCATCTTTTTCCATTCTCTGCACTTCGCTATACGTATAAATATCGCATCTGCTATATCGTTAAGTCATATATATCAGGTCTAATTTGATATTTGTCATAAGATACTATTTTTTACGAGATATTTTTCAGCCATAGTCGTAGAGAAAGTATATTCTTCTACTCGCGTTCAATGACTATTATTTACCTAATTTTTTCTTGAGAATGATAGCCACTATACGCTCGTTGAAGAATACTATTCCGTTCGTTTTCGCATGTTTGGAGTTCAGCTCTCAGACTCTGGCCAGAGGAAACCTGTTGACCTCTCTGGAATATCGCTTAGGGTAATCTTCCGCTTCAATTTGTCATCATATTTTCCGGACACACCCTGTATTGTTAAGATATTATCTTGACCAAAAGAGCAGTCATATGTTCCATCCTACTACACATGAGTGGTAGGTACTGAGTCTCTGACAAAAGATTCGATTCATTCTTGAAACTCACGAAAGGTCAGTAACTGGTCAGTAATAATCCTATTAAAAGATGGATGACTATAGAAATAATTTTCGAATCAACTTAATCTTGTCCGACGTAAA
Organism: Chrysomela aeneicollis; assembly: GCA_029955515.1. Classification (NCBI taxonomy): domain Eukaryota; kingdom Metazoa; phylum Arthropoda; class Insecta; order Coleoptera; family Chrysomelidae; genus Chrysomela; species Chrysomela aeneicollis. The sequence goes on from JARUHQ010000022.1 coordinate 8,183,452, forward strand.
AATGCTTGGCTGGCAAAAGTCCATTCAAGCTTGAATAAAGGTTTGACGGGTGAATCTATTGCCACAAACGATTTTTTGTTAGCACTTTTTTTCTTCTGAAGTTGAGTGCGACTCCGTGCAATAATTACGGCCAACTTCCCTCAACATTCCCAAAGCAGCGTAATTACTTCAACCAAGTTTGACACAAAACTTGAGATTACAGCGTTTGATATTGTCAATTAAAATGTTTTTCGGGGTGAGGAACTGATGTATTGATCCAACTGTTGGGGAATACCAAATATTGTGTATGTTGGTACCCCAAATATTGGAAGAAAAAAAAGTTTATTTCCTTTGGCAACTCAGTATAATTGGAATAGATTCAGAAATTACGGTTACACAGTATCAATATAACGTTTGATGGTTTTCAGAGGTATCTGTCCCCATTTGGAGAGGTGCAATCGTTTTTATAAACGACACATCATGTGACTTAGGAGACCATAGTTTTTTTTGAATAATAAATAACAGTATGTTTATTGAAGAATTCATTCGCTACCCAAGGCACATGAACTGTCAGCACTTTACGATATTAGGTTATTATGTTATGTTGATATGTTTATTAAAACATGAACTAATTGGAAGAGAACTAACATTTCGAAATGGTATGATGAACAAATCAATATGATATAATATAGTGTGATACATTTATATATGGCAAACATAGCAATAGCCTGAAGGGCGCACTTTACAACATCCGTCCCCCTCAAGAACGAAATTTGTAACTTGGATTGTTGCAAATTTCTGTTGATTTATTTTCAGCATGTTCATCTGAAGAGTCAGAAATATCATTGTCAATTTCGATTTCAATAGGATTTTCAATTCCCTGTGAATTTTGGGGTGAATTGCTACTCGGCGATTTTTTTAAACACTTAATATTATTTCTATACTTATATAAAACAAAAATGATTCCTATCATGATAAATAGGTAAATAAAAACATAATGATGAATATGATCGAATTGTATGTCATTATCTTCAAACATCTCTTGTTCCTTGAGCTTCAATGTGTTCACTGCGTAACTGATCCTTTCTAGTTTATCAATATGTTGCGATGAGATTAGTAAAGTCTTATTCAATAAAGGAAAAGCATTTACATTCAATGAATTATTGAGCATATTGGTATTAATATCAAAATTTGGATAATATGAACTATACGTTGAATCACTGTAAGATTGTGAGTCTAAAGAGTTCAATATAATAGAACTAGTGAATGCAGAACAATGAGGATTCATTTTTAAAATACCAGTTTCGTATAAGAAAATTTGTTTTTCAACTTTACCACATTTTATTGTCAAGAATTCCTTTTTCGGGCTATTGAAAATCCAAGAATTTGGTTGATGTAATTGAATGAAAATAGTGCTGTCAATGAAAATTATTCGTTTTTCGCATGTTTCTGGCATGGTACTGCGTGGGAGAAACAATAACGCTTCGCAGGTTTTGTGTAGTTGCAAAAGGAACAAAGGATATTTTTGTTTACAATTATACTTATTGTCTAGAACTAGGCATTTATCGATATCTTGATGATCAAGAAGAAAATAATGTTGTTTAACACTATCTATTGCTAAGAATGGTTTTTCAGGAATGATGAAACAAAACAAGTTTTTATTATAGTGCATGGGTAAACTCGTCATTTTCAACAAGTCATATGAGTTCGTACTAACTAAAGGGATATGTAAAATAAACATGAGAGAGTTATCTATTAAAATTACATTTGGTGACATAGATTTATACAATTCTAAAGAATTTTTCTGCGTTAATAATACAGGGAAAGTCAAACCTGAAGGCATATGCATACTGAATTGTACCAAATGATTGATCAAATTTTTTGGGCTGATAATCAGTGGATGAACATTGCCATTTTGTGCTGATAATATGATATTCAATAAATTGTTTTGATATAAGTCGAACTGATTTGTAAGCATGTCGAACATTAGCAAGTGTTGATCTAGTTGTTCAATGATTTCGAAATGTGCTGAGGCATTATTAATCATAATAGTTAGATTGTTAACATAATTTTGGACATTGGAGAACTTTCTATCGAAATCATGTAGATTTATCATAGATGAATTCATGTATTCCATAGCACTTTGAAAGACACTCGTCTGTTCCAATAATAGTTTTTGAAAACCTGATTGTTTATTTTCAAGTTTTTTGATAGCATTATTGTAATAAATAGCATCATTCTCATCTAAGGTACCAAAAAGAACTTTCGCGGTATTTCCAAAAATATTTAATAATCCCCTTTTTGCTCTGGTCTCTTCAAGTGGAACATCAGAATTTATCAATAATTCGTTAATCAATATATTTGTTTCCCTAGTTTTCTGTAATGTCAACCTCATCACATTTGTGAATGCGGCACATTGTTTAAAATTGGCTTCTACTAATAGTACTGATTCGCAAAGGCGATTAGCTTTTTCAAAATTATAATTCAACAATTTGTAGAGACTGAAATATGATTTCAAATCTAGCTTGGTTATCATTTTCCAATAGCTATTGTATAAGGAAACAGTATTGAATTGTTCGTAGTAAATTCCTGCACTTTCGCTGATCTGAGTAACTTGATATGTTGTCAGAGTATTGTTATAATCATTGTCACCTAATGAACTACGTACTAATAATTGAAGGAAAAGTATAATTATTTTCATCAAATTCATCACGACTACTCTTCGTATGCTGTTTATTCTAGGGTTTTATTTCTGAAACAGAAAATGTTTCATATTAGTTATGATAAAGTTTCAGTCTATTATTGTGAACTTTTGTTCGCTTTTTCTTAATCAAGATAGTTGTGTTTACGTTCGAATGTATTTCTACTACTTTATATGGACCATTCCAAACTGATGATAGTTTTTTACTTTTTCCTTTGACTGTAGATTCGTTTTTGAGTAAAACCAAATCACCAATTTGAAATTGAACTGCGTTCACGTTTTGATCATAATATTCCTTAGATTTTTGCTTATTCTTAACAAGATTATCCCGAGCTATTTCATGGGCATGCTGAAGGCGAGATTTCAGTTCACTATCGTAATCATTGTAATTATATGATAATTCAGGAGATTTTTTCAAACTCGATGGAATTTCTACAGGATGTCCATAAAGTAACTCAAATGGAGTATAGTTAGTGGCACTATTTACTGATGAATTGAAAACGAATTGTGCATAAGGCAACCATGTATCCCAAGAGTTTTGATCGTTATCTATATATGTTCTCAAATATTCGGTAAGAGTTTTATGTGATCGTTCTAGTGCACCATTGGTCTGTGGTCTAAATGCACATGTTTGAATTTTGTGTATTTTCAAAAGTTTACAGACCCTTTTGAAGAGTTCACTCAAAAAATTCTGACCTTGATCAGTGAGAACTGATTCGGGAATTCCGTGTCGACATATGATATTAGTGACAAAATGTTCAGCTATGCTACTAGCTTCTTGATTTTCTAGAGGTATTAATTCGCAAAATTTCGTCAATTCGTCTTGGAAAGTTAGTATGTATTTGTTATGATTATATGTTACTGCTAACGGACCAACAATATCTAAACTTATCTTTTCGAAGGGTTTTTTGGCTGTAGTAGTAATAGTCATAGGCATTTTTGTATATTTGGAGGATTTATTTCTTTGACAGTAATCACACTTCGTAATGTAGTCATGGATGTCCTTATACATTCCAGACCACTTATACTTCCTTCTGATTTTTTTGAAAGATCTATTTACGCCTAAATGTCCTCCTAATGGACTATCATGGCATTCCTTGAGAATTTGTTGTATTTCTTCTCTCGAAGTTACTTTTATAGTATTACTATGAAAAATTGTTATCTTGATATCAAGATTCTTAAAAACATATCTCATCATTGTTCGAATATTTTCAATTTTCAAGCTTTTGAATGGAATGTTTCTTGTGAAATTTATCATTGATAAGCTATTTATACTATTTATAATTGCAAATTCCTTTATTATCTGTAATGCATCGAAAATGTTTTCATAACTGACCTTCTTAACATGTTCGTGAGAAGGTATGAATAAGGTGCTGTCTTCCTTAAAGTATTGAATTCCGAGTTTTGTTAAGGTTGCAGATTTTAGTTTATTTACAATATTTACTTCGACTGAATCATGAGCTGTTGTTATATCGGTGCTAATAAAATATACTCGTAAAGAGACAGGGTCGCACTCAGAAATATTCTTGTGGCTATCGATGATATTAGAATTTATTATGACATGATTTTCCTTTTCCTTCACGAACTTTTCATATTCAGAACATGTATTTATTGCATTGATGTGATGTATTCTACTCAATGCGTCTGCATTGGAATTTTGTATTCCAGGCTTATGTTTTATTTCAAATTGGAATTCTTCTAGTTTTAACCGGAATTTCATGAGACGACTACCTGGGTCTTTAATTGAAAACATCCACAATAACGGTTTATGATCGGTACAAATAAGAAACTTACGACCATATAAGTACGGCCTAAAATATTTGCAACTCCAAACTATTGAGAGCAACTCCTTTTCGATCGTACTGTAATTTTTTTCAGCTTTGTTAAGAGTACGTGAGGCGTATGCTACAGGGAGATCTTTGCCAATCTCTCCTTGTGACAAGACTGCTCCTATTGCAGTGTTACTTGCATCGGTAGTTAAAATAAAAGGATTAGTGAAAACGGGAAATTGTAATATCGGAGGGTTGCACAATTTTTCTTTAAGTATTTCGAATGCCTCTATACAGGAAGGTGTAAACTCGAAAGGAACATCCTTTTTTAGGAGATTATTTAAAGGTTGAGTGATTTTCGCAAAATTTTGGATATGGCGTCTATAGTAACCAGCCAATCCTAAGAAAGATTTTATTTCAGTGACATTTTTAGGGACAGGAAATTCCTTCACTGCTTTTATTTTAGCAGGATCAGGGCTGATGCCGTTTTCCGTGATTATATGACCTAAATAACTCAATTCGGGGCGTAGAAATTCGCATTTTTCAGGTTGCAATTTAAGATTATACATTCTCATTCGGTCAAATATTTCTACCAACTTTTCATTATGCTCCTTCAGAGTTTTTGCATAGATGATGATGTCATCAAGGTACACAAAGCATTTTATACCTTGTAATCCGGAGAGAACGTTATTCATCATTTTCATGAAGGTACTGGGTGCTCCCTTAAGCCCAAAAGGCAAACGGTTGAATTCATAGTGACCGTAGGGCACGCTGAAAGCAGTTTTATGTTTATCCTTAGGTTCCATCAGAACCTGATGATATCCCGATGCCAAATCTAGCGAACTGAAAAATTTTGAATTTCCTAACTGGTCTAATATTTCTGTAATATTTGGCAAATAATAGACTTCGTCTAGAGTTTTTTCGTTGAGTTTTCGAAAGTCAACAACTATTCGCCATTTTTTATTTCCATTCGAATCTGGCTTTTTAGGAACGACTAAAAGAGGGGAATTATATGGAGATTTTGAATCTGAAATGATTCCATCTTTGAGCATCTTATCGACTTGATTTCGAATTTCTTCGTGTTGTTGAAATGGTAGTCTATAGGGCTTGATGTTCACAGGAATATCATTAGATGTAGGTATGGAATGTTTTATTGCGTCTGTATGAGTTAAGCTATCACCCTGTAAGTGAAATATATCATGGAAGGATTTGCAAATTTCAAGAATACTGTCTTTTTCATTTGGATGCATGTGAGACGTTCGTAAGGATTCTGTTAAATTTGTTAGTCGTTCAAGATTGCAATGAGGTTTATCAATATTAAGAATTTCATATTCGGCAACATTTTCAAAAGTGACGAACGGATTTTCGATTGTCATATCTTGATCATTGGTATTAATGAATGCTATATTGCAATACCCATTTTTTGGCTTGACTATGCAATTTCCAACGAAGACTCCGTCTAGAATTTCTGAAGATAAGCATAAAGATTCGGATTTTTGTGTTGTTTTTATTTTGCGTATAACTTCACTCCTTGCTGGCACAACAATTTTAGTATTGCATGTGTTTTGCTGTGTTTTCATGAATTCGAAAGATAATGTTTTACGTTCATGTGTGAGAGATAATATTTTATTTTCATAATCAATTTGAGCTTTGAGTTTAAGGAGGATATCTTTACCTAATATTCCATCTTGCAGAATAGGAAAATTATCATTCACGATATGTATAGGATGTATAAAAATATTTTCACCTAACTGAAATTCACCATAGCATATACCATATATTTCAATAAGAGATTCTGAAATACCTTTCAAAAAAGATTTATGTTGGGTATGACAAATTGCATCACCTTTGGTACAAGATTTTTTCAAAAGACTAATGGAGCTTCCAGTGTCGAGTAGAAGATTAGCTACACTATTTTTCGCTAATAGTAAAGGAAATATTACACTTTCGGCTTCTTCAGTATTGCAAGGCTCTAAGCGAAGAATTTTATTTTCATTATTAGAACAATATGATTCAGGACTTGTAGCGATAGGAATATGCATAATTGAAGAACTACAAGTATTTTTCAAAGGACGGCAGTTTAAAGATCGCTCACCCGACGTGCACTGCCTGTCTCTGCAGTCGGTGTTCGGGAGTTTCCCGAATCCGTAAGGGAGTTGTTTGAGTTTGATTGATATTGATCGACCCTTTTCTTTTTGAAACAATCACGTATATGGTGACCTTGTTTTTTTGCAATATGCACAAATTATTTTCGTTACGTTTACTTCAGACTTAATCTCCCTTTTTGAGTACGATGGAAGTGGCGTGGAAGTGGACGGTTTATTTTTGAAGAAACATTCAGTTTCTAAATGACCATTCCGGTGACAAAAATTACATTTTTTGAAAGATCTATTTTTGGAAAAATTATTTGGTTGTTGTCTATCGCTATTTCGCTCTTCTTCCACAGCTGCTTCGATCGCTTCTGATAGTTTCTCAAAACGAGATGCTTTTATAATTATTTTGATGTTGGAATTGAGACCATCTACAAAAGATTTGAAGGCTGTACGAGAATTGAGATTTTTAATGGTTTCTGCGGCCTCACTACCTTCGGCTTGGATGCAAGCATCGTTGAGGTTACTCAATAAGTGCTCAACTCGATTACCAAAATTCCGTACTGTTTCACCTATTTTTTGTTTGATTCGAAGTAATTCTCCTTGTAATTGCGCGATACTGCGTGTCTCTAAAAATTGATCTTGCAAATCTTTTTTCAATTCATTCCAATCCTCATATATTTTATGTTTGACTACATTGTATGCTGGGCCAGATAAACGCGATTTGATTATGTTAACAAGCATACTCGCATCGGCAGGTTGAGATAGATCTGTACTTACTATATCACAACATGAAATGAAACGATGAAGTTCTGATCTATCACCTCTAAATTCAGGAATTAATTTCAAGGCTGTGTCAATGTTCAATTTTGGCATGTTGTCAGTATTATTGCCTTCTGGATTAACTTCTACTGTATGTGGCATAGATTTACAGAAAATTGCATGAAATGTTATTACCACCAATATCAAATTATGTATGAGAAAAGTTCAATGAAAAATACAGATATTCAGAGATATGTACGAAGAAAAAAAAATGAAAATTTGAGTCCACAAATGTTAACTGATGATTATGCTGTGAATGGAGGACACTACCATTCAAAACCACCACGTGTAGATGCTGAATAACTTACTGGCTGAATCTTGCTAGATGTTGACTGCTGCTTGTAGGTTTCAGGAATAATTCGCTGAAGGTATCGAGTACTTGAGTTGTTGTCCTGTTGTCCTATTGTCCTTTGCCTCCTTAGAATCTTGTATGACCCACGATGGTATGCTAGGCTTCAGTTGTAGCAGGTACAATTTGCTTAACAGCTGCTTCTGCACCACTGGATCACAGGATTACGGCTCGCAAAATTTCAGGAACAACTGGTTCTTGGAAGGTGGGTTATTTTTCGACCACTTGCACACCTGACACCAAATTTATGTTGGGGAATACCAAATATTGTGTATGTTGGTACCCCAAATATTGGAAGAAAAAAAAGTTTATTTTCTTTGGCAACTCAGTATAATTGGAATAGATTCAGAAATTACGGTTACACAGTATCAATATAACGTTTGATGGTTTTCAGAGGTATCTGTCCCCATTTGGAGAGGTGCAATCGTTTTTATAAACGACACATCATGTGACTTAGGAGACCATAGTTTTTTTTGAATAATAAATAACAGTATGTTTATTGAAGAATTCATTCGCTACCCAAGGCACATGAACTGTCAGCACTTTACGATATTAGGTTATTATGTTATGTTGATATGTTTATTAAAACATGAACTAATTGGAAGAGAACTAACATTTCGAAATGGTATGATGAACAAATCAATATGATATAATATAGTGTGATACATTTATATATGGCAAACATAGCAATAGCCTGAAGGGCGCACTTTACAACACAACAGTAGGCTTTACATTGAAGATATGTTGTTACCAACAAGACAAAAATTTAAACAAGAACTGTAGGCATAGCTACCAATGAGATTATATTATATATATAGGTATATATAAATCCTTTATTGTAGCCATAAACTAATTCACATTTTTTTGATTTTACTACAGTTGTAGGTTACATTAATACACATAAAATATAAATTAAATTATGGCCATATAGTTGAAGTCCATATGAAAAAAAAAACACTAAAGGTCAATACATACACATAAAAGTTTGGTCAGATAGTGAAAGTCCATATAATGAAACACTTTATGTCAAATAAATACACCTAAAATATACATAAAATTATGATCAGATATGATTTCAAGTTTCTTTTGAAGGCTAATAGTGATTGTAAGGCCTTTGATACATTGTAGAAGGTTGTTGAAACTATCAAGCCCTTTGAAAAAAATAGAATTTTGGGTTTGTGTTAATCCTACTTGTTGTATGTGGAAGTCAGGTCTATTTCTAGTGTTGTATCTATGAATTTGTTCATTATATTTGATTTCATCTTGTAAATATGTTGGCAATTTTATTTCTGATTTTGAAACTTATTAAAGTCAGAGTTTGGTAAAGTAGAAAAGTTTTTATCGGTAACCATTCCAATTGGTTCAGCAAATCTTTTATAGAACCGTGCAACCGTGCTAATTAATTTTGATTCAGTATAACTTTCGTCGAGAATGAAGCCCACCGAGCTAAATAATGTATTTTAAATGATATTGTTTTTATAATACTGTTTGCATGCTCTTTGAACTGTAACTTGCTATCAACATTTACCCCCAAATACTTGAATAGGTTCACTTGCTCTACATTGTCATTGCCGAGTATCACCTCTATCCTCACAAATATTTCTACAGCATCTTTCTGTACCTACTACCATATATTTGGTTTTCTCAACGTTGATCTTCAAATAATTAGCACAACACCATCATCTGTATATGGATTCCAATGTTTTATTGATAGTTTCTATAAGTTTATTTTAGTCATTACATGCGAAGTATGAAAGCGTATCAACTGCAAAAAGATGCACTGTTCAGTTCCCTATCACCTCTGGCATATCATTTATATAAATCAGGAACAAGAGAGGCCCCAGAACACTTTCCTGTGGTACACCCTGATAACACTCTATATTATTCGAACATTCTCCATTTATCTCCAATTTCTGTTTTCTGTTTCTCGAGTAACTCTCTAACCATTTCAGAGCTGTTTCTTTTATTCTTGATGCGCCTAACTTTTGTGAAAGCCTATCCCTGTGAATCGTCTCGAATGCACTCTGAAGATCCGAGAATACCGCATTAGTTGTAACTACTTGATGAAAATCCATAGTTATTGTAAACAAACGAAAAACGATAAGATACCTGCGGGTATAAGTACCTGATGAGTACCTGATGAAGCTACAGTGTTAGCGAAACATGTTGTGAAAAAATATATATAAATATATTTATCGTGAAAATCTTATAGTTTTTCTTTTTTCCAAGTTAATTTTCCAGTCATCTAGTACACACTGAACCGCTGTTTCACAACTATGTTTATTTCTTAACCATGACTGGTATTTACTAAGTAGTTTATCCCCTCAACATAATCCAGTAATAGGTTATGACTGCTTTTTCAAGTACTTTTTCAATTGCGCTTAACATATTTATTGGTCTAAGATCTGTGGCTTTGCTTGAACTACTTTTTTTCGGAACTGGTATGATTGTGGAAATTTTCAAATCATCATCATGCACTAAGCCTGTTAGTAATGAACTATTGATAAGATTTATTAATGGTTCTGATAAGGTCGTGAATACGAAGTCTACTCTCTTGGAATGTTCAAACAGCATGCTGTAAGATTCAGAATTGAGTGGGAGAAGAATGAATTGCAGAGAGTGTGGTATGAATTTCCATGAATACCAAAATAAACCCCATGTTTATCAGAACTAGTCGTCTGAGTACCCAAAAACTACGTCGATTCCAACTAAGATTCATGAACTGATCACTTCAGATTCAAGTATTGGTGCTTCTAGAGTAACAAATCGCGTTTACAATACCGGAATCAACAATTGAATCTATTTTGGGATTTCCAATGAAATATCATTTGAATTTCAGCCATGGTATTGAAACTATGTTTTGACTCGCGTGGTTCTTAATATATTGAAATTGAAGGATAGCGTGCCATTTCCTCTGAAAACGATATACTTCACGTGATCCAAACCTAATGATCGATTTCAATGGTAGCGAGTGAAATAAAAATATCAAAAATAGGCATGTCGAATTGTCGTTTCAATCACTCAAAGCTCAACTCGTTACACCACATACCAATTCTGATTCAAATGGAATACAAAATCGGTTTCAATTTATCTGTTGGATTTAATCCTCGCTGCTCTCTAGTTTCAGTACTGAATAATAACATGTTTTTTAATTGGAATTTTCCAAGAGTGCGAAATAAACATTCAGTAGGTATGAGTAAAAAACTATACTTTCTCTACGTTCATTAGATGAATACCGATATTATTTCTTAAGTTTTCTTGAAACTTTAAGTTGAATTAACGAGATGTGCCTTCTGATACCTGGTCTCAGAAGAATTCATGAGTGAAATCTATCGTTATTGAACTGGCAGTTTTGAATCATTTTATTTTTTATCACACCGATTTCAAGATCGTACAGACAAACAATTTTTTTTCGAAAACAAGGCGAGATACGTCAAAAATTCAAGAGATGAAAATAGTTCATTTTTGATTGCAGAATTTGAAAAAATAATTAATCGCTACTAGAATCGATATATCGATAAATTTACGCATATACATCGATTTTTTGCCAGGCCTATAAGAGATTCGTTCCCACATCGCCCCAAAACCCGCGCATCCCCAAAACAGCACCCCCACCCCCCAAATCCCACCCACGGCCAGGCAAAAAGCGTCATCAAATCTCGAGGAAAGCGACGCCCGAGCTAAGCCCCCGCGTCCGAAAAGGCACCTCGACGCCCAGTATTTACAGTGATCCCCGTAATAGAGTTTGGAAAAACTTGCCGGCGGCCGTAAATCAAAGAAGGCGCCGATAAATAAGGACATCGGGAGTCCAACTGGGAGTCTCGCAGGCCGCATCAGCACATTCTGCTGGCGAGCGCCGTAAAATGAAGCGTCGCGACGGCACAACAACAGCGGCGTAGTACGTGCGTGAGCGCGAGAGATGATTGGATACGGTAGAGGCACGTAAGGCAGACAGTGGAATCGCGGAACCGGAGCGATGCTGGAGCAAAAGTTTGCAAAACAAAAAATCACTTCGTACAGGGTGGCTGTTTTTTCCATGGGATCGTTTTGACCAGGGGTCTCCAAACTACGTATAAAAAGACACATATTGATAATAACTCGGTTTTTTTATTGCTAGGTAGAGCATTGTCGATCTGAATGTACACCTAGTAGACGGTATTATATTGTCTGTTCACTGGAAACAATGACGTAACTTTCTCCGTAAGGCAGAGACATCTTCTCTTAATAACCGTGAAGTATTTCAAACTTGAAGTGTCAAACCGGGCATATAACCTAACGTTTTTATTAACATTTTGAATCACGCGCTCCCGTTTCAAGCACACAATTGTTCGATATCATTGATTCATTGTAAAGAGAATTAAGAAACAGAAAAAAATATCGTCAGTCAGTGTCAGTGATATGACTGTGAAAAATGTGTAATGTTACAAAGTAGAAAGAACGTGTTTCAATCACCTAAGTTGAATTGTATATTTGCTCCACAGCCAGTGAAAAATGCCCAAAAAAATTAGTTCTTTTTTCAACTGAAACACCACACAACACTTACATTAACTTGTTTTCAACAATTTTCAGCAGCAAAAACTAGTATATATGAAGAAATTCGCCCTTCAAAACATTAAAACCAATCGAGAACCGAGAATGTCGGGAGCTGAACTTTTCGTGACAGTGTCAAGATGACACCAAGAACGATACATTTTTCTAAAAAATATTTATTTTTCACACTAAAAAGTGTTGAAAACAAGTAAATTTGAATGTGTGTGGTGTTTTGGTTGAAAGGAGAAATATGAAAACTGCCAGTTGTTAAGCTCGATTTATAAACTCCACTACCAACTAATTTTTTTCAAATTTGGTCCGGGGAGCTATTCTCGAAGTCATGCGACTTTCTCGCGTATACGAATGATATCGTATGAAATTATTCCTTTACGTCAATTCTCGAACTCCGAAGTAGAACATACGAAATATCCATACGAACTTTTTGAAGTATGCGCACGAAAAATATGACAACATTGCACAGATACCAGTGTTCCCAACCATATCGAGAGAATATGTCTAGGAAAAATATAAACTCCACTAGTTTTAGTCATAATATTTTGGCGGATAGTTTACTTCTTTGAGAACTTTATGTGTTGATATGATACTACATCAGCAACTGCAATGTATATGAGTTCCACATCTCCGGAACAGAGAGCAGAGTTGGTGGAGTATTGAAAAATCATCTAGGGAAGTTCACAAATGAAAGGTATCACTTAAAGAAGCGAGAGGTTCATGGGAATCCTAGCATCATCAGAAACATTGAATACTATGCCGGGAGCAAAAACGGATTGGAAGAAGTGGCAAAAGGCAATGAGAAATATTTGATATAGTTACTTACCTCAACAGATCACAGAATATTTTCTTTCATTGTGCAAACTTATTTGGGATTCGCAGAACCACATTATATAGGAGATAATATATATTCTATAAAGAAATGTATCAGATGATAAAAATGGGCCATTTTACAACTCCACGGGACAAATATCAATCAGAACAATAATAAATACTCGAAAATCTACATCAAAACTGGAACCAAATACAATTTTCTTATATTATGTCACTGTCAGCGGCTGAAATTCGTATGAAAATATTCAATTTCGTACACACACACCTCCAAACGTATGAGATTTTTCGTATACGAACTACGACAGACGGTTCGAGAATACGAACTTGTCAGAACTATGCGCACTCTGTCAAAATTCGTACGAAAATCGGCTACGTATGATTTCGAGAATAGCACGCCTGGTTTTTTCAAAACATTTGAGATTACACTCCTGAATCCAGCGGTGAATAATACAGAGCCATTCAAAAAGGATTCTTCGCTGATATCTGCTGGTTTTTTATCGCACCTACTATTTTGACAAAATCGTTAAACTATGCAGATTCTTGCCATTTTTCTGATTCCACTCTTTTATTTAACAGAATATATTTTCGCAGCAAGTTTTGCCATCATTGGAAAAATAAACTGTTGACTGATTCAAGCTGCTATTTTTCATTGAATCTTCTATTGGATATTTAGAAAAATAACGTCATGTATTGTACAGGGTGGCACTGATCTGGTAAAATATATTCTCGAATGCGATTGATAACGTCACTGGACAAGCGTCCAACGCGATAATGGATTTCTTGATGCCCTTCAGATATGAGAAGATTACGAGCCAAGCCAATCCTGATATTTCTTCCATCTGGCCAAGCGAAGGAAAGGTAATTGGGATCGGCACCTGACCAGGAAGAATCAGGAGAAGCACAGCTGGGGATGATCGGTTCTACAAATTAAGTAATCAGATATTTTCCCAGGTTTTTGATGCCACGAGGTACGGGTTGAAGAATTTCTTCCAGCTATACGCTCGTTCGGATTAATGGAAATGATTGACGATTATTCGAAGATTTGTTGATGTTTTGATGCTTCAACAACGTCCTATAAGTTGAAAACGTCTATACCTTTTCCAATTTGTTTATATTTCATATTAGTCAATTCAAATTCAAAAAGCATCAATGGAATACGACAAGAGCTCAGATTTAGCCAGATATTTTTTGTTGTTGTTTTCGAATACTAACTCTTATTGGTAATTTGATGAAAGATGTTCTGACAAAATTTTGTCACACCAGATCGAATTAAATTATGAGTATGAGAAAACCACCGTGAAAAATATCCTGCAAAATATGAGCTCGTGTTGTATTTGGTAAAACAATTCCATGAATAGAAAACTCAAAACAATTGAACTGTATTCAACAAATTACAAGAGGAATAAGTAGAACAATATATATTCACAAATTTCGATATACCTATTGGATAATTATTCGCTGTTCAAGTCTGTTTTTGACATTTACAATAATTGTCAAACTGATACGTCGCGTCGCGTATTGCTTGATAAGAGAACAATACCTAAATGCTACGGTAACGTAATTGATCCGATATTTTTATCCACTTGCATTTCTGTCACTTGCATTTCAAAATTATCGAATTAATTTCAAAAACTAACACTGTATTTCGTAATGCATCATTTGAGTTTCAAAACTGATGAATCAAAAGCAAAGGTTGGATGATGGTTGATATTTTCATTCACCCTGTTATTCCTGTAGTAGTACTACTTTATTTAAAATAGGTAAGCCTAATATACAAACATCTCGATTACACATAAAAAATGTTTACATCACATATATAAAAATATCACAAGATATTGATAGTTATACAAGATAAGTAACAGATTTATAAACCTAAAACAACAATACTCAAACAATAATACTAAAACAATGAACAAACACTTGCGACGCCTTCACCAAACGTGCGTATATATCTAACAGTCATAGAGTTTTAATATACTTTGATAATGATGACTTGAAAGAAGATAAAGAAACTGATTGTTTTATATTCATAGGCAGTTTATTGAATTCATTTGAACCTTTGAAAAATAGCGATCTCATGCTCATACTAGAATTTGTTCTGTGAATATGAAAGTCAGTCCTCATTATTGTCTCATAGGTATGAATTTCATCATTTCTTATCAAGAATTCGTTGAAATAGGAAGGTAGTAGGCCTTTGTTTAAATTATAAATGAAAGTCATACTCATGTAAAATAAACGAGAACTAACTGAAAACCATTGCAGTGTATCCAACATCACTTTAATTGGAGTATATCTATTACACCTCAGTATTAATCTCATTCCTCTATTTTGTAGCTTTTGGAGTTGAGAAATTCGGTTTTGGTTAAACAATTAAATTATTGTTGCACAATAGTCAAAGTCAGGTTTTATAATGGAATTATAAATGGTAACTCTGGCAAACATGGACAGCTCTTTTGAAATTCTTGAAAAAAGTACGCTTCTGGTTCCTATTATATTACATATTAGATTGTAGTAGACTAATTTTGAAATAAAGATGATTAGTTTCGAAATTGAAATGATCTCGGAAATGACGAATTTTGAAATTGAAATGGATTTGTTCAAAATTGAATTGCTTAATTCGAAATGAAATTGACGCAATTTGAAATTGAATTGATAATTTATGTCCGGGGCGGCCCGGAAGGCACCTTGACCAATATTTTTGACCAAAAAAATTTTCGCCACTGATTTTTTGCGTATTATTTTCGCATTAAGCAACTGAAACTACAACTTTTCGTCTTAGAATCACTCAAAGAATCATCCCTTCGAGTTTGGCCACGAACTAACATAACACCCTGTATAGTGAGTATAAGTATAACATAGAAGTCGTCAATATAAAAAAGAAACAACACTCGTTCTAGGACTGTGCCCTGTGGAAACTTTGGGCACTAAATAATATAAAAAAAGATGAGAAAACAGAAATCCCGGATTTTGATATATTATAACAGTTGCAAGAGTTATGAACAAGCAGAAATGCGTCAGTTGTGAGGCTTTCAAAATCGAGCCTACATTCAATCCAAAGAGCAAAAAGAAGACGCCATTGAACACCTCCGAATCCCCTTCTGGATTTTCTTTCATCTTCTGCGTCATATTCAACACGAACACTGATTTCATGAATCTTATATGCTGCGATCCACCACACCACAAATTTATTCCCATTGTTACGAAGCCTAACATCGGTTTCATGTTTTAAATTTTAATATCGGTTCCAGGGGAATCGAAACAGGAACGTGAGGTTTTTTCGTATTTTTTTGCTCGCACATTACCACCACCAGTGGATTTATGCGCGTATAAAGGCCCGTGCAAAGCAGGCTGTACAAATGGCCTATTTTTTCGTTATTTGCAAGGGTGCGGTTAGATTACAATGGGAAACAGCACAGAAGAATGAGATAACGCGATGATTGTTATCATATATCACAGGAATCTCGGCTTTTAATTATGATAATGCGATTTTGAACATTATAATGCTTGTTGAGCTCTTTCATTGTCCGACTACATTTGAAGGTAGATTTATATAATTATTTTGTAATGACTTCATTAAAACAATATCTTTCTCTGTCTCACAACACGCGACAAAAAGAGATTTTCATCTGTGGTTCATATCAAAGTTTGGGATCAATGTTTATATCCTTACTCATACAAGTCTCAATGAGACTTCGAGGGTTGCTTTGCTTTCTGAAACACTTTTCATACACTTTCACAAAGGATCTTTTCATGTTATATGACGGTTAAGTACTCGTGAAATCAACAGTGCTTTGTACAATGTACTTATATCAAATAAAATCGAAAATGTTCTTTATTGTCTAAGATAACAATATCTTTTTGACAAAGCGTGGTGAAGGTTATAAAAATCATAAAAATCATAAGAATCATGTAAAATTATAAAAAAGTCACTATAAATAAAATACATGCTCATGATACATTATTAAAACACATAATTAAAATACACTCAGGTATAAAGATAAACATATTGTGAAAGAATTGTAAGAATATTGTAGAAATATCAAACAAAACAAAAAACCCACTAGAATAGTAGCAACCCAAATTGCCTGAAGCCAACATGAAATTCATATTCATATGTTTTTTCTCCCACATCGTAACATCTGAAATTGATAGTCATCCCAAGACCACATTTTCTCAAGGTTCCCAAATATATTTATCTTTCTGTTAGTACTTAGGTATATGATTCATATGAGTGTATCAAGAGCTATATATTCAATGTTCGTCATATACTACAATGCTTCATTTATATTTAGGTGGTTTATAGATAGCACGTATTTCTGGAGATTTTGACATTTTGGTGAATGCGCCAACGCAGCTTATTTCGTTCAATTGACAATCGACCGAACACTGACAAAGACAGCGCGAAAAGTCTTGTTTTCAAATCAAATTTTGTTTGATGGTTCACTAAACGGCATATTACCAGTTTTGTGTGAAAATTTTAATATGATTTTACTTGAAAACCTTGTCTATTCTGTTCAAATCGAATTTAAAGGATGGTGAAACGCTGTGAAATGTGTAAGAGACGATTTGAAAGTGGTGACCAGAACACAACATTCCACTGGTGAGTTAGTCAGTGTCGTGTCATTCGTTGTATGAACATTCATCACCCACCCTCACATGCAAAACGATTTTTGGTAATTTCAAAACATTCTCGGGTTTCCTTGAGATGAAAAAATATGATCGAGAAAGAGAATATTTCAAGAGACGCTAGAGTTTGCTCGCATCATTTTACTACAAGTGATAAAATGGTTGGCACAAGTGGTAAGAAAATGCTCTAAGTAGTAAGTAGTAGATAAGCCCATATTTAGTAGAATTGATAAGTATATTAACAACATATTTGATGATATATTTCTCAAGTTCGACACTTTGGAACTTTATATTGCCAGCAATTCAGATCAAAAATCTCTCTGTACTTCAAGAATATATGGTTGTAAAACTTCAAGCTTTCGTATATCAAAGAATGTTTTGTGAGATTGGATGTTGAGATAGGTAAATGTAAATATAGGGTTTCATTGTTACGAGTACGGTACTTTTATGTAAATTTGAAGTCCGTAGTTCCTCAATGTCCTTCTTCTGAGGGTTGTTTTGGTCACAAGTGTGATTAGTGACTACTTTCTTCATTTTCTGCCAAGCTTCCATAGACCACATAGCGATTTATTAGGACACCTTCCCATCCTGATCTCATCTAATCTCATCTCCACTCACTCACGAGTGAGGTTTTGGTCATTTGACTTTCTCTAAGGCCATGTTGCTACTACTTAGTAGAGGAAAAGGTACAAATATGGAAAATGCTTGTATTATGAAATAGTAACGTTTCTCATGGACAAATTGTCCACTACTCGCTGAAACTGGAAAACTTACTGATCTAATTTCATTTAAACCCATTTCATGAACTTCGCAATCTGGCATAACTGAAAACTTTTGCAGGTATCTTATTATTAGTGTACAGAAATTAAGGTCAAGCCTCACTGAATCTAGCCTACTACACCCGGGCCTATTTTATTGGAAGTTGAAAATACTAGTTTCTGTATAAATGTAATCAATATTATTTTATCAATATCCTCCTTTGATTACCAGTTCGATAGTCCTCCTGTTCAAGTACGAATTCTTTGTAAATAATATTGGATATATTGAATAAGAAATACGTCGTTGATGAAAAGCTGAAGTGCAAAGAATGTATGAAAATCCCGTACATATAAGCGTAGAGGAAAATCTTTCGACACGATCACAGGATGGATGAATTCCCGAACGAAATTGAATAGAATAATAAAAGCGAGTGGATTCAAAGAGGTCGGATTTTATTCCATTCGGAACTCGAGTGCCTCTCGACGTTTGAGATAGACAAATTCAACACCACCAGCCCTACTTCAGTTGGCTTAGTGGATTTTGATCGGTATACAGTGAAAAAAAAATACACCAGCTAACACCATCCTGGTGTCCCCTGAGGTCCACATTATTCACCACTGCATGTGTTATGTGACCTTTCCCATAGGTGTTTTCGATAATCAAACCCAGTTGTGAGAAACACTAGTGCAAGTGCTGAATTTAACAGAATGAACAATTTGGTAGTGTTGTTTATGCATTTCAGAAAGTGCGATTTTACACCGCAGTGGTGTAATGCATCATTGTGTGATTCTCTTTATGCATGCGAATACTTTTTTGGTGGGAAGAAACACCATATCATGAGTATATTCAGTAGAATCAGTGCTTTTCTTCAACACCTCACTAGGTTGGATTAATGAAATATAATTTATGAACTAGACTCAAAAGAATCTAGGGACAATTCGGTTGATGACAAACTATTTTGGTTCATTAATCCTTATCAGTGGCACTAGGGCCTAGGCCAATTGCTTGAATTGCTACAGATTTGTATCAATATATGATGCCCAATATTGAAATCAAGTATGGTAGGAAGGAAGTCAGTGCCACCTATTGGCAAAAGTTTTCAGGTTTTAATATCGAACACATGAGCGCATGACATTCACACCATTCACGTGCTTACATGCAATATTTTTATCAATTTATATCAAATCTGGTGTTTTCAGAATGCAATACTCAACCAATGATTATTGACAGCAAATTTGATGATTAAAATACACCGCCTCGATTCCATCGTGATATGACATATTACATTTCAACCATTTGGTGTTTCTTATGATTTTAGATTTCAAAATCGTTCTACTTCACCACATTTGTGTCATTTCTCACTATTGAGATCAGAATTGACACCAATGAACACTAAATTGTGAAAGGTAAGGGCATAACTTTGATTTTCAAGTGTTGATTTCGTGTCGATTTGCTCTGAAATCCATTTGTTTTTTATACTGTGTGAGATTGAAATTGCAAATCATACTAGAAGGCACAGGTACGGTTCGTCACCTTGAAGAGGTCTTGGATTCTGAGCTGATTCGGATTCCATACTGATCTGAAGGTCCCGCTCTTCCAGACTCTTTGTTTGGTTCCCAACTTCAAAGTAACGGGGTACATATCAAACGATAATTTTCACCGCTGGTTATTTCAAAGAAGGAAAAACTTAACGATGTTTTATTATAACCCGTTCCGGAGCTTGAGTAATATATACCAACCAAGAGGTAATTGTTTAGACCAAATTGAAGCCCATTTACGTTCATTAGAGCGCAGAATAATATTCCTACAAAGGGTGGCAGTGTATTTTTGCGAGGGAGCTATTTCCTGAATGGTATAAGATATAGAAAGACGATTAAATTAGAAAGACAGTGGAGTAGTTTGACTCAATTCAATATGCTGTTTCGAGAAATGAAGTCAGTGGTTCCTGAGATCGACTACAGGGTGGTAAAATTTTGAGGGAAAACAATCGTTCATGATATAACCCTACATAATTTCGTGATACTATTTGACAATATAATTTATTTTTGCCCTTGGTAAGTTGAATGAACTGTTCCATTACATCTAGCGAGACGCAAATAAATCATTTCTATTTTTTAAGCGAAAACCGCACGTCAAACAAAAAAACATCGTGTCTTAATGGATTTTTTTTAATAAAATAAACTTTCTTCAATGTATTTTCAATTAATTGTTGGTTCTGACGTCAGTACTCCATGACGTAACGTGTTTCTCTCTGACGTAAACATGTTCCCCAATTGACATTATGTCAATTGGTCCATCTGTTAATTCTAAATTGTTTAATGGCAACGACAACGTAGTGACGTCATCACGTGTCGCAGCTGAAGCAGTCATCAGCGACATGTAACAAAGCGACACCAGCGCCACCACTACGCCATCTGGTGGTCGTTTTGTAAAGCACTGGATTAGAATCGGTATAGCCTATCTACTCATGTCATTATTGAGAATTGCCCTGTATAAATAGGTGAGTGCCTAGCTGATTTGGGCACTCATAGTTCTTATCGTGAACGTATCAACAACCATTTTCATGATTATACAGTTTTTTATTACAATTACTCAAAAAGTCATCATGTCGATATTGATGAAACTATATTTGTTCGTAGTAAAAAGAGACTTCTACTGATGTTTTCAGTTCTACTTAGTGGTATCGCAGGTTACATGAATAATATCAATAGTGGAAATAATGAAATTGTAAGTCGCTGTTTATCAAATACAGTTGACCCAGTGACTGAGTTTTATCACCGACATTTGAACTCAGCGTTATGATAATGCCATATTCAATATCTCATCACATCCCTTATTAGATTCATTAAATAGATAAAATGGGACGCACTAAGCAGAATCGGAGAAAAAATTGACATCATCTGCTGGACCTTACTGGCCGTAAAATCCCCCAAACGGCTGCTTCCGCAGGACCTAAATGACCTAATAAATCTCCGAGTATTATTTCAATTTACTTCCTTTATTTCCCATATCCTCACACAATGCTGTCGAAGCCGAAGAAATAAATAATTTCATATAACAATGAAGGCTCAGCAGATAATGAGTCATAAATTGCGTGGAAAATGAATGAAAAGGCTCGGAAGATGCGAAGGAAAGAGAGAAGGGGAAATCTTGATTTTCCGGCAGCCTGGCAAAGGCTACCATTGATTTCGGCATCTGCGTTCATCCAGAAACACAGTAAATAGGAGAAACGTAACATAGTCCGAGAGCTAGACTTTTGTTCGACACGGAAGTCAACCCCTTTTTGGGCCTTATTTCGAGCCCTCAAGATCGACAGTGAAGTCTCGGACGTAATCTAACGCAACTACAACTGTGAATTTTGCCTTATTGGTAATCTCTTATAATCATATTGATATAAATAAGTCGAGAGAACTACTGAAAATCGTCAGGTTCGAAGAAGAATATTTGATGCCCAAGCCCAAGATGATAAATTA
Organism: Chrysomela aeneicollis; assembly: GCA_029955515.1. Lineage (NCBI taxonomy): Eukaryota > Metazoa > Arthropoda > Insecta > Coleoptera > Chrysomelidae > Chrysomela > Chrysomela aeneicollis. Next base: position 8,205,396 of record JARUHQ010000022.1, read on the forward strand.
TCTTCTAGATGGTTTCAGTGACGAAGATCCCATAGCTACTTTTTTTATGTTCTGGTTCTCACGAAAAGGAATATCCTGTAATGTTCATAGAACATCGTGAGAACCAAGGGAAATAAGGTAGGAGTTGGTGTTCTTCTTAAATCTCTTATTACAGTTGATCGTATGCCTCGGGGAACACCTCCCTAGGCAATGAGTTCCAAAGTCTCGATGTTCGTTGGATGAACGAGTCTTTGGAAGGGGTCTAAAGTGACCACGAAGGGGTGTGAAGACTGAACTTGACGAGTTAATCTTGAAGAGACTGTCAATTGAGGAACGATTGTTGATATTCCAGAAGAGCATCGCCCATGAAAATATCTATAAAATAGAGATAAATCGCCAACTTCTCTACGGTGTTCCAGAGAAGTGAGCGAGTTTGTAAGCGAGGCATCACCGACGAGACGAATTGCCCTTTTTTGGACAGAATCCAGTATTCCAGGACAAGTCGGATCTGTGCCTTATAGATCATAACCAAATTTTTGGGATACACATTTGGCAATGAACTGAAAAAATCCACTGTAAAAAAGGTCTGATGACTATGCTTCCAAATCTTGGTACCTTTCTTAAAAAAAAAACAGACAAAAACAACATCGCATTTTTCACCGCTGGTTTCGCAAAACTGTAAATCGCGCAACAGTAAACTGGGCTGCAAAAAAAAATTATATGACACACGTTCCATACAACGCGTGCGACAAAATAGGTCTTATAAACCTTTGTATCATGATATAATATTACAGTTGTTTATTCATTTCAAATCAAGTTTTGTGATACGATGATATTCATCATCATTTTTCAAAATTCAATGAGGAATCTAAAAATGCAATGATGTACGGGGTGTCCTATTTTTAAATTACCGAGTTGCTGTGCTTTTTAGAGACAATAATACTTGAACCATCAATGAGATCGAATGATATCGTACAACTTACGTATTCAACATTATTTTTTGATATGCAAAATGAAGAAGTTACAGGGAACGACGGACTTTTGATTCTCACTATACAGTGATGAATTCGTCGTAAAGATTTTTGACTTATGATTTGAATGATTACTTTATTTTAAAGTTCTTCTTAATATTTCTAGTCGTTGTATTTTATGGTTTCGGTGTGCTTCATCATAGTGCCTATAAAATAATTGTTCAAGCAACAATAAGGTTCCAATCCTCCGTTTCTATATAAGCTAGCCCCTGAACTAAATATACACACTGATCCCAGATCTGCGTTGGTAAAAAAATGAACAGGAGAAACTAAAATAAGTGTTTTCTCCCAGAATCGTTTGTAACAGGCGGTAACTTCAGAAATCACGAGGCGAACATAATGATGTGTTTAGGCACGTTAGACTGAGCACCATGTGTAATCTGGTGGAAATACCTATCTGACCGATTCAGTCGCTGTATTGGTTTATTCGTCTGTTTGCAGGATAAGAAAGATAACATCGCTGTTTTTCAAGAGCAGTACACATTTTGGTTCAAGTATTAGGGTGTCCCGAATTTCTTGAATTTTGCAGTTCTGTTTCTGTTGTTAGTGTTAACAGTTAGAGAAATTATTGATATCTATTATAATACGTCGTAATACGTCGTGGTGGAATCCACATTTTGTTATTTGCGGATTTTTTCAAACGGAAATACTTGAATAAGATACATTTGTCAAAATAATATACCGCTTATCATTTATCTGATATTTAAGCCAACTTTCTTATTTCAAATAGATGCTATAGTTTACTTAGACTTCAGAAGAGTCAACCTTGCTGTAATTTTTCGTTTGCGATGCTCCAAAACAACCCTTCCTTACTAGTCAACACTATACTGGGCTTCATCCGAATGAGTTTTTCATGTCTTTCATGGAAATAAGGATCTAAATTCAGTTCAATCAGAATTTTCAGCAAGGCTTGTTGTATCTTCTTCTTGGTGTTTTTGGAATTTTGAAATGAATTGAATATTTCGCATTTGGATAGTTCGTTATGCAAATGTGTGGACATGGCTTCGAATTTTTCTGTTTATTCACGATTCCATTCAAACGTTCCTTGTAGGTATTTTATGATTTACTTTTCCTTGCATGGTTGCTTCAATACGTGTTGTCATAACATTTTCGTTGATATTACCCACGTTTTTATATATACATTTATCTTATAACTTTGAGGGGAAAGAAGGATTTGAGACTTTCATTTTGTTTCTCCTATCTCTTTTTCACGACATAGTGTGAATATTTCCCATAAATATCACATTTTTCACAAATAAAAGATTTCTGACTCAAATAACTTGACAAAGTACACCTTAACTTCTTCTAAAATGATTGTTCAAATGAAGGTATTGGAGATTTTTGACAGAATATTCATCTTTTACAATATAATAGAAAACATTATCTCAAATTGATTTGATTTTTTGCTTTCTACTTGATGATTCTGCAAATTCAGAACTGTTCGTCATATTATCTTATGCTTGTATATGATAGGTCACCAAAAAAAGTATACATTCTAATGATGATTAATTGGTAAATGGTAAAAATCTTAGAACCGAAATGAAGAAGAAGGCAATTTTTATTCTCCTAAACAAATAACAGAAAGTGAATATTCCATTATGGAACTAAATGACGTGAATTTCCGTGGACTTCATAACTGTCAATTTCGGATTTAAGATGCGGTAGTGCCGCAAAAACACGACCGAACGTGAAGCGATGATGACGTTAGAAGAAATTATGGAATTGATACGAACTGGCCGAAGCATACAAGTAGAAAATAATTTCTTCTGTTTCATATTTCATGATTGAGACCCAACTCGTACATTAATGACGCGCGTTTTCGTATGCAGCTTGACGATCGGTCGTGTTCCGTAGCACCACCGCATATTTTGTGTGTTTATTTTTCTCATTCTCTTCGCTTCAATTCAAATTTCCAAACTATATCCTCTTTTTTTATTTATTTCTATTTGCTTCACATGCATTCAACTTCTGCTGTTTGTTACGATATCCTTTTGCAAAATCTGACGCATGCGCAAATCGATCGAGTTTTAAGGTGTAAGTCGTAAGAGATAATTGTTGGCCAACTTTTCTTAGGACTTAAAAGATTGAAATCTTCTTATGACTCATTACTTAAAACTTGAGACTTAAAACCTATGCAAAAATCCACCGTCATTTTATTGGTGTGGTTTGATTCTGTTCTTCACCTACCACGTAGTCAATGTGAGTATCGGACTATGTATTTATATATTCCAAAGTTATCTGTGGGTATATTCATCGGTTATATATATCCAAGTTAATGGCTTTAATAAAATTGTTTTATGTCCCGTAACTCCGCAAATATTGTATTGTCTTTTCTAGTTGGAGTTGGTCTTTCCGGCGTTTTTATTGCCTGTTCTTCGAGTTACGACCACATCGATTGCAATAACGAACATACGGTATCTTTCTGCCATTCACTAGTGGAATTGAGCACTTGTGGAAAAATAAAATAGTAGGGATTTGGTGCTTTTTTACGAAAGAGAACTGAACAAAAATTGCACTATACAGTGTGTCCCATTTTCGACACTCGATATCTCAGTTGTCTTCGGGGATAGAAAGTTGCGGTTTTCACTTTACCTGCCTACTTTTTTGTGAAACAAACATTGCCGAAAACGAAACTTTCATAGCTCGCTTGGAACCCTCCCGTAGCTCAGCAGTCTTACAATTTTCGATATGAGTTGTCATTGATATAACCGAATGTTATGTTTTTTTAAACGCGGAACACCCTGTATATGGTTAAATATTTGGAACATAAAGAGGGTGAAATGAAAATTATACGTTTAAAATTATTATTTAATATGACTATTAGACAAATCAATTTGTTAGTAATAGTTTAGGTAATCATATCAAATAATAATTCTAAACGCATAATTTTCATTCTACCCTATATATACATAAAAAGAGTGGTAAGTGATTATTGCGCCTAAATATCTATTTTGATCCTTACGATAGATATAAAAACTGAAAATTATCTGAATAAAGTGCGAATACTCGAAATATCATAAACGTTATATATATTTTTGAGAAGTTCAAAGCATTTTTGTTTCTAATATTGGGAAATATAGAGTGTTTCATTCAAAATGACAACACCTCAATAATGACAGCTCGTTTCGAAAATCTGACTACGCCACTGGATTCTAACTAAAAATATGTGAAAACTCAGTTTTTACTTTCCCTATAAGTTGTGAGATAGCTGTGATACAGGGGGAGCCCAAAATGCAATATTTTCAATTCCGCCCTGTATCTCGAAAACGTAGCGGGCTATGGAAGTTCTGGTTTTGGCAAGTTCTGGTGAAAAATGGAAAACAATCACAATAAAATCAAGAAGATTCGTATCACATATTATAGAAAATGTTATAGTTATGAACACAACCTAACTCTATACGATTTAATCAATCGTTTATTATCAATACCATCAAGTTTTTCATTAATTTAAAATGGTTCGGAAGTTATAGCAATGCATTTTTTCAATATTGTTTCAAGAGATATCGTTGGAAATAATAATGTCAAGAAATCATTTCTAAATCTACTAAGACTCCTCTCAGATTATACTCTTACAACTATTTATTTTATATTAAAATTGATCGCAAATTGTCAAGGATTTTATCGGAACACCAGCAACATCTGTACTTGCGAAAAGCTAAGAAGTCGGCTAGACGTTGACTCCATAAGAAGTCTTAAATGTGTCTTACTTCATAGCTTATGAATTCCAATTCAAAAACATAGATTGTAATTTCAGTTTCCTCAGAATTATCATTTTCAATTTGTATTTGGCATTTTGTGTTCAATAAATGAGAATATGTTTGGTTATGTTCAAATGTTTTTTAGAAATAAATACGTTTCTAGGTACCTATTTCAAAATTTCTTGTTTTCTTGACAGGACAAGACAAGATCTTGAAATTTTCGAGAACTTGGCGATCCCTACGACTAGGATCACAGATTGACTTCCGAGCGACGTTGCCAAGTATGGAACCATGACGCGAAAGTGAGAGTAAAGGGCAGTAAACCAAATCAAAAATACTTCACGTAACATTATTATACGATATGATAAATAATCTTTTCGAGTCGTTTTATCTCCTGATATCAAGTGATCTCGTGAACGAATAAAAAGAGACCGGTGAGAGTGTCGTTTCAAAACCACATCCAGTTTCCTGGATGTGTACCGTAACAAAACGAACTGAATGAAAGAACAACTCACCTTTTTTGTGGTGTTCCAGCAGACCTGGCGCATTCGATAACTGTGGTTTCCTTTCATTGTTCGAGAGTTTTTGTTAGCGCTTGACGATTGTTTCTGGTGACGAACGGCTTTATTGGGGTCTTTTCCAGAGAGAAACTTTTTATTGTTATTTATTCACGGAAATATCGTTTTTTTCTTTCTCTGGGTGGATATTTTTTATCGCCACGGCCTGCCGAAATAAATTATTGATATCGTCGGATTGCTCTATTGACTGAAGCGTTTCAGATCAGGATGTCAAACTGAGACACTTGTGAGGGATATTATATATTCTTCGATTTTTCACCCACAAGTAGGTACAGGCACAGATAAAAAACCTTGCAGATGAGACAGTCAGACAGAGCGAATAAAATTAGAGAGAGATGTCGAAAGCGCAAAATTTAAAGGTCCAGTCATAGATATGCGCAGGTGCTGAAATATTGATCGAGTTATGTTTACTTTACATCGTTGTCACCATTTTGTTAGTTAGGTTACAAATTTTTCGTTTCACACGATTAACGATACAGTACTTCGGATGGGTAATTTTTAACATATTTTCCTTAAACAATGATTCAAAAGGAAAAGTAATAAAGGTTTCGAGGATTATCACAGCACAGATTGAACAATCTCTGATCATAGGTATATACCTTCATTATCTGGAATGTGAATCAGGTACAATAATATGTTTATTGGCAATCATTACTGTGTTTATGAAGATTGCAAATCATCTTCAAATGAATCGGAGAACATAAAATTACATTGTTTTCCAAATGACGGAAAACTTCGAGTAAGTACTTATATTGAGTGATATTATCGATTTCAATCAAATTTTTCATTTGATGAGAATATCACAATTTTTGCTATAACTATATCACATTTCGAATTGAGGTATTTAGAGTCTGATCATTAACCTATTAGATAATTGAATCGTGCTTTATTTTTCCTGATGTCAATCAATGGGCTACATTCGAAATATTCGAATTTCATCGTAAAATTCATTCAGAATACATCTTATTCCTGATTTCTGATGACAACTTGTTCATAATAAATCACTCAGAAGTTGGTAACCTTTTATACTGGTGTTGATTATGCATTACTAAAATGACAACATTGCAACGACTATCCGGCAACTGCGATGAGCAAAATTTAAAGGTCCGAGGTGAATGAAAATGGATGTCGGTACATCAAACAAAATGGGCGGAGTGTCTCATCTGTAAGGTATTCTAATCTGTGGTACAGGCATATGGACGGAGTCAATGAGAATTTTTTATAGGACCACGTGAGAAAACGTCATAAATCACACTGCTTTGTTGGATAATAGCTCATATCACCATGAAAGAAAAAAGCACACGTTATCGAATAAAATAATCGCACGGTTGCTTGTATGGATAGAAACAATTAGGTATATTAGTTGTTGCTCACTGTCACTATAAGCGCTTTTGTTGTAACACATTCATATTTGTTGAATTTTCTGCCTCTCTTCGGATTGTATGGTGATTCCGTAACTAATTTCAATGTGTCAATGAGACATAACCTCTACATTCACTTTGATGGAAATTAGTCTGGAACTATTTCTACTACATGTCTAATGATGTTTATGGCAGCAGGTGACATCATCTACAACTTGCTACCAAAGAATACGGCTTGCATCACATAAGTTTCCATTTTTTACATTTGAGATAACTTATATTTCTCGGTTAATGTCGATACGCACAGTTGTATTCCTGGTTGCGTGATTACCTACTGGTGACAACAGCTAAAAGGTGACATAAGTTCAATAATGAACTTCTCTAATTGTAGAAAAAGTTTTTATTTATCACCTAAAAATATGGAAATCAACAATAATATAGAATCTACACCTTCTGCAATTATAGAGGCCAGGCCGCTTATCTTTGACATGACTTCCAGCGAAATGAAAATATTTATGGTCGTAGAAAAAATAGTGAACACTTTCCACACTTGTTAACTATGTAATATACCTACTATTACCGGAGAGTATGAAGATGCGTAAAATTTTTCAACAGGCATTACTGTTACGCACCTCAGGTACAGCTTAGTAATCAACAGTTTCTGACACATTCTTTGGCTTCTCTCTTTAAGTCTAGCAGTTCTAAATCTACAGAACATCAGTTTCAAAATCAATCTGTTCGAGCGTTCTTGTTGACAAAATTATACAGGATAGTCAAAAGTTTTATGTTTGATGGAAACTCAGTATGCACCATGTATTCACCGCAGATATATGGTTTAAAATCGTTCAAATATAATCTGTGCATATTGTGATGCCTGAAGCCTGATCAATCAATTTATATTATACTATGCTATTTTCCAATACGCGATGAAACTAAATAGATATTATTGAAAAAATCCACTGAACATTCGAATTGAAATCATTTGAAACTATCATTTCGATGTTTCGAAAGAGGAAATTACTGATATTTAATTCACATCCGATTTCACGATTCGATAATCATCATTATTATTTCTGTCTATCGAACCAATGAGAATACCCACGACTACCAAACTTTATTTAGTGTGTCTTGTTGAAAAGTTAATAAGCCGTCACTGATATCCGCTTATATCTTCTGAAGTAAATTTGAGCAAAACGTGAGATATTATCTAGCAGTCATCCTTCTTTTTATTTATAAATTTATGAGTTCCTCTGAGAGAGTTCCGAGACATTTACACTCTCTCATTTCATGCTGTGTAGAAGCATCTTCGCACTTTGTTTTTTAATTAGATATTATATTTGTTATACATGATCATCCATCAGGATGAAATGTGGAAGAAAATATGCTGGAAAAAAGATATACAGTGGAAATCTTCCTGAATAAAAGGGAGTATGGTTACAAGATGTCCAAATTCTTTGTTATAGGAGAAGCTTCTTCTTCCACCATGTATAGTTAAAGTTGTAGGTAGGGGTCAAAATATAACAGCACGCACCCTGTACAGGGTGGACCAAATTTGAGGCGTAACATGGGGATGGATGTCGTGAACAGTAAGAGGTACAGGGTCGGTTAAATTGTGGCAAAGTTGCGTAATTTTATGTTCAATGAAATGCTGTCGAGAAAATCGGAAATTTCCCACTACTTCCAGAGATATCCGAAGAACACTGAAATTTCGTGAAATCGTTTTGATTTTTTCCTGGTGTTATTTGAAGAAAATTTTCGATTTAAATGGCAGTTCATCATTGCAACTTTTTCTTTCCTACAAGATGACGTTGTCACATTTGCAGTGCGACGTTTCGTCTTCGGCCCACCACCATCAACTTTATTTTTTCAAATGCGGATCTGGATTTTTCAATTTGGATTTGGTTTTCTCTTGATAACGACATATCACAACTATCGGAAACATTAGTATATATGAGAAAAAAGCGTATTGAAATAAATGTATCTTTACAACTTTATTTCATTGTATTTAATGACTCACATGGTGTTAGATCAAATATTCAAAAATATGACCACCTTGTCAAATGCAAAAGCAACAATTTTGGAAATTCTCGAAAGATGTGCCTTTCATCAATAAGTATACCTTTTTGGGATACTTGGGTATAGAAATCTGAACTAATTTACTCACATTTACATAAATTTACTTCAATGCAAACTATGATATTTGAAGCGCTCTCAATAACGAGTGCAACGAAAACAAACCTATAACAAGAGCAATGTGTAGAAGTGAAATGGATAGATGCATTTATTTCAAAAGGCAATTTTTCTTGAGGGTTCATATACATTCACATCTGTCAATTGAAATTTTGTGGACAGAACGCGCACAACGATTAAAATCGTTGGCATGCCATCATTTGTCATTGTTTTTAATAGTGTTTATGGTTTTCAGGTTCAGGAGTTTTTGGTTTTTTCGGTTTCTTTGCTCATTTGATTAATAATATCATTCAATTCAACACTTTGAAATGACATTGAGCTTTCAATCATGTAACATTCGACATCTGATTCTTAATTATCAATTGCATTGTATAAACACCTTTTCAATTGTTGATTCCTAATTATCAATTGTTAATTCTTAGTTAGTTGAATCTATAAACCCAGCATTATTGATGTCATTATCTTTAATTGCCAAACAAATCTTTAGCATTGAGAATCGACTCCATAACGTGGAAGATTCAATAGATTTAGCTTTTTCGACAAAATAAACTTGAAGAATATCGTCATTTTAAACAGATTTGGTTTTGTTCAGATTTCGCCATTCTGTAAAAAGTTGATATAAGTGTTCATATCTGACGTGGATTTTCTGGTCGCTTGTGCCGCTTGCTCTAGGATATTATCGGGATTTTCGGGATTTTCTTCTGAGTTCATTTTGATGGCATAAATTTGATTGACAGAGAATAAACAATGTTGAACATACAGTGTTTGGCATGTATGATTTGTTTCCATGGTTATTCTCAAAGTTTTTCCGAGCGCTGTTTTTGTGCGCTAGCCCGAAATAGCATATTACACAACAAGTGTGGAAAGTGACATATTTCACACGAGTAGTCGTTTAGGAAACGTAACGAGTGAAGGAAATGCACTTTCCAACGAGTTTTGTACACTATTTTTCCTACGACTCCGAATACATTCATTTCGCGGGAGGTCTTGTCAAAAATGTAACTGGAGCGGTCTCTATAATTTCAGGTGGTTTTGATTCGATATAAAGTATTGTTTATTTCCATATTCAAGATGATATTAGAATACTTATCCGACAATTCTTCATTGGGTATGTGAATTACTGATTGATTCAGTTAATTTAGTTTGGACAAATTTTATTGATATTGACACCAGCGTACATAAACAAACACCATACGCCTGCTAGCGCCAGTAATCACGCAACCAGGAATTCAGAACCATAGAAGTTCGTAGTGCGCAAGCGCGTACGAGTTAGTGCGTCCTTGACTCCTTGCAAACATCTGTGATACCAAAGAATCTTCTGGTGATACTGATATTGAACTGATGCAAGCAGCAAGCCGCGCATAAAATTGTAGCCGTACTCTTTTGAATGATCTCACCCACTGTCATCAACATCGAAATAGTTCCAGCAAAGAGTATAGGTTCCAGTTTTAAAGTGAGTTCAGAGGTTATGTATCAGACACATTGAAATTAATAGATAAAGAATTATCGGTATAATTTCAATAAATAATATGAATTTGATTTGAGAACGCTTATATATTGACAGTGAGTACCTTCACAATGTACCTAATTATTTCTATCAATTCAGGTTGTGATATTTTTCATATCAACACTAGTGGTTTTTTTTTTTTCAAATAAACAATACCATGGTGATATGAGCTACTTTCTGAATTACAAAACAGTGCGATTATTGAAGTTTTCATACGGGGTCGTAGGAAAAAGCCCATCTTACAATATTACTAATATAGATGAAAATAAAGTGATTTCAAAAAAGTATGATAAAACAGCTATCACCGAACGCAAAATGTGGAACCTAGTAGAAGCGCCAGCTGGGAATTTGCGTGATGATTCCCAATTGTTTTCGTTCCATTGAGTGCGACTGGCATGACACTGTTCCAAAAATAATCCGGCCCCGCCAACGAAATCTGTCCGAACATGACAGATTCGTGAAAGGTGTTTCGCGTTAACGTGAAACTATGTCGGCTTCCACCGCGTTCCGTTTATAAAACGAAATTGTTTTTTGATTACCTTACGAACTTTCCCAATTAGCCATCTTGAGCCCGCCAAGTCATAATTATGTGACGAATATTGCCTGGAACAAATGTCCAGCTACTTTTTTTTTCGGAGTTCCGTATTACGAATTTGCATAAGCTCGGGATTAGAGGAATATTTTTACGACTGGAGATTGGGGTGTGGAGAGAAGGAAATAAATTTCATTAAGACCTGTTTCATGAAAGGTAATCATGAATCTGATTTACTTATACAAAGACCAATCAACTTCACTACTTCAAACCGTTTCTTCAACAGAGCTTCGTGGATTTTTGGAAAAATTATTGAAAATCATCATATTTCGAATAACCAAGAACGCAGAAAAATTCTTGATTGAACTCTTCATACCAGCCAAAGAATATCAATCCCATTCGAATAATAATAACAACAACAATGAATGCTTTTATAGCGAAAATCTAAATTAGATATAATACAGTTATAACATTGCAACAGTAGAGTACGCACTTCTTTGACAGCAAACCAAAGAAATCGCACTCTTCTACTCAACCAGCATCATCATTGTAATCATCACCATCATCATCGTAATCATCATCATCATCATTCATCATCATCAAAGATCATATGCTCTTTTGCTGTGATAATATGCTCTCAAGTTCATCACTCAACTGCCACGAAATATGACGATATTCTGCGCACTTGACATGTTCATGTGATTGTTTACAGTGTGTACACAAAGTAAGGCATGAATTCATTCAGAAAAGGAAAATTTTTTCGAAAGAATCCTCGGACACGTCAACTTCAGTTTGAGCATTTGATCAATCAGTTCTTTCAATCAACTGTGGAAAATAAATAATTTAATCATTATAACATTAATGTTCTTGAAAATTTCCTTAGCTAACATGACCAAAATTGTGATGTGCACTGTGGAGAAAAATACGCTATTTCAAATGTCACTATCAAAAATAGCGGTTTAAATCTGAAAAACATGTCGATGACGTCATAGCTGAAACATTAATGACGTCATCAATGTGACTAAAACGTCAGAAGATGCGCATCTTATAATAAAAGTTGACGTGTCTGCGGATATTTTTGATATGCTTTTCCTTTTCTAGACATGAATTCATTTCTTACTTTATATTTACACACTGTATATTATTATAACATTTCAAACATTAACATTGATATTGAAGTTAATTGAGGTATATATTAGGTATACGTTCCTTCTGATTAACTTCGTCTACTCTGAATGAATATATTCTCCTCATTAGAAACCTATCTTTGTATCAAACATAAGTACTTATATTGTTTTCATCCGAATATTTTGTGAGTGAATTGTCAAGAATATCTTTCTCTCTCAGCTTACCACTGACATTTTTTGTTCATTAGGTCGATACGTCATCAATATCTGCCATTTTCAGGAGGTGTCAATTTTTATTCATATGTCGTATTCACTTTTTAAAATAATGAAGAGTTTCATCAGAGACTTCATATGCACATGAAAGGTTTATCTCGAAAATGTTTGAAGTGGGAATTCAACCATACAGGATAATAAGTCTACCGATGATAAATAGGTGAAAATGATTGTGATGAAATATCGATTCACATTAGATCCAACTATTAATATGCTTGTCCGTATTTGTACCTATTCAATTATTGCCCGATATTTCGAACTCCATAGTATAATTTTAAAAATGTGCTAACACTGTTCTCCAAATCATTCATCAACTCCATGGATGTAGATTTCAATATCCTACTGAATGAACTGAACATTTTGATTGATACGTTTTTGTTGTTCGTTACCAATCATTTGTCAAGCATCACTCACTTTCCATGGTCGTTTTCAAAAAAAGGTTATTACCTATTCAGAATAATCCACCATATACTGATTCGATTATACAGAACATAATTCATAATGCAGATTGCAGTTGAGGAAAATAAAAGGGGTCTACAAATGGTCTCAAAACTGCATCTGCAGTAGCTGTTGACATATTTTTTTATTAGCCTCTACTGTTCACGGGATCATGTCAAAACGATTCAAAAGTTAGCGCTTGAAAAATAATAAAACGATTCCAACTGAAAATAGAGTTCAGGTATGAAAAAAATGTGCTTCCCACTAAAATATTGGCCCAGAAATGTTGGGATGTTCAATAAATCTACCAGAAAAAATGTTCACAGTTTACCTCCTAGTTTGCATTTATTCAAAATAAATTAGCTGAATTAGGAAAATTTACAAGTTGCCTATAATAAATAGTATATTATGATACAAGTTTCATAAGACGCTGCTCTACTCAGAATCCTGGATTTATGTTTTGAAAAAGCTATCAATCTTGTATATTTACTGATATCTCGATTATCATGTTAATTTAAAGTAGCTTTCAACATGCAATAATATGACCACATAGAAGAGGGCTCAAGAGATTTAGATTTTTCCAGATTCTTTTTTTCACATTATTTCTGTTGCACCAGCTCAAAAATTCATCAGACATTTTATCGTATATTTAAAACAGCTCTTCAAAGTTTCTGCGAAAAATTTGTAGACCGTTTGAGAAGGTAGTATTATTTCCAGGACTTGAAAATGGCGGTGCTTATGTATTTCTGTGGTTCCAATCTGACAAGCGTGCATTGAAACGATATTGAAACACTAAATTTTCAGTAAATCTGGAATAATTATCAATATTTTAACTCTTATCGGTATTTTTTCTCCTATAACAGATGACACTGACAGAAACACAGTTTCTGTTTTACCGATACAAGATATGGCGCCATCTCTGGTACTTTCAGGAAATATTACTAAGGTATATAATCAAGTAGATAAAAGTTTACAGCATATTCTAGTGCTTGTTAATAGGAAGCTGTTTCACCATCCTATATCCACCTTACTACTAGCCTATTTATTCCTTCTTGGAAAAATTTACCGAGTCACTATGGTAACGTGGATTTCATCACTTCTTGATTTATTTTTCCGATATAAACTAAACCTCACTGCATAGGTGATGGATTTCTATCATGCTTGAGAGGTAAAATATACTGGTCGTGCATAAAATGTTGTATGTATTTCGGGCGTAACTTGCTTTTATGGACCTAGGCGTGTACTTACACGCTGCGGTCCATAAAAGCCTATATTACACAGTGAAAAAAAAAACACCATCTCACACCAGCTAACACCGTCTAGTGTCCCCTGAGGTCCTGATTGTTTTAGTGTCAGTTCGAGTGTCAGTAAACACCACTGTAGGTGTTATGTGACCTTTCCTATTGGTGTTTTGAATAATCAAACCCAGTTGTCACTTACACTAGTGTTCATCAGAATGAACACTTTGGTGGTGTTCTTTATGCATTTTCGAATGTGCGATTTGACATCGCAGTGGTGTGATGCACATTATGTGTGTTTCTTGATGCTGGATCCTTTCTCCACGAAATTCTCTTCGGTGCGTTGAAACACTGAGAAGGTACTTGCGAATACTTTTCTCTCTACTTTTCTGGTGTGAAGGAACACCATATCATGAGTGAGCTCATGCGAATCAGTGCTTTTCTTCACCACCTCTGGTGTTTTCCACTAAGTTGGATGACACATTGAAATATAATTTAATGATGATAAACTAGACTCAGAAGAATCTTGGGACAATTTGGACAAAAATAACGAACTGTTTCGGCTTATTTATCCTGAACAGTTGTACAAGGGACTAGGCCAATTGATTTTGATATATATCTAAATCATCGAATATATCTAGCCCAATATTGAAATCAGGTACGGTAGGAAGGACGTCAGTGCCACCTATTAGCAAAAGTTCAAAAGTTCTAAATTCGAACAGATGAGCGCATGAACAGATGAGCGCATGAACTCTGGTGTTTTCAGGATGCAATACTTAACGAATGATTATTGCCACCAAATTAGATGATTCATATACCGCTTCGATTCCATCGTGATATGACACGGTGTAACTTGGTGTTAATTTTATATAATATGTGGTTTTTATGCGTTTACATCAATGATAGCACCATTGAGAATATTAAATTTCAACCATTTGGTGTTTCTTATGTTATGTTTCAGAATCGTTTTACTCCACCACATTCGTCTAATTTTTCACTACTAAGATCGGAATTAGAACCACTCAACACTCAATTGTGAAATGTTTAATAAAAAGGACACAACTTTGATATTCAGGTGATGTTGAGTTCGTCAGATTTTGCTCTGAAATCCATTTAATTGAAATTACACCCAACTTTTTACCGTGTAAGAGAAACGTCAACTTCAAGAGCTGATTTCAGAACAAAAATGAACGACCTCTGAGTCGGTTGCAGAAAAAAACAATTTTGAACTGAAATATGGAAATAGACAGTCTTATCTGATGTGGAAATCAGTTTACTTATCCAAGATCGTCACTTCCCAGCTGTATCCTAGCTGAAATGATTTATTTGCCGACTGTGCAATGGAAATTAGAAACGCGCCGTTTTAATTAACACCGAATTACTCGTGGCTCTCGCGTGCGATTTTTTTTTTTATTCGGCTTCCAACAGGCGAACATCCCCAAAAGCTGCGGGTGGCATTCGTGCGTGATTCGTTCTTTGAAAGGAAATAGAAAACACACGGAAAATAGTTCGAATTAGTCCGATGAAACGAAATGTCGCACAATGAAACGTAACAATTTGGGGTAGGAAGCGGGTCAAAGGATGGTCATTATCGGGCATAAAGAGGCTTTTTTAATTATTTCGACTCACGATACAACATGGGATATATTTCTCGGATTCAGTGGTATAATTCGATATTACTGGACTTGTCAAAATTCCTGAAGCCGAATTTCTACTTGGCAAAAGTCAGTTCATGCATTGACAAAGATTAAAAATAAAGTATCAGATTTGTAAAATATTGATTTGTTCACATTTTGCATGAACAAAATAATTTCAATTATATTTTGCCAAGTATTAAGTATCACAAGTTTAGCTAATTTTCCATTGAATTGAATATTTTTCAGATTTCAATGCCTTATAACTTTTTAATTCATACAGATTCCGATGAAAATCCGATTGGGAATAAACCACCAAGACTTCCTGAATGATGTGATTCAGAATTTCGACAAAAGGTCTGAAATTGAACAGTAAATTTTCGAATTTCTCCTAAGGGTGTTTCCATTTTAGATAGGTCACCCTTTGGCAGTAACTATTCGGAAAATTCATCTTTTATGATTCACTCATCTTATTTTGATGTTATGATCATTACAAGTTCCCGTAAGTGAATACACATTGAAAAAAATTACACCATCAGCTAACACCAGCTAACACCGTCTGGTGTCCCCTGAGGTCCTGGTTGTTTTAGTGTCAGTAAACACCGGCATATTCACCACTGTAGGTGTTATGTGACCTCTTCCATAGGTGTTTTTAATAACCAAATCCAGTAACACTAGTGATAGTGCTGAATTTAGCATAGTGAACACTTTGGTGGTGTTTTTTGTGCATTTCCGAAAGTGCGATTTGACAACGCAGTGGTGTAATGTACATTATGTGATTTTGTTGATGCTGGATCCTTTCTCCATGAAATTTCCTTCGATGCGTTTAAACACTGAGCAGGTACATACGAAGACTTTTCTGGTGTGAAGGAACACCATATTATCATGAGTGTGTTCATGCGAATCAGTGCTTTTCTTCACCAACTCCGGTGTTTTTTACTAAATTGGATCACCTATTGAATTATAACTCATATTTTTTTATGTTCTGGTTCTCACGAAAAGGGATATCCTGTAATGTTCAGAGAACATCGTGAAAACCAAGGAAAATAAGGTAGAAATTGGTGTTCTTCTTACATTTCTGGAGATGGTATGCCTCGGGAATCACCTCCACAGGCAATGAGTTCCAAAGTCTTGATGTTCGTTGGACGAACGAGTCTTTCTAAAGGGACGTTCTGCAGGTCTCTAAAGTGACCACGAAGGGGTGTGAAGATCTCCATCAGAAATTGGTTAACTTATCCATATTTTTTCAAGATCATCATTTCTGAATTGGAAACTTACTTCCCTATGAGTAGAAACTTATTGGGGTGAAGAACTTCTGAATTTATAATAATTCATACAATGTTATACACGGAGTCCTTCCACGATGTTGATGAAATATGATAGTACATGATGTAAGGTTAGTTTCAGAATGAAATGTGTCCTAGTTAGATCCTCCACTAGTGAAGAGCTCCAAATGGAAAAAAATATATTCCGACGGCAACAGCGAGGTGAAAAATCTTTAATGGAAACCCTCTACATTCAAAACCGTATAAAGACCAAGGCTTTATTATATTCAATAGAACGTGTCAGTCTTGTCACCAGTTACGCTATAGTGTATAGAAGGCACGGAACTTCTCTATCAATCTTATAAACATCACATTATACGGCATATGCAACAAAAGAAAAGGCGCGAAAAGAAGGTCACCACTTCATTACTCACATCGAGATGCATTATTCAACGCTACATAATATACCTATAGAGTTTCATGAGATCTATCACCAAAAATTATTTCCGTCTATAGAGGGGGTGTACTAATATTTTCAAGGCTCATTATGATTTGTTTTGTCAACTTGTGTACAATTGCAAAAGTGTTTTTCTATCAAGAGCTCATAAAAAGTAATGAAGCTCAATATATTCAAATAGAACACCAAATATTTCGAGAATACGGTTTCCATAAAATACCTACCTACTGTTTTTGTTCCTTATAGCGGTCATTTTTGCGTATATTTGATTTCATTTATCATTCCACCAATGATGAAATGATATTTATCTTTGAATTAACGAAAGCATCACTGCTTCCAAATCTAGTCAAAAGTTGTAATATGTTTTCAGAAAGTACAAGTTTTTCTCCAAATGTATTATGGAAATGAAGTTCAGGTATACCACAACATGTAATGAATATGGGTCTAAGTAAATAATTTGGACAGGGTTTCTAATGGGATCCTGAAAATTTTTTTGATGAATCATATACAACTTTTCAACCCCCGTTTGGGAGCATTAATATTCATTTCGAGAACCTCCCTATCTGTTTCCTCCATTAGTTGCATAGTAACACATAATTATGCAGCTAATAATGATTGAAGCAAACCCCTCAGTAGGATCATATTTTGAACGTGATTCAAGAAGGGTCTTACAAAATTCATGTGGGTGAGTAATTCGACTTATGGTTTGACTTCAATTTAATACTAGAAGGAAACTTTTCCTCAGAAAATAACCTGTGCTTATTTGAAAAACTGTGGTGGATTTTTCCCTGGTTTAAAAGTGTAGGGGTTCTTGAAATATGTTTTCATGTATTTCTTCTCTTCTTTCATTGAGAAAAGACGTTCTATAATTCATAAATTCATTTCTACAATGAAACATAAAATTATCTCCACATCGGAGAAAACATTTTTCTTCCACTTGCCTTAAAAATAAATATTTTTGTGATTTCCGATGAAGAATGATAATATGGTTTATTTATGAGGATTATTTTTTTGCAATTTTTTTGCGCTCATAGAGAAAATATTGCTTCCAACTTTTGTGGAAAGCATCTTTCCGCACTTAATAAAGGCTAATAACTAATTCGAGTGATGGTGTGTTAACTAATAAAACCATGAATGAATGATTCGCCCATATAAAACTTTAAGAGAATCTCTTTCCCGTATCCTCATCTATATTATATTATGAATAGTTTGATTAAGGGTCAAATTTATTAATGATTGTTCATCCAATCTAGAGTTCGTAGACTGATATTTGTTTTTATTCGTAACTATATCATTAGACTAACTTTTATTATTGACCTCTGAGAAAAAAGAACGATTTTCTAGGTAGAATATAGTTTGGTTTCTTCTGGAGCTAGTAGTGGATGGACGTTTGCATTCAAGATTAGTCTCTGCTGATCATACGTTGAAGAAAATCATTCGAATATATTATCCTGAAACGACAATGTTTTCTATATTTTGCTATAGCTTATTTCGTTAAGCACAGTGCAACGAATATAGTTAAACCATTATATTTTTGAAGGGATAGGTGATGAAAATTACTTTCAAATGAGGTATATCATATATTGTTACTTTCAATTTAAAATAAGGAGTGAATTTGGAGGAATTAATGAGGGATGTACTAGGGATGTATGATATTTCCATTTTTTTTATTTTGCTGATTCACACTGTATGAACAAGCTATAATATTGTACGTACTACAATATCCAGAAAATTATCGGTAATTTTGAAGGACGTGTGTAATTACTCCCGATAATGTCTCAAAATAGTATATTGTGACACACATTTTTTGAGACGCTATTGTGTGTCGTGTGCAATTTTTTCAATTTTGCATTAATTTGACGACTTTTGTTGAAAAATTGATTTGAAATCGATAAATAACAGAAACATCTCCGATAAACAATGATGGCATTGAAATATTTAAAATCTGACGCGCAAGCGTAAAGCTTGAGTTTACACCAGCGGTGAGAAATGCAATGTTGTTATTGTTTTTATTGGTCAATTTGAATCAAATTACACTCTGAATTAAAATTCACCAATAAAAACGTTGAGTTTATCGCTGCTGGTATCACCAAATCCAAAATCGCTCAGAAGTAACTGTTCTGACTTTCAATTGACAGTTCGGTTTCACCAACCTCCGAATAATAAAAAATAAAATGCGTATCGAAATCAAGGCTTCTTTCGATACGGATTTGCATTTCATAATGACTTCATTATAGAACCAAAAATGAAAAATAATTCAACAATCACAAATCACAATCACTTCGTCTGAGTTCAGAGTCAAATCTTGCTGTATCAAAATCAAACTACTTAACCGCTTCCGGCGGAAATTTCCACTCATTTCCTATCATGCCGTTCACACCCTCTCTTCTCCGCGATTAATATCGTTATCTGAACAGATCGAACAGGTACGTACAGGGTGTCCCACTTAAATGTTTCACCCTCTTTTATTCTCATGATTCTTAACATATTTTCGTAATTCAAAACCTTTTCTGAAATAATTTTGTACAAATTTTTTTAATCTGAGCTCACTTTTTCTCAGTATCAACCAAATAGAGGGCAGCTTATTATTTTTTCTTATGTTTTGAGGTTATTTCCTATGTTTCAATCGATATAATGATATATGAATGATACAGTGTCCGCCATAAAGTTGGTTATATACCTAGTGACAAGAATAAATCGTGTTTTCACTCATAATACCACTATAGAGCTTCAATTATTACTAGAAATTTTTTCTCCAACAAAAACATTGGTGTTGAAAAAAAATTTACAATTTTTTATTGAAGCTAGAGTGGTATTTGGTAAGAAAATTTCACACTGAAATATTATTGAAGTCTGGGCGTTGAAAGGTATAGGGAAGGTTCGACCTTGTTTCTCAATTCTCATTGGTTTAGACGCCAGGCAAGCAAACAAGAGGATAGTTGAACGTACGGCTGTATATAAACAGTACAATAAAATACAACTTTGACGAAATTGACTGTTTAAGTCTTATTTCTATTATATTTCGGTGAGTTCTGGTAATCAGAATGAACAATTTCGATAATCGTAGGACACGAATTTGATTTTCATTTCCATTTTTTGTTATTTTTCATAGTCAGCCGCTAGCTACCAAATCCGTATTGGCTATTTTGAAAAATTATCGTAAATTCGTGAATCAACAATTCAGTTCATCATTATTTACCGCCGATACCGTCTGGATACATTGAATAATCATGACAGAAAACTCTGAGCCACTGAGGTAAAGTTGGTAAAATTATATTTACACTGAATGCGCACCAGTTTCACCTATGGAAAACGCTATTAGTATTTGAAGTAAGGTAAATGTGAACGTCATTAAATTTATTAACGTCAAAAAAATTTTTGTGTAATACCAGGCATGCTCCTTCCCCAAAGGAAGAGAGAAACATTTCCGGAAATCGTCCTAGTTGCTATGGTAACGATACAAACTATAAGTTTTTGATGGGTCGAAAATTTTAGGTGTGGAATGTTCATAATTAAACTCTCGCAAAATGTCCATTCCACAAATATTTGATTAGTTTTGACCAAACCCTCAATGAAATTTTTCGATGCCTTGTCGACTTGACCCATTTTTTGGCACCAGTGATAATTTTTTTTCAATTCCCGCCAAATCTGTGGTCACGTGGTATGAGTCGCAACGTATGCATCAGTTGTTAGACATGCAAAAACGAACAACTATTAGAATTCTTCAGAAATTCCAGTAATGAAATCATCTCATTTGAAAACAAAATCTGAAAAATCATCCAAGACGAGTTTTTGAGGATAGAGGGGGTGACACATTTAAGTGGGACACCCTGTACACTCTTCCCTCTCTCGAGCCGGCAGACTTGTTATCGAAAATCGATGTTAATTCGGGGCTAATTCGGAAAGTTACGGCCCGAATTTATCACGTGTGTATCCCCTTTGTTTTATGGGCCTATTTTTGGACGAAATATGAACCGATCAAGTCGATAAATATCGAGAAGTCGTGGACCTCCTCATGGGCGGGTACACGGATTTTACGAAGGGTTTTCCTAGATGATGTATTTGAGGATTCTGGTACATTAAAAAATTTGAGCATGGTATGTATGTATGTATATAAGGCAGATATTAGTCATCCGAACAAGATGTGCACATCTAAAGTCCGTATTACACGGTGCAGAAAATGGTACATTCACTGTATTAAAATGTGAAGGCAATATTTTCTGCATCGTGTATTACAGAAAAACTGAATCTGAATATTCCATCCAAGAAATATAGGACAGGTTCTATTTTCGGACAGATTTTTTGTATGTGATCATGCGCAGTGTGATTATTTCATTGCAGCATTATTGTTTTTGTTTTTGCGAATATTTGTGGGGTTAATTTTATTAATATCATCATATTTCACGAATCGCCTCCAAATACAAATAAAAGTGAGAGTCTTTGGGCACAGTTAGGGCAATAGTGATATGAATTGGACAGCAGAACAAGTTTTGGCACTAATAGAAGAATACCGATTTTTGTATGCTAAAAAGTATTCTCAACAAGAAGTTCCTTCTCAACCATATCAAGTACACCTCTGCCATTATCTCTCCTTCTCAGCAATGATGAAAATTAGACCTATCTATCCTATCTATCCACCTCTTTCTCAGCCGTTCGCGATCCCAAAGCCTAAATGCTATGTCTCTCCATATAAATTTTCATTAATGTAAACATTATTAAAGCACTGCAAGCTGAAGCTGCCACAGTCAAAGAATGATTTATTGGAGACATCCTTGTTTGTGTAGAAAATTTCCAAAAGCATCTCTCAACAAGTTAGGTTAAAATGAGGTTAAAATCCTCATAAAAGCCGTTTGGATTCACATATTGCGCATGCTTATGTGTTGAATTATTGATATCGTATATTACCAAACAATATTTATTTGCAGAAAATTTGTAAATGTTTTTTGTACAAGAGTCTGTTTGAGAAAATGGAACATTTTCTGTATCAATTTCTGCACCATGTAATACGGACTTAATAGGCACTTTGGATAGAGAGTCACATGACCAGTTTTTGTTTATGTTCATCCGAATAGATGGCGATAGCATGTAGTATTTGAAGATTTTTATGACAATTTGACTTTTGTGCTATTATTGATTTGATGATAGTTGGAAGTTGGATGAAATATTGATTTCTGTAGGAACATTTTATTCTGTATTTTGTGAAATGTAACTATAATTTTGCTTTGTGAAGTTCATAGATACTTTCATCAAAATGTTAAATATTTGTCCTAGAAATAAAATGGTGAGTGGTCATGTTTGATTTTTGTAGAATACGTTTTTGTAATGAGTTGGCCTACGATACAAATGAACAAAAGAGTCAGTGAATAGCATTCAAATACTCCACATTGATATACAAGCAAAGAGACAAATAGTGAAGAACCAAATACACCCAATACTCATGTTATTACATATCTGTTCTGAAAATATCTTAATCTGACTTGTTTCAAGAAGTATAGACTATTTTCCTACCTAACACTGGCATACACCAGAAATCAGAATCATTGATGACATGAAAAATGTTTCATACTATCTTGCTGATCCAAATAATTGATTTTAGGGACTTGAAATCTGGATGTGGATATTCAAGCAACTGATATTTGGCTGATAAACCCAGGACTGCGGGAGGCTAGTGCTAATGACTTTTACCTATGATGATAAAGTTCAATAGTTTGGATGACTAATTTCTGGTATAGGCCAAGGATTTGTCGAATAACCGTTTCCATAAAAAAATTTACTAAAAGATACAAGTAAAAAATTTGAACACGAACGTTCGATGAAGAAAATAATGTATAATCATGAATTTTGGAACTTCTCTAATGCATAATTGTTGGGTCATTTATTGATTCCTCAATGCATAAGCATGATTATGAAGGGTGTGACTGGCAAGCAGCTAAAAAAGTAAGGAGACATTTGCTCCCCAACACTCATCAATTGCACCACGCCAATCGACACTTCTTCACGAAAACCATAAACCACTATAAGAGGAGCAAAATGCAGTCACCAATAGAGGGATATAGAAGTTCGGTACAGTGCCACCTACCGGCAGAATCACCAACCAACGTAGTCATCCCAAAATACAGTTGCAAAAATCTTTCTTCTTTCTTAGGTGACAAGAATATCGTGTGAGTGTGTGTCGAATCATAGCACCATAAGGAATATTGATTGTCAGACATTTGGCGTTTCTTATGGATGTGTCTTTTAGAATTTCTATAAATTACCACATTAATGTCATTCATAGAAACCCTGCATTCACCTCGCACCTAGTGTGGGACGAATAAAATAATCTTGTTAGTTGGAAGGATTACCAGAGTGAGCAGATCCATCTTCTTACGTGGTATCTCTCGACGATAATAATCCTAGCAGAACAAACTTGGATCACTCCTTTAAACCACATTCAGTGGGTAATTCAGACGGCCCCATGCACTGCTGTTATAATCATCCCTGGCCGATACATACTCCAATTAATAGCAGCACAGGCCAGGAGACCCTCATAACACTATTGCATCAAGCCACAAAGGGCTATTAACTTTCGACGATGGATACTGTGGGATAATTTAAGGTGATACCGATCAACATCGGAGTCTAATGGAAGATGCCAGAGGCTAACCGTTGCTGGCCGTCGTGGATAACCTGATTCACTGAGCTTAATGAGCCAGCTAATGTCTCGAAGCATGCTAAAGTAGCTCTCCAAACTATATTGGCCTTTCCCGATATGCTAGGTTCCGTGGTAGATGATGTGAACTTCATCATTCATTATAAAAATGTCAAGATATTTGAACAAACCAACTAGAATGCAAACCGAGTTAGTTGCGTCCATGTTATGGTACTCGTTGCGAGTTACGCGAGAAATGTTTCTGGACCAGAGCTTGATTAGCTTTTTCACTCAAGTTTGTTCTGGTTCTTCTCACAACCGTCTTGGAACGATTTTGCCCATGCGCAACGACTCGCTGCAAACGAACACTAACCCACGGAAGAAACCATATTTTTTTTCCTCGACACTGTCTATTATCTCCCTTATATTTTCCCCTGCTGTTAAATTCAAATGTGGGACTATTAGGGCCGGTTTATCAATGTCCAGCTAATGCACACTGACTAACAGATATCTCTTAGCTGTCAGTCAAAGTGTATATTATTCTTTAGATAAATATAACTGTCGGCTATTTCAAGATTTTAACTGACAAAGACTTCCAACCTCCTGTTTGTTACTTGACCAAAAGCTAAAATTTGGTGCGCATTTCTGGTAAAAGTCTCGTTGGCGGAAGTTCAACAAGTTGAAGTGAATGAATTTAGCGACGATAATGAAGATATACTAGAATTTATAGAACATGAAAAAAGAGCATATTATGTTTTGAGAGAAAGGCATGTTAATTTTGAAAATTTCGATGATGAAATTTTTTTCTGCAGATTCAGATTGAAAAAACAAACCGTTTTGCTTATTTCGGAGCGAATAGAACCACAAATTGAAACTCCAGAGTATTTAGCTGCGGCAAGAAGTATTGTTTCATTTGTAATTGATGGCGTTTGATTTTCTCATGCAAATGGCGTAGTAATAAACTCGAAGACATTCCAGGTTGAGGATTGTTGGGAGATGGGAATTCGAATATGAATATGGATTTTCTTCTTAGTACAATGGGCTAGTGGTAGTTGGGAAGCGGATGAAATAAAATCTCACTGTAATAAAGCGCCAGGACAATGACTGCTCACTGGACTCTGCCCTCTGAGGAATCACCTCAAAACGATGGGTAAAACAGAGAGTGATAGTTACCGCTACTGCGAGAACATCGCTGAAACATTTACTTTGCGAATGCCCACGGTCTTCTGCAAGATGCTCAAATTCCTGGAAGGGACCTTCATAGAGCAATCCGATGTCAGAAAACCTAGCTAGCAGAAAACTGATAAACTATGCACGAAGTCTCGGAATCCCGAGACTCAAATAGATCAAGAGTTATGCACAAAAGATCTGATAGATCAAGGTGCTCTACAATCTAAAATCTAGTGGTAGTTATAATATTCAGATACTGCGGAAATAGGTATTGCTACGGAGTTGACTTCATTTTTTTGAGCGGCAATCTATCACTTTGCGCTCGAAATACACACAATATTTTTTCTTCATCTGAGTCATTAATTTCTTCAAGTATACACTATTATATCGAAATTGAATCCAATAATTCAGACATTCGATAGAAGAGAAGAAAAAATTACCCATAGATTGAAAAATAATTGATCTGCCCAAGGAACGACTTCGGGCTGGCGGCTTGAGAAGCCGCGTTTTGAACCCGTTGGCTATTGGGGCTACTTGCAAACTTATGTCTATCCCACAGTTTCAATACGTTATAAACCAAAAAGTTATAGTCAAACTTATGTTCGCTTTGTATTCAACGGACTGGTATTTTTTGAGAAATACAAGTTTAGGATACTTACATTAATATCTTTAGCATTAGTTTTTCAAGTTTATTCAAGTTAGTATGTTGCTCTCTGAATACAACATACCTAGGCATAATAATTATTGTCTGTGTGTGTGTTGTATCCAGGGTTTCTCTGTGTGTAAACGAACTAATGCTAAGAATTTAGGCAGGCAGGATTTACAAGAAAAAATAAAAAAAAAATAAGGAATTCAATAAATTGTCTCTAGTGTGAAGCATAAATCAACACACATGTATTGTGTATTTTATGTGTGCATATTAATTCTATCCAGAATCTTGATAACCATTCAAACAATTGGTAGAGGGCAGAGATAGCAGCAAATGGTGATATGCATTTTATTTATTTATTGTAATAACTATCGTAATATTTTATAGAAAGATTCCTTGTTTCTCAGGATATAGTTCATTATTTCAGTTTTGAAATTATTAAGTTTATGGATTTTTTTAAATGTACCGGTATTGCATTGTAAAATTTTGGAACGAAAAATAGAAACGTTTTCTGGGTTATTGCTTTTTTCAATGTATGTATTGCTAATTTTTTATTTCTAGTTTGTCTAGTTGGTTGAGAGATCTGCTTTGAGTTTTCAGTTGTGTATACTCGAATTATACATTGATGAGTATGATACAGAAGACTGATTGGGAGGATTTTTGATGCTGTTTCGTTTTTCTGCATATGATTTTTATGATGGAATGTAAGTTGTTAACGAAAAACTCCACCCCATATTATGATGTATCTTAGAATGGATTCTACTAGGAAAGTATAAAGCATTAGTTGGTTTTTGCGTTCATTTAGATTCGAGATATGCTAGGTCCAGCGAATGTGCTGATCCAGAACCACTCCTAGTTGTGTTATTGATGTTATTGATGATACTTGATCTACTTCTGAGCAGGTACATGTATTAGTATCAGTACAAGTTGCTTTAAAAAGGTTCATAAAATAATCTGTATGGGGTCATAATTCACAATATTCGCAAGTTCTGCTACTTCACCGCCACTATTATTTTCCATCATGCAACAGAACGATCAGTTCGTTTTCAACAATGACGGATGCGAGCGCAAATATGCTGTCACTTTATGACATCATTTCCGCGCACGAGCGGCAATGCTGTCACTTGATGACATTCCTTGAAAAACGTCAACTTTGTGTTGGGATTTGAAAGCGTCAAAGGCCACTTTGTCAGCCGTTTGTAGAAAATAAAACAACTTACTTGCGTTGAGAGGAATGGCAGATTGCGCAGGTGCCGTGGCGATATGGTGATGGGTGTTCTGTGCGTGCCTAGCCTGGTAACCCAGCACTGGACCGTGGTGGTAGAGCACATGGTGGCCATGACCACCGTTGTGGTGTCCCCTATACCCCGCCACTGTGTTTGCTAAACGTCACTTCTTAACAGGTAGGGACATTTTAGGGGCGGACGTTGGTGTTTCGGCTAGCCTTCTTCGATTCATTCAGATGGACATTATCTCACTGGCTGTCTTGGAATCGGAAAACTGATGGGTTTGTTTTTAGATACCCCTCGCTCGTGGATCGATCGATAAAAAAAATTGATAACAAAGCGCTCGCTTGATTGATAACGGGGATTTTATTAGAACCAATATTATTCGAAATCAGGTATGACGAAACCATGATGAAAATAACACAATCTGTTTATCTCATGCCTGTGATGGTTGAATCTGAAGGAAAATATTCGATCGGAATTGCACTTTATGTAAACACTTAATCTAAGAGATTATTTCACCCATTGGACATCCATAGAACGTCCCATAAGGGCATGCGCTTTTGGTACCGCGGACGTCCATAGTTCGTTATTCGTTTAGGATAGCTCAAATGGCCAGCCTAAAGATATCCTATGGATATCCGTGAGGAACTGAGAAGAATAAAGAAAACTTTTGACTTGTATTTGCTTTAACGTAAATAATCACAAAATTGGATAGAAATTGTATCGAAACAGTACTCCATTAGAAGTATTTTATCGCAGCAGTTTTGATGGTCTGAATACCATTTTGAATAAATCTGGATGAAATACATTTGCGGTGAAGCACGGTTTTGATCGAGGTTTTGATATATTAGAGCACCATAATGAATTAATTCATGAATATATACGCTTCAAGACTTGATGAAAAACATTATTACGATGAAATTAGTATCATTATGCTGAAATAAATTTTGAATAAAACCAGTTTCATTAATTGGAATACATCAATGGCATACTATATGGACCCATCACGATCCTTTTTTTGATGACAAGATGTTTTTTTTTATATTTTATTTCATCTCTTGAACCCAAGAAAAAAAACCTATGTGATATACCCAAGTTCTGAGGTAGAATATTTATATCAATCTACTGTTTCTAGAATATAACAGTATACTTATACAGGGTGATGTCCCATCACTCGATGTCCATCATACCTTAAGGGTATATTCCATGAACAATATCCAAAAGTACCTTATAACTCCTTATAACCCAAAACTCTATAATCGAGGGGTTATGAGCAATTTCAAATTCAACAGTGAATCAATATGTTAGACTATGGTAATTGTGTTTGAAGTTATGGGCAAAATTTAATAGTAGAGAAATCTGATAGGCCATGTGTAATTGTTGTCATATTTTAGTGGTAAAATTTGTTTGAAGTTGTTATAAGATTAATTTGCAATGGCTACGTTTTCGAAACAATAATACTGCATACTCTGTTGAATTTAATATCGTTCATAACTCCTCGGCTATAGAGTTTTGGGCAAAAGTTTATAAGGCACTTCCGACTTGAATATGCCCTGAAGCTAAGGACATTAATTCATGGATCACCCTGTATATTTAAAATTTTGATACTTTAGATAAATTATTTCCTTTTGTATCATGGTGAATAATTGAATGCTAGTTTGTAATATTATAAACAAATATCTAGATGAAAATTCGTGAAAAAATATAACAATACCTAGATGGTCAAGGACGATCAGTATTATCAACAATGAATTCAGTATTGTAATATTGACATTTGTGTTTTACATTAATTGCCCCTATGGATAAATACCACGTTACACATGAATACCAACGCGTATGATCAAACATGTTACATTAATGTATTTGAGTCTGCTTTGACGATAAGCTGTACAAACATTCAGAAAACACGGAACGCTAATGGCAACTTGGGATCATGAAAGTCGAAACATTTCTCGTTAGAACTATATAAAAAAAACAAGAAACGTCAAAACATGCGAAAAAGCATAGCCACCTCACACTCATAATGAGACGCTGTTTGAACATGTCAACACAAGAAAATCAATTGATCCTAGGAGATCATTATTTCTCGAAAATACACAGAAAAAAAGGATCTCTTAAATCGAGTTGTAACCGCATTAATTCAAGAGATTTGTAATCTTGAATAGGTCCAACCAAATATTAGTTTGATTTTTCGACAAAATCCTCTTGAGTACTTTGGATCAAAAAGTTTTGTGTGAAATGTACACTTTCAATGTTATAGTTAAACAATTTTCT
Source organism: Chrysomela aeneicollis (assembly GCA_029955515.1). Lineage (NCBI taxonomy): Eukaryota > Metazoa > Arthropoda > Insecta > Coleoptera > Chrysomelidae > Chrysomela > Chrysomela aeneicollis. The sequence continues at coordinate 8,234,657 of JARUHQ010000022.1, forward strand.
TGGATGAAGCTGATTTCTAATCACATTTGAACAACGATCCTCTCGATTCAAGAGGAATCACTTTTGATCCATTCTCATTGATCTTTGAAGGATTGCAACTCTGCATGCCGATAATTGAAAATGAAAAATACTGTAGTTTTTTCGCTAACTGGGGCTGCAGTATTGATACAGCAATTAATTATCACTTCAAGCACATTAACATGAACTGAAAACACAAAAACAAAGCATTATTAACACCCAACAGTGCCAGTGATACGACGTCATGTCCACATATATTCTTGATTGTTTTTGCTTCCAGGAAACCTTTTACGTCCATGTTGAGTACTCGAGTTATAAAGAATTCGCGAGCCTGCACTCTGCACTATAGGAACACAAGTACCATCAAAGAAAACTTCACAGTAACCTGTCACAATGTATCTCTTGATAGTCTTAAATGGCGGCCGCTGTCTAGCTAGTTCTGCGGACAGTGCGCGGACTGCGCCTCTGGCGCTAATTCTCAATTATGCTTTTTCATAAGAAACGATATTCTTGAGCTGAGAGAAATAATCTTGACTGACATTACTCACAATGTTTTCTAAGGTGAAGAGAGCGGATGATTCAGTTCAACCAAATTAATTTCAAGAAAATTCATGTAAACAGGCAAACAACGTGATTAGTTGAAAAAAGAAACATTCTGGTCAATCTGAGATTATTATTCTTATCGGAAGATCATGCAATTCAAGAATATATATATATATATTTGTTTCAAGAGATCCGTTTTTTCTGTGTAAGTAGATTATTGAGTCGAATATTATGTGATATTTTTGTAATGGGTTCAATATGTTTTTCTTGAAAATATTCTAGTTCAATATCTTTTAAAAAATCAAAATGAAACTAGGTATGAGTTTTTTATGGACGAAATGTAAATTTCGAGCCATTAGAAAACAGGAATAAACTTGTTCGTTGATGAAATGAAATGCAAACGAAACCAATTTAGATACATGTTAGTATTCCAGCTCTCTGTTATGAAACAAAAGCAAGAAGCAAGTGCATAGCTCCATTAACGTAGCCTACTGCCTACTTCGCCAAAGTTATCTCGGTTACAAAATAAGTACCCACTTTACGAGGGAATACGATCTGTCAAGGATGCGTCTCAATCCCACTATAATAATGCCATCAGCCTTTGTCTGCACAGGATCTAATGTTTCTTATCGGTAGCAACACCAAACACTGACATAATTATTCCCCATTCTACGATAATTATTCTCGTTTTCATAAATATGCACCCCAGGAATCAGACTCAAGATGACGCAGATTTTAATAATCCAAACTGATATCATTCTTTATATTACTTTTGAGATTGTCCTTCGTGGTTGGAGAAAATAATCAATAATCAGTTTTTTATTAGCGTCACTGTTTTTTAAGTGGGAATTATTATATGTTTCTTGCTTTCATGAAAAGTGAGCCAAATTTGGATTTTGTATGAGTGAAATCTGTTCAGGAAAGAGCTGTATCGATATAGAATTGGTTGAAATCGCATCATTCAAAACTAGCATAATTTTGTGCCAGTTTGACGTCTCTACTATTTTTTCAAAAAGCAACCCCCTCATCCAAGCGAAGCATGGAACATAAGAAAACTAAGAAAAAATAAAGTTTTTATGACATTTCATCTACAAAATTTCTCTCTTCAGCCTTCAGCTAATTTTTACTCATATCAACTTTTGGAGCGGTATGGGAGAAAATGAACAGACTCACTCTCACATTTTTTTTTACTTTCCGCTATCGTGACTGTTGTTTCCACTCGATATTTGTTTATTCTTGCACGAGTAATTGCATGAACAGGGCACATTAATGTTTTGTTATTTTCTGAAATTGAATGCCAGTTTTACATACCTTCTTGGTTATTATTTCACCCTTCTAAAAACATCATAGTGGATCGAAAATAAATAATTATGCCGTGCAAACATTATGAAAACAAAAATGTCTATGAGACTCATGTATATATTTAGGTAGGTAAATGAAATAGTTGGTTTAGTTAGTTTATTGTTTTAACTGAAATGTACCCGCAAGCAATTTATTTTATTTTTGTTATGAATATATACTTACCAACAATTATGTGAGAGTTCCATAATAACATGTTGAGGATTCAAGAAAAATCACATGTAATTATGTCCTACAAGTCAAAATTTCAAACTTCAGGGTTCTGAAGTTTTCAGAAAAGAAGTGGCGCTATGATAATCAGATTGTATTAATTGAATGATTATTGCAAGTGTATCATTTTCCCGGGTGAGTCAGTTTTCTTGAGTTTGAAGAAGACGTTTTTCAAGATGAAAATCTTGCATGAACACATATGCCTAGGAGCTTCGGTTCTGATTTACAGGGTGCCAAATCGTTTAAATTTTTTTGAACACCTAACGGGTGATACACTTTTTTACGTGCCGCCAGTGCTTTCGTTGGCTTATCAATAAAGATTATCTCTTTGATTCGGATACTTTTTGCTCTGTTGCATGCTATTTGTAAACTGTTTGGATTCAGAGATAAATGCCTAAATTTATTTGCTTGCATAATATAACTTCATTTTTCGAACACACCTTATTGGATATTTTTTAATACCTAATTGATATAACCATATCGTGTGCCTCGCAAAATCGAATTGTTTATAATGTGTGAATAATGATTATGAGCTAAACTTGTAAAAACCGATAATATTTTTGAAGAACATCATAACCAAAAGGAGAGGACAAATTCGTCGAATAAGAAATGTCTATCATCAGAATTCAATAATTATAAGTTGTTAGTTTGTTATTTTTTGTTTTGTTTTGAAATCTATACAGTTTACGTCGAGGTTTACGGTAAATATACAGGTAAACAAAAAGTATCCAAATTGAAGAGAAAATCTAAATCGATGTTTCATTGAAAGCAGATGCGGCAAAAAAAAATTTCTACAGGTTTAAATGTGTTACGATCCCCAAGAGTGTATCCCATAGTAGGTATTCAAAAACGCTTAACAGTCCCAAACTTTGAGTTTTCTAATTGAAATAAATGTACCCAAAAAAAATTTCAATTTATTTTTCATTTGAGAATTGTTGAAATAACACTTCATAAATAGAAAATATTGGAAACTATCACATCCTGTGAATTGAAAGCGAGGCTCCTAAGCCTACTCATTTTTAGAGTGAAACAATGGAGATCTTGTTCATTTCAAGAGATACCAAGTTGATTGAATTCGGAATAACTTCAACAAGTCTGAAAATATCGCACATTTCTTATTTTCGTGTTTAATTGTCTTATTATAGATATAATTTGTTTTGCCAAATTATTACATTTTAGTAATATAGCATGTTTTATCACAGATAATATTTCACTGAGTTTCCCTGAATTCTTTAGGTGTTCGATACTTCCAATTTCACTGGTTAAATTATTGAAAATACGCAAACACATATATTCCGGTGAATTATAGCTGACAGACAGTTTTACAAAGGGTACATATTTTTTCTAGTATTCATTGAGTGAATATCATTATTTAAATCGATTTTATATTTATTTAGCAATATGTATAAACATATTTATAAAATGAATAATGAGGTTAGCGTTATAATTCGAAACTTTACAAAAAATGTCCTGCAGATTCTGCAGGTCATATTAGATGAACTAATCATACGTACCTACCATCCACATTATTCAAACACTTTTTTATTAAATATGGTGAAAAAACACCTGTCAATTTTATCTCCTCTTATGAACGCCATTTTCGATTTTAACATTTCCAGATAACTTTTTCTTCTCTTTAACATATTCGAATACTTCATATGAAAAGTATTTCAAAATAATTTCTCAGTAAGAAAAGTCTAGTAGTTCGAAAAAATCGAAAACAAAAGACCGGGTATTTTCTATTTTTGCGATATCAAAACTATAGCACATATTCCAAATTTCACTTCAGATTACTATTCAGCATAAAATGCCCTTATTTGACTCTTATGATAAGCGAAATAATATCATTAATTCTAAATACTCTAGAATGGTTTTCTATAGAAAGCAGGCTCACATATTTAACGATGATATATATTTACAAAATGGTACATAATCTTCTACCTTCATATTTTGATAAATTTGTAATTCATAATAAATCGAATAATCGAAAAAAGGAAACAATTTGTATGTATATAATCAAACAAAAATGTTTAATACAAAAATATCAACTTTTGAAGGATTTATCAATTATAACAGGAAAGGAAAGTCTACTACCAGTCTTATTTTGTTTAAAAGGAACTTTAAGAGATTTAAGAGATGACTAAGATGATACCAAAGTATAATGTCAGTATTTTTTATATTTTAATAGTTCAGATTAATATTTTTTTAAATTTCAAATTGTTTATATATTATTGTTTTTCTTTTTTATATTTTATATTATCTTTGTATTATTATTAGGACGTACCTATTTGAATAAAGTTATCTTATCTTATCTTAATTCCCACACTGGCACTCGAGAAATGCTCACATGAGATTTTCGTTTAAAAAATGTCTTCTTTGCGCTGTCAAATTGATGTTCCAAAAAATAACTGACTCACCCAATTTTTTATTTTGTCTCGTTTTATTATTTCTTTTCATGCGTCAATTTTTTTTATCTCATCGATGCCGAGCCAAAAAATTTACCTTCAACCCTCACAAGAAGAGAGGGAGGGGAAAAAACGAGCACGAGACGAGATCGCGTGCCGAACGTCACGTGATAGCGAGAGACGATGCCCAGGCGACTGGCGTCGCGACGGCACGGCTACTGGCGTCGCGACGGCCGGACGGCGCCGCGACGCTCTCGGAGGCCGTTCGCGCATGCGCCCCTCCGGAATCCCAACCCCACTCCCCCCTACCACCCTTTTTTCGGGTCGCGGTGCCAATGACAGTCGAAACGGGAACATTTTTTTGTGATTCATATGATTTTTTCAAAAGGGAGGGGGGATGATGTCAAATAGGTGGTGAGGAAACAAAAAAAAAATGAGCTGACAGTTGTTATAAACCAGTTTTACGCCGTAATCGTAGTTGCAATTTTTTATTGTATATGTCACGCCATATGTTTTAATGATTCATTTTGACAAACTGTAATGTGATCGGCATATTTATGAAATAAAATAACATAAAAAAATCAAGAACAAGCGTTTATCCAGATGATTGAATAAAAGAAATGCTTTCATTGTTTGATCTATACCTCTTTCAATCTTAGTTCAAAAATGGTCAATTGTTTTTCCAAATAGTCATTTGGATTTCAAAAAGTATCAATTATTTCAACTTAGTCAATTTGGTTTCAAAACGCAACAAAAGTATGTCAAAATTGTCAATTCCATTTCGAAATGCTTCATTTGTATTTCAAATTGGTCAATTTACTTTAAAAAAACATCGATGGTATTTAAAAATTATCAAATCAATTTCAAAAAATAACAGTTCAAATTCCAAAATAGTAATTTTAATTTCCAAAAATATCAAAAGTATTTCGTAATGCATTATTTGAATTTCAAAACTGAAAAAGCACAAGCAAAGGTTAGGTTCGTGTTAGGTGATATTTTCATTCATTTATTCATATATCACATATTAGATTGTAGTGGACTGATTTCGAAATTGAAATGGAATTTTTTGAAATTGAACCAAGTAATTTGAAATACAATTGACGCGTTGAAATTGGATTGAAAATTCTGAAATACGTTTGATACTTTTTGAAATCAAATTGACTGATTTGCAAAACAATTGACGCGATTTGGAATTGAATTGATAATTTTGAGATACGTTTGATACTTTTTGAAATTAAATTGACTGATTTGCAAAACAATTGACGCGATTTGGAATTGAATTGATAATTTTGAGATACGTTTGATACTTTTTGAAATTAAATTGACTGATTAGCAAAACAATTGACGCGATTTGGAATTGAATTGATAATTTTGAGATACGTTTGATACTTTTTGAAATTAAATTGACTGATTTGCAAAACAATTGACGCGATTTGGAATTGAATTGATAATTTTGAGATACGTTTGATACTTTTTGAAATTAAATTGACTGTTTTGATATAAAATTAATACTTTTTGAAATCAACTTGACGCTTTTTGAACTACCATTGGAAATGATGTAGTTTGTAGATCCAATAGGCTATTCTGTAAGTAACAGATTCAAAAATTTACCGCCCAAAATTAGATATATTCTATATCTGCGGCAATATTTTAAAACTGTTACTCATAGAATAACTTAATTAAAAAATATAAGATTTTTTTTTCATTCACTTTTGTACTCCTTAGCTTCATAAATTGTTTAATTATCTGTGTCTTTCAATGTCGAATTGAATTCGCCATTGATCATATAACTCACCATCTTGGAGCTAGGCACTATTTTTAGTTAGGAATTTTGAAAATTCTCAATCTGTAACCCACAAAAAATCACCACATACTTATTCTCAATCGGATCGGATCATAATCACATAAAACGTCAGCCATTTCGAAACTGCCATTTCCAATGCTTGAATTCTGACAAAAAATTCATATTCTTCGAATCCGAAAATTTTCCAGATTTGAATCAAATAACATATTCACAAAACTCGTCCGCCATATTGAATCCACCATTTTTTTTTCTAGGAAAAAATGGAGCATTTAAACTCCACCTGAAGAAGCTATTTAATAGTATAGCGAAACACGTGTCGTTATTATTTTGTAATCCAAATTAGTGAAAATCTTGTATTGTTTTACATTAGTGTAGTGATCAATTATGGATTTTCATCAAGTATCGGCCTCATCTGTTCAAAAGAATAAAAACAATTGATGTTTATTGGCTTCGTAAATAAATCGCACCTGATTCTTTTTTTTTATTCACTCAATTTCTATTCAATATTTGATTTTATAAGTAAAACAGTTTCTCATAGTTCTATAGCATTCAAATTTAGTGTGTTTTTCAACAGTAAAGCATGTTTTACCACTCACTCATTCCACGGGACAATATTTTTACTAAAAATGTCTGCAACATCGTCCGTCGCAATGACAGGAACATGTTATCATAAATTTGTCGAATACTCTGCGGGCGTTCAGCTCAACTATTTTCGCTAATTAATTTGCGGTGAGTGAAAAACAAAACAAAACCGAAGTTAATTTCACAGTCAGTGAGTTGCAGTAACGAATGTATCTATTATTCGAAAATGTGTCGGCAAAAGCAAACACAAATGGATAGCATGGAATTAAAACAAAACAGTTACTGATGTAACGACAACAAAGTGCAAGCAACCTGGAAATCTCCACAGTATCGTGTTGATACTGATGTGCTCTCACCACAATATCATCTGGTTTTATTAAGAGGAATACACAATATATCTGCGTCTGAACATTCTCACCTAGTTCTGTTCACCTTATGATTATATTTCTACCTTGAAAAAATTTGACAATTCAATGGTTTAGTAAGGGTTGCACCATCTTTTCCAATATCTGGAACACTCAGGAATTGTCAATGATAGACAATATGGCTTCCGTCATCAGAAATCAAGTGGTGATCTGCTCGCTTACGTCTCACATTTATGGCAGCTATCTATTGGAAAATATGGAGAAACTTCAGCCGTGGCATTAGATATTTCCAAGGCATTTGATCGAGTTTGGCACCAAGGACTCCTCGCCAAGCTTCCATCTCATGGTTTGCCCCATCAGCTGTGTTCTCTGCTTGCTAGTTTTTCTCAAACAGGTCTCTCCATGTAGTGGTCGATGAAGTTTCATCTGATACTCTACTCATAAATGCTGGTGTTCCGCAGGGTTCAATTTAAGCACCAACACGACTATTTCTACTTCACATCAACGATTTGTTGGAAGCAACTTCATGTCGTATACACAGCTTCGCGGATGATAGTACCCTTCATACCGCTTTCTCTTCCAAGGCTCCTAAATCGGCCCGTCAAACCAGAAATGAACGAGGAAGAAATGTTAACAGTATAAATATGGACTCAGCAACAATTCTCGAGTGGAAATCTAATAACCTGGTAGAATTCAATGCAAACAAAACACAAGCATGTCTTTTCTCTAGAAAAGCCGATCTCAATGTGCCCAACATAATTCAGTCAGGAGTAACCATACCATTGAAGTCATCCATTTCGATGTTTGGCGTTACTATTAGCAATAACCTTTCATGGGAAAATCACGTGAGGTCCATTGCCAAAAGTGCATCCCAAAAACTTAGATTTCTGTCTCGAGCCAAGAGCTATTTCACTCCCAGTCAGCTGCTTCTGATCTATAAGGCACAGATCCGACCTGTCCTCGAATACTATTCCCATATATGGAGTGCGACACCTAAACATATCCTGAAACTATTGGATCTTGTCCAAACAAGAGCAATGCGTCTCGTCGGTGATGCCTCGCTTACAAACTCGCTCACTTCTCTGGAACACCGTAGAAAAGTTGTCGATTTATCTCTATTTTATGTATCTGAAATATCATCAATCTTTCCTCCATTAGCAGACTCTTCGAGTTTAACTCGTCAAGTTCAGTCTTCACACCCCTTCGTGGTCACTTTAGAGAACATCGAGACTTTGGAACTTATTGCCTAGGGAGGTGTTCTCCGAGGCACACCATCTCCAGAAATTTGAGAAGAACACCACCTCCTACCTTCTTTTCCTTGGTTATCACGATGTTCCCTGAACATTACAGGGTATCCGTTCTCGTGAAAACCAGAACATAAAACAAATGACACATGCAGATGCCAACAATATTTCTAGTGTCGAGGTCATTTCGAAATGCCCAAATGTCTCTCGGAAAAACAGACTCTATCATTCAAGTACAGAAATCAACCGAAATATACACAAAAATATTCAGATTACTTTATTAGTTACGCATTTCGGTAACTGAGTACCTTTTTAAAACATATTTTATTTTTTGACACCGGATAAAAATCACGAAGTTATTAGCGTCTGATGATGAGGCTAAAGATCTTATTGATCTTGCTCAAATTCATTGATTATTCCGGCTCATTTCCAAAGTATGTAAATGAATTTACTCACCATAGGAAATGTATTAAATGGAAATAATGATTTTGACCCAAAACCAAGAAATTGGTATGCAATTCATACCAAGTCAAATTTTTGTATCTGAGAATTGGATACCATGCTCAATGTAGTGTGAAATTTTACTAACAATAGCATGGTGATAATTTCATCATTATTTCCAGATAACTCTATAGGTTCATTATTTTTTTAATGTGCATAAAATTCACACCTGCTGGTGTGTTTAGGAGGCAAAATTCAACGAGTGAATACTTATTGGCACCAAATTTCATAATTCATTTCAAAATTCGATTCAATCGTGATTTGGCATAGTTTAATTTGGCATTTTATTTTCTGTTAATGACAGCACCATTGAGAATATACTGTTCTACCATTCGGTTTATAAATCATTATAAATTACTGCATACGTTTGTACTATTTCTGAGGCCAGATTTGGCACCACCACACTTAATTATGAAATATACAGTGAGTCTGCCTAAGTTCACTACATAGGGTAAATTTTTTTATTATCGAATTTACGAAAACAGTTATTCCTCATGGAATGAAAAGTTCTGAATGGTCTAAGACCCCAGTATGTGAAAAATATGAATTTAACTCAAGTAAGGTAACTCTATATTTCACGATACCGAAAATTGTTAATTTGAAAAGTTGTTCAGAATTGAAAACTTTGTTCTGATATGCAATTACACCCTTCTAATTGAATATATTGTTTTTTTCACAAAATTTTTCAAATTACAAGTTGACCCTTATACATGTAAAATGATTACTGTCTTACATTTCTTGTCACAGCATCCAAGATTACATGTACAATAAGACAGTTAAATTCACGTCGTTATTGTTTTCGATGTTTTCGAGACATGATAAGAATAATATTTCAATAACGATTTTCAATCTTGCGAAATATAATTACTTTACTTTGGAGTAAAATTGATATTTTTTCACATACCTCGCATGAGATTGATAGAATTTGATATCTGATTATTGCATCTTGATGGGTTTGAGGCCATGCAGAACTTTTTATGGGAATAACTTTTCGTTAAATTGATAATGAAACAGTTTCCCATATATGTGCAGAGTCACTGTATAGGAAATTGATAAATACTTTGATATTCAGCTGTTAATTTTTTGCCGTGGGTTCTGTTATCCATTTGCTTGAAAGTATCACAATTTTTTATTGTATATACAATACATTCTATCCAAAAAGTAATAAATACAATATTGTCATATCCAACTATCCAACACCTGTAGAGAATCAGATATTCGTCTTCGGTGAGCAGTAAAATTTTGACTAAGCAAATGACAATCATTCAAGTCTTGTGTGGGGGTAGAATAATCTCCCGGAACAAAAACCCTACATTCGCGAATTGAGATTTACGACACTTCAGAATTTATTTCATGAAAAGATGATTTCGGGGATTATAGTCTGTTTTTGATTAATACGGAAGCTAACAGAGCAGTGAGGAAGATTAAAAGATTGAAAGGACGAAAGGCGTTGCTGAAACGTTGCTTATGAATAGTTAATTTTTACGGCTGGATTATTCACTCCATTATCAACTTAGCGTACGTGGAAATGGAAGGATATACCCGAATTGGGCAATTCTAGACAAGAGAAAGCCTTTGTAGAAATACTAGATGGCCTGTTAAACGTGTAAGACTACAACAAATAATATAACTTGATGTGCCTTTTAGCTAACTCATTCGTGGGTTATACGAAACGAATATAAGTTTATTTACTGAAATACAGCTCGGAGTCAAAAAATACCCGGAATGGCCGAAAAAAAACGTCCTATATCGTACTCGAATTTTGCCTTGATCGATCAAACTCTTTTATTTTTTTAGACTAAACGAAGAGAAAACCTTTGATATTCGTCAAACAATGTTTTGAATTTTTTTTCGAAATATTAGTCCAAATCGAACTTGATCCCTCGAAACCAAAGAGCCTACATTGCCTCAAAAAGGGTTCATAACTTTTTAGCAAAACACACAACAAAATCAATGAAAACCACTAGAAAAATAACTGAAACTGATGTCAGATCATTCAGAACAGAATGACATCATGACAGATTTGACACAGAAAGCAAATGAATATTTCATTTCCCAGGAAATTACATCAAGGTTGATATGTGGTCCAGCAACATAACCACAGAACACTCATCTCTGCCACAGCGCCATTAAGGCTCCGCTTTCGTAACCTCACAAAAAGTCATCCCAATTTTCAACAGGAAAGTGCGCATCTTTTTCAGCGTTTTATTCATCTCTGCTCACATCGAATAGTATCTTGAACCAAGAAATATATTTTTTATGTGAAATACTTTTCATTGATTTAGTGATCAAGCGATAACGTACTGAAATGCAAACAACATCAAGTTGATACCTCGAACATTCGCAAAATTTTAGATTTTTTGTTCTATTCATATACCTAACTGAAAATTCCATATTAATTGGAGGATAGCACTTGTTGGCAACATTGCCCAATATTAACTAATTATTATGACTTACGTTATCTCATCATTATGAGATAATTCATCTTATCATAATGAGTTAGCTATTTCATAATAATGAGAAGCCTAACTTTTCGTTATATTCAGTTAGGTATCTCATTATAATGATAAGAAAATATATACAATGTCCTTCAAGAGCTTTATGAACATGAATTCTTGACATTTATTGTTTTTATGTGGGAGGGATTAAGTTGAATATTTTGGGTGCAACATAGAAAATGAACTTGAAACTTGTCTAGTATTGATTTTTTTTTATATTTTTAGATACTGAGAGACTGTATTAAATTTCTATCTTTGGAGACATTCAAAAAGAAATCATAGGCGCACAGTTTTCTCAATTATTGAAGTATATGGGGATCTTGGTAGAGTAGCTGAGAAGAATGAAAGAATGAATGAAGTTTGAAAGTGTCGAACTTGAGAAATATAACTTCAAACATGCTGTTATTACTTATTTATTTCATTAAATATAGGATTATCCACTACTTGGAACATTTTCTCACTACTTGGGCCAACCATTTTAGAACTTGTAGTAAAATGATACGAGAAAACTATAGCATCCCTTGAAATATTCTCTTTCATATTAAAATTTTCTCATCTCGGGGAAACCCGAGAATGTTTTCAAATTACTTACCAAAAATCGTTATGCATATGAGGGTGGGTAAATAATGTTTATACAACGAATGATACGACACTGAGTAACTCACCAGTGGAATGTTGTGTTCTGGTCACCACTTTTAAATCGTCTCTTGCACATTTTACAGCGTTTCACCATCCTTTAAATTCGATTTGAACAGAGTAGACAAGGTTTTCAAGTAAAATTCTATTAAAATCTTCACACAAAACTGGAAATATGCCGTTTAATGAACTATCAAACCAAATTTGATTTGAAAACGAGACGTTTCGCGCTGTCACTGTCAGCGTTCGGTCGATTATCGGTTGAACGAAATTAGAAGTTTTGGCGCATTCACCAAAAATGCCACAATCTCCAGAAATACGTGCTATATATAAAACTATAAACCACTTAAATATAAATGAGGCATTGTATTACTTGACAAACATTGGATATATAGCTCTTGATACACTCGTATGACTCATGAAGGATAAATATATTTGGGAACCTTGAAACATTGTGGTCTTGGGATGATTATCACTATCAATTGTTACGATGCGACAACCTCTGTGGGAGAAAAACATATGAATATAAATGTCATGTTGGCTTCAGGCAAATCGGGGTCTTACTATTCTAGTGGGTTTGTTGTTCGGAGGTCTATCCAATTGAAAATATCAGACATAGTTTGAAATTGAACGGCTGGTAGACCACGAGCAGAAAACAACTACTTTCCTGGCAAATACCACGCAGAACATTGAATTATATCTACTCGTAGTCCATGCAACTATTCACCCTGTATATGCAGATCGAAAATGTTCCTTCCTTCCTAAGACGTGACAAATTCACATCGAGACAGGCACGCTAGAAAACCTTTCGACCTGTTTCGGGATAATTGGCCCTCATCAGTCACATTCGATGTGAACTTTGTCACGTCTTAGGGAGAAAGAAACATTTGCGATCTGCATTCAGAGTGTGAATCGTTGCATGGACTATATGAGCAGATATAATTCAATGTTCTGCGTGGTATTTGCCAGGAAAGTAGTTGGTTTCAAAGTGGGTTCGATATTTTTAATGGGATAGATTATTTTTCTTTCACATTTTACGTTGTTATACTTGAGTAATTTTCATAGATTTTGTTATTGGCATTCTTCTTGGTAGAAGACTATTATACTCCAATACTTTAACTTCGAGACAATTATTTTGGCAGTAGTAAACGAAAACAATTCAAGCTAAAGAAATATATTTTCTCAATAATGGAGAAAGTGTTTTTATGTGTGTGTTTAAACATTCCGAAGCTCGCAGATGCGATGCCAGCTCCCCCTGTAGGGAAAGTTCAATGCCGCAGATGTGGTGGGAGGGATAAAGAGCGCGGAGCAAAGACGCGTCGCGACGCTGGTAAATAGCGAAGCGTGACTCGATTATCCGACCATTATATCACCATCCGGCAGACATGTAATCTTACGGTGGACGCCATTCGAGCCGCTGCTACCCACCTGCGGATCGCTTCCAGATTTATATACAGGGTGATAGGTTCTTAATACAAGTACGAAGAAGCAGAATGCCTTGCCAAAGAAGGGGCAAATACACAATTCCTCGGCCCAGAACCCTTCTGTGGACTTTCCAATGCCCACTTGAGATAAGAGGTTCGATGTTGGAAAGCGGATGAAATGAAATCTCACTGGAATAAAGTGCCGGGACAAAGGCAAGCGAAAAGCCTAGTGAGCCTATCGCCAAGGAAAGCTAAACAGCTTCTCAAGTTGGACAGAAAAGACTTGAAACTGGTAACGGGACTCCTCACTGGACACTGCCCTCTGAGGTATCACCTCAAGTAGATGGGTAAAACAGAAAGTGATAGTTGCCGTTACTGCGAGAACTTCGCTGAAACTGCAGAACATTTGCTTTGCGAATGCCCAGCACTCTTCTGTAAGAGGCTTAATTCCTGGAAGGGATCTTTTTAGAGCCCTCCGATATCAGGAACCTAGCTCCCAGGAAACTGATTAACTTTGCACGAAGTCTCGGATAGATTAAGGGTTTTATGCACAAAAGATCTGTTAGGTCGAGGTGCTTGAGAGGCTGCATAGCCCTAACGACCCCCCCGACACTACAATCTTCCAATACAACTAATGAATTCAACGGTTACATGAAAAAAATTCTAGGTATGCTGGATACGAAGATATCGAAGTTAATTTTGATTTTTACAATGAAAGCCATATTGGATTTCCACACTATCAGGACAGATCATGAAATTATTCATTCATATGTGTAAGTATCACACTTTTATGTTTAATGATGGAGAAGTCGAAATACTAGGATCAATAAAAAAAACAAGTATGAACTATGATGTAGCATCGATTATGCTTCTTGTTTATTCATTGTATCTACGTAAGTCTATCTGCACATTAAATTCGCGAGCTGATGTGTAATTCTGATTTTATTCTGGAAAAATTACCATCAGAGTCAAGGAGGCTGCTGTCAGTAACCACTTATTGTTGGATATAATGAAATGGATAATTCAACTGTTATTTTAATTTCACATGATTTCAAAGAAAATGGCTTTATATACGAAATTCGACAGGTGCCAGCCATGTTATAACACCAAGAAATCATAACAAACTATGAATCTCACACTCAAAAGACTACCTAGGGCAATATTTGAAAAATACAGTTTACGCTGCAGATTTGGAAGAACAAATTTAACAAACAATTCAATACGAGAGGCGTCCAACGGAGAGCAGCAAAGATATTTGTCATGCACTTCAGCACCTCAGACATTGAGTTTCATAATATTTTTTTTCACGTTCAGTAAAAATATCTGGAATTATAAGCCTGGCTGTCTTACATTAACTTGATAATTGGCTATTTTCCTGTCATTCAATATGGATAACATTAGAAAAATCGAAATTAGCTTCGGTATCTTCGAATGTAGTGTGCCTAGAATTTTCTCCATTTTACCGTTGATATCAGCATGCGAACTTCAATGAGATATATTGTCGCAACTCAGTCTGGCTTGGTTTTTCTCGATAGGGTTTTCTTCAAGATTTTTCATTCCACTGTATTTATTCCAAATAAAAACAATAGGATTCAAATCTGAATCGAATATTTATTCAAATTAATTAAACAGGATGGAGGTCAGCAAGAATGATAGAATAAACATGAGAATGTGAAGAATAATTATTCGTACTAACGCTAGGATCAGCAATGTCCTCAGAGGGCAGGTAACCATCATTCCTACGGTCATGATTATCTTGCAATATGTTTACAACATACCTGGATATCCGTACACCAATGAATTATTGAATAATGCTTTCGCAACTTGTTTCTCATACTTGTCAATATCAAATTTCAAAACCCCAGCAGCAATAGTTGAAAAGTTATCGATTACTATAAGAATCGACGGTTTTCAGTATTTTCGGGATATTCCAGGAAATATGAAAGATATCCTCGATTTCCTTCGTTATTCTTGATGGTCATTTTTTCGTTTCTCTCCGTTTCCGATTTACCAATAGTGTACCATGCAATTTGCAACACCCTGTATATACATCCGCGGCCAACTGGATAACAAGATAGCCGCCCCCGCCGCCTCAGGAGTTTTCTGTGCTTTCGCCGCCTCTACGATTTGACTGGGACAATAAAGCGTCTCAGTTGTTTCCCCCATGCTTACTGATTAGTGGGTATACCGCAAATAAGGAGTGGAGTCTTGACAGAATGAAATAAACGTGAAGAAATATGCTGCAAATGCACTAGGAAGGAAACAATAAAGTCTTAAATTTTTTGTGCCGCGGCAAGATTCTGAAACTGTTCAAAGAATAAGCTACATCAAACAATGAAAGAAATTCTATTTTTCCTACGACCACGTATGTAAACGTCAATAATCACACTGTTTTGTTATTCAGAAAGTAGCTCATATCACCATGGTATTGTTTATTTGAAAAAAAAAAGCACTAGTGTTGATATGAAAAATATCACAACGGTTGCCTGAATTGATAGAAATAATTAGGTATATTGTGAAGGTACCCACTGTCAATATAAGCGTTCTCAAATCAAATTCATATTGAGAAGATTCTTTGGTATCACAGATGTTTGCAAAGAGTCAAGGACGCACTAACTCGAGTAACTCGTACGCGCTTGCGAACTACATACTTCTATGGTTCTGTATTCCTGGTTGCGTGATTACTGGCGCTAGCAGGCGAATGGTGTCAAGGTTGTTTATGTACGCTGGTGTCAATGTCAATAAAATTTGTCCAAACTAAAACTAACTCAATCAGTTATTCACATTATGAGGAATTGTTGGAGAAGTATTCAAATATCATATTGAATATGGAAATAAACAGTACTTGATATTGAATCAAAACCACCTGAAATTCTAGAGACCGCTCAAGTTACATTTTTTACAAGACCTCCCGCGAAATGAAAGTATTCGGAGTCGTAGGAAAAATAGTGTACAAAACTCGTTGGAAAGTGCATTTCCTTCACTCGTTACGTTTCCGCACTCACCGCTACGCGGCTCGTGCTAAACGAATACTGTAAAATAATAATAATAATAATAATAAATTTATTCAGAAAAGTAAAGTACATATAACGTTGATATTAGATTATATTTTTCAGTGTTCCTTTTGGATCAAAGGACTGCACCTAAGCATGCTGTATGCTTGTGTTGTGCTAGTCTTCAATCCGCAAGGAGCATTGTGAATTGTACAAATATTGATAAGTGAAATATTTGTGAGATCTGGCGAGCATAAAAAAGAAAGAACATCAATCAATTTATTGTATTGTTGATTAGCGTTGTATTTTTTTGAACGAAAGATTTGATTTGTTTTTTGTAATTATTGAATTTTGTTATTTTCTTAATCTCATGTGGTAAGAGATTATACAATTTAGGTCCGAAAAAGAAGATATATCTTTGTGTGTGTCTTTTTTTGAATAATGGCGTATTTAGAATGAGATTTTGTACTGCTCTAGTATTTTTTTTTATGTCTTCCTCAGGCCGCCTGAAACGATTTGCATTATGGAACATCCATTCCAGGCACTGATAGGCATACAAGCTTCTAACATCAAATAGCTCTAGTTCTTTATATAACTGTACAGTTGAATGTAGTTTTGTTTTTTTAAATATTATTTTTATAAGTTTGTTTTGCATAGACTGGAGTTGAATTAAGTTATTTCGGAAGAGACCTCCCCATGCTTTGATACAATACCGTATTATAGATTCAGACAAAGAAAAATAAATTACTCTAAGTGTTTTATTATTCAAGATATCTCTTAGATTATACATTTTTCGAGTTAGCTGCCTCAGTCTACGAGTCAATAGGGAGGTATGCTTTTCCCATCTCAAGTGTTGGTCTATTATGATACCTAAGTACTTTATGTTATCTGTTTTTTTTACTTCAGGACAAATGCACGCTAGCTGGTTTTGGCAATTATTTTCGTGTACTAAAATAGTATTATTTCCTATTGGTTGATCATTTGATGTTAGTGAAAATGCTATATATTTGGTTTTATTAACATTCAGGCTCAATAAGTTTTGGTCAAGCCATTTCTTGACCTGTTCTATTCCATTATTAGCATCATTAAAAATCTCATCCCATGTTTTTGCTGTAAAAATCAAGGTAGTATCATCAGCATAGGAGATAAAGTGACCTTCACAGTTCTTTAAATATCCAATACTATTTATATATATAAGGAACAGTATTGGACCCAATACTGTTCCTTGTGGTACACCGATTTTTATCTCTGATGGATTGCTACAGTGTTCTCCTAATTTCACTCTCTGAGATCTCTTATATAAGTAATTTCGTAGAATATTTTGGGCTGGTCCCCTTATACCATAATTATAAAGTTTCTCCATTAAGATTTCATGAGATATGGTGTCAAATGCCTTGGCAAGATCAAGAAAGATAGCAAGGCATTTTTCCGACTCATCCAAGGCGTTAACCGTTTTTTCCACAAGATCAAGAACAGCTTTTTCTGTGTTTTTGTTACTCAAAAACCCATATTGTCTTTCAGTAATTACATTATTAATTTCTAAGAAACTTATCAATCGCTTTTTAATGCTGTGTTCAAAAACTTTGGCAAAGTTATTTATAACAGAAATTGGTCGATAATTTTCAATAAGTTTCCGTTCTCCAGATTTATAGACAGGTGTTATGAGACTTTCTTTCCATTGTTGAGGTACTTCACCGATTTCATAACAGAGATTTATCATTTGAACCAGTGGATCAACTAGATAGTTGTGAAATTGTTTTATGAATTTACTTGAGATATTATCTGGACCTGGTGAACAATCATTTTTGAGTGTTGATATTATACTGATGATTTCATTTCTTGTTGTGGGTTCAAGCACCATAGTCGATACTACTGATGGGTCATTCGAGAGTTTTTGTCGTTGTTTGAACTGATCTTTATTAATATTATTTTGCAATTTTTGGCCTACTTCAATGAAATATTCATTAAAAATGTTAGATTTCTGTTCATTGTCTGTAATGACAACGTTGTCACTATTTGTTATTGCTAAGTTTGTTAAAGAATGTTGACTAGGTTTTCGGTTTATAGTTTCATTTATTATTTGCCATGTTTTTTTGCTATCACCTTTCACAGAATTAAATTTATTTTTGTAGTAATCATTTTTTGTTTTTTTCAATAAGTTATTCAGTTTATTTCTATAGTTTTTGTACTCCCTATTTAGTTCTAATGAATGTCTATGCAGTAGTCTCTTTTTGAGCATATCCCTATGTCTGATGGATGTTATCAAAGCTTTTGTGATCCAAGGTTTAATTTTATATTCTTTCTTTTTAAAACTGGTAGTGTAAGATGACATTTCTATATAAGTTTTAAGAATATTTATGAATGTATTGTAACAAATTTGTACGTTTCTACATCCATAAACTTTCCTCCAATCTTCATTTTTCAAAAGAGCATCCAACTTAGAATAATTTACATTCGTAACCCAATCTGTACCGAATTTTGATATTCTTTGCTTGTTTCTCACTTGTGTAACGGCAATGTAGATTGGATAATGGTCTGTGATTTGTGAGTGAAAAATAGCTGGATGGAGATGTATTTTGTCTAAGTTGATTGACTTCTTTACAAATATATGATCAATAATACTGCTCGTATTTTCTGTCACTCTTGTCGGTTTGTTAATATATGAACAGAAACCATGTCCAGATAATGTATTCAGGTATTCACTGACAGAATTATCATGTGTATCTAAAATATTAATGTTAATATCTCCTATGAAAATTTCCAATGTTTTTTTATTCAGATTCTCAAAATAGTTTTCTAAGTCCTGTAAATATGTGTTTATGTTTATTGATGGTGGACGATATGAAGCTGTTAAGCCAAATTCAGTGCCTTTGAATGTCAGAAAAACTCTAACTAATTTTGTTTCTTCAAAGCAAATCGTTTCAATCATTGAGTTCCATATATTCTTTACATAAACAATCAAGCCATCGTTCTGGTTAATTTTGGATTCATTATAGTAAATCGAATAGCCTTTTATCTCATAATCACTCACCTCATAAATATTCCAAGTTTCAGAAAGAATGATTACATCAATATTTTCCATATCTTCCAAATATACACAGAGTTCATCAAAATTTTTTCCAACGCTTCGTATGTTAAAGTGTATAATTGGCATTCTTTCATTTTCCTCACCATCTCCCACATCCCTAAAAATCTCATTAGGATAATTATATTCTTCTGTTTGAATTTCACCTTCATTGTCAAATAAATCAAATAGCTCTTTCATTTATTTCGGATGAAATATTAAATAATTTGAATTAAAAAATAAACAGTAGTAAAAATAATAAATGTCTAACAACAGAAATGTAAGTTGAGTTGTCTGCATACCTAGTGCTTCCCTATACACTTTATCAAATAACAAAACAAAAAAGAAAGAAAAATCAATTTCACACAAAAACCCTATTAAACTCTTCTCTGTTCCTGATGATGGAAATATGTTCTCCTTTTTTGACGAATATTCTTCCTGCGTCAGAAAATATGTCACTTTCCACACTTGTTGTGTTATATACTATTACCCTTCGGCATTCAAGCAATCTATTATCACACCCTTTTATAAAAACGGAGATGCCACTATAGCTATACCAACTACAGACCAATATCAATAGTCATCAATCTCTCTAAGATATTCGAAAACATTATCAAACTACGACTCGATTCATACTTACATAAATGCAAAATTCTATCTGATCGTCAGTTTGGATTCGGGGCAAATACGGAAGATGCAATTCTAACCCTCACACAAATTCCTCGAACAAGACCATTTGTATATTCATAGATTTATCTATATAAGGCATTTGACAGTGTTAGTCACAATCTTCTTCTGCACTCTGCAGACATTGAGAGATATTGGAATCAGAGGTGGTTGCTTAAATCTCTCTTCAGAGTTACCTGAAAGGTAGTAGGAGAATTTTTTCTAGTTTCTATCATGAATGACTGAAAAAAGATGACAACTGACATTCGATATTTCAATTCGATTTCGATATGTCGATGTGATCCGAATCAATATAGCAACGTCTATGAGATGAACTCCCACACTCAGTATGCCGACCGAACTTACTGCTCAGAATTCGAAGCATGTCCAATAAAGATATTTAATTTTTCATTCGGCGCAGTGTGCCCTGAGGGATGAAGCCTTCGGAGAATGTTAATTGACTTTTTAATGCTAACCAAATTAAAATAGACTCACCCAATGAATGCGAAAACTATTCACTTCGTTCTCAATACACCAATTGATTCTCTTCGTCTTAATTAGACAATTGTTCGATTCTAATTTGATAAGGTTTTGTTGAAGCTTCTTTTACGGTTCTTTGTCTGCTTTATTATGGAAATTAAGTTGTATCTTTAGCATTTTGAGTTGCATTATAGTTAAATTGGATCAGGACTTCATTAATCTCGGCATGCCGCAATTTCTCCAAGGCTTATTGAAAGTTTCAGGTCTTTTGTTTGGCTGGAATTAAGGGTAATATTTGACCGTGCTCGAACAATATTTGACTTCAGGAATAAATGGATTCTGTCCAATCTACTTCTGCTCGATGAAAATCCATTTCGATGTTTTGGAATCAAAATTATCGATAGTCGAAGCTAAATTTGATGACCAATCTTTTTTTTATCTTCTGTATCGGAAACAGATAATTTCATAAGGTGTAGCCTCATTTCGCAACGAATGTATTTTGATGTATTGTGATGAGCCAACTATGGAAATGGTTGAAAAATCAACGAGAGATGATAGTGCAATTGCTCATGTTAAGGATAGAATACAAATAAAAAGTCCCCAATATCCAAGCTCTCGGTAATACAATCAAGAGTTCCTATCATGGCATGATTTGTGGTACCCACCTAGTAGAATAATGCTGAGAGATTTTAGTTCCTTATTTATCTTTCGAGACTAAGATCGAGACCCAAGACCAAAACTCTTGGGATAGACTTTTGGGATAGAGTCTTGGTCTTGATATCGAAATTCAAGTCGTCTTGGTCTTGAGAAGATTAATTATAATAACTCTACCAGTCTGAGTTCATAAAGCTGCAGAGAAATGGTGTTAATTCGTAGGTGCCTTTTTCACGCGTTTTATGGTTGTCCATATCTCGTTTTCATTAGTAATTCATATAATGAAGATACGATTCTGTCGTCGAAGCTTCCAGAGATATCCACTTTTCAAGTTCAATGAAGAAGACAAAACCCGTCGCGACTAAAAAATCCCATCAGCGATGGATGGCTCATCGAAATAACTCCAGCATTTCCATTATCTCGATTCCCGGCGATCGTAAAATGCAAGCAAAAAGCATTCATCGTCGAACCGGGTGCCTTTATTAAATCTCGACATAGATCAGATCGGTCATAAGATTGGATTCGGTTCGAGTAAGGTGTCTATTACACGTAAGTGCGCGCTTATACGGTCGTCTCGGTTCCGTAAGGGCATAATCGCATCGCCCCCTCTCTCTCGCGCCATCTGGCGCATCCGGAATGATGTAGAAACCTCATATCATCTATATCAGAGAGATTGGCCATGATCAGCATCCCTCGCAGATTGAGACGTTGACACAGCAATGTACTCGGCAATATCCATTTCCTGCATAATCTGAGGATTCAGCTTCCGCAAAAGGTATTTTTCGCAGGAGTAACTCACTCCTGAGATATTCCGATAGATTTTCACGCTTCTCATCGCGACTGCGATGGAAGCTGCTTCGGCAGTTACGTTCAGACTCGCTGTTTTAAAGCGCTAGTATGAGATCTCGACTTCAATATATCTCAACTCATCGAGTTTACTATTGAAATATGCATTTTATACAATTATTTAAACTTAGATGTTAGATTGTTTGAATGAACTAAAGTTTGTAGATGCCCCATATGCCTGGACAGCTATTCCTAATCAAAATTCACATGACTCCCCAAGCAGCAATTTAACGTTGCGACGACGTGTTTGAAAAATTTGCGCAACCAAACATAAGTTGCGTAGTCGACCTTAATACTATATTGTCACAACCCTGTTTTGCACCAATTTGGTAAATCATTTTTGGATTTTTGAAACGTTTCACTTTCAACTGTAGGTAGCAGTTGGTCGTTTCCTAAACGTTGCTAAACTTACCAAAAAACAACTACACACTTGCGCCCTCTTGCGCAGCGATGACAGTTCACTTTCCACGGTGTTCAGAAATTAGTAAATATTCCAACCAAATCATTACTGATCACCAAAATGGACAATTGGTAAAAACTTTCTGACGACTACCAATGTTTTACTCATGTGCTCATGATAGGTACCTACTCTATTTATATTGCCTGAAAATAAAGATTTCCAAACAGAAATTATTAACGCATTTCAGTTTATTGTCAAATATACTATTGTTTTACGCCAAAAAAACACGCGCTCCTTCAATCCGTTGCGAATTTCTCAAAACTAGAAGATAAGAAAACAAAAAAAATAATTTGGATATACATATAATATTCAAAGTTAATATTCATCCAAACACGAACTATAAAGGATACGATAATATATTAATCGTTTCTAGAATACTGTGAACCTTTGTTTATGTTGGTTTATGTCCCAAATTTCAATGGCCGACAATGTTTCCGAAGATAATCACGGATCAAACATGGCGAAGTATTATAATGGACGTCAACACGACTTAGAATATTAGATAACTGGAAAATATACTGCTTTCAACCTTAGTCATCCAGACAAGTGAATATAATCAAAGCGCGACTGAATTTGGTTATCCGACCAAAAACTGAACGAAGTCCAACTAACGAACACGCCTCGCTCCACATTTTAAAACGGACTTTTCTGTGTCATACAATTATTCTCAGAAGTGTTCTTCATAAACATTAGTTGCTTTCCTCAATCTCTGCATCCAGGTTAGCATTTGTTTCAAAAGAACTGAAGTTCTCCAAACTGCTTGTCTTTCGGCATAATTTCATTAATACAATTTTGAGGTTAGGTTGGATCAAGTTCATCTTCTCTTACTAGGTATTTATTCTTTCTTCGAAGCATTTTAGCCAACAGTATGTCCTTGTTGTCATTGAGCATGTCCTCTATATGGTGAGTATTTCAAAAAGTTAACTGCAAACGAAAACGTTTACAATTTCTATAAAAAATTGAACACTGTTAAATCTCACAAGGTCGGCTTAACGTCGGGAAAACGTTGAACATAACTATCATTCAAACGTTTTTAGAACGTTACTCCCATTCCCAAAATTTTTACTACATTCTGTTGGGTTTAACCTTGTAACAACGTCGTCGGTTAACTAAAGTCATGTTCGACACTGACACAACGTTGTCATGTGGTCTAGAAAGCGTTTTTTCATAAATGACTGATTTCCACACTAAGTATAACGTTAATGTTGGTGTATTATGTGGTAATCGTCGCCAAAATCTTGCTTGGGTGGCTATAGCATTTTGAATATCTCTATGGCAGATAATTAACTCTGCTAACTCGCGAGCTGAGGCATGCGCTGTCATTGTTACAAAGGAATTGAATATTTTATCGTTTGTTCAATTATTTTTGGCCCTAGGTCATATAGTCGTTGATGGCATCTATCTGATAGAACAACAATAACAACGCTAGTGTGACGCAAGGATCTGTTTTGGCCTTTGGCGTGCCGTAGCGGGGTATTCCCAGGATTCAACCGCCCCCCCCAGAAATCCATCAACAAGTCTAATGTTGTTGAAATATTTGAGTTTTACTCGCACTGAATTAGATTTTCAGATGGGTTACCACCAAACCCATCGTCAGAAAAAAAAAAACGTCACGCCACTGGTTTTGAAACCAACATTGTTCCTGCTTCTTACACATCAACGATTAAGAGGTGATCGCCTGTCCTGTCCACAGCTTGGCGGATTATAATACACCTCAAACTGCTTTCTCTTTCAGACCTCCTATCTCATCCATATAGAAACCAGAGCTGATGCAAGGCAAGACAGGGCAATAACTTGATGAATATCTAGCTGAAATTTTGAAATGGGGATCGGATAATCAAGATTGTTTTGTCAGGCACGACTGTTTCAATGAAGTCCTCAATTTCAATGCACGATGTTACCACCAACAATGATACTCTATCATGGAATGATTATACTACTCCTATACGAACTCATTGAGAACATTTCAGAAATGTAGGCGATCTCTCTCTTTTCTATACAGGCCGTTCCTCTTATCAGGTCTTGAGTAAGTTTTCATGTTTTGCAGGAAAATCAAGAATGTTATTTTTTAATTATCTTTGGACTTGGGTAGCTCTTTTGTCTGGTTGAATGTGATAAACTCCTGCTCATCCTGTGAACAAACCTGTTTTTGTGGATGCATCACAACTATTGTTCGAATTGACGTAATGAGGTTACACGAAACGAAATAATGGAGTGTATAAGTCTCAGAGAGCGCGGCAAAGACTCGTATATTTCTCAGAGAAGAAAGTATCATCTTCGAATGATACATTAGCTACCGCATGAACGCCAGTGTGTAATAATGGCCAGCCTATAAATACATACTTATGAAACATCGGTCTCGTGGTGTTGGCTATAAAATTCCAATCGTTATTTCAGAGTTTATGTTCGGTATGTTGGCCAAATTAATGACACACTTGATAAAGCGTAATGACTAATTAGAAACTAATAAAATCGACTATCGTGATTCACATTTTGTTTTCATAGTCGAAACAGATTTCCTTTGTGCATAAACTGTTCGCCTGATAAATATAACTTCCGTTATCTAAAAAAAAAATATTCAAATAGTGGCCCTCCAATAGGGTGTGGACTTGTATAATTGGGATCTAAGCTGACTTGGAACTGCAAACAAACCATGAGACAAGCAACCAGGTCACTTTGATGTGGGTTCCAGATGTGGGAATCAGATTATAGATTTGATCTCACGAGAATAAAGTGTCAGAACATAGATAGGCAAAAAGGCTATAGGGAAGCTGAACTGCATGCTTTTCGAGTTGGACAAGAAAGACTCAAAAGTGGTAACAGGACTCCTCACTGGACTTTGTCCTCTGAGGTATCACCTCAAAAAGATGGGTGAAACAGAGAGTGATATTAGATGCCGCTACTGCGATAACTTCGCTGAAAATTGCTTTTTATTATACTTCTTTGAAATCACTTTATTTATTTTCATTTATATTAGTAACATTGTGAGTAGGCTTTTTCGGGCTAGCGCACGGAAACAGCGCACGGAAAAACTTTGAGAACAACCATGGAAACAAATCATACATGCCAAACACTGTATTGTCAGCATTGTTTATTCTTTGTCAATCAAATTCATGCTAACAAAATGAACTCAGAATCCCGAAATTCCCTATGATACGAATATATCAACGTTTTACAGAATGGCGAAATCTGAACGAAATCAAAACTATAAATGACGATATTCTTCTGGTTTATTTCGTCGAAAAAGCTGAATCTATAAAATCGTTCACGTTATGGAGTCGATTCTCAATGCTAAAGAGTACAAATACCCAAAAACTATTGCTTTCCTGAAGCGTCAAGCTGTAGGATATATTCCAAAAAACTCCAAAGTTTTAACATTAGAACAAGTGACAAAATTTTTATGTGACTTTGCCACACCCGCACAGAAAAATTCCTATTTCCAGACTCGTAATGTAATTGAATATACTATTGCGAATGCCCAGGGCTTTTCTGCAAGAAGTTCAATTTCCTGAAAGGGGCCTTCTCAACACCCTCTGATGTCGCAAGAACTCAGCTCCGAGGAAACTGATTAACTTCGTACGGACAAGATGTCTGATTGGTCGAGGTGCTTGATGACAGGCCACACGCTCTCCCTATATATATGCTCAAGGGTGTGCACTTTCAATCGGAGAGCAGTTTATTTGTTTATCGCGGATAAAGTTCGTTGAGAAGATACAAGATGTCAAGGGAATATCAGATGAGCAGCATTCGAGCTAAGCCCCTGTATCTCATATGAACATTCTGGAATAAAATTCACGTTGAGACAAAGGGATATGAACGCCATTATTTAAGAATGCTCTGCACATCACACTAACCATGACTGATGACTTCACATATAGAATAAGATGGGAATAGGATACCACTGAAATAGTTCTTCCAGTGAATAGCAGATTTATTCAACAGGAAATGATCTTTTGATGACTAGGATATTTCCCTAATGGATAAAACTTCTCATGATAAGAAGAATGCAATCATCGAAAAATAGCAAGATTGGAGACATTTTCGTTAATTTTTGTGAACTTTTGCAGTCATAATAACCGATGAGATTCTGTCAGCTACTTTGGAGCATATACCCACCACTTCTGGAAGAATCTCAATAGCACATTCATATTATTATTATAATCTATTGGTTTTCAGGTTAAATGTTGTTTGTTGTCCCGGATTTCAAGGATTTGGAATACTATAACTTGTCCGATAATAAATTCCTAGTTTAGAGTTCACGTCCAGATAGAATTGCGTTCTTAAATCTTATTAACTGTTCCAATTACACGGTAGCCTAGTATAGTTAAATTATATTTCAAAAGGGCATAATTAACTGACAGAGGCGGCAAATTAAAGTTTATACCCTCTGGTATAGTGAATTTCGAGGAAGCCATATTAGTGACAGGGAAGTTGTGCAGTCTCTATATATATTACACCAGACATTACCAGATTGTCAACGACACTTTGGATTTACCAGTATGGCCAGCTTTATGAACTTTCCTGTTCGATGTTCGATGTCACTCCATAAAATAGTCGTTTTCCTCTGATGAATATGATAATATACCTTCCTTGATGAAGATGAAAAACGTATGGAAGCAAGTCACCCCTTTAATTCTCAGATTTGAGACCTGCTGAACTTCTCCCTACCAGAATTGTTCTCTCTGAAGGGCAAACATTATAGCTTTTTCTCAGTCAGGATATGGAAATAATTATCACTTAGGCATTCAGATCATTCCATCAGAATATAAATCAAAAGAATTATCATGTCAATCATTATAAAATTTTCATAATGATATCCCAACTTGGCATCTCTGCATCATACCCAAGGAGCTCCATTTTCCGTAATGCGATTTTCGGTTTGAAAATTTCCTTCGAGTTTGGTGTATTCTTTTGCTCTATTTTCCATCCCAAAGTACCGAGGATACAATATATCAGAGAATTTATTCTCAATTTATATCAGAACATTAAAGTGTCTTATTTCAGATGGGATCGCATGACCTACATGTATTTATTTCTGGCTTGCAATCAGCTTTTCCTTTCGACCATTTTTCATGCCGTATTATGAAGTTCCAAATAATTTTCGAACATACGAGGTCGGATATTCGACTGTCTTTTGTTTCGATCAACGCCAACGCTATTTCGAATGAAATACTCACGTTCACACTGGTTCACAGCTAGACAGGAATTCTCTTTGTTTCGATAGCCTTTGGTGTGTGTAGTAAATACTAACTTACATATTTTCGTTTGAAAATCTTCACATCATTGATAGAAGCTATAACTTTGATCAGCTATATAGATAGATCGATTTTCGATTCCTATACGATTCAGTGGTTTCTTGCAGTTTGATTTGCTAATACTCATCAGAATTTCTAGTGTTTTGATTGTGATCGAGAAGATGTATTTCAAGAATTTCAACAATATTATAAGGACATTAAAGTCATATTTCTGAGTTTGAAAAGGATAGGAATGATTAACAAATATACTGTTGATTTTAATTTCTCATTGCTTTTTTTGTTTATAAAAATTGCACTGGCAGAAATGATCCATACTAGAATGGCGTAATATATAGAATTGAAAAAGTGGAAAATCACAATATATAACTGAAGGTAACATTGAGCAAGGTCTTTTCCTGTTTTCTAATCGATTAAACTGAGTGAACTGACTGGTGATAACGCATTTTCTTGGAGATTATTGGTTGCCTTGTGGCCTATGGGTTTTTGTTTATGGATATCGAAAGCAAGGTTTGAAATTGTGTGAAGCAAAACCTATAGCTTAAGCTGACCCGAATACGTTTTTCAGCATGTGTATAATCAAACAATTGAGTGAAAAAAATTTGGAATAGATATAATGTACGGAAAAAATAATACATGAAACAGGATGTAAAGAAATTACTACCAATTCTGAAGTCACCATCAGAAATTCGAATGGTATTTTTCAAATATACAAGGTGAATCAGGAATCCTTTAGTCACCTTGCCTACGATATTGATCCTCCAGTCATTCAATTCCAATGATTGCCTAGGTGTTGGCCTTCAAGTTCCATATTAATCGGCTTCCATTTGAGGTAGTCGGTGTATTGAATCTGTTCGCATTCAGAAAGGAGAATATGCCGGAAATTCGGCCAAACTTCCAAGATTCGTCGGAAAAGGGGGGTGGAATTATGGTAGGCCGGCACGAAGAATGTTCTTTCAACCAAACCGAAGCACGAAAAATTATGTGTGGATAACGAATCCAAAGTTTGGGAAAGATAGCGCCGTTCGCGTGTTTAAAATAGGCGGAAATGAGAAGAGAACGTGCCGAAAAAAGATCGAAAATGAAGCGACACACCGTACCAGGACACTGCTGTGTACCTACGCCAAACAGAAAATAGTGTTCTCTGTATATTAATTATTTATTATCGGAGATGAACTAGTCGCTGGGCTGATGCTGAACAAAATTAAAGCACATCATTATCGTTAAAAGTGAATACGATTTCATAAATACAACACAGTAAAAAAAAATTAGACCAGCTCACACCAGCATGTCTTTTCTTTAGAAAAGCCGATCTCACTTGGCCAACATAATTCAGTCAGGAGTAACCATACCATTGAAGTAATCCATTTCGAAGCTTGGCGTTACTATCAGCAATAAACTTTTGTAGGGAAATCACGTGATGTCCATTGCCAAAAGTGCAAACCAAAAACTTGGATTTCTGTTTCGAGCCAAGAGCTTTTTCACTTCCAGTCAACTGCTTATGATCTATAAGGCACAGATACGACCTGTCCTGGAATACTGTTCCCATATTTGTAGAGCGGCACCTAAACATATCCTGAAACTATTGTATTCGGTCCACAAAAAGGCAATTCGTCTTGTCGGTGATGCCTCGCTCACAAACTCGCTCACTTCTCTGGAACACCGTATGGAAAAGTTGGCGATTTGTCTCTGTTTTATAGATATTTTGCATAAGCGATGCTCTTCTGAAATATCAATAATCGTTCCTCCGTTACCAGTCTCTTCGAGATGAACCCGTCAAGTTCAGTCTTCACACCCCTTCGTGGTCACTTTAGAGATCTGCAGAACGTCCCTTATCCAACGAATATCGAGACTTTGGAACTCATTGCCTAGGGAGTTGTTCCCCGAGGCATACCATCCCCACAAATTCAAGAAGAACACCAACTCCTACCTTCTTTCCCTTGGTTCTCACGATGTTCTCTGAACATTACAGGATATCCCTTTTCGTGAGAACCAAAACATAAAAAGAACAAATTTCATCACACCAGATGTTTGAAATTGTTACATCATGAACTAAAACCGCTATTACATTTTGTGAACAAATTTTGAAAATTTCGAGTAGTGCAGTAAACAATATAGTACGTAATCGTAATGTTCAGGAAATCATCTCTGTATATAATATTTGTACATACTCATTGCGCTACCCGAATAATTCAAGTTCGCGGGAAATTCGGTACTAAAATTTTATACCAAAAAGTATTTTTTTTTTATATCCTTGTACTCACTTATCTATCAGTGAGGGTCCGGATCACTATTCTTGGTGAATTTTTGAGAAATTAAAAACTGGTTGATGAATGAAAGAATAAAAAAGAAAGATGTCTGCGTATTATAGTACTAGTTGATATGGAAAATGTAATTCTATGTTATATTGGACGATAGGTACAGCTGTTAAGTCACGAATAATAAAACTCACCAAATAATTTTGCAGCTAGGCCACGTGACCGAAATAATTTTCGGAAAATTCCAGTGTCGTCATAAAAATTTGTCAAAATTAAGGCATCTGATTGGCTTTAAACAACAGGAATATAATATATATATATATATATATAATATAATTGTTTGTTTCTATATTAGGTGAATGCTCGGGTGAATGGTAGCTATTTTCTATAATGTAATATTATATATACCGTATACAATTTTTTGAAAACTTATCCCCCCCAGAAGAAAATCTAGAATACGCTACTGACGTGATATATTATAAGGAAACATTTCCGTGTTGAAATGATAATTGAATGCCGCATGAAACAAGATACTAAATAGCGCTGCTCCGTAAAGATACCAAGGAAAAAAATGACAAGATAATTGCTATTCTCAACTTAGGAGGTACGGACCGGACGTCTTGGCCGATCCTAATTGGTTAGTTATGGTTATTAAAAAACAATCAGGGTGAGTTATTTTCGGTGCATTCCGGAAAGATTTCGTTTATTCAGCCGATGCATTATTCAGAAATAGTATTTCCTATCCGGTGCATGCATTTCATGGCGTGATTTGCGATTTCGAAATTGGAATTTACATTTGCTTCCCGGCTGCTAGTCAGAGTCCATAGGCGTACCGGATTCTTGTTAAACGTAAATTTAAGGTTGCAGTTTTGTCATGAAAGCTTTAAGGTATACAATTTTTTTCTCATCTATTTCTAATGGTTTGACCAATATCGAAGTAGACCAAACTAACGAGTCACCCTGTATATTGTTACGGACTGTGCATTTCTCAGAATACCGAAAGTCATTATATCGGTGGCTCGCGTCTTGCTGATTTATGGCCTCGCTATAACATTGGTCGCCGACATAACTAATTAGAGGACAATAGCGGATGACTCATAACCGTCGCAGTTTCTCGAAAATGAACGGTTCTCGAATTTTTTTTTAGAATAAGTATTTTCCTATATTAAAGGAACGCGCTAAGTTTTTAATGAAATAAACTGTTCAGTTTTGTACTGAGTGTTTTAAATTCACGAACCCAAGTGGAAATGTCTTAACAATATCAACCCTGAGGTCCATTCTCTCCTTGGGGCACGCTTCAGGATTTCCATATAAAATATCATCACGTTTTCTTATTCTAAATCATCAGGTATACTTATGATGTTTTCAAATTTTTTTCTCAGAAATGTCAGTCAATAGATGCCAGTAGAATAATTCCAGTGGGCACTAGCTACTTTCTACAGAACCTTCATCTCAATTTTACTAAATTATACCTGATAACATATGGTTACTAGCCTATATTTTTCGAAAAATTTACTGACTTATCATGGTAACGTTTTTTCCGATATAATCTACCAGCCTCACTGCAAACGTGGTGTATTTGGAGGTTGAGATTTACAATGAACAATCAAATACACTGGGTGTGCATAATAGTTATTCATGTAACAAGGACGTAAGATAGGCTTGCATGGACTGTAGCGTGTAAGTAATAGTCAGAGCGATAGCGATGTAAATAAAAACAAGTTACGCCCGAAATACATACAACATTTGCGCGACCAGTAAATTTTATTGTAAATACTCAATATCAAGGTCATCATTGTGACCAATCGATTATGTTCTTATTATTTAACGATATTATATAAATTCGAAATGAAAAAATTATAGGACACATGTTTTATAGGACACTTGTTACCTTGTAGCACTCCTCGCATCGCTCATCGTAGGTACTCCAAACAACGCGTGCGACAAAATAGCGTGTTATACAACTCGTATCATAATATACTGTTACGCGCTGTGCTTCCAAGAAGACCGGAAGTCATTATCTCGGCAGATCGCGTCTATGGTCTCGCGATAACATCACTCGCCGACACGGCGCGGCGTATCAATTAGAGCGGATGATTTATTACCAGTAATTCTTAGAAGTTCCTCCAATTTCTGGAGAATTAGTGATCTCGCTAGAATGATGTTTGTACTTATATAAGGGACCGCGCAGAGTCGCGGACAGTCAGTGTTAGTTTGGAAAGAGTTCCCAAGTATAAGATATATAATAAATATCGTAACAATACTATTGTTGAACTTAGATAATTGTTGACCTGTGTGATATTTGGACAAGTTGGAAAGCAGCTCACTTCGCATACCCCCCTTTCCACTTTCCTAGCACAAACTCATTTCGTGAGTCCAAAGTATTTAGCCTTAAGGGTGATTGCATTCTCGGTATTATTTTCAGAAAGCCTTCCGTTGCGACTACACAACTTTGAATAAAATTTTATTGCAAATGCTAATATCGTATGCCAGGACGAAATAAATTTCCCAGCCGAAATGTATATGGACGTGGCAGAGTTGTTATTATAATATTAACGGCGGTATCTCCGAATCAATAAGGCATTCAGTATTCCGGCTATTTCGGTGTGTATTTACATATCGCAGAGTTTCTATTGCCTACTGAATGGAAGGAATTCATCAAATCGAGAAATCGGCGATGAAATGAAGTCGGATTTTCACCAAAAAAACTCGCTTGCGACTAGTTTCTGTTTCAAAAACAGAAACAAAAAACTTTTTGTAGTTTCGAAAACGAACTTGAAACTCGAGTTCCACCAAACAAACAAAAAATAAGTCTGTCGCGTGTTTTGTTTTGAAGATATTATTTATCGTTTCTACTACATAAAGAGTTTTCATCATGCCATCAAAGTTACATACCACTACCAGAACAGAATAGTGAACAGTTGTCGCCAGCTGTTTCCACATAGCGAACTCTGTTTACAAAAACAGAGATAAAACACCGAAACCTTTCGATCTTTTCGCCTGACGACAGGACTTTGTATTGTTGACGAAACCACAAATTCGCGACACAAAGTCTTCAAAATGTTTTTTATTTTTGTTTTGTCGAAATCAACACAGTTGCTGTTTTTTTTGCGGTTTTGTCCGTTTGGTGAAAATCCGCCTTTACGATCATCTTTCCGTTCCTATCTCTGGTAATTATTATGACGTGACATCGTTATTCCAATCAATAAAAATACACTTTTTTGATTGATTTTTGATTTCGACTCACATAATAATATATACAGGGTGCCCGTTTTTCGAACTTGACCATGGTGATCTCAGTTATAAAGCTCAATTTATAAACTTCGCTGCCGTAGCTACAGTTGATGCTGCAGTTACTGTTCGTGGATGGAATATGCTAAAAATAAACATATGTTCATACACTACGCAGCTGACGCAGCTGCAGTCGGATATCTTCTCAATACATTTTGGAACGGCAACTTTAATATACAGGGTGTCCTGAAATTACATAGAAGGATTTCAGCTGCAGATTCTAGAAACAAAAATAACTATTTGGAGGTGAGCCCAAGATGAGGTTTTCTTGTAAAATATTTTCGAAAATTCGAAAATTTTGTCCTACCCAAAAATTTTTGTTCATGCATTTCTCCGTAGTTTCATCATGAAATACCCCTTCTTCTAACACCTACCTCTGATGTTTTGATATTCGGGGGTAAAATGGAAAAACATAAAGTGAACGTTTTATGAATTAGTAGTTACGCAGCATAATTTTAAAATCGATTTATCTGATGTGAAAATAATATGATTTTTATATTTTCCTTAGGGCATTTCTGGACACATGTTCAAGTTAACTTTTTTCACTATCATTGTTTCTAGAATATCTCGGTGTTATTTCAGATTACCCTGTATAGGTAAATATCATCCTGTCCGATCAAAAATCGACCCCTGTTCCAGAACGATTCCGAGTTACGAGACATTCGCCCAGCCTCGCAAAACCCCTGTCCGCTCTCCCTTCCAGCTGGAATTGCCGGAAAGCCCTTTTGATTCATTAGGTTTAATTAAGTGCGGCGCGAAACTCCATGAATTCACAGGTCGGTCGGCATAGTGGCAATTAGCTTTCGACTTTCCGTTTTGGTTGCTCTCCAGACAGTCCCACACACCTTTCACTCCACTTATCTTCCCCCCACCACGCATGGACGTATGGCTGGGGTGGGGAGCGGTTGCTACCCGGGGTCGCGTTGGAAAAACTCACTACCATGCCCGCGTTCATGACCCCAATAAACCTAGCAGAACCATTTTCGAATTTCAAAATCGTAATAGTGTAGTAATTTATTACTAATTTATTACTAATTTATTACTAATTTATTACTAATTTATTACTAATTTATTACTAATTTATTAATAATTTATTAATAATTTATTACTAATTTATTACTAATTTATTACTAATTAATTACTAATTACTAATTTATTACTAATTTATTACTAATTTATTAATGATTTATTAATAAATTCTCGATTTTTTATTCTTCTTTTCAATTCTTATATTTCGATATAAACCTATAGCAGAACCCGTCATCCAGTCCATAGCTTATTACTGACTTAATACTACATTGAAGGATTTATTACCCTTCATCAAGACAAAAAAACACGGCTCTGCTAGCTTTATACAGGGTGGGTCACGGTCGATGGTATCTTAAGACATTTAAGGAGAATGGGAGATAGGATCATTCTTCAAATTCGGGATTTCTTGGGTCCTCGGGTAATCAGTTTGTTTTCTATCGATCCAAAATATTTTCAGCGCTGCGGCGTTGCCGCTACTATCGAAAAGTAGCAACAACTTTGTTATTTCAAATAGCATCCACCCCTGTATTTTGTAACATTTTCAGGTTATCTCCATCTCAAAGAAGGGTAACAAATTCGCCAATCTGATAATAAATTAGTAAAAAATTAGTAATTAACTATGGACTGTATGAAATTTCTATTAACTGATACTTTTGTTTTGGTTCTGTTATGTTGAGATTGAAATATCGGGATTGATGATTTTTTCCTTGAAATGGAGAGTAAAAAATTCGGGAATATGGTTATAAATTAGTAATAGAAGAGTAACAAATTATGACATGTCAATTATGAAAAAAATATTTTTGAAGGTGTGATTCTGCTAGGTTTATATAACAGAGCCGTTGGTTTTTTTTGTCTTAATGAAGAGTAATAAATTCGCCAATGTGGTAATAAATTAGTAATAAATTAGTAATGAATTATGGACTGAATGAAATTTCTATACACGGATACTTGGAGTTTTGGTTCTGCTAGGTTTAGATCGAAATATTGGAATTGATGATTTTTTCCTTGAAATGGAAAGTAAAAAATTCGGGAATGTGGTAATAAATTAGTAATAAAAGGGTAACAAATTATGCCCTATGTCAACTTCGAAAAAAAATATTTTTGAAGGTGTGGTTCTGCTAGGTTTATATAAAGCTAGCAGAACCGTTGGTTTTTTTGCCTCAATGAAGGGTAATAAATTCGGGAATGTGGTAATAAATAAGTCATAAAATAGTAATAAATTACTACACTATTACGATCTAGAAATTCGACAATGGTTCTGCTAGGTTTATTGGGGTGCGTTCATGAGCGTACGCAGTTATTGTAATGGCAATCTTTCAGTACCTCAGACGAATAAAAAACATAGACTGGTATGTTTCATCCTTTTCATTATGCCAACACGACTCTCAAACCTTCTTGTTTTCACGATGAGAATCTATCGTTCGGGCCTCGTCGGACCAACTCGCCGTTTTCGTGTTCCGAACGAGTTTCTCAGATTGTTTACGATTCATGACGTGGTCATTCGTGTATCATATTATCGTTTTCAAAGCGTTGATATTCGCTTTTTCTATCGATTAATCCCCTTATTCGTGTATCAAATATACTGCTCTTCACTTAAAGTGGTAAAAATTTTTCTATTTGTGGTTAAAAGCAGGTTTCTGGGATTAAAGTGTCATTTCATTGGTGAGTGCCATAGTCGTACGTTCGGGAAAGGAACAATGTGGGATAATGCATAGATATTTATTCTATTCAAGATGATGAATATATTCAGTTGATCGAAATTGAATTTCACAGATTTCGTTCATGTGGAATATAAAACAAATGAACAATGATGAATATAATATGTTTCAAAGAATCAATTTGTATTATATTTCTGTGGTTCTTCCGTCTGAATATTTGCCTCTATAAATTTCATTTCGCACGCCTATTAACAAGAAGAGTCAACATTACCGCCCGCACTCCTCCTCTGAAGTAAAAGTTGCAACGATAGTAACAGTAACTCATCATTGAGAAAAATTGAGGAAAAATCAAATGAAACATTGTTATTAAATGATTATTTCAATCTTCTATGCAGGGAAATCATGATCTGTTCAAATTTCCGCGTGAGATAATTATAATAGTACTATGTTCCAATTGAGAATACAGCCAAGAGAAAGGAGAAGTTTGATCTCACTTCTCATTGGTGTAGACGCCAGGAAAGCTGACACAATGTAAATATTGCGAATAGAAGTGGTCTGTTAACGGGACGGCTGTGTATAAACAGTGAATAAAATTGAAAATGGACAAAATTGACTGTCAAAGTCTGATTTCTATTATATTCACCGTGAGTTTTGGTAATCAAGCTGTATAATTTCAATAATCGCATGACACGAATTTGATTCTCATTAACACCTAGCACTTTTCATTGTCAGTCGCTACGAAATACGGATTTGGTGGCTAGAGGACCCGAGCCACCAAATCCGTATTTCGACTATATTTAAGAATTAAGGTAATAAATTGTGATCAATAATTCAGTGAACCATTATTTAATTTCTGGAAATATTGAAATTTGAATAAATATGGCAGAAAACACTTAACCTTGCCTTGATGCCATGTTCTCTGCATATGATGCCATCGCCAAAAAGTAATTATAGTGAACATGTATACCTAGTGTGTTTATCAGACATATAGAAGAGGACTCAAACAAAAACTCAGTGTTAAGTTAGTAGCTAATGTAGCTTTTTGGAATCAACCATGTGGAAAGTGGTCGCTGAGATGCAGTCTAAAGGCAAGGTTGCATCCCCAAAGAAGCGCATCCGAATTGATGCTTCTGCAAGATTGGATGAATCTGAGTAACAAGCTATTCGTGAAACAGTTCATGCTTTCGTTCATAGAAATGAAATCCCAACATTGCTTGTAATTATTGTTATTGAAATAAAAGCAAACAATAAACTTTTTCCATCATCAACACAAAAGGGTTTTATGAAGTGAAATCTGAAATTCAACAACATTCATAGATACTGTTGTATATTAATGATGACTTTTGTTGATGAGAGAGTGATACATAGCATAGGCAGGATTCAATAGACGAATCAGGAATCTATAGGAAGTGAAATTCGCTTCTTGTTCTTTCATCCAATCCAACCCTTTCATCCACATAAAATTATCAAGAAGAAGTATTTATTGCATCAAATGGATTGAAGGTAAGTTTAACTGTGACCCTTTCTGAAAGCGGCGCCTATAATTTGAATAAGCAGAAGTGTACCAGAGTGTTTCATTCGACGTAATGAACCTAGTGAATAACTTAAATGTCCAATCATCTTTCATCATCATGGAGATGAAATAGAAAAGAGATTATCTGACCACTTTCCGTGCCAATGGTTTTCCAGTGAGGCGCTTTGAAAGAATAGTGATTTTCTTCAAAGAAATGATGAGAAGTATTTCTGAAGAAAATGCTGTTAACAAAACGACGAATGACTCTAGCAGATTGGTAAATTTTTAGCAGTTAGTTGCGTTCCAAAACATTGTGTTCTAGAATGAAGTAGATATTCGGGCTCAATAGAACAATAGATGTCAATGTAATGAAATATACATTACAACGAACATGTTACGAAATTTATGTCTCGTAAAGTTCAGTAGTTCGTGCAGAAACGAATGGCTCATCAGCATGAAGAAGTTGCATTTGAGAAATGTGGCGTAGTGAGATGTACTTCCTCGTTGTAAAATAGTTTTGATTTACGATTGCTATGAAAACGAAGCAACAATAATATCATATAATACTTTAACAGTGTCAGCGAGTGACATTCGTGCCGTAGGTATCAGCGCACACTACGACAATAAGGCGGAAGATTCGATGCATGAAATAACAGATGTTTATACAAATTAGGTACATATCGACCATTTGAATATGCTCTTCCATAATATACAGCTATATTCAAGGACGAGTTCTTCTTGGAACTCAGAAATCTGCCTCACTCCATCAAAGAGGGATTGGAAACTATGCAACAAGTCACAATAATCTTGGAGGATGTGAGCTTCGATTTTGATCATCGTTTCTCTCTCTTTGTCTTTCCTTCATCTGCACTATCAGAGATAAAAGCTTTTACCTCTGTAATAAGGGAAAAAGTGGCAAACGTATAGTAATGTTGCTTTTTTTCTATAAAATCATACATCATATCGGCTGGGCTACGGGTCTTTGGAAAATAGTGTAAAGACATTATTCGAAACAGTGATTATTTGAGGTCCTTGATAATCGTTAAAGAATACAAAGAGGTATTTTCAAGGTCTATGATCATAAATCTGGGTTCAAATTTTACAATTAGGTGCCCCAAATGAGGTCAGGGGCTCCTAAACATTTTGTGAGAATTTTTAGAATTGCTAAGAACCCAATTCTTGAAGGTCATATATGAATCCAATTATGAATCTGACCCCAGGATTGTGATCAGCGATCATAAAAACCACTCACATAGTATTTTTTCAGATTTTTGAACACCTCGAATGATTATTGAAGTTTCAATGTATTTCATCTGCGCAACAAGTCATTTTCAGTTAAATTACCATCAATCTTGAGACTAGTCAAATATTTGAAATACAGTAAGAAAGAGATTGGACTTGAGATTCCACTTGTTGATATGCAGAAACGGAAAAATAATTATATGGCTGAACCACTGAGGTTTTTTATTGGCATTCGTTCGTTTTATAGTATTGTAATTGTTAGAAAATAACCACTTCTAGAAGTTAACAAAAATGTTTTTCTACAAACGGTTAATAAAGTAGACTCAGACTCAACACAAAGTTGACGTTTTCCGAGGAATGTCATTAAGTAACAGCATTGCCGCTCGTGCGCGAAAATAATGTGTTTAAGTGACACCATATTTGCACTTGGATCTATATGATTGTAAAAAAATAACTCATCAT
This sequence comes from Chrysomela aeneicollis, assembly GCA_029955515.1. Classification (NCBI taxonomy): domain Eukaryota; kingdom Metazoa; phylum Arthropoda; class Insecta; order Coleoptera; family Chrysomelidae; genus Chrysomela; species Chrysomela aeneicollis. Next base: position 8,274,114 of record JARUHQ010000022.1, read on the forward strand.
TCTTTTGCATCATGGAAAATAATAGTGACAGTATAAATTATCTAATGAATCTTAAATTTGAACCTCCTACCAGAGAAATCGAGTAAAAGTATGAATTATAATATGATAGAATAATGAAATTTTGCCATGGAATTTTTGAATGCTATTGATATTAATGTGAGTATCCTCAACTTGTGGTATTTCTCAAAAACACCAGTCCGTTGAATATAAAGCAAAAATAAGTTTGGAGTTATCTTTTTGGTTCATAATGTATGATAACTGGGGGATGGAAGTTTTCAAAAAGCCTCAATAGCCAACGGGTTCAAAGCGCGACTTATCAAGCCTTCAGAACAGGTTCGATTCATGAGAAGGGCAATTCTTTTTTAACCTATGCATAATTTTCCCTTCTTTTCTGTTAGAAATATGAATTATTGGATTGAATTTCAATATAATAGTGATAATAAATCAAATTAGTTATGTAAATGGGGAAAATTATGAAATGTGAGTTAATTGAATGAAGTATCGAGTTTTCTTGTCTAGAAACAGCGTTTGTAGAAGAAAATCTTGCTTGTATTTCAAGCGCAAACTGTCTGGCATAATCGATAATCGGAAGATTATCGTTGTCGTTTTCGAGCGGCAATATCTATTACTTTGCACTCTAAATACACGAATAGGTATTCTCAGCTAATCTAACCTATTTTTTGACAAAAAATCAGTGAATTCCTGTGCGTACAAGACCTCTCAACTTGGGAGCATGGTTGCATTCTTACAACACCAAAGTTACTTTGCAATTTGCATGAACTGTAAATCCCTCACCTGATCCGAGGGGCGTGGCCAACTTCCTCACCGCAGGCCCCTCCTCCTCGCCGATCCCCTCCAGTGCCTGCACCAGGATATCCCCCCCACTCTCCTCCCCTACCTCCCCTGTTCTCCCCACTCCCTCAGCGGCCGCCGTCTGGATGATAAGATGACCGCCTCCCACCTCCCCGCCCCCGTTCAGCAGGAAAATGGGCGAGCTGAGGCGCCTCAGCTGCTGCACCAGCACGCCCTTCCTGAGCAGCCCGCTCTGATGATGGTGCTGATGGACCACGAGCTGGCCGAAGTTGTGGCCGCCATCTTGATCGTCCACCAGCAGGCCGTTCTTGAGGAAGATGGCGTTGGCGCCGTTGTCATCGGCCTTGGCGTTGCGCACCAGAATGAAGTTGTTGGGGGCGGGTGGGCGTGGCTCGTCGGGGGTGGGGGGGAGTGGGCGTGTCAGCTTGGGGGCGGAGCTGTGCATTGGTCTAGCTTGGTGGGAGGTCTCTCGTTCAGTTCGTTCGGGTGGCCACCATTTTGGGTCTGGAAGGAAGAACAGCGGGTTGAGTGGTCGAGTTAATTGACAGGGTGATGTGGGGTGGGCTTCACACCCTCTACGAAGTTTGAAATGTGTTTTTTCTACAAACTATTGGCAAAGTAGACTCTGAAGTTTTCAAATCTCAACAAAAAATTGACGTTTTCCGTGCAATTTCATCAAATGACAGCGTTGCCGCTCGTGTGCGGAAAAAATGTCATTAGGTGATAGCATATTTGCGCTAGGATCCATCATTGTTGAAAACGAACTCATCATTCTGTTGCATGATGGAAAATAACAGTGACAATGAATTCATTGTCTGAAACATAATATATCCTGATGTAGCAGATTGTGTGAACATTGGAAATTTGAACCTTTTACCAGAGAAATAAAGAATTTCAACTGTGGGATAGATGAGTTTTCAAGTAGTCTCAATAGCCAATGGGTTCAAAGTGCGATTTCTCAAGCCGCCATCTCGGGTTCGTCTTTTTTTCTCCTTTTCTGTTAGATGTAAGTATGAATTATTGGATTGAATTTCAATATAATAGGAAGAATATAATGAAATGTAAATTAATTGAAGTGTCTCCAGTGCTGGAGATTATATTAGTATCCCGAGAATCCCGAGATTAAGATTCCCAAAGAAGTAGATATGGACCTCTTGAACAATAAATACTAGTTTTGACGTTGAATTGTATTATTTTTTGAATGATCATTTCAATATAATTGGACTTTAGCATAAAAATTGCTGGAGTAGTGTTGCTTGTGCTAGAATTAAAAGAAAATACAGAGTAATTCACAAAATATCGCGATAATACTGTATTTACAGCGTTACCAATTGTTCTAGAAAGAAAAGACTAACTAGGTCGATCTGATATTGGGGTGCAATTTTATCAAATAATCCATAATTTATACTAATTTCAGAATTATGAATGTGATCACATAGATTGCATGAGGAATGCATCAAACAAAAAAAGTTGGAAAAGAACAATCATGGCATGAGTTTCTGACCCCGGTAATCTGATGCAATATGTTAGTGAAAATGTTCTAACACATTAATGTAGAAATGTAGACAAAATCCACTTTAAGGGTGAATTATAAATGCATCTATGTGTTTTGTGGTTCTAGCAAATTCAACTTGTTTTTTCTATATACCTACTCATAATACTATTCGTCATTGTTATTTTCATTCTCCATTTAAAAAATTTTTAACACACCTTCAATGAAAAAGCGGATTATTTATGGTCTATATAATCATAGATTACTTTGATTTATACGTCATGATAAAAATTCCACCAACTGCGAAGCGTACATTAATTTAATATTATTTCCATTTCAAAATAATAATTGATGAAAATTCAAATTGGTTCAGTTAACGGTGCTATAGTCATATCACCATGATGAAAAGTTACTCATTTTCATATCAGCACGTTTCGTCATAATAAATGCCTAAATAAATATACCACTGACATTTAGGCAACTTTTATGATTCCTCTGAAATGAATGAATTCGCAATATAATAGGTTGAAATATTTCAACGGATATTGTATCCAATGGAAGGATTGTCTAGAATTTCGCAATTTAATTAGATTGACTCAAACACAGACTCATTTTCTTCCGAAAATTCAACCAATGTATATATAATAGTTTATGTAGGAAAACATTTGGTGGAGAGATGAAATATTTTCCTCGTATAGCACCAAATTCTCCCTTATTCGTACTTTTTATATTCCTACACGACTTTACCGATGTGAACAATGTTAATAATTGAACTGTCAATTCAACATGGTGAGGATATTACACGGAAATGGTGTAAATGGATACAAACATAAGGTGATTTTATTCGCAATTCACGATGATTGTGAGTCACCCTGTATATTGAATGTTGATAAATCGCATTTCCATCGATGAACGAACACAGTTACGATTTCTTTCGGGGATTCGGAAAATTGCATTTAGATTCAAACTGCGGGTCCCTCAAGACTGTATTGCCAATGTAAAGTGGAAATTTCGAAGGAAATCCAGAAATACGCTGGAGATATTTATTTTGAATAGTCACCCAAATCATAATCCTTTGTCCGGTTCTTCGTTAATCGATTTTTCCTACCTGAGCGAGATTTTTCTTTCCGGAGAACATTTTTCTATACAGGGTTCTACAAAATTCATGTCATAAATGATAGGTTTGATAGACGAAGCCTTCAAGTAGAGTATTTTTCTTAGATGATTTATTACGTTGTAGAAGACCTTGAAAGTGGTGAACAAAAAACAAATCAATTCCTAACCTTCAAACAGTTGCCATGGTAACAACAGGATTTTGGAAATCGATTAAATTTCCCAGCAAAAAATGCTTCTGCTGCTGTTCAGTACGACTCTTTTATACAGGGTTGGACGAACATTCCGCTCTATATTCAATAATTTTCCAACCTGTAGTAATATTAGAGATCGCAATGAATTTCTGGTCAGTATACCTCATAGATTTTTGTTAATTATTATGTATCTTGCATAATTCTTGTTTTTTTTTCATAAAATAAGCTTTCACGGTGCATTTTCTTTTATTTACTCCTGAATAAGTCTGAAATTATTAATGCTTTGGTGGTAAAAAAAGAACAGCTTGAGGCATGAGTAGATACTAAAAAACGGAAAATATTCATGAAACCATAGAGACCCCGAAGATTACATATTAATCAGCGGGGGATGAAAAAGCAAACACCTGAATATATAAGGGTTGATGCCATAATGAAAGGCAAATCGAATAAAAGCAAAGGTGTCTGGGAATTAAATTTCGTTTCCAAATGTGCATTCAAAAATGTTATTCAATTGCGGACGAAAATAAAACTCATTAAAACGGTTTTAATATTTATAACGGCGGGAAAATTGCAATTGCAGAAAATAAATGCAGTCCATGTACGCCGGTATTAAAAGCAATACGTTTTTCGCCCTATAATGGTCAACTATAAAATACATTCGTTGTCTTGTGACTATCGAAAAACGTGTCCTTTCAACAGTTCCAGATAATAATGGATGAGCAAGTATGTCTACAAAGAAGTCATCAATTAGGGAATACGGTAACGATAGGCAGTAAGGTATACGACAATTTGAAAAATCATTAAACTGTACAGAGTACTGATCCAGAAATAAACAAACCGACGTCAGTCAGGTGAACTTGTTTTTTACAAAACGAAAACTCACGAACTGCAAGAGGTAAAAGTTAAAACAAAATTGAGAAAACTCAACTACTGTCATAACAAAATGTAGACAACGAGCAAAGAATAACTACAACGCAGAACATTTATATCTACTCACAGTCTATGCATCGATCCACTGAGTGAAGACAATGAGAATGCAAATGTTTGTTTTTACAAACACGTGATAATTCTGACACAGTGAGATAGGCATTTCGAGTTTATTACCCCTCATAAGTGCAGGATAGTCACCGAGTAGTGATCCTAAGATCTCCATCTGAAGCGATGCTTGTATCAATAAAAGTACGACAACGTATTCAAACGCATGGAGACATCTTCCAAAAGCAACTTGGAACTAGCGACACCATGCGGCGAAAGAATGAAACATTATAGAAATGAGGTTTTTACGTCAAGAGACATGAGAGTGGCTGACAGATCGACTAAGCGATATTACAAACGAATTTCGGTAAGTGAAAGTAAAAACTAAATGAAAAAACTCTAGAATAATCCAAAGCCGTCATAACTTTATTATGAACTCTTTATTAATGGATTCATCACTATAGAAAACATTGTTCATAATGTATACAGAATATACAACAAATGGAAATAGACTCAAAAATCACAAAATATTTGAGAAAAACCAAATACGTATTTCAACAACAAAGTTGTCATCTTCAGTGGAAATACCAACGAATTCTCAGTTTATACATATACTTACACAAAATATGATTTCTGCTAGATTTTCACGTAAAGTCTAGTATTTACCAAATGCCTTTGAACTAGGGTTTCGCAAGACCAAGAGAATATTTTTGGTCTTGTCAAGAACAAGACTCAATGAATCTTCTCAAGACTCTTGGGAGAGAGTCTTGGTCTTGGTCTCGAAAGAAAAATAAGGAACTCACATCTACTCAATATTGAGAAAAATCTGATGGGAAATATTAAGACATTTTATTTCAATTATTTATTTTTCTTATGGTAGGTTTTTAATTTTTGTTCACTCAAAATTCAAAATACATTTTTCAAATTCATTATTGCAGTTCAACAGTTTACAACAAATAGGTGTATGTTGTGAGGTCGTGGTGGTCCATACTACTATTGAAGATAGAAAAAAGTTATTTGGTTCGAATTTGAAATTTTTTCAAATATTTTTGATACTGCGTTGTTGTCAATTCCAGATAAACTTGGCAAACAAATTGTATGCTGAATAAATCATCCTATATATCAATAAAGACCTATCAGACTTCTAGGTTGAATATTTCACTAATATTCAACATCTATCTTCAACTGTTTTTGAAATACTGACAGGTGAAAAGTGAGATTTTACAATTTTCGACAGCCAATTACAATAGCTGTTTATGATACATAACTCTTTCAGTTATGTGCAGTTTGGAAAAATCAAGAGAGCCTGGGAGCGAGAGAAGGTTGCGGAGGCCCCAAGGTACAAAATTACTCAAACTTCCAGGTGAACGGCGCGTTTACCACGTCTGCTTTGATGTTAACGATCCTTTGATGTAATCGAGCATTTATTAGCTCGGATAAATCAAGTATACTCATGAAATTAATTAAGCTCCCATGAATGTGTCGGAACTGGATCAGGAATGTGCATTTCAAGTATCTTCAGATTGTCCTCATCTAGTTAGTTGAAAAAACAACAAAAAAACATGCTCTTACGGCAGTGTGAATTGAGAAGAAAAAATAATATTTTGAAAAGGAAAAGGAGCACCAAGTCATCTCCAAAACATTTGATTCAAAGTTGAGTAAGGAAATCTGTTTTGGACTCACATGCATGGTACTTAAAAAGTCTGTAAGTACATGAAGATGAAAGTAAGAGTTACAATATTTATGAATATTGAATGCAAAAAGTGAACCAGGTGTCCATCCAATTGATGTAGCGACATTTTTGAACTAAAATAAATAGGAAATGAAATGTGACATTGACTTAGAGATCCTAATGACAAACGACACGTTACAAATGACATCGTCACATTATGGACAGAAATTGATATAGATTATGAGTTGTGACATTGACAGAGGCACTAATGGCAAATTACCTAGAACTCATAAGTAGGTACATGAAAAAACAAATCACGAACATTTGCAATAATAAATGGCTGTAAGATAATGTGTAGGTACTACTGAAAAACCAGCAATGAAAACAGAAAAAGGACCAAGGCAAGAAAGACAAAAATTCAATCAATACTTGATAATGTTTGACCGTCAAAGTGAGTTTGTTCATTGATTGAGATGATATATTGATAGTTTAATGAGGAATTGAATTCGAAAATGTTCAAAAGATTCAAAAGGGGGGCCCTTCTCACATTACATGTGAAATTTGTAAACCCTTTATCATCAAGTATGTTTAGGATTAAGAATATGAAGAAGAAACTTTCAGTACCTATGATAAATAATGTCTCCGGTTGGATTTCTATTTTTTCAAGAAGTCAAGTACTCTACTTCAAGATTCCAAGGACTTTTTGAGATCATGGTTTGATGGGTCGTGAAATGAAGACATGATATTTTTAGTTGTAATATCATGAGACCGACTATGAATCGAAGAAAAAAATTGTTGAGTCAGCAAAATCATACAAATACAAAATAAAGAGTTGTAGAAACTGTTTAGTTTATTCTTTGAATAATTTTTACAGTCAAGTCCGTTAAGCCCTCTGATAACTTAACGTGGGATTAACTCTGCTAACTCGCGAGATAAGGCATGCGTTGCAGTGGTTATAAACAAATAAAACATTTAATCGTTTGTTGAATCTTTATGCAACTTAGGGCTCTGTCCAGATGTTAAAAAATTTCCTTTTGCCTGTATTTCCACGGACTGTCGTCTAGAAACTGTATGTTTCTTCGAATAATTTGATATATTCATTTGATTTTCACCATTCCCCATCATGTTCTCTTCTTTCCTTGGAGTTAAACCTTAGAATTCTTCAAGCATAGTTATGTTCAAGAGTAATGGACCAACATTGATACCTTGCGGAACCCCAACCTCAATATCCATCTTTGACGACATCAATGAACTAAACCGTACTTTTGATCTATGATTGCTGTCACACACTCAAATATCCTGCAATTTTTGCCATCTCAGCCAAATGCAATTTCACTTAGAGAAACCAATGGTGATGTTGTATTTGTTAGTGTCTCACAAACACCTACCAGACATACCCAAACGCCATTACGAGGCTGAATCCCTGATGATTGATATAATTGTCTCGAATTACTGGTAGAACGAAAACAAGACACACTTCAATTCTGCCAGGAGGAAGAAAAAAAAATACGGAATCGAACCGAACAGAGCAATTTTTACGTGTACGTGCTGGTAATCTCCAAGTGGGCAGTTGAAACGTCCATACCCGTTGGGTATGGACAAGATTCGAAATACGACGTTCGCATCCATTGTTTTTACAATCCATTTGAGACATTACCACAATTGGATGTAATGAGAAAGAATCGTTCGTGAGATTGCTCGTTCATTAGTCTATGTTTGTCGGACTAATATAAAAAACTTGACACGTCGTGGAGTGCTACATTTGAAAATATGATGAGTTTGAGAATGCTGATTGTATTTGATTCACATTTGATGGATATTAAACTTGTGCCATGAAATTCTGTTCGTGTTCCCATGGTGTGGTGAAATCAGAGCGAATCGATAGAGCTTCACACTGCCGTAAATAAGTGTCATATCTATTATTACATACCGTTGGTGCATGAATGTGCATTGTACAATAAATTAGAGCGGATCTCTATTATCCTAAATTACCTATACAGCGAGATTTTCGGCTTTTTGCGTTAATTGTACCGATCAAATCTGACACGGTACGTGATTGATGTTGACGAATAGATTTATAAGAGAATATAAAATGGACGAATATAAACGGCTTATTCGCATATAACGTCATTCATAAGTTCCTAAATCACAGTTTGTTGAAAAAAGCCCAGAGTCATCAAGCCTATCATAATGGGATGGTGGTTTGGTAGCTGAAGACTCAGCAGGCTAGCTTCGAAGGCAAGCTTGCCAGTATGTTACTGATTCCATTCCAAAAGCGGTCTGAGAAGTCTTGATGAACCTGACACCACCATATCTCGATCACCCTACATAAAACCTATAGATTTTTTCTTCCGGAAATATTTGGAGAATCTGGTCTACGAAAGGCACATATTGATGAAAGAATCATTGACAACATCACTAGGAGCCAAAAGGATTTCCACACTTTATTATTGGACATATGTTTGGCATCTTTGAAGCTTGACTCGGAATAATCCGGATATTCTTGAAGGACTGTCCTGCAACACCCGTCAATAGCTTCCGGATAACTCGATGAACTGTGAGAAGGGGATAGGAAGGACCCTTCTCTGTTCCCAAAGGAATAGAAAAGATGGGTACTTTATATATAGCATCGGCTGCTATGAAAATCATGCCTCTTGTTATTCATTCAGTTCGAGGATGGGACAAAATTGGGCATACAGAATATCAGAAACTGGAATGCTATAGCTCTTATGAGAACTGGCACATCATAATTTCGATATCATTTTTGTGGATCAATATAGAAAGATGATTATTGAGCTGGATACATTCACTGTTCTACAGTTTCTCTAATGAAAAACGCTTCTCAATACTGTTCTGGAGTCGACATGATTCATTATTATTCATCACTCAGGGTACAAAATGAATACAAAGACAAAATGACCTTGAATGACCTTGACGAAAACGCATCATCAGATATAAAATAATGAAATAAATTGAAGAGTTCCTGTTCTGGAGAGGCTATTGAAAATTTCATTTATTTCTGCAGCATCGTTCAGCGGGAGGAAATAGGTGACCAACCGAACATTCTTGGTACCTACCTAGATTTAAATCCTTCGGACTCTCTTAGATACCCAGCCAAGTAGTGCTTCGGATGACACTTAAAAAGCTAAAGTTCCCGTCTTTCTTACTCATACGAGTCTCAGTGAGACTTCAAAGTCGTATGACATCATCTCTGCTTCTCAGAGGTGACTGTTCTGCAACCGGTGTAAACCATTACTAATCTAAAGCAATCAACGTTATAAATAGAGAATTGGGGATACGAATTGCGGAATTTGTGTACCTTGAATCTCATTTCGACAAGTATGGGTATTGCCTCGTAGGATTGTTCTAAAAATTACTCGAATTATTTTTTATCACCAATGGAAAAATAAATGAACAATTCAAGTAATTATTGGTGAATTATGTATTATAAGTACAAGTACAGAGTACAACCAGTACCAAAAAAAGGCAAAAATACCTCACCTAGCAACTACAGAGATCTATAGCACTGCTATCAATTATTTCAAAAGTCATGGAAAAAGACATCAACATCGAGCTCATGAGATATCTGGAACACTCAGGAATTGTCCACGATAGGCAATATGGCTTTCGTCAGCAGAGATCAACTGGTGACCTGCTCGCTCACGTTTCACATTTATGGTCTATCTATTGAAAAATATGAAGAATCTTTAGCAGTGGCATCAGATATTTCCAAGGCATTTGATCGAGTTTGGCACCAGGAACTCCTCGCCAAGCTATTTCTACTTCACATCAACGATTTTTTGGAAGCAACTTCACGTCCTATACACAGTTTCGCGGATGATAGTACCCTCCATACCGCTTTCTCTTCCAGGGCTGTTATATCGGCCTGTCAAACCAGAAATGAACGAGGAAGGAATGTTAACAAAATAAATATGGACTAGCAACCCGAGTGGAGATTCAATAACCTGGTGGAATTCAATGCAAAAAACACAATTATGCATTCTCTCTAGAGAAGCCGATCTCACTGTGCCCAACATAATTCAGTTAGGAGTAACCATACCATTGAAGTCATCCATTTCTATGCTTGGCGTTACTATCAGCAATAACCTTTCTTGGGAAAATCACGTGAGGTCCATTGCCAAAAGTTTCACTCCCAGTCAGATGCTTATAATTTATAAGGTACAGATTCGACCTGTCCTGTTCCCATATTTGAAGTGCGGCACCTAAACATATCCTGAAACTATTGGATTCTATCCAAAAAAGGGCAATTCGTCACATCGGTGATGCCTCCTTTACAGACTTGCTCACTTCTCTGGAACACCGTAGAAAAGTTGGCGATTCGTCTCTGTTTTATAGATATTTTCATGGGCGATGCTCTTCTGAAATATCAACAATCGTTTCTACATTAGCAGTCTCTTCGAGATTAACCCGCCAAGTTCAGTCTTCACATCCCTTCATGATCCATTTAGAGATCTGCAGAACGTCCCTTTCCAAAGACTCGTTCATCCAACGAACATCGAGACTTTGGAACTCATTGCCTAAGGAGGTGTTCCCCGAGGCATACCATCTCTAGAAAATTAAGAAGAACACCAACTCCTACCTTCTTTCCCCTGGTTCTCTGAACATTACAGGATATTCCTTTTCGTGAGGACCAGAACATAAAAAAACACCATGAATCTTTTTCAAATTATATTTTTCCTACTATCCGAAATATAGTTATGGTTTTGAAAAAAGCAAACTGTTTCGAATGAAACAAAATTTCCTTCTATTAGTTAGGTTTGTAGAGGAAATCTCTCAAAATTTGTTTTGACTGATGTGATATCAACCCAGTACAACACCGTTCCATCTCTAGTCAGCCTAATTAATAACTAGGGGTATTCAGAAACTATTTCCTGTTTGAACAGACACGAGGATGGTACGATCTGTACGGCTTTTCTCGACACAATTAGCCCCAGTCGATAGCATGTTAATTAAGTAGGAAAAGTTCAGACTTCACCTTGTCGTGGTTAGCAACCATTGTTTCGATATGGGCTTCATTCGACGATTTTATAACTTAATACTAAGAAACATTCTGAACTGCGGAGTTCTGATATGTATCATTGTAGGGTTACTACGGAATTTCGTGATTTACGCAACAATTAAAATAGTTTATAAATGTGAGTATCTGTTATTAATGATGTCTATGATGGTTCATCGTAAGCAAAGTACATGAAAATGACTCATCCAGAATATTTCTTGGATTGCTTTGCAGGTAAAATTGCAATGGCAAGGAATTGAAGACTTGATGTATGGAAATAATTCAGTACATCCATTATCGTGAGCATATTCTTAAACACATCGACGTCCCGCCGAAACCGTAAGTCAAACCAAAAAAAAATCGAGGAACCAATTTTTCTCAGATTTCTGGGATTTCAAAAATAATTACTATTACTTCAAGAAAAAGCAGTGGTGTCATTTTTCCCTTTGGAATGATTCAGTGCACAAACGCCAGTGGCAAGTAGGTATACAACATTATGTTGTGCTACAGAAAATATTATTTGATGTATAGGAGATGCGTATACCTACTACGTTTCATGAACATATCCCAGGTGAATAAAAATCCCTTTCGAATGAGGAATCCTGTTCAAAAATCAGGTCTCAGGATGTCAATCCTACGTGTCTGTTTTTTTGAATGCGTCAGAATAATTATGAGCTATGCCACATTCTATATCTTTCACAACGTGTCACATTGTATAGCATTCCATTTCAATTTCACCCCACTTGAAGGAATTTTCTGTGGTTTCACTTATTACTACGAAAGCGTATGAGGGCCACCGAGATTTTTTTAATATTTTTTCCGACTTTAAACTCGGACTTTCCGGCTTTGAACTCGGAATTATTTTTTTCCGACTTCAATCCCGGAATTTCCGACTTTGAATTCGGAATGATGAAATAACTATCAACGCCGGTGTTTTACAAGGATCTATTTTAGCACCAACTTTGTGTATACTTCACATCAATGACCTGATAGAGGTGTCCTGTCTACAGCTTTGCGGATGAAAGTACACTCCATGTCCACTTCTGTTCTATAGAGCTATATCATCCAAAGAAGCTAGAGGTGCAAGGCGAAGACAGGTTGACACTATGATGATACCAGCAGCCATGATTGTTCTTATAACATCCTCAATATTCATCATTTTTCATTCATACCCATCATTTTTCGAGAAATATCTATATCTCGAAATTTTTTTTGATATATAGATATTTTTCCCAGGTCTGGTTAGATATCGACACCAGGAAAATACTAGATAATGTCACACAACTGTTCCATTTGAGGAAAAATAGAATCCTGATAGCGGGAAGTTCGCCGGGGCTCGAGCCTGGCAATGAAAGGGTGGCCAATCTGAGTCTGTCTGGTCTGTCTTATCGGAATACCACAACAACATATCTACGAAAAAGGGGATATCGCCCACTTTTCTGGGGTCAACAAACTCATAAATGGAAGGTCACCAACCAGAAGTATAGTTTTAATGGATATTGAATCCTGGAGCTGAACTCTAAACATGTGAACTAAACTCCATGACAGGTCAAATTTGTGCTTTATTAATTATGATATTTTTTCAAGGTGTGAAGTAGTCCTTGGCGCGAAACAAAGACTCGAATTCTTGTGAAGAAATTTCTGCACATAATATCATTCCATGATAGAGTATTGTTGATGATGGTAATACCAAGCATGGTCAGCATAGATATCGAGCATTCAACAGGAATAAAAACATGCCTGACATCATCATAAGTATAAGGCATTATGAGGTCCACCTTCTTGAAAAAAAAATACATGCTTGAGTTGTAGCATCGAATTATACTAGATTATCAGATCTCTATTGATAGCTATTCCATCATCCATCGTAAAGTGGTATCGGATCCCACTATAAAAGGTAAGTTCCCCGCTATCCTAACTCGTGCAAGTTTACTCCGTAAAACTTCTGATGGTTGCTAAGGCAACTAGGATAGTGGTTAGGAAAAAAATCCGAGATTAAAGTCGGAATTTCCGAGTTCAAAGTCGGAATTTCTGAGTTTGGAGTCGAACAAAAAATCCGAGTTTAAAGTCGGAATTTCCGAGTTCAAAGTCGGAATATCCGAGTTTGAAGTCGGAATAAAAAAATTCCGAGTTTGAAGTCGGAAATTCCGAGTTTAAAGTCGGAAAAAATATAAAAAAATCTTGGTTGCCCTCATACGCTTTCGTACATTACTACTATAACTAAATTGAAACGTTATTTCCAAGAGCATTTTGAATTTTATCTATAAATTATTATTGTATTATAAATTATTAATTCATTATCAGATTCTATAAATAATACAATATTGTACAAGGATGTCCCCTTTCAACTTCCTTCCTGAGGACATTGATTGTGGATTAATAATATTCGTGAATTTGAATAATTTTCAGAGATCACTGAATCTCTCTCTATATAGCATCAATTATTGATGAACATGAATATTCGCCTTGTGTATATATTTTTGTTGTATCTCCTCTGGATCGCAGGCGAAGTTCCAGAGAAAGTGAAACGTCTCCGGGTAATTTCATATTCCATCCAGTGAAATCATCTTTGAAACGAATCTGGTTAATTGAGCGTGAAACTGAAATATATATTCTTCTCACGGATGTTTCATACCGTTCAGTCTGTCAAGTCATTTGAAGGTGAAGGAATATCAATTTTGACCCTCCAACAGAAAGGTATGATGTTGTAGCTATTGAGAGGTGAAGTTTTGAATGTTTTTTCATTCGAACATTATTTTTTTATGTTCTGGTTCTCACGAAAAGATATATCCTGCAATGTTCAGAGAACATCGTGAGAACCAAGAGAAAGAAGGGAGTGTTCTTCTTAAATTTATGGAGATCGTATGCCTCGGGGAACACCTCCCTAGGCAATGAGTTCCAAAGTCTCGATGTTCGTTGGATGAACGAGTCTTTGGAAATGGACGTTCTGCGGATCTCTAAAGTGACCACGAAGGGGTGTGAAGACTGAACTTGACGGTTAAATCTCGAAGAGACTGCTAATGGAGGAACGATTGTTGATATTTCAGAAGAGCATCGTCCATGAAAATATCTATAAAACAGAGACAAATCGCCAACTTTTTTACGGTATTCCAGAGAAGTGAGCGAGTTTGTAAGCGAGGCATCACCGATGAGACGAATTGCCCTTTTTTGGAAAGAATCCAATAGTTTCAGGATATGTTCAGGTGCCGCACTCCAAATATGAGAACAGTATTCCATGACAGGTCGGATGTGTGCCTTATAGATCATAAAAAGCTGACTGGGAGTGAAATAGCTTTTGGCTCGAAACAGAAATCCAAGTTTTTGGTATGCACTTTTGGCAGTGGGCCTCACGTGATTTTCCCAAGAAAGGTTATTGCTGTAGTAGCGCCAAGCATCGAAATGGATGACTTCAATGGCATGGTTACTCCTGACTGAATTATATGTTGGGCACAGTGAGATCGGTTTTTCTAGAGAAAAGACATGCTTGTGCTTTGTTTGCCTTGAATTCTTCCAGGGTATTAGATCCCCACTCAGGGATTGTTGCTAAGTCCATATTTTTATTTTGTTAACATTTCTTCCCCGTTTTTTTCTGGTTTGACGGGTCGATATAGGAGCCAATAGCGGTGATAAATTCCCATATATTTCAAATTTGAAAACAATCGTTTCATTGTTCACTTTTTTTCAATTCAACCAAGTTTCTATCACTTCGAAGCGATATAAAAAATATGGTATGTATAAACCAATTTTTCAATGAATTGCTTTTTGTTTTTGACTAACATTTTTTTCATCAAGTAATTCCAGAGTGTTGAGTGATTGATTTTTTTATAGGAAGTGAAGGTATTTGCAGTGAACTAACTTCAACGTATGATCAGTAAAAAGTTTCGCCAGTACAATTTATGCATCTCACTTTCTATAGGTAAACTTTGCTATAGGTAAGTTTTTTTTTCGATACCGCATTGACCTCGACACAACGATTCACAAATCTGAGCCAATTCAAATTCCGAATCCCGCTTTGATAATTAGTATAATAAATTGAGGCATTAATACCATGATCACAATAAACAAACTGCTCTTATGATTAGGAATTCGCATTGTGAATTCCGCTAATTTGTTTATGTCGTGAATGGCCACACAAAGGAGTCATTTTAATCGGAAATACTCGCTCGTAATATTTTGACAATGTTAGTTCATGAGGTATGAACTCATGCAAAACGAATCCCGATACAGTTATAACCAATAACTAGGTATGTATCGAATGTATTGGGTCGGACTGGCCTCTATTGTCTTGTGGATAAGTCATCACAAAAGTATCAAAATGCTGATTTTATCTCATGGGATATAATCGTGCAACACAAAGATTTTGAAGAGAATGTATTAGCACATATTAGAAAACCTTACAGATGAGACAGTCAGACAGAGCGAATAAAATTAGAGAGAGATATCGAAAGAGCAAAATTTAAAGGTCCAGTCATGGATATGCGCAGGCGCTGAAATATTGATCGCGTGTTTTGTTTACATCGAATACATCGTTGTCATCATTTTGTTGGTTATGTTACAAATGTTTTCGTTTCACACGATTCACGAACCAATATTTCGGATGGGTTTATGTTCTTACAATGTATAACTTATTTTCCATAAACTATAATTCAGAAGGAAAAATAATAAATTACCTCAGAAGTCGATGCCTTAGAAAAAATAAAAGTTTCGAGGTTCATCACAGCACAAATTAAACAACCTTTGATCATAGGTATATACCTTACATTGCCTGGAATGTGAATCAGGTACAATAATATGTTTATTGGCAATTATTACTGTGTATATGAAGATTGCAAATCAGAAGTGAACTGGGCCTAGCTTTCATTTGACAATTCGATTGTTTACCAACCTCCAAATGTTGAAAAATGAGTATCGATACAGAAAAAATCAGTTTAATTAGGGTATGCAGTCTTCGGCTAGAAAAAGTGTAACTATTTTTTCTGTTCAAGCTTTCGAGTCTTTATTGGCTCTTCATCAGGAACTCTACAAATAACATTGAAACAATTCATTGGAAATCCATAAAAGAAAACAGAGGCATTTTCGTTTATACTTCTAATTCTCCGGCCACTAAATTATATTTCATATGACATTCAAGCAATCCATGAGCTTCATTGAAGCATATTCAGGTGACATTTTTTTTGCATAAGAGCCTTCTTATACGATATTCTCCTCGAGCAAAAAAAACATAAATCATATACGTCTGCCAATTGGCCCTTTTCAGATCTATGTTGATAGGATGGGACCGTTTCCAAGGGCCAATCAGTGTCAAGACATCAACGTAGTAGTAGGCGATATACTCTGGCAGAATTATAATATCAGAAAGAAATAATTCTGCTTTGTTATCCCTGAGATGTTTTTGAGCAAACTACTCAATCACAAGGTGAAAATGTACAACGTACGGAATAATATTGGCTACATATGGGAAACAATGTGTGATAGAAATTCCTGAAAAACTCGGTTCATAAATTTTATATCTGTTTCAAACTTTGTAGATAGGATCCTTGTGAACATTATCTCAATACAACGTTTAGATATTTTGTGAATTTGACACCAAATGCCCGCCCCGATCCCCGCCATTAATTACGAGGTCACGTGATATAAGAAAAATGGAATCGAAGCGTCATTCGAGTTTTCCTGAAATTTCAATGGCAACTTTTTTATACGTAGAAAACTTCATGACGGATGCTGTAGGAATTAGCAATACACAATACTAAATATAATAATCATCGTTTCTTCTTCTTTCGATTGAATGGAAGTCCTATAATGTTCGTGGAACATCGTGCAAGCCAAAAGGAGGAAATTGGAAGTTGATGTAGTTTTTTTTCGATTTCTCTCAAAGTTTAGAGGTTATAAGAGTACAGATACCTTACTAGGTGATAAGTTCTACGACCAACTAAAGTTCAGAGAAATCGAAGAAATATATTTCTGTGAGTTGCTTAAAATTCGTTTTTTCGAAAACTCGAAATGAAGGAACTTTATGAAATAGTTCAAAATACATATTTTCTTAGGTATTGTTCATCAATGATACACAGGAGCAATCTTTCATGTTATGCAAATTTGTTTAACCAGTTTTTTGAAATGGAAAGAAGTTTTTCCAGCAGAGATTTCTCGAGCAGAGGAAGTTTAATCAATGTGATTTCACAAATCAAAACTGTAATTTCACGAATCCGTATTGTAGTATCACAAAAATTACATTTTGAATTCATTCATTCTAGGTGATTAATGATTTTAATATTGTGCATTCATCGGAATGGCATGAACGTTTTTTACCATTATTAAACATATAGTGATCGTGATTTCTCGAAATAAATACTTACGACGATACAATCATGTGAAAAGAAAAATGAAACGGCATTGTACTTTCACATTATAAAATTCACAAATTGAAACCCCAACTTCATTAGAGGTGAAAAATCGACTATGAATTTGTCACTTTTGTTTTGCCTGAAAGGTCAGCTCGAAATAACTTTTTCATATCGCCAACTCCCCTACCAAAACCGGCATCCGAACTCCGGCTGGAACAGCCAATAATTGAGAGTCCGAACACGAAAGAGGCCCGCTGTCAACTTTGGACAGATCAGCTCCTCTTGCCGAAGTGATGTTTATCTGGGAATAGCGGCCCAGAACGGTAGGGTAAACGGACAACTGCTATATATTGGACAGCAAATGTGCATCTCGAATTGTCCAGACATCGACGGTCTGAATAAACACCTAGTAGACGGTATAATATTGTCTGTTTACTGGAAACAATGACGTAACTTCTTCTGTAAGGTATAGATACATCTTCTTAAGTCCGTGTCTCACGGTCAAACTATTTGATCAAATCTGTTTGACGTGACGTCATTTCTGTCTATTTGATTCAAATATTTGAAATGTGCAGAAATCCTGTTCACACGATTTGAAGAAGTTATTTGTTCAAACAGTTCAAAAATTGATTGATAATAACGGAAGAGAAATCTACATTCAAGGTGGAATCTCTCTCTTTTTCAACAATATATATGGATAGAAATAATACACAAAAATCTCTAAACGTTTATTTCATGGTAAGTTGCGCCCTTCAGAGATTTGTGAAGTAGATACGAAACTACCTCATCAGTTCCCTATTGAACTGTGTTTGCAAAACATTGAACAATGCCTCAACTCCTGCTTCTATGGAAAATATATGTAGGTACTTATTATCAATTGAAAGGATATGACGAGTGATTCAGAACACCTACCAGTTATTTGGCCGTGAGAATGACAAAATTCAATTCTATTAGTACTAATAGTATTCTGAAGTTGAGATTTTCTGTGTCAACAAAAAACTCTAACCTTAGTTTTTCATCAAACAGGTAAAATATTTAGAACATGTAGTCCGTGTCTCACGGTCAAACTATTTGATCAAATCTGTTTGACGTGACGTCATTTCTGTCTATTTGATTCAAATATTTGAAATGTGCAGAAATCCTGTTCACACGATTTGAAGAAGTTTGTTCAAACAGTTCAAAAATTGATTGATAATAACGGAAGAGAAATCTACATTCAAGGTGGAATCTCTCTCTATTTCAACAATATATATGGATAGAAATAATACACAAAAATCTCTAAACGTTTATTTCATGGTAAGTTGCGCCCTTCAGAGATTTGTGAAGTAGATACGAAACTACCTCATCAGTTCCCTATTGAACTGTGTTTGCAAAACATTGAACAATGCCTCAACTCCTGCTTCTATGGAAAATATATGTAGGTACTTATTATCAATTGAGAGGATATGACGAGTGATTCAGAACACCTACCAGTTATTTGGCCGTGAGAATGACAAAATTCAATTCTAGTAGTACTAATAGTATTCTGAAGTTGAGATTTTCTGTGTCAACAAAAAACTCTAACCTTAGTTTTTCATCAAACAGGTAAAATATTTAGAACATGTAGTCCGTGTCTCACGGTCAAACTATTTGATCAAATCTGTTTGACGTGACGTCATTTCTGTCTATTTGATTCAAATGTTTGAAATGTGCAGAAATCCTGTTCACACGATTTGAAGAAGTTATTTGTTCAAACAGTTCAAAAATTGATTGATAATAACGGAAGAGAAATCTACACTCAAGGTGGAATCTCTCTCTTTTTCAACAATATATATGGATAGAAATAATACACAAAAATCTCTAAACGTTTATTTCATGGTAAGTTGCGCCCTCCAGAGATTTGTGAAGTAGATACGAAACTACCTCATCAGTTCCCTATTGAACTGTGTTTGCAAAAAATTGAACAATGCCTCAACTCCTGCTTCTATGGAAAATATATGTAGGTACTTATTATCAATTGAGAGGATATGACGAGTGATTCAGAACACCTACCAGTTATTTGGCCGTGAGAATGACAAAATTCAATTCTATTAGTACTAATAGTATTCTGAAGTTGAGATTTTCTGTGTCAACAAAAAACTCTAACCTTAGTTTTTCATCAAACAGGTAAAATATTTAGAACATGTTTTAATTTCAGATGCTGTTTGATGTGACGTCATTGATGACATCACACTTTCATAGTTTGATCAAATAGTTTGACCGTGAGACACGGACGTAATAATAACCGTGACCTATTTGAACTTGAAGTGTCATACTGGGCATAACCTAACGTTTTCATTTACATTTTGTATTACGCGCTTCTGTTAGCCCAGCGAAGCTCCATTTCATTGAACAGGAAATAGAAAAAACATCACCAGTAAGCGAGTGAAAATGTTGGCATATCGAATGTACGATAGTTGATGCAATATTTCATACTAAATTATGAAAAAAACTGGGTGAATCTTTGTTGATTACACTCCAACGAGTTGAAAAGACGATATCGAGGTATTTTGGGTTCCTGTGTACACGAATTTGAAGTCAAAATGCGGAACTAACCAGTACTTTCGAAGATATAGGCTCCTTTTTTTCGGAAATACAACACTTGACATGATTTGACATCTCAAAGTTCTGCTATCGAAAACACACAAAAACTAGTTCTTCTTTCAACACCACACAAGTACACATTTACTCGTTATTAACAAAAGTATAAAAAACCAGTATATTTCGAATAATTCGTCCTTTACAAGATTAATAAAACCCATCGAGAACCGAGCATGACGGAAGCTGAACACATAGTGACAGTGTCAAGTTGACAGATCAAAGTCTCGTGTCTTGTTAACACTTCGAAAAACGATGAATTTTTTGTAAAATATTACATTTTTCCGCTAACAAATGTTAAAAACAAGTAAATTTAAGAGTGTGTGTGGTGTTTTATAGTCGAAAGAAGAACGAATTTTGTGTTTTTACACAATAAAAAAAATATATTTGTTAATGTCTATTTAGTTGAAAATAGCAAGGAATTTGTTAATAACCACAAACATTATATCTAAATTAGCATAAAATTCATCCGAGGAACTTGTAAATGATGAAATTTGTTCTTTTCACTACAACGATTAGTTAAAAAATGTCCGTAACAAAAATTGTAGTGAAAAATACTATGTCTTTTGTTGATTTCTATGAATTTGAGTGAAATAGACAAAACAAATATTTAATCTTCCAAAAAGTAGTTGTCATTTAATCAACGTTTGACGACGATGTGCAAGTCAGAATGAGAATGAGGTAGGCTCAGTACTTGGTAGTCTTTCGTGTCGTTGAGGTGTGCGGTGTGAGGTGAGCGTGCAAAGTTTTGTCTCATCAGAAAAGAAGCAACACCTCCATCAAGTTAGAATTCACTGAACTAATCTCTGGTCGATGATGAAGAATTGCTGCATATTAAATATATATTGAAGGTAAGGTTTAATTGTTTATTTTTGGTTACATATTCATTCAAGAATATATTTGTTTCTCGATTTGTTTCCATACCAAACAATTTATTGAATTGACAATATCTTGTTGTTGAAGTAATGAAATGAAATGATATTTCATTGTATTTAGTAGTAATAAACCAAATTGATTTGTTGAATAACCATCATTGGTTTAACTTTAATCGAAAGTACATTGTTACGAATACAAAATGTTTGGTGATTTTGCAAAACCGTTTCGTGATTCAT
Source organism: Chrysomela aeneicollis (assembly GCA_029955515.1). Classification (NCBI taxonomy): domain Eukaryota; kingdom Metazoa; phylum Arthropoda; class Insecta; order Coleoptera; family Chrysomelidae; genus Chrysomela; species Chrysomela aeneicollis. The sequence goes on from JARUHQ010000022.1 coordinate 8,295,459, forward strand.
CTAATGCATTATTATCGACTATAATATGTATGTAAGAATAATTATCTGGTTCTAGATTATTTCAAAAAGCAGGAAAAATCAATAGGGTGGAGTCTTGACAATGTAATAAGAGTGCCCAACTTCCACAAAAAGATAAAGGCAATATTGTTTTGGTAAGAAACCAATTTGTAAATAATCATTACCTTTTTCAGCTATAATATATCAAGTTACAATATCGTTGATTAAAGAATTCAAGATGGATGTGGTTGACTTAATTTATATTCAACATATCCCACAAAATTCGAGTGAAAAATGATGCAGTATACGAGAGTAGTAAACGCCAACAGAGAAATTGCAACAGAGAGTAAGTAGATGAAAAATCTATTCATTGACCTAGAGCAGATGAGATGTACCTTGAGTATAAAAACTCAATCAATGTGCTGTATTTTCCAATAAGGTAGAGGTATTTTACTGCTATCTTTACTGTTTATGCTTGTTCTATAATTTTTGATGTTAAATTCACTAATCCTGTTCAAACAAACTACCCACTACAAACTACCTAATTGAAATCATAACCGATTTTTATCAATTATTGCAGATATTTTGGAGATTTATGGAAAGATGCAGTTGATTCCAGATGAAATTCGTCATCTTATAACTTCAGCATCATTCAATTTGGGCAACTATGTTCATCACTTGAAAGTTAGAAGTTCCTTCTAGTTGCTCAGCATGGAACTACAAGCGGATTTCTAGAGGGATTTCCTGATGGCATTCATAACATTTTCCAAAATAGGAAATCAGGGTTCACGACATAAGAATATTCAATAACTTCTTTCGAACGTAAGTATTCCTTTGAGTTTTTTCATTCCTATTTAATTCATTCTTATTTCAATTTCATTATTTGAAATTCATGTTATTCCGGATTCATCATTCACCTTTTTGTTTCATTCTAGACGGAGATTCCAGTTCGAGAGATGGAATAAACAGGCAAAGAATACATCTACGTGAATTATACCATTTCTGATAGTTATATATTACCAAATCCACTGGTAATATTCGGTTAATCATATATGTACATTTTTTACTCAATGTATAGATATCTGTCAAGAGTGTTTATTTTTCAAATTATTTTGATTTTCTTCATAAAACTGTAAATATTTGTGAATGCCCTCATTTTTAAAATGAAATTGAATTGAAACATATTCATCGAGTTTTATTCATTTTCCTCATGGTAAATCTTTTGCTTATAAATTTTCATACCATACCACTGAACTTGTGAAATCGACAATATGCTATTATTAAGTTTATATAATATTGTATTGTTAAATTCACAATATTATATTTGAAAGAGCAAAATTGTATTTTTGGATTAACTAAAGTAACAAAATAGAATACCAATCCACTACGTTATTTAGTACTAATTAACCAAAATGATTTGTCGAATCACCATCATTGGTTTTACTTTCATCGAAAGAATATTGTTGAAAATACGAAATATATCCGGTGATTTCGCAAAACCGTTTTGTAGTAACTCCAAAAAAACTAGTATGATTTCGCAACTAAGTTTTGTTATTTGCCAACTAAGCTATTGCACAAATTGACAAGATTCATTCGACTACATGTACTTTTGTTAATTTAACTAAATAAGGTTAGTGGATCGAGCTGAGCAACAAGTTGTAGTTAATTTTAACTACCCAGTTTTTACTGTGTAATAGTAGACATTAGAAATGTCGAATGGTGTATTTATGAAACCAGCGTTTCGACTTCCAAAATACGTACCTACAAATTTTTCTCTTCTTGTTGAAATGCGATATTGTTGTTCCTTAAAACTGGTATTGGACTTATCTGTGTAGAAATATGTAAAATTGAAATTATGTCGGATTAGGGTAAAAAAAAGAACATAACTTCAACCTAAAATTTGGTCGCTGACAGAAAAAAAAACTGAAACAATTGAGCAGAACGGCTTCTATTAGAAAGTAGCGGTCATCAGCACCATCAGTGTAAGATGGTAGTCTATGTGCATCAATCGCCAATAGCAAGAAACTAGAGTGATTCAGCTGGTGTTTCATTAAAGGTCACATGTATCTTTCTCGTTGTTCCCAATGGTTTTTCTTCCTGATATTCTTTCCTTGTTTGTTCAGTGTTCATAGTTGCTAAATCATTCAATTTTTGTTTCAAAAGCTTCTCAGATTGTCGTAAATTAGTGGAAATCGAACTAACTGTTGATATAATAAGTAAATCTTCAAAAATGGTGAGAGTTTACAGAATTCCTTGGGTAGTGGTTCTGCAAGTTGATTTTACTTACAGATTATGACTTCAAGACTATGTGACGTGGTTTCTAGTAGAAACCATCAAACATCTCTCAAAAAACTTAATTTCATTCGAAATTTTCCAAAAATTTAAGTGCTTCATCATGAAATGTCGTTAAAAACTCGCTTCAATTAATGAGTAATTCAAAGGAAACATAACCAACCAAAAAACCCAAGGAATCAACAGGAATGAGTTATAAACACCGAGATAAAAAATTTTGGAAACCGATAGAGGTTCCTCACGCCAAATTCTGTAAACTTTGCTCACGCTCAGCTATCGGAGAGTAGAAGAAAGGCATCAGATAAAATCGACGAAGCAAACTAACCTGTATCGTTTATAAGCATTGCAATATAAGATGAGGTTGTGTCTAGCCTTCCATAAAGATCAGCTGATCACATAGTCACCATCAATAATGATTTATATACCTACCCCAAGTTGAAGACCTATTCCAATGAAAGAACCTTGAACTTCAAGAGAGAAGGCCACGTGCTGTCGAAGTAATATCATTCGAACTTTCAGCCATTCGAGTCCTATCGCGACCCTAATTCAAGCCGATTCGATGAACGTTTATCAAGAGGCAAATCCACAAGGGCCCGGGCTAATAGGCCCTTGGATCGTTAGGCGGCGTCTGAGTTGGCTGCGACGCCCATTCAGAATGTCCTCGATATTTCCGATAGGTTTTTCTGGATGCCTCGGGAGTCCCTCTGAATGGTGCATGATCGTTGGGTTCACACCTTTTTGTTGCACCGGGAATACTTATTCTGTGGATATGCATCACTGCATCCTCTAGTAATTCGAATTATCCTCTTCGGACCCAAGCATGTATAACAGTTGATTTTCAAGGAATTCGTGCAATTTTCCAAAGTATATATTTAGAATATTGGTGGACTTGAACTTTTTATTTTCATTTTTTAGAAAGTTACGAAGTCCCATATCACTAATGAAGATACAGAACAATAGTAATATTCATACATTTCTTATGTAAATAAGTGAGTAAATTGCTTTCTATATTACAAGAGAGTGATATTTTTCAAGCAGAAGATGAAAATAATGGTAATTTTCTGCATCCAGGGTTCCTATATTAGGATATACTCTCATTTCGCAAAACCGGGAGATGATTGGCATTTGATTTCTGTATGAAATTTCGTCTTCATCATTACCACCACCATTATCATCTTGGACTGAAAACTGATTCATGAGTTGTTCAGCTACTACAAATTTGAAATCTATATACCTAGATCTTTTTTGGCAAGCTTGACATTTTGCGTTATAGCTTTGCACTGAAGTAAACTTACAGGAACGCTCAAAATCTATGGAGTGATAAAAAAATTATTCCCGTTTATTATGAATGTTATTGATTTCAAAGTTTCAATTGTTTTATAGGTTATCCTCACTCGCAGTACAATATACAATAAATATGACAATAAACCGTGTAAATTGGCAGACGCAATGGTGGGAAGGATTATCATATGATATCAATGAATTGTTTTTTCTTCAAACTATGCTGATTACAAAAAAAATCGAGAAGGTTTTTTTATATTAAGCCTAATGCTCGTCCATCGGTATGAATCCACCCCTAAAGTTTCTGTTCCCTAATGTATCCCTAATTCAATAATGTTGATTGCTTAAGATCAGTAGATGGTTTACACCGGTTGCAGAATAGTCACCTCTGTGGCGGAGTCGGAAGCGAAGCAGAGATGACGTCATACGAACTCGAAGTCTCTTTGAGACTTGTATGAGTATAAGGAAGACTATAGGACTATAGGACCTTTTTTTAGGTGTCATCCGAAGCACTACTCGGCTGGTTACCGTTGAGGGTCCGAAGGATTGAAATCTAGGTACCAGGAATCTTCGGTTGGTCACCTATCTCCTCTCCCTAAACGATACTGTAGAAATAAATAAATATTTCCAATAGCTGCCGCGGGATTTGAACCCGTGCCCTCTGGGCCTAAAGGCCAGCGCCTCAACGTACTCGGCCACCAACCCAGTTGATTCATATTAACAATTATAGTTCCCAAGACATTATGAATTTTCTGAAATCAGTGAAAAATTATAGTGCCCTCAAATGAGGACGCTGGGATTATAGCAGTATTTTTTTCCTGAAAGAAAGGTTTCTACTTCAAAATCTCTTAAACATGAGTATACCAAGACACATTTTGAAAACACTGAAAGAAAATGCTGAATATCATTATTATAACGAAATCGTAGCTTTACGATCAGAAGTTGACGTGCTCACTGATGAAGAGATCATCAATGATAAGGACTAAACGTATCAGTGGAAGTAGACATCGCAGTAAAAATTGAAACAAACTTGCCGTGTGAAGACGATTCTGATGGTGATATTTTCTTCATCAAGTTTTGCCAGACAAGCACCGTCAAAGTCGAGTCAAGAGTCATCGCATTCTTAGGACAATGAAAAGAAACTGGGCTAGAAAAAGTAAACTGCCGCGAAAACTCAGGATGAAATTCAAGAATGGAGGAGAACTGATCCATAATTCGATTTTTGGAATGGTAATTATTTGCCAAAAGGAAAGATCGACTATAATATAAGGCCTGACAGCCTTAGTCTAAGTGCACCGTCAATACCAAGAGCTAACATTTTGGATTATGTTAGTTTTGATAGAAGCAACAATATGATGGACAAGAGGAATAATTGAAGCCGATGTCAGTTCATCACATGTAAAGAGGAACTATTCACTTTTTGCAGAAAGTGTAACGTGTTTTTACAAATTCTATGACAAATCCACACATTCCAAATGAATTTTTTATATTTATTTGATTTTGGTGACGACTTTTTCGTTTTCTATTGCTTCGACTCGACCAAGTTTTTGATGCATAAAATGCCCAGTGTCCTCATATGAGGACGGCCCTCGAAATCATATTGATTTTTTGAAAGAAGAATCTATTCAACTCGACATCATCTATAGAGCCTTAGTAACCTTCATGAATATTTTGGAAGTTTGATGTGTAATTCAGGACGATATGAGTTCCAATCGAGAAAAGAAACGAACCTTTTTGTGTGAAGTCACGAATTTATATAACTGCTCAACGGCAATTCTTCTTCTGCTGCTCACAAGCAAATGCGAAAAAAATACTTGATGCTGAGCAATCGCATCCAAAATTTGTTTACCGATATAATCTGATGGGGGGACGATTTGCTATCGGTCGGTTGATCATAGTGAACGGAGTATCAGGAAGCATACTTGAATACAGATTCAGCGTGGGAGCGCATCATAGATGTCAGAATATCAACGCAACTAATCGGGTATACATCAGATACCAACAACCGCAATTTCAAAGTTTCAGTCCCACATATGTTTGAAACATCCAACTGGCAAGTTGAAATGGGGACATCCGAGTACCCGATTGTGCAGAGAATGTTGAGCAAGCATGTCAGATATATATACAAAAGTTTTCAGAAATACGTGGTATTGGTTACCGTGATTATTCACTTATAATACTACTAGAAAATTTTTTTCGACACACGAATATCAACAAAATATTCGTGTCGGAGAAAAAGTGTACAGTGTTTGATTGAAGCTAGAATGGTATTCAGTAAGAAAATTTCACACCTATATATTTATCGAAGTCTGTGCGTTGAAGAGATTGGAAAGGTTTTACCCCGTTTCTCATTGGTCGAGACGCCAGGCAAGCATACAAGTGGTTAGTGGACCGTACGGCTGTGTATAAACAGAAGAATAAAATACAACTTCGACGAGACTGTTTAAGTTTTATTTCTATTGCCCGTGAGTTTTTTTTGACCAAGATGTACATTTTCAATAATCGTATGACACGAATTTGATTTTGATTAACACTTGACAGTATAGTCAGCCGCTACCGGTCCACAAGCCACCAAATCCGTATCTGCCATTTTGAAATATTATCATTATTTACCGATACCGTCTGGATACATTGAATAATCATGACAGGAAACTCCAAACCTTTGAGGTGAAGTTGGTAGCAATATATTAACACTGAGTGCGCACCAGTTCCACCAATGAAAAAAAAAACGCTATTAGTATTTGAAGTTTAGGAAAATGTGAATGTCATTCAAACTATAAACGTCAAAATATTCTCGTATGTGATAGAAGTGTATTGATGATTATCGAAACACAAATTCCTTCGATTTTGAGAAACAAATCATGTTGCTTGGAAACTACACGAGCGCACAGCGCAAGTGTGGTTGCGGAAAAGAGAAGGAATTGTCGATAATCATCAATAACACGAGTTGTATTTGTTCAGATTATTTCATGTATGAAATCAAAGCCATTTTGATGATTTCCTATTAATTGTTAATATTAATATTAAACGTTTCTGGAATTAGTTATTTTGATATTATGTATTGTAGCTCGACACAAGAAGATTCGTTATGCAACCAACAATTCATTGAGTAGAGTCTCACGACCGTAATGCCATTTTATGATGTAGGCAAGATTACCTGTGCACTAGGTACTACTGAGCTGAGTTCATTCTGATTGTTGTCACAATTTGTGGTTAGGTTAAATTAGATTAATTCTGAAATTATCCAGAATTTGTGGAAAATGAAGTTGATACTTATCAATACTGTGTGTTTATCATGGTTCAGAAGAAAATTTGGTGTAGTGGCATTCATTTACTTATCAGGGAATCGGAAAATAAAATGACAGATTCAAACTGGTCGTTGTTTAATCAAACTCTAACATACTGCCTACGAATCAGAAAGCGAAATACAGAAACGAAAACACAGCATGTAGCTATCCGATAGCCAATCAGGAGTCGAAATACAAAATCGAAAACATGGTGTTATTGCTTATCAACAAAATCATTTCAACTAATCAAAAACGTATATTTTATCATGAATGAAATAATCATGGTAATACCATGCTCCTTCCTCAAAGGTAGAGAGAAAAATTTCCGGAAATCGTTCTAGTCGCTATGCCAACGATACGAAATATATGATTTTTGTATCAATCATTCAAGACGCCATCTTCAAAGAATATAATGCGAATAAACATTGTTAATTTGTCAACTATCCTGGATCTTTTTCTGTTTGGAATAGTTCGTGAAGAATACCTCCGAAAACAGGGGCACACATGTAAATCAGTGAATAAATTTTGACAGAATTTAATACCACAGTCTCCCGAGCTCTATATTGGGGATGAGGGTTAGTGTTCGTACATACTTATGAATGAAATCATTTATGTATACGTTTATGTTCGTATGCCGCTTAAACTCTATTGCAACTACAAAACTCCGCGAACGACCCAATATACAATGGGTTTTATGTTCTTCCGCGTATAGTTTTCCCAAAAAATGTGTTTCCCCAACATGGAATTGGCTACTTACATTATTCTATATTGTTGGTGCTGAAGATGCAAATTGAGTTATCAGCTTTATCCAGCCCATAGTCTCGAATACCTTGATTATTATCATGGGGGTGTGAGACCAACAGGCGAAAATCTCTAGGAAAAAAGCAATGCAAAGAATGTCCTCATGATGATAAAAAAATACAGCAAACCAGAGGAAGTTTGAGAAATGGATTCACAGATGCAGACAATGGACTGAACGAAACATAACTAGAACATAATACGCAGCATCATTCGGGACTAGTAAATAAAAATGTCATTCGATACCATACTTATAAAAAGTGTTTTTGTAAATGAATGAAACATTGCACTAGGCCAGAAAGGAGTTGAACGAGTAGAGGATACACAGGATACAAGGAACACGAAGAGGCTGATTCACTAACACGAAGAAACGCTATGCCCAATTGATCCAGAGTTTTTTTGAGGCATAGCAAAAGTGCTAAGAAAAACACGTAGATAAAAAAGCAATTCGAGAATTTTGGAACAGGCCAACATGGTTGAGCTCCTGATAGGGCATTGTGGACTCAGCAAACACATGAAAAGCATCAGACTGGCAGATGCAACCAAGAGGATGAGGACACCTCAGCGCACATACTATACTGTTACAAATGTTTGTCGAGGTTGAGGTTTTCTACGATAGAGAAGTAAAAACCACAGCTTCCTCAATATATGAAGGACCTAAGGTCTGGCGTATGGAGTCTAGTTAAAAGGAAGGCTCTAGACAGGTCACTTCAACCTTACATTAGGGCACACACAAAAGATCTGCAAAGATCGTTTGAGATGCAAGTGAAGGGTTGTCTCCAGTATTCCCTCCATGTCCCTATGAACTGACTACTGATTTACAACGTACACATAGATTCTCCGAATCCATATTGTATTCTCATCTGGATGCCAAAGATAAATGACGTTGCATGCTTGCGGTGAGGATGGACATAAATAAAACGACCTCGTGACATGCATTTGCTGAATATTTGCATGCCAGGCAGATTTACACCCGACCATCAACGGTGAACAGAGGCACGTAAGATTCAGGGAATGAGGCCCAGTGAGTGCTAGATTGGTATCGAACTGGAATTTGGATTTGTTCAAGAGCTTTCTTGGATATCATTCACATGACATTTGACGAAACCGTTGAGTGAATCGAAATGACAATTGGAATTTGTACCTACTGAACTTTTTCCTAGGTACTCAATTTTGTAGTAGAGAATCCTCAGTTATAGTAGATTCATCTAGGATTTTTCTTCGGTTTTTTTTATCATTATTGAAATTGGATATTCGGGATATCGATAAATAATGGAGAGAAAGTAAGAGTTGGTGTTCTTCTTTAACTTCTGGAGATGCCTCGGGGAACACCTCCCTAGGCAATGAGTTCCAAAGTCACGATGTTCGTTGGATGAACGAGTCTTTGGAAAGGGACGTTCTGCAGGTCTCTAAAGTGACCACGAAGGGGTGTGAAGACTGAACTTGATTGGGTTAATCTCGAAGAGACTGCTAATGGAGGAACGATTGTTGATATTTCAGAAGATCGCCCATGAAAATATCTAGCTTTTCTACGGTGTTCCAGAGAAGTGAGCGAGTTTGTAAGCGAGGCATCACCGACGAGACGAATTACCTTTTTTTGGACAGAACCCAATAGTTTCAGGATATGTTTAGGTGTCGCACTCCAAATATGGGAACAGTATTCCAGGACAGAACGGATCTGTGCCTTATAGATCATAAACAGCTGACTGGAAGTGAAATAGCTCTTGGCTCGAAAAAGCAATCCAAAATTTTGGGATTCACTTTTGGCAATGGACCTCACGAGATTTTCCCAAGAAAGGTTATTGCTGATAGTAACACCAAGCATCGAAATGGATGACTTCAATGGTATGGTTACTCCTGACTGAATTATGTTGGGCACAGTGAAATCGGCTTTTCTAGAGAAAAGACATGCTTGTGTATGTTGACAAGTTGACTTACGAAAGTAACTTTTGGTTTGTGAACTGCGCCTGTCATATAGCAGACATTCATCATTGAACAATTTGATGCGAATATACAAGTTGATTCAAAACATGTGTGAAATAAGCAGAGGTGAGATTTATTGTTCTAATTAAGTAATAAGTTTTTATCAACATGGATTTTCACACGCACCACTTTCTAGATACATTATATCAGAAGATTTATTTTTATAGAACTCAGCTTTTGCACACTTTCCTACATCAATATCAGCTACTTCTTGAGCACTGATTAAAATTTTTCATATGCCAGTCACGGATATTCTGGTGTTGCGTGAGGTTTTTTTGTCCCTAATTTGTATGATACTGGGAAAATTCACATTCTGAATGCATGACTGCCAATATTTTCAACACGAAAAAAATCTATTTGTTCAAAAGTTCTAAAGTGAACTGTTTCAAATAAAATTGATATTTCATGATGAAAAACATGAAAAATGAGCTCCATATCTTGACATTATCTAATACATAATTATGTTCCAGCGACTGTTCTAGTTATTCTGCTGAAGTTTGAAATTATATTGTAATGTTGACATTGGTGGATATTTCTATTGAATCCAGTGATATTATCTAGTTGTATTTTCCTCGAGAGCGATAAATCTGAGTCCTTGGAACGAGCAACTATCCAATTGTGAGGAATCGCCAAGCCATTGAAAGGAAGGTGAATGAAGCAAAGGAAAGCTTTTCATGCGAGCTGAAGCTTTCTACGATAAAAATCGTAGTTCTTACATGAACATGCACGAAATAAAGTATATTCAGCTATTGAAATTGAAATGTGAATTCAACGGGAATTTCCCTTTTAGAATTGATATTTAGATTTCAATAGCTTGTGATGATGCAAATCCTGATATATATTCTAGATAACAATTTATCAAATAAATATAATGTTATATTTCCGTATATTATTTCAACATATATTGTATTTCGATTCTCAAAATCATATTTCTGGACCTACAGGGTGAGCTACAAAAATGGTTGAATATCATAATATCAATTATAGTATACAGGGTCGTAACGTATATATATTTAGAACATCCATCCATTGTTAAATTTATAATTTCAAAAATTTTTCTAGTAAATTTGATATGTTCACAAAAAAATACCTACAGTTGAGTATCAGAGAAACCTATTGTCACCAAATATTTTTTTAATGTATATATTTTGTGAATATCAGATGGAGCATATTTTTCAGTATCAAAATATATATTATATATGTATATATCATGTTATCTCTGTTATATTTCTGAAAAATTGATGTTGAAATTCATATTTTTCCGGATTCTTGATGAATGCTTGAATTTGTGTGGATTTTAGTATCAGGGAAAAATATGATATAATAATACTATGTATATTTCATTAAAATATATATCAAAATTTAAATATAAATACTTTGTTGAATGCTTCAAACAACAAACCCACTAGAATAGTAACACACCAAATTGCTTGAAGCCAACATGAAATTCATATTCATATGTTTTCTCCCCCACAAAGGTTGCGACATCGTTAACATCTGAAAGTGATTATCATCCCAAGACCAGTAGTTTATATATAGCACGTCTTTCTGGAGATTGCGTCATTTTTGGTGAATGCGCCAACGCCACTAATTTCGTTCAACCGATAATCGACCGAACGCTGATAGTGACAGCGCGAAACGTCTCGTTTTCAAATCAAATTTTGTTTGATGGTTCATTAAATGACAGTTTTTCAGTGTTGTGTGAAAATTTTGATTTTAGTTAAGAACCTTGTCTATTCTGTTCAAATCGAATTTAATAAAGGAAACGCTGTGAAATGTGTAAGAGACGATTTAAAAGTGGTGACCAGAACACAACAATCCACTGGTGTCGTATCATTCGTTGTATAAACATTATTCACCCACCCTCATATGCAAAACGATTTTTGGCAATTTCCCAGATCAAAAGTTAGTGGATATATGGAAAAATATTATCGAGAAAGAAAGTATTTCTAGAGTATACTCGCATCATTTCACTACAAGTGATGAAATGGTTGTTCCAAATGGTAAGAAAATGCTCAGAGTAGTAGATAAGGCTATATTTAGTGAATTTGAAAAGTTATAACAACATGATTGATTTTATATTTCTCAAGTTCGACACTTCGAAACTTTCTATTGCCAGAAAATAAACAATATAGTTGTGACAGTAATAAATCTAAGTTGTATATTTTTAGAAAACTTTGATATTACATTGTTTTCATTTAGTCTTAGGAAGAATGGATACGATAATTTTGTTAGTAGGTCAATTTATTCAAATTCAGACCCTTCCAAGATAGCAAGACACTGATGCTGGGAGAATCTGTTGTTACCATCCTTGATTTAGAATGGGGTATTCCTAGTAACTGATTTAGATGTTGGCTTCAAACAACTACTGTGGTAAGGATTGTGCGTTATTCATCTAGTCTGTTTTATGATCAAACGTTGAATGAGACGAATTCTCTCAGATGAACAAAACGAAGATCAATTTAATATGGATAGCAAAAAAATATAAAGGGTGTTCCATTTAAAAAAAAAACACTTCAGGTGGCAATAACTTTTTTGTTCTCTTCTTCTTTGCTTCTATTATTTAACTACTCCGACTCATGATTGTCCATATGAAATAATCAGTGAGAGTGAAATAACGCAACATAGTGAAATCCAAACTGAATCTGAACGAAACGTCGAAACGGATTAATTTTCGCGAGTTTCCCAGTAACGAACCTCGAAATAGCCACTTTGGAAGATGAATCTGAAGCGTGCCGAGCTGTAAACATTTCATATATTCGATTTCGGAGTCTGACAGAAAGGCCAAGTTGAAAGTTGATCCTGAAAAGGATCCTCACCCAATTCCAGTCCTTGCCATTCTACGCATTCGCGAAGGAAACTCTCAATGTCCTCCTTTGTGCGGATTGCTCCAAACCAGTGGCGTGGTCTAGATTTCTAAAAGGTGCTGGAAAAAGATAATATTCGATTTTTTTTGTCAATGGTTCACTTCAACATTTTCAAAAACGTCAATGCGTTGTCAATTGAAGAGAAGAATCCTGTAAAATTTTTTATTTTGTATATCGCTACTTCAAAATTAAGGACCGATTTCCCAATATACCCAGTTGAAATTACAGCTTATAGTGGAAGACAACTGGGTTATAGAAAACAAAAAGGCATGAACTGCTGCAACCAACTATTTTTAGGTTGAACATATTCAGAAACATAATTTTTCATACATCGAGATGAGGATAAAGTGGTTCTCGGATAGATAGATACAATTTTTCATGTAATATTGAAGGCACGTAAAATATAATTATGTGCTATATTCGAGCCTTTATAATGGATACACCACTGTGAAACCTGGGCTGAAATCCTCAGTGGGATCTCTCGCAATCGCCAGGGAATGTAATCTTGATGCCCTTTTTATTCTAGAGCTGTTAAATTGTTTATCTTGGCTAAAGGACTTTTAATTTTATATTCGATTAGGAGGTAGGATCCCTCTGGATGATTTCCGTTGAACTCGACGAAAACTTGTTTTCTGAGGAATGTTTTATGTGATTCTGACCTTACCAATCAGAACAAACATCAGATCGAACAGTACTTGTATCTGACTACGGAAAAACTATAGGGCTTCGTCAGACCAAGATTAGAATAGGACTGAACCAGTCTTGGTCATGGTCTCGAAAAATAAAAGACCAAAGACGAGACTGGCTTCATCTTGGTCTTGATAGTCTTGCATGGTCTTGATAATCTTGGTCTTGGATCAAAATGCGTCTAGAAATGCATATAATTGGTATTCCGTATTTTCCAGTCCTCAAAAATTGTTAGCTTGTACGGTTGAAGTAAACGAATTAAATTTCTCATTTCACCATTAGAATATAATTTTTGTAAAATTTCGAGTAAAGGAAATTAGACCCACACAGGACGTTTTTCAATAAATAAATATGTTATCTATGTGGTATTTTAGAATATAAATATAACCCATCTACAGGTTGAGTTAATGAAGCTGCCGGGAATAGGCTGTCGAAAATTTCAAAATCTCACTTTTCACCTGTCATTATTTCAAAAACAGTTGAATATAGGTGTAGAATATTAGTGAAATATTCAACCTGAAACTCTAATAGGTATTCAGGATTCAATATACAGGATTATTAATTTAAAATAAAAAATCGTTGCCTAGTAGACCTAACTAACTGTAAAACTGCAATAATGAGTGAACTAAAATTGAGAACCTACCATATAAAAAATGAATAATTCAAATAAAATTTCATAACATATTCCATCATATTCTTCTTAGTATTGAGTAGATTTGAGTTCCTTATTTTCCTTTCTAGACCAACACCAAGACTCATGGGAGAGAGTCTTGGTCTCAGTCAAGTCCAAGACTAGACCTAGACTAGTCTCTTGACATAGTTTGACATCCAGGGTTACAGGTTACATCTTCATCATCAAATTGTAAGAATCCTGATTCCTTACTTGTCTTATTGGTCACGATTTCTAATAATCCAATTGTCTCAAGCAGCGCCATTCCTCAGTGAGCAAAGAGACTGAAATCGCACTTCGGTCAAAGTTAGGTACATGGCTGCGATTTTGATTGTTTAGCCAACCCATAGTTTCGACCAGACAAAAGCGCATCAGCGCAATCACCATATTCCTTGTGAGCATCTCAACTGAAAACTGAAGTGTCAGCAAAGTGCTGACACAACGAACGGCTCAACACTGCTCGCAAACAAAAGGGCCACCGAGTCGTGTTTTTTGTCTTGACCGCACATTAATAAGACGAATTAGTCTCTCCCGGGAACAGCGTTTTGTTTCTGGGTACAAAATGGTCGACGGAACTTGCAAGGCCATGACACAGGACATGAGGTGTTTAGTTCTCGGACGCAAGAAAACGCGGAGCGAACCGTGCTGAAAAACAACTAGCCTTACAAGGTGGGATTATAAAGGCATACATCGCCTAAGTACAGAGAAAGTATAATAATTCACACCAATGAACAGATTTGAGTCTCGATCATCATCATGGCTATATACAGTATTGATATTTTTCACATGGACGTCATAGACGTGAAAACGAAAAATTATGAACTATCATAATCACGAATCTTATTGATTATCACTTTTCAATGTAATAGGTACTTAGAAATTATAGAAACATCAGAATTCGAACACAAGAAAATTCACCTACCAATGAAATATTAAGGAACTGATGAACAATGAAATTAAATTTTATATACCTACTTGAAAAATCACTATTCATTTTTACAGGTCTTGTTCAAAGTGATCACGAACTGCTTTTTTAATTTCTTTATGGGGATAGAAACAGTATACCAAGTATAGTAACTGAAAGAAACGTAATTATTCGGGCGATAATAACAATGTGTTAACATTAATTTAAGAGGATTTCTTGGTATGTTAAATGGTGTAAAAAGCATGGCAAAACACGAAAGAATATTGTATGGCTCATCTCTGAAAGTATACCTATTAAAATAGTGTATAGTCAAACTATTTCTTATAATCCTAACTTCTTTAACTTGGTCAATTACCTGGGTATAAAAAAAATTCAATTGAACAAAGTAATAAATAAATACGAAATTTTCAATTTTCAGTTTTCTATCAGGAACTACTAACTTTGTCCAGTTTCCAAACCATCTTGTATCAATAAAGTGGTTCAAATTTTAATTACTATCTCTTATGGTGAATTTACAAACTCAACTAAACTAAGAATTAAATTAACAACCAAGAATAAAGAAAGATGAATACCAGGAAAATCCATTCGAGGTTTTGTAAACTTATAGGTATCTGTCATTTAAATCAATAATTAATAACTAAGAAGATGGTAATCTTTCATTTAACGCATGCGCATAAGCATATCTGAACACAGAACCATTTGTTCGCTCTGAATATCAGGCACGGAACAATAAAAAACATAATTCTTGATTGATGTTTATAAACACCCCTCCTTAGTTGATGTAGTTGTTTATTATTAATTGTTAATTCGTAGGATTCTTAGTTTGGTTGAGTTTATAAATTCACCATTATCGCTTAGGAAATAGCAGTACATGGCAATACTGTCCCTATGATATTGTTGGCCTCACCCCGTATGGGGATTTCCATAAATAGGTACCTACCTATATTTCCATCAGATATTGGAATTGATATCATTTTTCGACACCTCAGTTATGACATTTCAAACAGCATACGTCAGTACAAACGATTCAATGGAAGATGATTTTCAGCGAATCTCACTGTACAGGGTGACCCGCCTCTAGATCGTCGATGTAATTTAGGGCTTCGGTATAATTTATTGACTTAATCCTGAATCGGTTAAGATAAATCAATTGGTAATATTTTCAAGTTTCAAAACTGACTTGTGGGGGACGCCAAACTCTTCTGTGATTTATGATGTAACGAAAAATTCAGACTTTTTCAGAAAATCTTTTATACCGATAAAAATTATCTTACAAAGAATAAACACAGTTGATCACCAATGGCTGATAAAAGTCTTATAAGAGGCTCGTTGGTCTAGGGGTATGATTTCCGCTTAGGGTGCGGGAGGTCCCGGGTTCAAATCCCGGACGAGCCCAATCTTTTTTTGTTTTTTTATATACTGTATTAGATATTTACATCGAGGAAAAAAGGTGCATGTCTTATTATACTCATCAGATACAAAAATCGACCAATAAACAGGGTTGGGAGAAAGTATGAAACCAAGTGAATGCATATTTTTGCAGATTTAAATGGATCTCGTTGCTTCGATTTGGTATGCACTGGGTTTAGTGTAAATGAATTCGAACGAAGACAGTTGATGATATTTTCGTTAAAAAAATCGCAATAGATATGTGTGCGCCTGCAAAAGTTCCATAAATATCGCAATTTTTTCAAATGCTATTTACTGAGTTACAGACTTTATCTCAACCCAATAGATCTCGCTTATCTTAAGAGATACGAAGGTGGTTAAAAGTTGCACATTTTCATGCTGAATAATAATCTGAAAATAATTTGGAATATCTTCAATAGTTTTGAAAATATCGCACAAAAACAAGAATTTCTTATTTTTGCTTTTGAATGTTTCACTATAAACTAGTTCGTTCCATCTGAGCAATACATTATTCGAACACTTTCTTATGGAGAATTCAAATATGGCAAACAAAATGAAACAAATGTCTTATATTTAAAACAAAATAAACTATCTAAATTTGAGAACTTGTAATATATAAAAGGAAGTAATATATTTGGAAAATTTGTATTCATGAAAAATCTTTCTAGATGTCGATATACATAATAGGTACCTACATATACCCATTACATAGGTGATTATATCACTGGATAATAATATCATCATCATATCCAATATTGATTTCTTATTTGCCAGATATCCCGAATTTATCAATTTTTCACTCAATTATTTCCGAATATAACGTCAATAATTTCTATTTGATTCGTGGAGAACTGATAGTTTTATCCCACACATGTTATTTTACGGATATAATCTATATTTGGAATTTTGTAATACTAATACAAAGCCCACAACATTATCGTTTCCAGAAACATATGTCTAATTAGTACGAAACCCCTAACGATAGCCAATTGATTTCCTTCGAGCCATTAAATCCAACCCGATTATCAGAGAATGGGCCATCCTCTACAGGAATAACATCGACAGGCTGTTGTGTTTCTGATAAGATTTGTTCGCGTTCCGAAATTTAGAAATCGTTCCAGGATTGCGCATTACCAGATGCGCAATAAATTGAATACGGGATAGATCTCGGAGAGTCCTATCAACTCATAAACGAAAACGCTTTTTTTATTTTGATGATTTGGTTTTGGGTTACGTCATAGGGCTGTGGAATTCATGATTTTGTGCATTTTCATCATGTGCAGTAACACACAGAAAAAAAGATCTCTTAAATCAAATATATATGTTCTGGAATTTTGTCATCTTCCGATAAGAATAATAATCTCAGATTGACCAAAAAGTTTCTTTCTTCAACTAATTCAACACGTTGTTTGCCTGTTTACATGAATTTTCTTGAAATGAATTTGGTTGAACTGAATCATTCGCACTCTTCACCTTATAAAACATTGTGAGTAATGTCAGTCAAGTTTATTTCTCTCAACTCAAGAATATCGTTTCTTATGAAAATGTGTTTTGATGACGGGAGCATATACCACGTGACCAGCTCGACCAATAAGCATAATTGAGAATTAGCGCTCAAGGCGAAGATGCACAGTCCGCGCACTGTCCGCAGAACCAGCTAGACAACGCCAACAATAACGCCGTTGGCCACCATCAAGACTAACAAGAGATACATTGTGACAGGTTACTGTGAAGTTTTCTTTGATGGTACTTGTGTTCCTATAGTGCAAAGTGCAAGCTCGCGAATTCCTTATAACTCGAGTATTCAACATGGACGTAAAAAGTTTCCTGGAATCAAACAATCTAGAACATAATGTGGACATGGCGTCGTATCACTGACACTGTTGAGTGTTAAGAATGCTTTGTGTTGTCAGGTCATGTTAATGTAGTTGAAGTGATAATTAATTGCTGTATCAATACTGCAGCCCCAGTTTGCGAAAAAACTACAGTATTTTTCATTTTCAATTATTAGCATGCAGAGTTGCGATCCTTCAAAGGTCAATAAGAATGGATCAAAAGTTATTCCTCTTGGATCAAGAGGATAATTGTTCAGATGTGCTGATAAATCAGCTTCATCCAACAAAATTGTTTCACAACAACATTGAAATAGTCTTGCCTCAAAAAAAACCTTTTTTTCAATAAGAAAGTGTACATTTTACACAAAACTTTTTGATCCTAAGTGGTCAATATGATTTTGTCGAAAAATCAAACTAATATCTGGTTGGACCTATTCAAGATTACCAATCTCTTGAGTTAATGCGGTTACAACTTGATTTAAGAGACCCTTTCTTTGTACTTTCTCTGTACCGCGACACCATTACGAATGACTTTCCGGCTCTGGCGAGAAGAGTCGATTTCATGAATCAGTTGTTCTGGAAGTGCTAACCCCCACCACCCACCCTCCCCTCCCGACCCTTCGCGATCTCGACCCTTTGCGTCCGATATGCAAAGTCGAGTTGGCTGTGACAAATGGTAGCGGCGTCCGCCCCCGACCGATCGGCGATCGTGTCGAGGTAAATTGTCGACGGGCCGATCGGAAATACGGACCCCCAATATCCCCCCCCACCCACCTAGCCGCCCCATCGACGTTCATCCCAGCCGAGGGCGGCAAACGAGAGGAATGCAGGGTCGGCGTCAAGAGAAAGCATGCAGCACTGGCACAGATTAGAAAACCTTACAGATGAGACAGTTAGACAGAACGAATAAAATGAGAGAGAGAGAGATGTTGAAAGCGCAAAATTTAAAGGACCGGTCATCGCGTGTTTTGTTTACATCGCATCGATTTAATGGCTATGTTACAAATATTTGCGTTTAACACGATTCACGATCCAATATTTCGGATGGGTTTATGTTCTTCAAATGTATAACATATTTTCCATAAACTATGATTCAAAAGGAGAAGAAATAAAGGTTTCGAGGATTATCACAGCACGAATTAAACATCCTGTGATCATAAATATACCTTCATTGTCTGAAATGTGAATCAGGTACAATAATATATTTATATCTATTATCAATCATTACTGTGTATATCAATATTGCAAATCATTTTCAAATAAATCGCGAAATACCAAATTATATTATTTTTCCAAGGACGAAAAACTTTGAGTACTCTTATTGAGTGATATTATTGACCTCGATCAAACTTTTCCATTTGATGAGAATATCACAATTTTTGCTACACTTATACTGCTATATCACATTACAAGTTAAGAAATTCAGATTCTGATGATTTATTGACCAATTCAATCGTGTTCTATTTTTCATGGTGACAATAAATGGGCTACATTCAAAATATTTCAATTTCATCGTGAAATTCATTCAGAATCCATCTTATTCCTAATAGACACTAATTTCTGATGACAACTTGTTCATAATAAATCACTCAGAAGAAGGTAACCTTTTACCACAGATATTTTATATTAGTGTTGATTGCATTACTAAAATGGCAACATTGAACATCAGTAGTCTCAGCGGTGACAACGACTATCCGGCAACTGCGATGCGCAAAATTTAAAGGTCCGAGGTCAATGAAAACGGATTTCAAACATCAAACAAAATGGGCGAAGTGTCTCATCTGTATGGTTCTCTAATCTGTGGTACTGGACCGATTATCTCGGAAAAAAATTGCGATTGAAACATGGTAATCATTAAAATATGATACCATAAACCTAGAAAGATTTTTTATTTAATAATGCTAGCTCGGAACATTTTCTCCTAGAAATAAGTAATAAAAATTCCTTTATAATTTATTTCAAAATCACTAAATCATCTGTAATAATATAATATGGCTGATGAAGTGTATCAATCACTTCTTCTTCCATTGTGTTTCTTCTGAATACACAGCCTCACTGCAACCGTGATGTATGCCTTTCGTGCTCGAGAGGTGAAAAGTATTCACAAGAAAAATATTGAATACACTGGTCTTGTGGCAAGCTGGACATGCTTCAGAGTCTTTGGCAAGACATGGGGTCTGAAACCAAAAATGATCTATTGGTCATACCAAAAACAAGCATCCAACTCATGCTTCAACTTACGCTTCATTGATATGGTGGCCAAAAATGCAAACAAATTGACACAAGTCAAGTTGCAGGAAGTGCAGCGGCTAGCTTATCTGGGAATCACAGGAGCAATATTCACGTGTCCCACTGCAGCCTTAGAGGTTACGCTGAACATTCCTCCATTGCACCTGTGTGTGATGAAAGAAGCAGCAATCAGCGCCTTCAGGCTGAGCCAGACTATCAATCTCAAATACATGTCTTAGCCGACAGATATCATGCCAGTTAGGTACGACTTCGAAATGCAAACAAACAGCAAATTTGCACAGAGAACGGATCTCAACCAGAAAGGGATGCATCAGTGTGGTATACTGATGGATACAAGACTATCAATCTCAAATACATGTCTTAGCCGACAGATATCATGCCAGTTAGGTACGACTTCGAAATGCAAACAAACAGCAAATTTGCACAGAGAACGGATCTCAACCAGAAAGGGATGCATCAGTGTGGTATACTGATGGATACAAGACTATCAATCTCAAATACATGTCTTAGCCGACAGATATCATGCCAGTTAGGTACGACTTCGAAATGCAAACAAACAGCAAATTTGCACAGAGAACGGATCTCAACCAGAAAGGGATGCATCAGTGTGGTATACTGATGGATACAAGACTATCAATCTCAAATACATGTCTTAGCCGACAGATATTATGCCAGTTAGGTACGACTTCGAAATGCAAACAAACAGCAAATTTGCACAGAGAACGGATCTCAACCAGAAAGGGATGCATCAGTGTGGTATACTGATGGATACAAGACTATCAATCTCAAATACATGTCTTAGCCGACAGATATCATGCCAGTTAGGTACGACTTCGAAATGCAAACAAACAGCAAATTTGCACAGAGAACGGATCTCAACCAGAAAGGGATGCATCAGTGTGGTATACTGATGGATACAAGACTATCAATCTCAAATACATGTCTTAGCCGACAGATATCATGCCAGTTAGGTACGACTTCGAAATGCAAACAAACAGCAAATTTGCACAGAGAACGGATCTCAACCAGAAAGGGATGCATCAGTGTGGTATACTGATGGATCCAAGATGGATGAAAGTGCTGGAGTGGAAGTTACAGGGGCAAATTTCAGGCTCTCAAAACTCCCTGGTAACACGCCAACCATCTTTCAAGCAGAAGTACATACTATATAGAGGAGTGCCTCGAAAGGAACACTCGAAGGGCAAAAATCTATATTCTATCAGATAGCCAAGCAGCACTAAAAGCTCTGAGTCTAAGCTGACTTGGGACTGTACAAAATCTCTGAGACAACTGGCAGCAAACAACCAGGTCACTTTGATGTGGGTGCCAGGTCATAAGGGAGTTGAAGGCAACGAGAAAGCAGACTGCCTTATTCACAATGTCTCGGCCCAGAACCCTTCTGTGGACTCTCTAAGGCCCACTTGAGAAAAGAGGTTCGACAAGGAAAACTAAACAGTTTCTCGAGTTGGACAAGAAAAACTTGAAACTGATAACGGGACTGCTCAATGGACACTCACTTCTGAGTTAAAATATGGGCAAAACAGAGAGTGATAGAAGCCGCTACTACGAGAACTTTGCTGAAACTGAAGAACATTTACTTTGTGAATGCCCAGCGCTCTTCTGCAAGAGGCTCAAGTCCCTAGAAGGGGCCTTCTTAGAGCCTTATTAGGGCCCTTCGATGTCAACCCCATAAAGCTCTCTGCCCACTTGTGGTCTCATCTGATCTGTGAACTCATTGTTCGCCCAATTGTGATGGCGATTTATTCTTAGTAAATAATTTGATTGACATTATCATTCCATTCCCTGTTTGAACCATATTTCCACCCCAGATGTTCCGGAAAATGATAGCAACTAGAAAATTACTCAAATAAAACGTATTGGTTTCACAAAACAAATACTGGTAAGTGCTTATAAAAGGGTTTCAATTCTTCACCATATATATTCCTCTGCCTTTCCCCCACTCCCCGATAGCTAAGCTTGACGTTATCGCGGAACCTTTAAAGTCACTACTTTAACGACCCTGACTTTTGAAGAAAAAAAAATACTGATGCATGAAATGACAAGATATTTCAATATGCAAAAGATGCTACGATGAATCATTGGATATTTAGGTTTTGTTAAAATGCAAAATCACTGTCTGAGGTTAACTACGGGCTTATGCCCTCTCTGGATTGCTTCAATATTCACGAAAAATATCGGCTGTCTCTACATATATCTCTATAGCTGCGTAACGTTGAACTATATGGTCGCTCCCCAATATTTGTTGTTAGTTTCTAACTTCTGTGTTGAATCAAAATGTCTAGGCCAAAAAGAGAAAACCAACTTGATGTCGATACACAAGTACAGCAAATCTGTGAAAAAATCATATCATCTGAGTTGTTCTTGAATAAATTAGTCGAAGTGATTGCTACGCCAATTTCTGCCATGATCAAGGAACACATCAAGGTCTATGAAGAAAAAATTAGCACTTTAGAAGACAGGGTGGATCAGTTGGAACAGGAAGCCAAACAAAATAACCTGCGTGTATATGGTATACAGGAAGACAGAAGTCAGGATAGAAACCATACCAAACAAGTAATTTCCATAATTAAGAACAAAATGAAACTCAATGTCAATGAGGAGGATATAGAATTCAGCTACCGACTGCCTGTCAGCAAGAAAGGTGGGCCACAACCTTTATTGGTGAAATTTCGTTCGAAGGAAAAAAGAAACTCTGTATTCTACAACAAATCCAAGCTGAAAGGAACGAATGTCGTCATCAAAGAGGATCTCACGCCCACTCGTTATGGACTTTTAACTAAGGCAGCTGTTGCATTTGGTAATAAGAACACCTGGAGTATGGGCGGGCATGTTCGAGCAAAAATTAATGGCAAGGTGAATAAAATTTTATCCCAGGATGATATCGCAAAATTCATGAAAACTCTAACACAGAAATAATCTGATATGGTATGAGCAGACCTGTATGATCTGAGTGCCCTTGGATAAAGAAGACAATAGCGACTGCATATCAGAAAAAGTGACCTTTTTTTTTTTTCTTCTCATTATTTTATACATATTTCTTTTATTACTTAGCTTTTCAGAGATAGTACCTGGTATTTATATTGTTTTTTTTTGGTTATTATTGAAATATGATACAGAATAATTTAAGAATATTGCACTTGAATGTTCGTTCTATTTTGGGCAAATTAACTGATGTCAAGAATTTCATCCTTACAAATAAATGTGATATTATTGCTGTTAGCGAGACATGGTTGGATGATAAAGTAAAAACGTCGGCAGTTATGATTAACGGGTATAAGTTCTTAAGAAAAGATAGGTGTTCGCGTGGTGGCGGGGTAGGCATCTATATTTCCAATAAACTTAATTTCAAACTCATTGAAACCTCTACTAAAATTGAGCAGCTATGGTTAATGGTTCAGACGACAACGTCCGTGAACTTCATCTGTGGTGTAACCTATCGCCCACCTAGCTCAGACATTGCTTCCTTTTTCGATGAATTAGATAATACATTTTCCCATTCCTTAAATATGTCTGATAATATTATTTGCATGGGCGATTTGAATGTGGATGTTTACAATCCCAATAATTATTCAATCAGATATTTAGAAAATTTTATGAGTGATCATGAGCTATCACAAATCATAAACTCACCAACAAGAGTGTGTGAGAAAAGTTCGACACTCATAGATTTAATAATGGTTACAAAAACAGAATTTATATCCAATTCTGGAGTCATAGTTTGTGATATATCGGACCATGATGCGGTTTTTGCAGATATTGGTATTTCGAAGCCGAAACCTGTCATGAAATACTGTAGAATCTTTAAAAAAGTAGATATGAAAAAGGTTTGCTCCGAACTAGAGCAAGTGAATTTACATAGAATTTACTATACTAAAAATATAGATGAAAAATTGAAAATACTCAATGAATCTATCCTAACAGTAATTGATCATTATGCCCCAATGCGGTTAGTAAGATTAACAAAAGCACCTGCTCCTTGGCTGAACGATAATCTCAAAGAATTGATGAATCTCAGAGACAAAGCAAAACTGAAATACAATCAAACTAAATCAGAGGAAAATTTTCGTCATTATAAAAATCTACGAAACATTACCAACACTTCTATAAAATATGAAAAAAAAGTTTATTTCAATCGTGTTTGTGCCAATAAAGACCAGAAGCAACTATGGAAAGAGCTGAGAAACCTAAATGTTACGAACAGAAAACCTCACGTTGCAATCCCAGAAAATTTGAATGACGCCAATCAGATTAACTCCCATTTCGTAAACAGTGTCCCAAATTTCAATAATGACAACAAAGAACTTATTGAATTTTATAACAATAACTTATCCCCGAATCTGGACGGTAATAATTTCGAATTTCACCTTGTATCTGAAGAAGACGTTGTAGATGCAGTTAATTGCCTGAAAACTAACGCAACTGGAGTAGATGGTATTAATATGACAATGATAAATATATGCTTTCCGATAATAAAAAATGCTTTATTACATATAATCAATAGCTGTATTCTTGAAAATTTTTTCCCAACTCAATGGAAAATCGCGTATGTTGTACCTGTCCCCAAAACAGCTGACATTTTGGACTACAAAGATCTCAGACCCATAAGTATTCTTCCCACCATGTCTAAGTTACTGGAACGCATTTTGAATAAACAAATCAGGGAATATATCAGTAACTTTAATTTGATGCCTATCTTTCAGTCGGGCTTTAGGCCTCTACATAGCTGTACAACAGCTTTGCTCAAAATAACAGATGACATTTTGGCAGCAACAGATTCAGGATACATCTCGTTATTGATCTTACTGGACTACAGTAAAGCATTTGACTCCTTGAATTCAAACATTCTTTTATCTATGCTCAACTATATTGGCTTCTCAAAAACAGCCGTTAAGATGATGCAAGAATACTTCACAAACAGACATCAAATGGTGAAACTCGAAGGCGAACTGTCTGAATCGGTGAGATTAATGCGTGGTGTTCCGCAAGGATCGATACTTGGGCCTTTGCTTTTTAGTTTATATACCTCAAATATACTGACTAAGATTAATCTCTGTAAGTATCATGCTTACGCTGATGATACCCAACTTTATGTATCGTTCAAACCAGAATTGCTGAATGAAGCTGTTGCTGACATCAATACTGAACTTCAAAACATTTATGATTCTTCTACGAAACACGAGCTGCAACTCAATCCTACTAAAACGCAGGTTCTTATGTTTGGTCCCAAGTTATTATGCCAAAGGTATTCACCTCAAGTAAATATTTCTCTGAACGGGATAACTCTAAACATAGTACCGGAGGCAAAAAATCTTGGCTTGATGTTAAATAATAATTTTAGGTTCAAAAAGCAAGTTTCATTATACATCCAGAGAGCTTATGCGAACTTAAGATTAATTTACCCTCACCGAGCATACCTAAATACTCAGACAAAAACCAATTTATGTCAGACTCTCATCCTTTCACAATTCACCTACTGTTCACCTATATATTTTCCCTGTTTGGATAGTCTAGATTTGTGCAGGATACAAAAAGTCCAAAATTCCTGTTTACGCTACATCTATGGCATCCGTAAGTTCCAGCATATTTCTCATAAGCTTTCTCAGTCGCAATGGCTATCAATGAAGAATCGTTTCTTATTGCAATCTCTAACCTTATACCACAATATAATAATCAACAAATCACCGCAGTATCTTTATGATAAAGTTCGATTTCGTGAAAATGAACATGAAGTGAATATCCGACATAAATATATGATAACTGCCCCCCGCCACACCACAGCAATGTTTGAGAGATCGTTTAGTTTTTCTATATACACTCATTACAATAGTCTTCCCACACATCTGAAAAAATTGAAACTGCCACTTTTTAAGCTACAGACTCGTAACTGGCTATATGAAAGACAGCTATCATGCAACTAGTCTTGCATAAAATGTAAAAATTCAAGTCATATTTCTGTAAGCATTACGAATTATCCTTTTTATTTCTCTATTTGTTTTCTTTCTTTTCTCTTTATCACACATGCACTACAAGCTTTTCTTTGTACATTATATGTATATGATGCATCTATATGAATATTTTGAATTTGTTCAGATAGTAAAGGAGTTGAATGGAAGAGCAGGATTCGGCGTGTTGCACACGCTTGTCTCCTGAATTCCGCTCCGGGACTTTACCAAACCCATTGTATTTTCTTTGTGATCTTTCTATTTTTTATCTTGGTGAATAAAAGACATTATTATTATTATTATTATTATTATTATTATTTGTATCATAAAATAACCTACAGCTCTGGTATAGAAATGACAATTTTTTTCAGGGCACATTCACATGATATCTTCTAAGAATATTGGGAAGGAAAGTTATGCGATTTTATACAGGGTTATACCGAACGAAATGACAGACCAAAGCCTCCATTAAATAATGTCCTGAATTATACAGGAATCCTCATGGATTTCTATCGATATGAGAGTAAAATTTACTTCAGCAGCTTCAAAACGACTTCATCATCCACCGGTCGAAAAAAAAACTGAACTGTCACTTGACGCCCCCGAAATCGGGAGTTGAAGTAGCACTTCACGTCCGGTCGTGCATCAAAGATATTTATTGGTCAATTCAAATATCTTGTGGTACCATATTCCTGACTAGATGTGATTCATTTGTATCCACCTAAATTCAAAGTATTTTATAGGATATGAAAGAATATTTGTCGAAGAAAAAATCTCATCAAATTATGTGCCTAACCAACACAATCAGTCTACCGTGAAGGCAAAGTTCCATATACAAATATTGTGCTCATGCAAATTGATGTCTCACCAGAAGTTCCTCTTATTAAATTTCTGACAGAGTGGCTCACATATATCCTCAATAAATTCGTGCCCCTACATAAGATTCCGTATTTGGCATCAAGTCAGACAATCGAATTTCATCCAGAGGATTTAAGATTCAGTCGCGTCTTATATATAACGTCAATCTATTTCATTTGAGAGTGACGATTTAACACCTAGTGTAATATTAACACTGCCAGCCACTTCTAATGGAATCATTGCTGAGATATAGCGTTTCCCATTTGGCATTGGTTCGAGGGGTAGATTCTCGCTCTTTGAGGAAGAATAAGTTATCTCGATTCTATAGAAACAGCAAGATATATTCCTTGTGTATTTATGAGTTTCATGAATATCGGTGGTTGCCTTCATTGATGGAATTCGGCTGCAATAGAAACAGAATGAGATACAAGTAGCAAAAAAAACACTTGTTTGAGACCGCATTGACTGCGAGAGCATCGACAATGAAAATATCCATAGAAATAGGAGATATTGCCCACTTTTCTGCGATGATCAAGACTCTAGAGAGATCAATGAGTTCGTATAAGTGCAGGTTATCCTCTGGATATATTCTAGGAGCATCAGAGTTAGTCTGTAGATTATGAGAAGCTGTTAAGGTGTGAAGAAGCAATGAGCCTCACAGGATCATTTCATGATTGGGTAATACCCATGGATATGCCTAACAGCGCTGTGAGGTACGCCTTCTTGGAGAAGATACTGGTTGCTTCAAACACTAATGAAAAATCGGATCCCCATTTCAAAATTTTGACTGAATCTTCGTTAACAATATCGACCTGTCTCCGTCTTGAGATAAAGGAGAAAAAAGATGTACAATTATGAAAGAAGTATGATTGAGTTCACAAATAGGGGCTACCAAACAATCATCAGGGTTACAAATGCCTTACAAAACCTTACCCTGGTTATCGATATCGAAGTTTTACATACAACTATGTACTTGAATGTGCAACTTGAGATATCTAATGGTGCCTAAGGCCATAAAGATATGTCAACGAGTAGGGTCCAGAGTCGACGGAAAATATTGGAAAAGATACAGCTCACTTTGATTTTTTTTTTTTTTGGTAATCTAGCAGCAGGTTCTCAGAAGGTGAGTCCTTGTATCCAATCAATACCTTGTAAGTTCTCTTTAGTTAGACCTTTCTTACAGGAAAACAATAGGAAGGATAGCAAGTCTCGGAGGAAGCAGCAATTAGTCCACAAGAGCATGCACAGCAGTTTGAGCAAAGCCAAAAAGAGGCAGGAAAATTATTGTCAATGATAGAAAGCCCTACAAATAATTATAATGATAGATAAAAATACTATGTAAGAGATCTTAAAACGTCTTAAATCATTACGAAGTAGATAAGCAGTTGATGATGAAAAACCATACCAAGTTTTCAGGTGATAGCAACTACGGTGAGCGAGACGGTGAGTGAGACGGTGAGTCGATGAAAAAAAAAGGAATGATAAATCGGAATCTCATTAGAAATATCAGCCGGTTATGTGCAGTAGCCAATGGACCGTTTCTTGGACTACTTATGTTATAATCAACAACTATAGCTGCTTCGAAAGAAAGAAAGAATAATTGTCAACTTCCAAGCTATTTCATGGTTATTGTTGATCTTCACTGATTATTCTACAAAGTGGTCTTTTATTTTTATACTTCCGGGATATACT
The DNA here is from genome assembly GCA_029955515.1 of Chrysomela aeneicollis. Taxonomy (NCBI): domain Eukaryota; kingdom Metazoa; phylum Arthropoda; class Insecta; order Coleoptera; family Chrysomelidae; genus Chrysomela; species Chrysomela aeneicollis. Next base: position 8,324,254 of record JARUHQ010000022.1, read on the forward strand.
GGACATTTGACAATGAGCAGTATGGGTCAAACTCGGTCGAATATCTTCGATATATCCAATGCTAAAGCCAAAGAAAAAAGTCATATTGTCTTACAAGATTCTTGAGCTATCCAGAGATATGGGCTAGTTCAATGTTGATTGCATTCTTTAAAAGACAGAAAGTCGCATAATGGTTCTGTATCACAGAAAAAAAGGATCTCTTAAATCAAGTTATAATCGCATTAACTCAAGAGAATGGTAATCTTGAATAGGTCCAACCAAATATTAGTTTTTTGTCAAAATCCTCTTGACTACTTAGGAACAAAAAGTTTAGTGTCAAATGTACACTTCCTTGTTGAAAAATGTGTTTTGATTGAGGCAAGAAAATGTCAATGTTGTTGTGAAACAGTTTTCTTGGATGAAGCTGTTTTCTCAGCACATCATCTTGATTCAAGAGGAATCACTTTTGATTCATTCTCATTGACCTTTGAAGGATTGCAACTCTGATTCATGCCAATAATTGAAAATGAAAAATACTGTAGTTTTTTCACAAACTGGAGCTGCAGTATTGATACAGCCATAAATCATTACTTCAAGCACATCAACATGACCTGACAACACAAAACGAAGTATTCTCAATACCCAACATAGTGCTAGTGATACGATGCCATGTCCACATTACGTTCTAGATTGTTTGATTCAAGGAAACTTTCCTCGAGTTATAAATAATTCGCGAGCCTGCAATTTGCACTATAGGAACACAAGTACCACCAAGAAAACTTCACTGTAACCTAGTCACAATGTATTTCTTTATAGTCCTAATGGCGGCCTACGGCGTTATTTGTTGGCGTTGTCTAATAGCTGGTTCTGCGGACAGTACTCGGACTGCGCATCTTCGCTTCGGGCGCTAATTCCATAATCATTATCTTGCTTATTGGTCGAGCTGGTTACGTGTTACATGATTCCGTCATCAAAACACTATTCATAAGAAACGATATTCTTGAGCTGAGAGAAATATATGCTGGACTGACATTACCAAGAGTGCAGATGATTCAGTTCAACCAAATTCATTTCAAACAAATTCTTGGAAACTAGCAAACAACGCGATTATTTAAAAATAGAAACGTTTTGGTCCATCTGAGATTATTATTTTTATCGGAAGATTATACAATTCCAGAATATATTAATTTGATTTAAGAGATCCGTTTTTTTTGTGTAGTTACCAGGGATGCATCAAGATGGTATACTGATGAATCCAAGATGGATGAAAGGGCTGGAGTGGGAGTTTCAGGGCCAAATTCCAGGCTCTCAAAATCCCTTGGTAACACCCCAACCATCTTTCAAGCAGAGGCATGTGCTCAGGAGTGCCTCGGAAGGGACACTCGAAGGGCAAAAATATATATTCAGATCAGATAGCCAAGCAGCACTAAAAGCTCTGAAGTCATACACTTGTGAGTCTAAGCTGACTTGGGACTGTGAACAATCCCTGAGACAACTGGCAGCGAACAACCAGGTCACTTTGATGTGGGTGCCAGGTCATAAGGGAGTTAAAGGCAACGAGGAAGGAGACTGCCTTGCCAAAGAAGGGGCAAATACACAATATCTCGGCCCAGAACCCTTCTGTGGACTTTCCAAACCCCACTCGATAGAAGAGTTCCGACTCTGAGAAGCAGATGAAATGAAATCTCACTGGAATAAAGTGCCAGGACAAAGACAAGCGAAAAGGCTAGTGAGCCTCTCGCCAAGGAAAGCTAAACAGCTTCTCGAGTTGGACAAAAAAGACTTGAAACTGGTAACGGGACTCCTCACTGGACACTGCTCTCTGAGGTACCACCTCAAAAAGATGGGTAAAACAGAGAGTGATAGTTGCCGCTACTGCGAGAACTTCGCTGAGAATGCAGAACATTTGCTTCACGAAAGCCCAGCACTCTTCTGCAATAGACTTTAGTTCTTGGAAGGGGCCTTGGAAAGTTCCACTCGAGCGAATGCAAATCTTAATAGAGTGACGAAACAATTCCCAAATTAATTCAATTTGTCCCTTGAACCCGAACAGAGTTCTTTTATAAGAAGAACTCACCTCTAATCCAAAATTCGACATTGTCAACGACTCTCAGAAGAGTTCGAATATGGCGGTAAGTTCATTAAAAAAGAAAATTAATTAAAAGTTATATACAGTGAATGTTCGTCTCATCGATTTCCGCGAAAATTCGTATCAAGATCCAGCGAGAGGGAAGAGAGACGAGGAGGGAAATGGTTATTAAATTAAATATACAACAGTCGGTACTATGATGAATACAAATTCGAGTCGAATTCAACTTTCATTTCATATTCATAGAGGAATCTGGGCATAAGCTCCAGCTATCTGAATATAAAGGGATGTTTCCAGTCTCGCAGACAGAATAAGTCAATAAACAAAAGAGATAAGCTGACGAAATTGAATTAGCTAATTCTGTTTAATCAACAGCATGCTCCCAGAATCTCAATCAACTTTATTCATATACTCAAATACACTTTATATAAATATTTTATTTGAACTTGTGACTCCTGTTCACGGAGAATTCATTGGGGCGTTCCGCAGGGTTCAAAACTGACCCACAGCTTTTCAATATTTTCGTCGACGATATGATTTCGTCATTCGATTAGTATTGAAGCTTTGAAAGTGCTTCGTACCCCATGTTCCCGAAGTTATGCTGAATTCATTAAAATTCCCAGTTCCAACACTCAGCCAACGAGAAATTAGATATACGAGAAATGTAAATAATCAAAGAAACACAAAACATCATGAATCCAAACTTTCTTTAGAACTTTAATAGTATAATTTATTACCGAAATTCACGAGTTAAGAAATTTATAGTTGGTAACTGTAATAAATTACCGAGGATTTTAGTTTTTAATGAGACACACAAAATGCACAATCCGACATCAAAAGGTAACCGCAGAGGGTATTTTTTCACAGTTTAAATTATTGTAACCCTCGTTTTAATGAATGGGGCAAATATTGTAGATTTGTTATCCACTGTAATTGTGGTTGCTGTGTGAAAATATTCCACAGCATTGGTGAAGATCTAATGTATAGTTCTGTAACCACAGCTGGATAGAGAAAGAGTATAAATCGTCATTTCAGCTAAAAACTGGGTTGGAAATATGAGGACATCTTCCACATAGGTCCAGTCGAATCAACTTCTTAGAACTAAACAGGGTGTCATTGAAATGGTGTGACAATTTCTGAGAGATAAGAGAGAACTCATGAAAATTGAAAAAATTCCATGAACATAGGTCCGCAAATACAAAATATTGAGTTTGTGGCTTCAAGAGGTTTTAAATCATAACATCAAAATGATGAAAATCTACAACTTTATCTAAATTATGCCCGTGATCTACTACTATCAAAACATGACCCGTTCAATCAGAAATCATTTGGCACCGTCAAATGATTATCATGAATTGCTTGCTCTCTCATCAATATCTGCCGTTTCCAGAGGGCGTAATTTTTTTTAAAATTGAGAAGATGTATGAAGTTGAAACTGACATTAGGACTCTTTATACATGCAAGACAAGCCCTTATTGGCCATATCACATTGACTACCTTTTCAATACACTGGGATAACTAAGGCAGATTTGGGCTGGTGCATTTTTAGATCATATATTGCTTACGCTAGATACGACATCCAGGTTATTTGTTTGGTAGGTCCGGAGGTGTTTTGAAGTACTAAGCCATTGATTGGTCGTTTTAAAATTTTGACGAAACACGCGTTTTGAAAAGTGTTTTTAACCGCCAACTTAGTTGCTAAGCAACCCTCGTAAGTATATGACTTGTATGAGTTAGGAAGACGTGACCTTGGCTTTTTGAGTGTCATCCGAAGCACTACTCGGTTGGTTACCGTGGAGAGTCCGAAGGATTGAAATCTAGGTACCAAGAATGTTCGGTTGGTCACCTATCTCCTCCCGCTAAACGATACTATAGAAATAAATAAATATTTCCAATAGTCGCCGGGATTTGAACCGCGGACCCTCTGGCTCATAAACCAGCGCCTTTGCGCACTCGGCCACCAACCCAGTTTGACACGAATGACAATTCCGTCGTTGTATTCTTTAGCGAATTCTAGGGTCGATCGGGACTGATTTACATAGTTTCGAGTGTTTTTCTTCGAGAAATTAGTTTGAAAAATCGCATTGCCCATCAGAATGCCGAAGGCCTATTTGATTGACAGAAACACATTCTGCCACATCTTGCATTCCATAATCCATGGGCGAGTTTTTGGATTGTCAAAAAGTGAAGATGAGAACTGAGGGTTGTTTTCATCAGCGATTTGTTCATGAGATAGAAATTGAATATATGCTGTTCCAAAATATCTCAACTGTACGTTACTGTATCATAGTACTTTCTTACCCTTGACCAAGGTGGATATAGGATGGTGAAACAGCTCTTCAATTGTTTCTGCAAAAAACTTGTAGACCGTTTGAGAAGGTAGTAATATTTCAGCTACTTGAATGAAGATGGCGGTAAGATCGATTATCGAAGAAGATTTCTGTTGCTCATGTATTTCTGTGGTTCGCATCTGACAGACGTGAGTTGAAACACAATATTTTCAGTGAATCTGGAATAATTATCGATATTTTGACTCTTCTCAGTCATTTTTTATCTAGAATAGATGAAACTGATAAAAAGATGACAGAAGCACAGTTTCTGTTTTACCGACACAAGGTATGTCGCCATCTCTGTTAATTTCAGGAAATATGACTACGGTATGAAATCAAGTAGGCAAAGGTCTACAGTTTATTCTAGTGCTTGTTAATAGGAAGCTGTTTCACTATCCTATATCCACCTTGCCCTCGACCTTATCTAGCGTGAGCAATATGATCTAAGAGTGTATTTCGAAATAATCTGCTGAGATATCAGAGGGTTTGAAAAGTCCGTCCCCATTGTCATTGGAGAATATGCCAGACGTTTTATCTCTGTGCACAAAAACTCTATAACTCACATCGAGCGAAAAACTCGCACACGTATATGTGTCATTAGGTGCGAGTAGGACATATTTTCCAGGGCCGTTTTCCGCTTCCATTCGACTGTTGGCCATTAAATCGTAGAGAAACAACATAAATTCCTAAACGACCACAATCAGAATACAACGATGGCGGACATAAATCTGGCCCGCCTATAAATTTGATGGCCAAGTGTCGATCAAGTGGGTTCAATGGCAGTGTGCCAAACACAATTGTCGACGTTGGCTATGACTGACGGGCCGAAAACGCCAATCAATTGAATGGTGTGAATCGCCCTTGAGCAATTTATCATTTCTAACAAAGCCGATTGGATAATTTGAATTTGTCTAATTGGGCTTTCTAAGTACCAACACGAAGTTGGGTGATGAGAAATCCAATGATCACGGGAACTGAACAAATATAATTGCATATTTGAGGCAAACCAACCCACGCAGCACAAGACGTCCATTGGACGCACATTCAATGTCCATTTTTAGTCCAAACATCCAGGACATTGAATTGACGCCCATTGTACGTACAAGCATTGATGCTTATTGGATGTGTCAAATTGTACGTCCATTAGACGTCCACTAGACGCCATTTCAAGAGAAAACTTCCATGGGTATTGAATGGACGTTAATTGTATGTAAAAGCTTGGATGCTTATTGGATGTCAAGACCAAACATCCATGGACGAATGATGTATATCCATTGTATGTACGGAGACGGATAAACATTGTGTGTTTCGAATTGTATGTCCGGTGTACGTACGAAAATGGACATGTTACCAATAGTACATCCATTTTACGAAGGAAATTGAACCTAATACTCGCGAAACAGGGATGGAAGTCAAAAGAGAAAAATAGTGAATGTTAAGTTCAAGGTTATGCTGAGTGTGAGATTATATGATCATATACTTTTTGTATAGTTGTAGATATCTAATGAACTGTTTTCAACATCCAGGTTGTACGTCCAATGTGCGTTCTTCATGTACGTCCATTGGAAGTCCACGGTGTACCTACATGAGATGTTATATCCAGTGTATCTGGACATTTGGTGGAAATATTCCAGACCTTTTTCGACGTAACCGGGTAACCATCAGACGTAAGTGTAAACGAGATATATTATCGGCTATCAAGACAAAGGAAAATCTCACCTGATGGGTGATGATCCTCAAGTATTCTGTTCAACTTCAGGTCATCTGTAGTCCAGTCCTGATGCTTTCATCACCCGTTTATTCACCTGGAAATTCAACTGTATCAATTGAGGCATTTAAAGTCTATAGCGATGAATCACTAGTGCTTATTCGCAATTTCGATTGGAAGAGTTTTCCAGGTTCTTGAGTAAATTCTTCTAGTATCAATAAGTAGGAATTTTCTAGGCTAGGTAGATTTCAGTGGGAAATTCGAATTTAGTCCATAAGTAAGCAACAATCATTCATATAGAAACCCCACATCATTACTGACATCCGCTTTATCTCCATCATTGACAAAGTCTAGGATTGAAGGCGAAACCGCGCTGATTAAAAGTGAAATTCCTTTAGGAAAACGTTATGCTAATTGAGGCACGACCCATTTCCATAATGGTCCTTATTCAACGCTACTTCACGCAATTTATACCTCTCTTGACTTTGCGCCCCTATTTCTGGGTCACACGAAATGGGGAGAGCAAAGGAAGGCCAGAAACTGTCGAGTAAGAGTCCTACGATCAGCGTTCCACGTGTGGAAAGAATGCATCTGATGCCAAGGACACCCTAATCTTCTTGATTCTCAAATGCGCAACAGGGGTTAGAATTGTCCAATATCCATGAAAACTTCACACTTCAACACTTCCGACCAATCGAAAGCCTATATTTTCTATCGTTACCATAGCAACTAAAACGATTTCTTGAAATTTTTTTCTCTTCCTTTGGGAAAAGAGCATGGTATTAAGCCTGGTTCATGCTTATACAAATATCGGAAAATTTCTGCGAAAAAATGGCCGCTGAAAAGAAATATCTTTTTAACTTTTTTGCGGATTTTTTTAAATTATCATGATATCATGATACCACAGAATGCATAAATCAATAGTGTTGTAGAGTAGGAATATCAAAGTGATATTTATAATATTCCGATTCGCATGAATTTTGCGGAATTCGTATAAGCATGAACCAGGCTTTACACTGGAGATTTTTTGACGTTTATAGATTGAATAACATTAACATTCCACTTCAAACACTGATAGCGTTTTCCATTGGTGAAACTGGTGCACACTCAGTGTAAATATATTTCTACCAACTTCACCTCAATGGTTCAGAATTTTCTGTCATGATTATTCAATGTATCCAGACGGTATCGGTAAATTATGAACTGAATTGTTGATTCACAATTCACGATAATATTTCAAAATAGCAGATACTGATTTGGTGGCTAGTGGACCGGTAGCAGCTGACTATGAAACGAGCTATGAAAACTCTCAAGTGTTATTGAGAATCAAATTCGTATCATACGATTATTGAAATTGTACAATATGTTGATTAACGAAACTCACGGTGAATAAAATAGAAATAAGACTTAAACAGTCAATATCGTCAAAGTTGTATTTTACTTTAGTGTTTATACACAGCCGTACGGTCAACTAATCAATTGTATGCTTGTCTGGCTCTAGACCAATAAGAAACGAGGTCCAACCTCTCTTCAACACACAGACTTCATTAATATTTCGATGTAAAATTTTTTTACCGATTACCACTCTAACTTCAATTAAATACTGTGAATTTTTTCTCCAATAAGAATAATTTGTAGGAAATTCTTCCTCGTTCTTGACTCGAAAAAATTTCCAGTAATGATTGCAGCTTTAGTGATATTATAAGTTTTTCTTCTAGATTTCTGATGGTGGCCCTAATAGTTACAAATTGATTGTGACTAAAACGCTGTAATACAAAACTACTCTTCCTCAACTGTTTATGGTAGGACAATGAGGTACATTGTGTGCCTTCAATTTAATTTCCCCAACTGATGACGTCATTATTGATAATCATTATTATCACGTCTCCCATGGAATGCGAAGGAAACTGGAGAACCTGTCAATCGAGCTGTCAATTCAATTTCACGAAACTTGTCGATGTCAAAAGTTATGATGGGCAGCAGTGAAAGGAACGAACTGAATCCATCTATTTTGAAATGATTTCTCCTTCGCCATTTTATATGAAGTTGTAGAGAACAGCTAGTATAAAACTCAGGAAATATTCATTTAGCACTCATACTCGAAGAAACAGGATGGTTAAGCAATGCATGGGAATTGTAAGAAAATCAAAGTTGATGATATCTCAAAGACGGAACATTGGACTCTTAATACGTTAACGTCATTTCTAATGACTCCAAAAATTACTATCACAAAATGATTTCAGAAATTGAAAACGAAAATTGTGGTATTCGAATTTTTTCAAATATCTCGAAAACGAACGGAAAAAAGTATTTTATGAGTAAGACACGTGGAAGGTCCTTAATATGCGTAACTTTTTCTACTCAAACTAATACTATATATTCTATCGTAACTAAGGTAGCCATGCTATTCATTCTTATCTTGGCCACTCTGTATACAAATTATCGATATGTTATGAAACTATGTGCTTTCAATCCTATACTATTTGTCTTCTGTATTCTTCGAATAATAGACGTTTGATTTTCAGTCGTTCTAATTAATTTTGAGGGTATTTCATAATTATTACGAAACCGCTCAATATAGAATTTGCTAATTTGCGATTATTAGCGAGAGTACTCATCCAACAAAAGCCTCTTTGGGAATGAAGTGTGAATTTGATTATCTTCATTTCAAGGCCAAGGTGGCGTTCTAATTTGAAACAGGTTGAGGTCGTTAAGACTGTGCAGCCTCTCAAGCACCTCGACCTATTAGATCTTTTGTGCATAACCCTTGATCTATTCGAGGCCAGGAATACCGATGCTTCTTGCAAAGTTCATCAGTATCCTGGGAGCTAGGTTCCTGATGTCGGAGAGCTCTTAAAAGGCCCCTTTCAGGAACTTGAGCCTCTTGCAGAAGAGTGCTGGGCATTCGCAAAGCAAATGTTCTGCAGTGTCAGCGAAGTAGCGGCAACTATCACTCTCTGTTTTGCCCATCTTTTTGAGGTGATACCCCAAAGGGCAGTGTCCATTAAGGAGCCCCGTTACCAGTTTCAAGTCTTTTTCGTCCAACTCGAGAAGCTGTTTAGCTTTCCTTGGCGAAAGGCTCACTAGCCTTTTCGCTTGTCTTTGTCCTGGCACTTTATTCTAATCTGCTTCCCAGCGTCGGAACTTTTCTCTCAAGTGGGCTTTGGAAAGTGCACAGAAGGGTTCTTGGCCGAGAAATTGTGTATTTGTCCCTTCTTTGGCAAGGTAGTCTACTTCCTCGATGCCTTCAACTCCCTTATGACTTGGCACCCACATCAAAGTGACCTGGTTGTTCGCTGCCAGTTGTCTCAGGGATTGTTTACAGTCCCAAGTCAGCTTAGACTCACAAATGTATGCCTTCAGAGCTTTCAGTGCTGCTTGGCTATCTGATCCCTTTCGAAGCACATTTCTCTATAGCATCTACTTCTGCTTGAAAGATGGTTGATGGGGTGTTACCAAGGGATTTTGAGATCCTGAAATTTGGCCCTGTAACTCCCACTCCAGTCCTTTCAGCAACCATCTTGGATCCATCAGTATACCATACTGATACATCCCTTCCTAGTGGAGGTCCTTTTTCTGTGCAAATTTGGTGGTTGTTTATGACCACTCGAAGTCGTACCTTACTGGCATGATATCTGTCGGTTCAGACATGAATTCTAGGGAAATATTTTCCAAAATCTTCGAGCGTCCAATCCGATTTCCTGATTGAGAGGTTGATGGGGTAACTTTCTTTCGTCAGGAGCTTCCATTAGCTTTTTCAAAAAAAAAAACTGAAGATTTTCAATTAATTTCGTGGTTTTTGGTATCTCTAGATCCTTGAGTTTTTGAGGGTTGCAAATATAGATTTCTACTATCCAGGTGGACCATGATAAAATATCAAAAAAGCAAACTCATCGCAATCAATTAATCTATATGTATTGGTATGTCTTATATGACTGACCCAATAGAAAAACCTCATCACGAATGAATCCATCCGAACGAATCCATTCAATACGTGAATCTCCCCGTTTCTCAAGACTCAGTCGAGCTTCTCATGCCGATTGAGCGATTTCTGTTTCGTTGCGCCAACTGAAGAGATGAGTATAAATAAAATTCCATAGCTGATATTGGAAGGCGGACTCCATCTTACGCTTTGTTTGACAAAAAAACCGAGCTCGAAATAAATTACGATTCCGCTTCTGTTATGCAATAAATTGCAAAAATTAATCAAGTGGAGGAACGAGTCCTCGACAGGAATTAAAGAAAAAGAAATAAGACTCCTTCGAGTTGTACTGTTGCCAGACTGTTGTCATCCGGTCGCACACATTAGCGCCATCTCGAGTAGTTCATATTTAATGTATATTACGAGTTCACGTCCCGTCGCGATTCATCCATATTTGAAACATGGAGGAATTTTCGAGGAATCAGAATTCCTTCCCTATTTTTAGTAAAAATAAATTGTTGTACTCCAATGCCCGAAAATGAAGATTCTGCTATGAATCTCTCATCTACCTCATCTATTCTACTTTCTTAAGGTACTCTTATGCATTGTATTTCAGATCCAAACACCATATGATGTTTTTTGAGCTTGCTGACGTGATCACCCGGTAGATGAAGCAGTTACCATGGCAATACTGTCATATCAATTTGATGTTAATGTTAGAACAATTTAACGAGTGTTCGCTCTAGTTTCTCATCATATCCTTTTGTGACTTGGTTGAAGATATCTCAGAATTTTGCAATTAACTTCAATTTATTGCATCTCGTAAAGAGGGATCATGACTTATGTTTTATTCGAATTTAACAATTCGATTCCACTTAATTTCGAGTTCTTCCGTTTTATTTCCATCGTCAAGTCGACTTCAATCGATTTGAAATTGACGTGGTGGAAAAGTAGATGTTATCGTTAGAGTGACTTCATGTCGAATAAAACTCGGTATCCTGTTCTTAACCTTTTATGTTCTTAACCATCAGGATATCTCGAAGCTTACCAGATATTGATACCTTCATCAATTGTAAAGACGACTCGAAACAATAAATTCTCTTTCTTCTTTATTGAGAAATAAGTGATTTGAGAGAATCCAATATTAGGGGGATTTGGGAGATAAATTCAATACGGGAATCCTAATATCACTCAAATTTCAAAACAAAGATTTCTTCGAGCCATATTTCTTGATATTGTTCGCAATGCTAGTAATATGCAGCATTCCAAGTGCATGCCAATTTCAATCCAGATATCATCATTATAGGGATGAATAAGAGATGAAGATCAATAACAAACAATTTTTTCAACCTGTTCCATATTTCTTCTACTTCGTTTTCTATAAGAAAATTGTATTTTTGGAGGGTGACACCTTCATTCCTCAATAGTCAGGAAACTAACTGGACTGGAAGCTGATCAGAGTTATGAAGATTATGAAAAATATAACTCTCAATTTTGAAGCAATGAGAAATAGGATCATAGAAAATGACGAAGTATATTTTTTCGAGCTCTTCGAGATGGTCCTGACCATCGAATTTTTCTCAAACAAGAACAAATCTGCTCAACTCCCCATTCTGAGATGTATCGTTAGGTCTTGTACAGGGAGATCATTGCAAAAGACTACAATTCATCGAATGTCACTATAACTAGACATAATTATCCGAGTAATTATCTCTGCTGATTAATAGTGGGACATTATTCTATATCTCTGTTCACACCGTCAGTCCTTCGGGATAATTGATTGATGTATCTCAGTTTGAGGTTAACCAATATCGTTTATAGCATGAGTAATTGTCACTCGTCAGCAATCATTCGCAATACCACGTTTGTAGTGGATAGTTGAAGTGATATCACTTATCCAAATATACTTCTGTTTCAATGATAGTTCACTGTCACTATTATTTTTCATCATAAAACAGAATGAGGAGTTCGTTTTCAAAATAAATGATGGATGCGAGCGCAAATATGCTAAATAGTCACTTAATGACATTATTTCCGCTCACGAGCAGCCATTCTGTCACTTAATGACATTATTTCCGTGCACGAGCGGGAATACTGTCACTTAATGACATTCCTCGGAAAAAGAGGATTTGAAAGCGTATAAGGATATTTTGTTAATCGTTTGTAGAAAAAACATAATTTCTCCAACTCGAATTGTTCCAACGAATAATTTTCCCAAATGAAGGTGTGTGTTTGAAAAGTGTTCTTAACCACCAACTTAGTTGCAAAGCAGCCCTCGTAAATCTTAAGACTTGTATGAGTAAGGAAGACGAGGACCTTAGCTTTTTAAGTGTCATCCGAAGCACTACTCGGCTGGTTATCGTTGAGAGTCCGAAGGATTGAAATCTAGGTACCAAGAATGTTCGGTTGGTAATAAATCTCCTCCCGCTAAACGATGCTACAGAAATAAATAAATATTTCCAATAGCCGCCGGGATTTGAACCGCGGACCCTCAGGCCCAAAGGCCAGCGCCTTTGCGCACTCGGCCACCAACCCAGGTAATGAAGAACATAGAAGAAAGTTAATTGAGAACGTTTCTACAAATCATATTTCTACATTTTTCGTATCCGCAACCATTCAATCCTTCGTCTATGACTTCGAGACCCATCAATTCGAGCATCAGGGTGAAAGGGACCGATGATGAATTCGCCCCAGAGGGGGAAGGTGTGCCGACCGATAAGGGCTGTATGCCGAAGGAAAAGCTATTAATAGTCATTACCTAGATGCGATCCGATACAAGCGTTCTGTGATGATGGATGTTGAAAGCCGGAGCGAATGTTGAAATATTGAATAGGACCGACGTCGTGGCCTCGTTTACATGAAAGCTACCCAAGACGAGCTTTATACTCGTCCCAGAAATCAATCACAGTTGTTTAGTTGAAACAGAATAGATGCAATTTTGATGAGGGCTCCTTTGCAGTCTCGGCATCTGGTAGGGCATGCAAAATATATATCGCAGATCTTTCAAGGCACCAACTTTGTTTCTACTACTCATCAACGATATATCCACAGCATAACTGATGCCTTCATCCCGCTAAGCTAGTCAATGGAGCCAGAGGTAGTAGTAGTATCATTTATTTCCTTAAGACAGTTACAGAGCATATGGAAAAAGTCAGTTGCTTACATGCAGAAATGTATATATACTTACACTCGTAAATTTAAGATAAATTAATACTAAAAAAAAATAAAAATAAAAAAAAAATAAAAAAAATCATCGCAAATTGTCACAACAAATATTCATCCAGTTTATAAAAACACTGTTCTGTCAAAAATTATTTCAAGTTATGATTGAATGATTGTTTTGTCAAGCAGTTTTTCACATTTGAAGAAAGAGCATTGTTTATTCTAGGAGCCATATGACTGGGAGATTGCTGCTTTATTTTGAATTTTCCAAATGGAATCGAAAAATCATTCTTTTGTCTTGTATTGAAACTATGATTTTGTTTGTTCCTCACATATATTCCATCATTATTGTTGAATACTAGCATGATCAACTCTGATATGACTAGACATAATGATGTTAATATTTTCAGTTTCTTGAATATATCTTTGCACGAATCAATCTGTGGAATTCCCTTCATTGTTGTTGGTTGAAAACATCACTAGTCCGCAAGACGAGTGGTGTTTTCTTCAAGCAACTTAGTTGAGTTATGAATGAATCCAATCACGAGTGGAATTTTATGAGACTATTTCACAGACTGGATGGTTGAAATTGATTAATTCGATGAAATTTATCCCAAAATTGCTCATTTTGAAATGTGCACACAACGAGATTATTTTTATTCGACTTGACAGGCCAATCAGAGTCAAGAGTCAAGTTTGTGTTATCGATAATCCGAACTTGACTAGAGCTCCTGATTCATTTGGCAAGTGCGTGAAATAGTCCTCTCCTGATGACATGGTACCATGAAATGCTTGAATCCCAATAATTATTTATGCATCAAGGGCGTAAAATAGGCTTTTACGGACCAAAAGCGAGGGCTATTAACACGCCTAGGTCCATAAAAGCAAGTTACGCCCGAAATACATACAACATTTTATGCACGACCAGTATATTTTATTGTAAATACCGCTCCACCTCTCAAGCATGATAGGAATGAAACGGTTTTTAGATACCTTTTGAACCCCTTGGTTCAAAATTCAGAATTTTCAATTTTTGGTCCTTGAAAATATGGAAATTTCTCAGGTTAGGGAGACATTAATTTCGTTAATTTTTGTATAGTAGACCACGTAAGTGATGTCAGCTTGATATACATGTTTATGTTCCACTTGAATCGTCACCTTGTAGAATCGTTTCCGATTCCTATAACTTGTAATGTTTCTAGAGTATAGTTCTGGTATTTCCTCTCCCCACATCCTTCCTCTGGCTTGCATGAACATTATAGGTTTTCCTATCGTGCGCTCAGGATATGAATAAAACCATCGAAAGTTGCGTTGATATGCCTTCTTGTCCCCCGGCTTTAACACGTGCTGACTTCAAAGCTCCGCTGAATAAAGAGCGATCGACTGACAACAGAAAGACGGAGCAACACAAAAACATCCCAACCGATCAGAAAGAATACACTATAATGTCTGAGCGTGTCCATTATGCTAATAACTTCCTTTCGAATCAGATCGATAGCTTGGCCTAGATTTGTTTATGAATGGCTGTCGATGCCAGCAGGATGATGATAATAATAATAAAAAAGGGATACCAAATTTATTTTTGAGGTTCTCATTTCCCACCAAACCGTGGAATACTATTAGAATTATTCATTAGGCCTTTATGAGAAATGGTAGGGAACCAAGTACCTATTGGTCCTTGGGGAACGTTCGATTCCAAATTTGCTGGTAGACTCCTTAATAAATATCTTGTGGTTGATTCCTGTCAACTAAATATAATTTCATTGAACAGGAACTGATACACTAGGTCATCTCCACACCTTTTAATAACCAAAAGAACTTTTTCTTTCAAATTCCTCTATAATTCTCACTCAGTAATCTATTTTAAGGTATAGTATTAAGAGCAGCATACCATTTCCATGAAGAGAACATTGTCCATAATTATGGTGAAACGATCACACAATATTTTGATTTTCAGAACTATTTTTGTGCTCGAAAACTAAATTTTGAATTCGAACATATTTTGTTGCTGATGACATACCAAAACCTGGAGTTCACCAAAACATAACTTTCTCGCTTTGATTGTGAAAGAGTTTTCGTTGTTATTCCATAAAGGTGGAAGTCTCGATCCTATTTCAGTACAATTTCATTTCTGGTATCAATATTGGACGGTTCCTATTACGAGATTTATGTGTATTCATTCGTTATTTATTCATGAAACAAGTACTAACACTGAATTAATCGACAAAAATCTACTATAACTACAAGAGCAGTAAAACCTGACAGAATTATGACTTCAATTTCGAATATGACTTTATTACGACCCATTGCTTGCTTCAGTTTGTTGAATTAATAAAATATATACCCATAAATCACAGATACTGCTCTAGAACCTGATTTCGCGAAAATCTTCCAGATTTTTTTTATTTTTAGACTTCGCGTGTTCGAACTCTCCATCTTTATGCAACCTCACCACTGAAGTGTTCCAAATTCTGGAGTAATAAGAGGTATTCAAAGAAAATTGATCCACCAATTAAGAATAACATCATTAGCGAAGAGAAACAACCAAATGGATTCAGGTAATAAACGAACAAATGTGGCCCTGATGCTGAACCATGTTCAATACACTCCAGCTTGAGCAAATTCTATAGAATATTACTATTTTGGTGCGATCAGAGGAAATGAGGACGATCATAATATCCTTGGGTAAGATGAGTGGGAGACGTGTACCCTTGATGACACTTCAAAAACAGAAGGAAAAACAAGTTCAAATGCAGTTCACTTTGAACTGAAACCGACAGCTTGTTTGAGAATCCAGCATCGCGTAATTGTAATTGCCATTTTGTGCCAACAAAGACTCGATCTTGGTTTCCACATGCAGACACGGTGAACGAACATCAAAAAGCGAGGCTGCAAGGCCACAAAATATTATGCATGGCGAAGTTTCTGCCGTATTTAAACAATGAATCAGGATTGCATTTTCAGAGAGTGTATGTACATGCGTTTATCTTCCTGGGGCGAACAATATGCATATTGTGAATTATGAGTTTGCTGTCAATACCATTAACAAGTATGTTCGACAACAACGATTTCTCAATGGAATTCGCGATGTATCACCGCAACTGAAACCGTTCCAGACAGATGTGTCACGAATATTTTGCTACCATTCGGTTTTCGCCTTATTCGTACACCTTTTCACAAATCGGAAAATAACTTCATTATATATTATGACAAAAAATACATAACACGATGCATCACAATAATTTTTATGCACGAGCAGGCGTAAAATGGCACTTTATCACCCGGTTGTGCGGGCGTAAAATAGCACTTTACCGCCCGCCGGAAAATAAATTATTGATTCTTCGCATCCTCAGCTGCTTTACTGATTTCTGGTTGAGTATAATTCACACTTTCTTCGTCACTGCAATGCCTTTCGTAATGACTATTGTCTGTATTGACAGCAAATATGGCTACTAGCTCATTTATTCACCCACCAGTCTGGAACATGAGCAAATTTTAAACCCTTAATAACTCCCTTATTGAAAGAGTTTTTTGTTTTCAAGATTAATTCATCGCGTGATTCATCGGTAACGATATTTTAGGGGGCCATGACCAATTTTGGTCTTAATTTTGTCGACGATATCACCTTTCTTTGTTGTTGAACAATGAGTACATAACAATAAGTCTGTCAGTAGATATACTAGGGGAGCACGACTATCAGCATAGGGAGAACCATGTGTTAGAGAGAGAAACGCATAAGCTAATGTGTCAGAGAGAGATAGAATGCAATCTGAAGCGTGAAGCGTGCGTGGAACGTGCGTGAAGCGTGCGTGAAACGTGCGTGAAGCGTGCGTTCAACGTGCGTGAAGCAGGCGTGGAACGTGCGACGCGTTTACGTCACGTTCCACGCACGCTTCACGTACGTACCACGCACGCTTCAGATTGCATTCTATCTCTCTCTCTGACACCTTATCTTATGCGTTTCTCTCTCTAACACATGGTTTGCCCTATGCTGATAGTCGTGCTCTCCTAGTATATCTACTTCTGTCCGTTTAGAAGGTACGTGGAGATATTATTTTTATTTTATCAAGTTTGGAAGGCTATCTCTCCCTTAGTATGCATTTTGGGTCATATGTTCATTCATCAAACTATAAACTTTTCAATGTACTTTCACCCTCAGAAAGCTCGGTGAAGATGTTTGACTCACCATGTACATACCTGAACAAGAGTGCTATTCGAGTATGAAGGAACATTGCAGCAAGAGAATAAATGGAGGATTTCTCCCTGAGCTAGTGAGTGGAATATCCGACAGCTAAGGATATTCTCATCTCTCCCCTTTCCCAACAATCTTGTATCGAGGTGGATATGCAAGGATGCCACGTTAATGACTAAGGCAACGTACGAGAGCTCTCAAGAGAGAAAAAGCCGCCTGTTACGTCCCTGCATTATCTTCTCCTTCATTTCAACAGTTAAACACACATTTCATGTTTTAATTATGCTTTTAGAGGAGGCTGGGGCATATTCACCCTTAATGGGATCGACGCCGAGATCCACCAGCTAAAAAATAGTTCAATCCCCGTCAGTTGTTTGTTTGCTCGACTACTAGCTAACTTCCTCCTTAGCGAATAGTTCGTTCGTCGCGAGTTTTTGTTTTATGACATTATGTTTTCTTATGTTTATCTACGCGACTTTTAACATTATTCCCCACTTGATTCCAACTGTTCGCTCTCCGAGGATTTTGTTTGTTCATTTTCGAGTTGGCTAATTTGTTCTATTCCAGCTATCTCGGACTGGAATAAGAAGCTTTGCTACTACGAAAACTATATAACGAAGGTTCTCGTCTATCTGTCTAAAAGTATCTTCTTCATTCGGGAATGTGCACTGAAATAGTCTCGTTATGAGAATCTGTTTAACTAAGCTAGAGGCTAGAGGGTTTCTAAGAATGACTGTGGAGTAGTTGAAATATTTCGATTTTATAACGATTACCGTATTGAGGAAGTTTCATATCTTCAGCAGACGTCGGAGGAGTATCATGATAATGATTTCTCTGGATGAATTTCATATGAAAAAAAAAATGATAGCATGGTTGATTCTGTGGATCTAGGAGCCTAATCATGGGTACCTCCTGTTCCTATAACCACTTCCATATCCAACTGATTTTTCACATCCTGATTGGAGTTCATCAGAACTTTCCGTGGATGCTTATAACTCCTCCACATATTATAGATATCAGAAGACATTCTCCAATCGATTCAATGTGATGACTTTGAGATTATGAATGTCTCATGAAACCATACCAATAGAAAGCATCAGAAGAGTAATAATCGTATAAATACTATGTAGATTGTTTCGAAGTTCGAACAGTTACAATTAAGCTTGCATACTTTATCATCTACTGATTACTTACTAACTTAAAATCACCTCTGCCTCAGTATAGTAGGTATATGACAGTATAGTATATTATATTTGAATGAATCCATGAGTTGAGAAGCTATTGAACAAGTCAGGTGGTAGGAACAAGCAACATTTAGCAATGAATATGCTGAAATTGATAATAGAGAAAATAGCCACTTAAACACATGTACATAAATAACAAAAAACACAGGATCGTGAAAGAAGTCCTTTATACTTCAGGGACGTAGATCGAAGAGAAGTATTTTCATTTCATTCTCGAATATAGGCAGGCTATCAAACTGTCTTATTTCTTCACAGAGAACTTCATAAAGTCGAAGACCAAGGATAGCTGATGATTTTTTGGGATACTGTTAGATATACTTTAGTGTGTTGATTCATTCTTAATTTACTTTTCACACTGCCTGTGAACATAACTCAAGAGATCCAGAATTCAACTCAAGAGCTTTCCATGAATATCCAAAATGGTTTTTAGGGATATTATATATTGATTGAAAACATTTAGTGTTCAATGTTTTAGCTAGCGATTACGTTATACATTCGTCTTTATCTATAGTTTCATTAGTTATCACTATATCTGAGTTAGTAATTTCATTATTTCGCCTAATGTGGAAATGCATATGACTAGTTTAGGAAGCTTATAGTAACAGTGCTTATAAACACTTCATCGGCAGAAAATAGCAAATGGTGGAAATATTTCCAAAGCCAACACGATTCAAAGAATTTTGTACATATCGTTATTTTGATATTCATTCCATTCAACCAACTGCTGCCCAAGTTGATAACTTTCCAAATAACAGAGAAGAAATGTTGGAAGCCCATAATCCCGACGTATACCCGCAAATCAATAATTCTCCAGGAACTATTCCGGGGTACGTAACTCCGGTTCATTTCCGGTTGCCGCTGATATTTCTTCAAAATCTGTTTACCCACATCGCAAGAGCCGTAAAAGTTGGGAGGCAACTCCAATTTCCAATGCTGTACATGTTTATACGACTTTCTCTAACGTTCATTATAATCTATATATTGGAGTCGGTGCATGAGACAGACTGACAACGGTCGGATGAATTCTTCCGGATGGATTAACGATGCATCCCCATCAAAGGCATTTTGCGTGATGCAATTGAATCAGTCTAGTTATTCCGCTTTTCCTTTTGTGGGGCTATTTGTTATTGTACGAGATTTTAATTCAGCATAAATACCTATATAAGTACAAATACACAGTGAAAAAAAATACACCAGCTAACACCGTTTGGTGTCCCTTGAGGTCCTGATTGTTTTAGTGTCAGTAAACACCGGCATATTATTCACCACTGTAGGAGTTATGTGACCTTTCCCATAGGTGTTTTAATAATCAAACCCAGTTGTCAGTAACACTAGTTTTCAGCAGAATGAACACTTTGGTGGTGTTCTTTATGCATTTCCGAATGTGCGATTTGACACCGCAATGGTGTTATGCACATTCTGTGATTTTCTTGCTGCTGAATCCTACCTCCACGAAATTCTCTTCAGTGCGGTTGAACACTGAGCACATGCGAATACTTTTCAGTTGTGAAGTAACACCATATCATGAGTGTGTTCATGCGAATCAGTGCTTTTCTTCACCAACTCCAGTGTTTTCACTAAGTTGTATCACCTATTGAAATATAATTCATATGATGATAAACTAGACTCAGAAGAATCTAGGGACAATTCGAATGGTAACGAACTGTTTCGGCTTATTTATCCTGATCAGTTGTACTAGAAACTATGCCGATTGATACTGATCTGTATCAAAATCATCTAATATATCATGCCCAATATTGAAATCAGGTATACGGTAGGAAGGACGTCAGTGCCACCTATTGGCAAAAGTTCTAAGGATCTAAGATCGAACAGATGAGCGCATGAAATTCACACCATTCAGATGCATACATGCAATATTTTTATTAATTTATATCAAATCGGGTGTTTTCAGGATGCAATACTTAACGAATAATTATTGCCACCAAATTAGATGATTTATACACCGCCTCGATTCCATCGTGATATGACACGGTGTAACTTTGTGTTAATTTTATATAATAGGTGTTTTTCATGCGTCAACGTCAATGATAGCACTTTTGAGAATACTAAATTTCAACCATTTGGTGTTTCTTATGATTTTATGTTTCTAAATCGTTTTACTTCACCACATTCGTATCATTTTTCACTACAAAGATTGGAATTAACACCATTCAACGCTCAATTGTGAAATGTATACCTAATAAAAATGTCACAACTTTGGTATTTGAGTGTTGTATTAATCGGGGTTTGCTCTGAAATCCATTTGATTGAAATTACATCCAAGTTTTTTTTACTGTGTACAGTGTGTTAAATTCAAGAATTATGAGAAATATGGTTCGTTGAAAAGCTCTGTTCAAAGTGATGACTATAATTGTGATAAATCGTCTGAGATATTTTTCAATAATTCCTATCCCATAAAGAATATAAAGAAGATAAAGCTATTTTCAGGAGGTTAAGAAGAATCTCTCGAGGGTTTGTGATATCTATATCGGTTTGCAATTCTATTGGGAACATTCAAATCAGTTCACTTGAAAATACTTGTCTGGTACCTTTCAAAATAATTCAATTATTGTAACTGACACTACCTCTCATTTTATATGTAGTGTATTCTTGTTCATTTGATATTTGTTAAAGATAATGAAATCCATTGGAATGGTAGTTTTGGGAGTCAATCATTTCATAAAAACTCAACTAAATGGTTATGAGTTGATCACCTCAAATGTGACTCCATAAGAAGTCAGAAAGAATGTTCTGCTCAACTGCCCCAGAAGCAGATGCTATCATATGAAGAAACAGAACTGAATATTTTGTATTTGTAACTTTAGACGAATCAGGTTTGTTCAATTGTCGATTATTGTTCCGATATCAATATCTCAAATAGATTGAATATTATATATGCATACGCATGCGTTTTGCTTTCTTGTTGAACTTCATGATAACTACGATGTTCGTTCTCAAAAATATATGGTCGTAGGAAAAGTTGTGACCAAACTTGTTGTAAAGCGCATTTTCTGCACTCTACAAAATTATAACACATGGCGCCCAACGTGGGGCCCCATATACAGGGTGCCAGTTTTTCGAGCATAACCATGGGGATCTCAGTTATTATAAGAGATACGAGGTCGGTTAAATTAGGGCATAGGCATAGGGCATAATTTCAAGAAAGCTGTCGCTTGTACGTGATTCCAAAATAGAAATGCAATGAAACTTTTTTTTTACTTTCCCAAAACAAATACACATACTTACATGTATATATATATATAATACGAGACATAATCAAATTAAGAGTACAGCCAGTGGGTATACATAACATGCATTGTTTCGATTGAAGACGATGTAAGATAATTCACTGATCCATTATTTGAATGAAATTTGTTGTTATGTGAATAATATGCCGGTGTTTATTGACACTAAAACAATCAGGACCTCAGGGGTATACCAGAAGGTGTTAGCTGGGGTGAGCTGGT
This sequence comes from Chrysomela aeneicollis, assembly GCA_029955515.1. Classification (NCBI taxonomy): domain Eukaryota; kingdom Metazoa; phylum Arthropoda; class Insecta; order Coleoptera; family Chrysomelidae; genus Chrysomela; species Chrysomela aeneicollis. The sequence continues at coordinate 8,346,347 of JARUHQ010000022.1, forward strand.
GTAATTTTTTTTTGACTGGAATGGGAATTCGCCCAACCTCCACATGGACCCCCAGCCTCTACCTGATCCCGCGTCAATCCCCGAATTTCCGCATCCGGCTAATTCCTGATCTCGCGGATATCATCTGGATTCCATCATCCTGCTCTGATCCCAACAAGAAAACGGAGCCGTGCGTGGTTCATCTTCGAGAATAATCCCCGAGGAGCGCCGGGATGCGTCGCGACGCCCTATGGAAAAAGTTCTGTGATTGATAAGGCGGCGGTGCGGCGTACGTTGTTTTTTCCGAGGTGCCTTCATGAGGGGCCCGTGCAGACGCAAAGATATAAATTGCGGGGTAATTGTTTGTCGGAAGTTTGATTTGGTATAGCGAGTTGTGCGGAATGGCAAGTGTTTTGTGGCTGACATAGTGCCTTGCGGCGAGTCAATTCTTTTTTTCATAAGAGGGTGCGGGGTTGCTATACAGAGTGACCGTTTTTCGAGCTTAACCATGGGAATCTCAGTTATTATAAGAGAGACGAGGCAAATTTGAGCATTTTCATGCTGAACAATTATCTGAAACAAAATTGTATGTATCATTTTCTGTCTTGGAATTAATGAAAAAATCTGACATTTGTAATTACCGTTTTCATCGTTTCAAGCGGAAACCATAAGAACTAGACGTTTTTGACTAGGACACTCTCGAGGCATTTTCTTACAAGGAATCTAAATCTGTCATCGTATTTTCCAAGGCTTTCTTGATGTCAGAGATACAACAGTCAACTTTGGTTTTTCTTATAGGCGCCATATTGTTTTTTTGCATTTTTGAAAAGTCTGTCACTTTCTGAATACAATGATGTGACACACGATATGTTTGAATCTTACATGCTAATAAAAATTGGGAAAAAACCGTTTTTACGAAGAATGCTATGAAAATAACGCCAGCAATTTTGTTCGACAAAAACCAAATTTTAATAGTTCAATTGGGGATAAGGAACGATCACATTTATCTCGAGCTTACTTTCTCATAAACCAAGATTTAAAGAGAGGTGAATAGATAGAGTGGTGAAATCACTTCCTATCCTGTGACTGGTCCCAAATCTCTTAATTTCGCCTACTTCGATAAAACGTGTATAACGTGACATGGCGTGGGTGAATCTCGCTAAGTGAAGCCGCGATTTCAACCAAATTTACAGGTTCCTGCAGGTGTCAACACGAAAATATGAATATTTGATTCTGAATGACTTTTAATCGTTTCTAACAATTTCATGGAGCCATTTTCCAATGAGTTTGATGCAAATATGTATCGAACATGATTGAAAGAAAACTCTTCAAATACCTTTCGACAGTATCGCCATATATTGTTGTACATGAGAACCCCACGTTATGAGGTGAAATTCAATTGTTTCAAGGATTTTTCTGCTGAAACAATCGAAGAGTAGTGCCACCAGGTCTTATTTCCATCATTGTTTAAAGTTAGGAACAAACTTGACAGGAAAGCTGGAAGTTTTTTCTCCGCAAAACGAAACAAAATTATTAAATACATAACAAAGTTATAAAATATGCTTGAATACTCCACTATTCTCTTCTTCCCAGCTCAGCAATATCATCGTTGAGTACAATTCTAAGAAATCTATCTTCATTCCCCATAAACATAATCCTGTATTATTTCTTCTAGACATCTGATTCTCGGAATTGTAAGTACCCATTGATTGAGCTACTCAGAACTTGCGGTGAAGAGTAAGACTATGTTTAGAAGCATGAATGGTGGAATATTCGAGCATCTCTTATGACAGTTTAGTTTTGCGAAAAAAAATTTATAACTTTAAATATCGTTCCTAATTCAAAATAACATTGGTTTTTATGTTAGTGAGCTTCCAAGTTCAATTGAATCATCAGAATTTATTTTGTTAAACAACATTTTTTGTCATTGTTTCCAGAACATGTAAGATTCGAACATATCGAGTGATACATCATAGTAATCAGACAAAAACAGACTTTTCAAAAATGTAAAAATCCAATATGGCGACCATGAGAAAAATCAAAGTTGAGTGTCGTATCTATGACATCAAGAACGCATGAAAAATACGATGATAGATTGTATGCACAGTAAAAAAAACTTGGGTGTAATTTCAATAAAATGTATTTCAGAGCAAACTCCGACGAATACAAAACCTGAATATCAAAGTTGTGTCCTTTTTATTATATATTTCACAATTGTCTGTTAAGTGATGTTATTTCCTATCTTGGTAGAACGATTCTGAAACATAAAATCATAAGAAACACTAGTTGAAATGTAATATTCCCAATTGAACTATCATTCACGTAAAGGCATAAAAATTAACAACACACCGTGTCATATCACGATGGACTTGAGGCGGTGTATGAATAATCTAATTTGGTGGCAATAATCATTCGTTAACTATGGCATCCTAAAAACACCAGATTTGATATAAATTAATAAAAATATTGAATGTAATCATGTCAATATTGAGAATTTCATGCGTTCATCTGTTCGATGTTATAGAACCTTGGAACTTTTGCCAATAGGTGGCACTGACGTCTTTCCTACCGCACCTGATTTCAATGTTGGACATGATATATTAGATGATTTTGATATGGATCAGTATCAATTGGCCTAGGCCCTAGTGCAACTGGTCAGGATAAATAAGCCGAAACAGTTCGTTATCATCCGAATTGTCCCTAGATTCTTATGAGTCTAGTTTATCATCATATGAATTATATTTCAATAGGTGCACTAATTTGCCTGAAAACAATCATGATAAGGTGTTTCTTCCCACCAGAAGAGTATTCGCATGTACATGTTCAGTGTTTAAACGCACCGAAGAGATTTTCGTGAAGGTATAGGATTCGGCATCAAGAAAGTCACAGAATGAGCATCACACCACTGTGGTGTCAAGTCACATCGGAAATGCATGAACAACACCACCAAAGTGTTCATTCTGCTAAAATCGTGCACTAACACTAGTGTTACTCACAAATATGTTTGATTATCAAAAACATCTATAACATCTTTATTGGTGAATATTATGCCTTAGAGGACACCAGACGGTGTTAGCTGGTGCAATTTTTTATTCACTGTGTATATGTTATTCTATTGAATCAACTAAAAAATACGAAAGCTCTGAAGGGTAATTGTAGATATTTTTTATCTCATTATAAAATGCGTACCTATCTCATCATAATGGAATACTTCCTTATCATTAAAAGATAACTAAGTCATTATTATGAAATACTCCAAGTGGAGACAAAGGATAGAGACAGTTTGTTGCGTTCAAGATATTTCCAACAAATACATAACTTCATTTAATTCACATTCGTCCACATCAACTCTTCTGTGAAGAATACACCTCTTATTTTTGAACACATTTTCTTAATATAACCCTATTCCATTTGGAATGACAAATTCTGCGGAAATCGCAATACATTTTTTGAACGAAAGCAACGCCATTTTTAATCGCATTTCTTTTGCGGAATTCGTTTCAACATGAACTAAGCTTTACACTGGAGGATTTTTTTCGTTCATATGTCAAATGACATTCACATTTACCTAACTTCGAATACTAAAAGCCTGTTCCATTGGTGAAGCTGGTGCGCACTCAGTGTAAACATATTTCTATCAACTCCGCCTAGAGTTTTCTGTCATGATTATTCAATGTATCCAGACGGTATCGGTAAATAATGATGAACTGAATTTTTGATGTTACAATTTACGATAATAATTCAAAATAACCGGTAGTGACAGACTATGGAAACTATCAACTGTTAATGAGAATTAAATTAGTGTTCTACAATGATTGAAATTGTACATCTTGATTAACAGAACTCACTGTGTACATGATAGAAATAAGACATTAACAGTCAATCTCGTCAATATTGTCTTTTATTTTACTGTTTATACACAGCCTTATGGTCAACTAACCACTTGTATGCTTGCCTGGCGTCTAGACCGATGAGAAACGAGGTCGAACCTTCTCAATCTCTTGAACGCACAGACTTCAATAATATTTCGGTGTGAATTTTCAAAATATTCGTGCCGAAGATATTTGATATTTGTTTCAAGAGAGGTCACAAAATATTACCGCTTTCTGTTGAACTGTGCTTGATCCATCATACTGATAGGTGTCAAGAAATTTACTGAAATTACTTTGCAATATCGTGAAACTGTATGAAAGAATGAAACGAACAAAGTTGTTCAAGCAATAAGTTTTACTGAAATGTAAACAACATCAAGCTGAAACCTCAAAAATTAGCATATTTTGAGTCATATTTTCAGATTCTTCGTTTCATTTATATATACCTAACTGGACATTCCATATTAATAGCAAAAAAGCAGTTGTTGGCCAACATTGCTTGATATTAACTCGTTATTATGACTTGAGTATGATCTCATATATGAGATAATTCATGATCTCATATATGAGATAATTCATCTCATTTCAATAAGTTAAGTCAATTTAAATATGTTGAAATAATTTAACAACATTCATTACTAATCGGTATTATACACTTTATGCTACTCTACTAGGGATATCGCGCAGTTGCCACTTTGTGTATACCCAAAAAATCACACACCAACTCAATATATCACACAAAGTATAAATATAAGTGAAGTAACTACCAGAGTGATTAAGAGAAACGTCAACATCAAGAGTCAATTTTAGAAAAAAAATATTTGAGGCTTTTGCAGAAGGATGATTTTTCCACGATCACTTGAAAAACGTCATAAAGTACACTGTGCATAATGAAAAAGGCATAGGAATAATATATTGAGTAGCTGTACTATATAATCTAACTTGCTATTCACTGTCACCATTAGCGCTTTTATTAAACCACATCAATGTTTATATTGGATTTTCTGACTCTCTTTTAGATTGAAAGAATAATTCGAAACTAACTTGCAGATATTCGCTACGCCTCTTGTTCATGCATTATTTCCAATCTTGCGATATTTAGCAAAGTGGTTCAGGGACGTTATGATGCAACATTAAAATCAACTGATATTTCTAGGTCCTCAAATTATAATTGAAACCAGTGTTGTTCGAAAGATTTCAGTAGGTACTTAACATGATTATAGATGATTTTTGACGTGCGTCAATCATCAATCATCACGTGATGTTCAATCAATATTATGATATTACTTGTGATAATGATATGTTTAGGTAATACCAATACTCAATAATAGCTTCGAGAATTATCAAGCTATCAGTTATAAATGAATACTATCGGAGTTGAAAAAGTCCTTCCATCTGGACTTGGAATTGTGTAAAGTTATAAGTTTAATTTTGTTTTATTGAAATTGAAAGCCTTCTACTTTCGAGCTCTCAAATCAGTAGGTATATTCCATTTTTGGAGATATACTGTATGTTTATAACATTAAATTTCATCAGATATTATTTTGAAAGTATAATTCTTCAGGAAATTTTGATTATAGCTTCTTGACAAGGGTTCATGGAACCTATTTCAACATCCGAAATATGACGTATTGAGAAGCCAATGAAATCCAAAAGATTTCCTTGGGTCCTTGGTGGATAATTTATCAAATTATTGTGTCATAGAAGTCAAAGTGACATGTTGATGGTCTATTAAGGAGTCCTGAGACCGACACCACCGGCTAATCCTCCTGATATCATGTCGGGGAAGCGATTTCCATACGAATAACTCTGTTGATCCATTCCGGAATACGAATTATGGATTAATCTGTGCCAGGCTAATCGGGAGCATCCAGGACACCATTAATTGATCAAAATAGGCACATTATAATCTTATGCTTGGCCGATCGCTTGTATACAATGTTGGCAGTTAGCTTCGATTTAATGAGCATTAACGCTAAATGATTTAACGTATACTTAACCGATACGCTAGAGCTTGCGAATACAGGGAGGGATAAAAGTAATAGTACTGAAACATGTGGTTTCTCTATGCTTATGAGCACACAAAAAACTCAATTTGACTTGTTCATCCTACGAAGTATATTTCGAAGTGCATTCATTTAAAATGTTGAATCAATTTGTAAGATATGTTCATAAACTGATTATCAACTGGTTTTGTGTATGCGTATCATAATTTTACAAAGACATTTGAAATTTTACAAAAACCTGAAAATATTGTTACAATATTTCTACTTGGGCTCGTGAATTTAAAACACTCAGTACAAAACTGAACAATTTATTTCACTTAACACTCAAGATACAATTCAATAAATACTTAGTTAAATCCCAATTATTTCTAAACTGAACTGTCCGCGACACCGCGGTCTTAAACAAGTAGAAAAAATTCTATCATTTTCCAGAAATGAAATGAATTAACTGAAAGTATTTTTCATGATCGATTTACTCCGACGGCAATTAATCATCCTCTAATTATAGAGGTACAGTTGTGTGCATCACAAAGAAGTCTTACAAAGTTTGTATGGTGTGAACCTGCCAATGATGTTCCAGATTTCATTGAAAAGTAATACACGTACACAATTGTTTGAATTTTGACAATACTTGTCAAGGTCGATAAGGAGTTTAATTAAGATTGACAAGCCTGACTCAAAATAAAAGCCTATAACTGCTGTACGACTTCTTTATGTACACAACTGTACGTCGTCAACTGACGTTATCGCACGCTGCCGAGATAATGACTTCAGGTATTCTTGGAAGCACAGTTCGTAACAATATCATTTTCAAACGCCCTCTATATCATGAAAATAAATTGCATACTAATGCATGTTAGATATATTTTAATTTCTTCAATGGAACGCATCAACAGCAATGTAAAGAACACCATCCACTGACCAATACTCACAGCTACTAACAAATAGTCTACCAACTAACAATGTGTATATAGAATATAAATCAGAATACATTGGTACCCAAGTGACTAATCAAAAAAACATCCCAAAAAATCATATGAAGAACTATTATAGCCAGTTTAGATGTCTTACAAGAGGTACATTAGTACGAGGATAAAGAAATATGAAACGAAGAATATTCTATCTACCTTGATAGAATAATCCAACAACCCCAACAAAAGCTCATTGAACTAGATTCTTTTGTTAACGACACCTCAATTCCACACAGTTCTTTGTTCTCAAGTCGTCTCATCAAAGTACCAAGACCTGCCTGACTGTTTTTATCCTTCTTGATGCTATACGAATCGACCGTTATCATTATGACTGAAAAATGGCGTGATACATACTGATTCCTAAGTCAGAATCATCAATAGTACAGGTAACAACGAACGTACCTATCGATGTTCTGAGCGTAGACACCGAATTTCACTTGTTTATCTGTAGAAACAGGAAAGTAACAGGAGTGAGAAACCACTCGATTCAAATGATCAATACTTTTATCAGCAAATTGTAAGTTTCCGCACCGTGTTGTGTATCCATGGAACTGACCAGTAATCTGCGAAGTGAAGATACACGCTTTTTATTTCTCTTTCAAGCTCATTCCTCACTGTTGCGTTGGGCAATTAATAGGAAATTTGCAAACCAAAGCCAACATCATAAATAACACGCAAAGCAAAGTCCATACATATTTCGCCATTGTTCGAAGCTCGGCGAGAAAAAAAAATACGAACGAACACTTTTTGTCTTCGACGTCGAACACGAGCAAGGATTAACGATGTGATATATCTTTTTCAAACTGTTGTTGTGATGGCAATCGCAAGCAGAGAGAGCATTGGCGAAGGTTCAAAGGTGTCCAATGGAGAAAGTCAAGTTCGATGGCGATTTTTCTCATTGAAAAGAAATTCTGATATCTACTTTAAAATCAATAGACTTTTCCTGTCCAGCTTTATGGATCCTCAGAATATCATACCTACTCTTTTTTATACCGGAATCTTGATTTTTCCGGTTATAAAGACACATTCAATAATTTTTCTTCTTCCTGTAGGTCGTCTGGTGTACATTCTCTTCTTTTTCACAACGTAGTGACTGATCCTGCGAAATCTTCAATACCCATGCTCGGTATTACCATTAATAATACCCTATTAAGGGGTCCAATTGGACCTGAACCAATACTGAGAATTCCCAGCAGTATGGCTGTATCCTCCATGAAGGGATTGCTACAAAGGCAATTCCTTGAATCATGAAATGAGACAATCGAAGCTACATATAACAGGGCTTACGATGAGGCTCACGAAAGAGATACTATCAAGGATACTATCACTAAAAAGACGAGATCTCAAGATGATAGTTTGTCTACCAACGGGACATAATCATCTCAATAGGCACTTGGAGCTGATCGGAATCAAAGATGATATGTGGGTGCACAAAGGGTACGACTATAGGGGCCTGAGTGCAAGGGTTACCACACTCGCCCACCAGTGAAGAGAAGAAGGAGATGAAGAAGAAAACCCTATCAAGGTCCATTGCTGAAACTGCTTAACAAGAACTCAGAATTCACACCTCAATAGGTTTGTTCATTTCCGATACATTCCACCGGCAACTTTCAAATTTGACTCAATGTATATCACAATGGTATCGATACAATCTGAATCGTATGAGTCAGTATTATTAGTATTATCATCACAGTGAATAAACAATTACACCAGCGCAAATCCGCTAACACCGTCTGGTGTCCCCTGAGGTCCTGATTGTTTTAGTAAACACCGGCATATTATTCACCATTGTAGGTGTTATGTGACCTATCCCCCATAGGTGTTTTCAATAATCGAACCCACTTGTCAGTAACACTAGTGTTAGTGCTAAATTTGGCAGAAAGAACACGTTGGTGGTGTTTTTATGCATTTCTGAAAGTGCGATTTGACATCTCAGTGGTGTGATGCACATTCTGTAATTTTCTTGATGCTGAATCCTACCTCCACGAAATTCTCTTCGGTGCGTTCAAACACTGAACAGGTACATGCGAATACTTTTCTGGTGTGAAGGAACACCATATCATAAGTGTGCTCATGCGAATCAGTGCTTTTCTTCACCACCTCCGGTGTTTTTCACTAAATTGGATCACCCATTGAAAAATAATTCATATGATGATAAACTAGACTCAGAAGAATCTAGGGACAATTCGGATGATGACGAACTGTTTCGGCTCATTTATCCTGATTAGTCACATCAGGGCCTAGGCCAATTGAAACTGATCTATATCAACATTTATTTTAATATTTCACGCCCAATGTTGAAATCAGGTACGGTAGGAAGGACGTCAGTGCCACCTATTAGCAAAAGTTCTGAGGTTCTGAGATCGAACAGATGAGCGCATGAAATTCACACCATTCACATACTTACATGCAATATTTTGATTAAATTGTATCAAATCTGGTGCTTTCAGGATGCAATACTTAACGAATGATTATTGCCACCAAATTAGATGATTCATAATACACCGCATAGAATCCATCGTGATATGACACGGTGAATCTTGGTGTTAATTTAATATAATATGTGTTTTATATGCGTTAACGTCAATGATAGCACCATTGAGAATATTAAATTTCAACCATTTGGTATTCCTTATGATTTCATGTTTCAGAATCGTCTTACTTCATCACCACATTAGTGTCATTTTTCACTACTAGATCGGAATTAACACCATCTAACACTCAATTGTGAAATGTATAATAAAAATGACACAACTTTGATATTCAGGTGTTGTATTCGTCGGAGTTTGCTCTGAAATCCATTTGATTGAAATTACACGCAAGTTTTTTTACTGTTTAAGAGCCCATTCATAAGAATCAGGATTTCGTGAAAACAAATGGAATTGGTCATTCAAATATGTGAATGCTTCTTTGCTCAGATTCACACCAAATCGTGTTCACAGTGGGTTGAAAAAATTGAGCCGTCATTGGCTTTCTATTAAAGCTGGCAACAACCACACTTGTATTGTTGTTCTGATAAAATTAGGTATGCAGCATAGGAGTATATTCATAAATATTATCACTTGTAGTTCGTCAATATCAGCTCTGTGAGGTTTGTATTATTATAATTTGCAGTTAGTCTGAAAATTAGGACAAAATTATCGATAACGAGTAGAAGTCAAATTAGAAACAATGAATAGAATGCTATTTTAGCTATTTTGGATAGATAATTATTGAAAATTCTCGATGAATTTGTCTATTTTTTCGAAATGTGTTACTTAGTCATCTAGTGATAAAACTTCATGCTTATGACCATGTTCTCCTAGACCGCATTGTGTATAAAAAATATATCATAATATACCATCATACATAATATGAGTTGAAATCTGAACAGACAAACAAGATTCTTCAGATTATTTTCCAAAAAATATTTCTGAGTAGAAATCAATGAAACAAGATGTAGGCAATCAAATAACTGTCTAGTCGCTCATCAACATATACATTAATGGCGATGGTTCACACAAAGAAAACAAACCCTTCCGAAATGATGAAATAATCATGTGAGTTGCAGAACAAATATAATACGATCAACAAGTCAAAGGTATCCAGGCTAATGTTTTCTGCAGAATTAGAACTTCCAGACACTAATATAGCTGAAGATTGCCAAGGGTGAGTATTCTAATAGAAGGAACATTTTTTATACATCGTGATCCATGAAGAAACTGAAAATCTGATGTGTTAGAATATGTAATCATTCTTGTAGCAACTCCATAAGGGTTGCGACTATTTGGTCAGATATTGCTTTCAACAACTTGGTTTTGTGGAACGATTATTTATTCATACAGATGCCATAATGGATTTCACCGATTCTGAAAAGACTTTTTTTCCTATATTTGTGCCTGCTAACGAGAACTTATTGATATTGATTACAGTATTTTTCGCCGTGAGTAATAATTTCCTCATGATCAAAATGAATCATAAGAATCAGCCCTTTTTCTTTATTATTCGGTTATTCGATTCATTGAAGTTTCACCAAATATTTAGGGAGATCTTCACATTTATTGACTACATGAACGAAACACTCACAATAATCATGGATCATCCTGTAAGCCAGTAAAATGATATTGGGAGAGGAAATATGGGTATAAGAATTTTTCTTGAGAGTTTGGACGTTATAGACATCAAGAATCACCATGGAAGTTTTGGAAAATCAGAAGATATTGTATCGCCTCACTAGCATTTGGACTATTCTTCATGATTTTTGCCTTGAGAACAAATCTAAATATCGCAATAGTACCCATGACGGAGTTGAAGACTTTCACATTACAAAATGGCTCCATCATTCAGGTGATAATAGTATATTACACAACAAGTGTGGAATGTGACATATTTCACACGAGTAGTCGTTTAGCACGAGCCGCGTAGCGGTGAGTGCGGAAACGTAACGAGTAAAGGAAATGCACTTTCCAACGAGTTTGTACACTATTTTTCCTACGACTCCGAATAATTTCATTTCGCTGGAGGTCTTGTCAAAAATGTAGCTTGAGCGGTCTCTATAATTTCAGGTGGTTTTGATTCGATATCAAGTACTATTTATTTCCATATTCAAGATGATATTTGAATACTTCTCCGACAATTCCACATTATGTGAATTACTGATTGATTGAGTTGGTTTAGTTTGGACAAATTCTATTGATATTGACACAAGCGTACATGAACAAACTTGACACCATACGCCTGCTAGCGCCAGTAATCACGCAACCAGGAATACAGAACCATGGAAGTATGTAGTTCGCAAGCGCGTACGAGTTACTCGAGTTAGTGCGTCCTTGACTCTTTGCAAGCATCTGTGATACCAAAGAATCTTCCCGTTGGTGATACTATGATATCAAACTGATGCAAGCAGCAAGCCGCGCATAAAACTGTAGCCGTACTCTTTTGAATAATCTCACCCGCTGTCATCAACATCGAAATAGTTCCAGCAAAGAGTATAGGTTCCATTTTTAAAGTGAATTCAGAGGATATGTATCAGACACATTGAAACTAATAGATGAAGAATTCTCGGTATAATTCGAAACGAGAAAGGAGTTTCAATAAATAATATTAATTTGATTTGAGAACGCTTATATATTGACAGTGAGTACCTTCACAATATATTTAAATATTTCTATCAAATCATGCGACCGTTGTAATATTTTTCATATCAACACTTGTGCTTTTTTTCTTTCAAATAAACAATACCATGGTGATATGAGCTACTTTCTGAATAACAAAACAGTGTGATTATTGACGTTTTCATATGTGGTCGTAGGAAAAATAAATTACCCATCAATCGCTTATTTTTCTAATATTCAATGTCATTCCAAAGATACGAGAGTTTGATTGGGATACCAAGACCCAAGGTTACGTTTTGAGTTCCTTCTTCTATGGGTACATCTCTACCCCAATACTAGGAGGCTATCTGGCAGAGAGGTATGGGGGAAAGATGACGATCGCAGTTGGAATTGGAGTGACATCTTTACTCACTGTCATCACACCATGGGTTGCTAAATTCAATGTGTACCTTTTTGTGATCATCAGGGCACTAGAAGGGATTTTTGAAGTGAGTTATTTGATGAAATATAATAATAGGTCACAGGATTGAGGGCCGTTTTTATAAACGAGTATGAACTCTGATCGTTCGGTTGCTATTGAATAGCCAATCAAATCACTGGTTCTCTAGCAACTAAACCAAGTTCAGCTCAAACGAAGCTCATACTCGTTTATAAAACTGGTCCTTACTCTGCTAACTTGCTAGCTCAGTTGCCATGGTTACAAACAAATTAAATATTCGAATTATTCATACAACCGGCCCTGATATTTCATGAAAAGTTTATAATAGCATAAATAAATAGATGCCGTTTTCTCCTCAATAATTCCAGTAATCAGAAACTGATTACTGGAACTGATTTTTTGTTTTTTCTCAAGGGTGTGAGCTACCCTTGCATTTACTCACTATGGTCCAAATGGGCCCCTCCACTGGAGAGATCTAGATTGCTGGCCACATCCTTGTCTGGAGCATATGTTGGGATCATAGTGGCTATGCCAGTGTGTTCTCTGCTGGCCACCTCTATGGGATGGGAAAGCATATTCTACGTTTGCGGTAAGAGTTTCCACAATGTCAAACACCAAGATTGACAGTGCTCTTTTCTTTTCTAGGAGCTGCTAGTCTAATATGGACCTCTCTTTGGATACAGTTTGTAGAAGATTCTCCTGAGGGCGATTCAAGGATAAGCGATATTGAGCTGAAATATATCACCGAATCTATGCCTTCAACCAGGAAAGAAGCTGGGCCGAAGACACCCTGGAGAGCTATGCTATCTTCTTTACCAGTTTGGGCGATCATAGTAGCTAATGTCAGTGATAACTGGGGCTTTTACACTCTTCTTACAGAACTACCCAAATTCACTGAACGTAAGTTCTGAAATCGTGTGAATCTTGTTCCAAATAATCTGGCAGCTTCTGTATATAATTATTAGTGTAGTGAATTACGAAGAACTCTGTGTGAACATACAGCCTTAACCTGCACCACCATCACTCCATGTCACAAAACTTTCAGATGCCCTTCATTTTGATTTGAACCAGGCTGGGTTCATATCCTCTGTGCCTTACCTATTCCTGTTCATCTCCACCATGATTGGAGGTCACCTGGCCGATTGGTGTCTCAGCTCCAGCTCATTATCCACTAGCGTGGTGCGGAAGATATTCAACACCTTCGCCTTCGTAGGCCAGATGGTGTTCATGATGCTAGCTGCATACGTCATGTCGCCTATTCCCACTATAGTTTGTTTGACGTTTGCGACAGGCATGGCAGGCTTTGTAACTGGCGGGTTTGGGTGAGTATAATAGTTGTCTTCCTAACCTTCACAGCATAGCGGGGACCTTACCTTTCTTAGTCAGATAGCCGAGCAGCACTAGAAGCTAGCGAGTCTAAGCTGACTTGGGACTGTAAATTTTACCTGAGACCACTGGCAGCAAACACCAGGTCACTTTGATGTGGGTTCCAGGTCATAAGGGAGGAAAGGCTAGTTAGCATTTCACCAAGGAAAGCAAAATATCATGTCGAGTTGTACAAGAAAGACTTGATACTGGTGAAGGGACTCCTCACTGGACTCTGCCCTCTGAGGAATCACCTCAAAAAGATGGGTGAAACAGAGAGTGATAGTTATCGCTACTGCGAGAATTTCGATGGAAATGCAGAACATTTGCTTTGCGAATGCAAGTGCTTTTCTATGAGATGCTCAATTTCCTGGAATGGGCCTTCTCAAAGCACTCAGCCCGATGTCAGCTGATAGCTCTGATAGGCCGAGGTGCTCAAGATGCTTCATGACCCTACATTCTTCCTCAGATGGCTTTGACACAATCTTCTCCGTCGCTAGGGATTGAACCTGGTCGACTATTCGCGACAGGTGCTAAGCGATACGCTACCTAGCGGTTATTCTTGAACCACTCGAAGTGAGATAACCACTGAACTCTCTGAGGGATAACCCACAGACAAACTTTACCTCTGTTCTGTTTATGTTCGCTTCTTGTACTTCCAGCAGTTTTTCGAGAGATGTTCTGGTGAAATACATGTGAAATCTTAGCGTTTTTCTCGTTTCAGTTATTGTTTACTGGCAAATACACAAATGTAAGTAATGTCACAATGACACAAATGTCAAAAATATGAAAACAAAACAAAAACTATACCACTTCGAGAAGTTCGAGTTGTTACCATGAGATAATGCTACGTGTTATTTTCTATCGCGGATAGTGGACAGCGGTCAGTAGATTGACACTTCTACCATTGAGCCACCAGGTCACTGATGGTATATCAAAATTCTTCTTGGGAAACTGTTGTAGAAATAAGCGGAAAGCGACTAATATAAACCATATTACTACGGCTTCTACTATGTCATTTTCCATCGCACTGTATGCAAGGTAGTGGCATGATTTATGATTCTTTCACAGGGTGAATCATCTTGACATTGCTCCTGAATATGCAGGGACCATCTGTGGGTTGTCATTGACTCTAGCTATTATTCCTGGCATTGTGAGCCCCATTCTGACAGGATATATTGTTACTGATGAGGTGAGCATTGATAATTGTTCGAAAACAAATGTTACAATTTAAAAGGAGGGTCACGGGCCGAACTTTCGACCATTCCGAAAGAGGTCTCTGGGATGACCACATCGTAAATAAATAATCATACGCCAGAAAAGCCAGTAGAAACCTTCACGTCCATCTACTCTTTCCAATTCGCGTTAGTCAGAAAGCGTTCTCAACAGGTGTCACCCCAAAACCTCATTTACATTGAAAATTACTGGGTAATATTGTTTTCGTCAGGACCGCATTGAGGAATATTATTCTTTATACTGCATATATACTGCAATCATTTTTTCAAATCCATTTATATCGAGAACTCGTAAGATATAAATATTGGATAGTATAATTATTTCAAAAGAAATCTTATTATTATTGGAAGACAATAACTCGAGAATTACCAACTTCATATTTTCGAGAAGGTTTTCCAAATAATATGGTCACAGCATGGAAATACACCAATGAATCCTCGTAGCTCTCATTTCGAAATCACAATGAAATACAAGGCCAAGCGATTTTGGTTTTGGCGATACTACCGGTGAAAAATCTAATGTTATTAATGGTCAATTTCAATTTAGATTGTGATTCGATCAAAATTTAACCAATAACAAAATGGCAAGCCAAAATCACTTGGCAATAAACTGTGCTTGATGAATACAAAATTTGGTAATTGAAACGAGATGTATGGTTTTTATAGGAAATTATGTATGGAACTTGGTGTATTTAGGGCCAGAGATTGAGGTTTGCACAATTGATCCATCAAAAACTATTGTTTGAAAAGCCAAAGGTAGGTATATGTAATCAAAATCTAACCTAAGGAGCGAAAATGTCAGTTCTTGATTTTGATTTAACTTGATTGAGATGATTCATCTGTGTAGTTTTATTGGACGCCTCAATCCTAAAAATCCACCTATGATGAAAAAAGTACATTCATGTCAAATAATATCCACCCGTTAGAATACTCAATCTGCTTAAACTGTGATCTCAAACATGACGTCAGAGCGTTTTCTTAGGCACCTGCCTGGTTCTGTGAGAGACAGAGATACATTACAGAATTACCCTAGTTCATCTTATGCAAAAACCCTAAGAAGGCAACGCAGTGACGTATTTGATAGGATCACTTCGTAGCATGGGAAAAGAAACCTTGCAAAGTATAGCAGCACATCTTCCTTACTCCTTACTCATACAAATTCTACGAGGGTTGCTTTGCAACTAAGTTGGTGGTTAAAAACACTTTTCAAACACTTTTTCAAACATCAACTTATCTATGTTTTTTCCACTGTGCTCAAAATATCCAAGAATGTTCAAAATATTTTAGGATCTGAAAATTATCCGCTGTTCGAAAACAAACTAGAAAATCATTGAGATTGTATCTGAGTACAGACCTGCAACGAATCTCCGACAATTCCTACCAGCATCTCCATTGATGCCAGTATTGCCAGTTAGCGGATAATTATTTGATTCCCGGATCTTCTGGGACTGTAGCGTAGCGGCCTTTATAATATACATACACTAACATTATGATATTATGATTATTATTTATCCCTCAGCTAAATTCGAGTCATGAATTCCATTTGAAATATTGCATGAATATTATCGAACGTTAATCCATAATTTATAAAGTAATTTGAAACTATTAATTACAATGTAGACTTTTTCGTTTCCAAGAAAGATATTCTTCGAACTCATATATTTATTTTGATATGTGACAATTTTAACAATTCCGTTTCCGACACTGAAATTAGCCTCCTCACAAAGAATCTGATAGTAGGAATAAGTGGTGATGGTCCAACTCTCCTTGGTGCTGATCCATACATTTGAAATATTTTCAGCGCTATCACCTATCGGGTTGTCAGAAAATATCTCAATACCTTTATGCCTATCATTGCATTTTTGGATTGCTATATTTTCAATTGTTATTGAAATCAGGAGCTTTTTATCGCAAACAAAAGCGTTTGAGAGTAGAAAAAAAATAAGAAATAATTGGATTCATAGATTCATGGCAAAATGCATATTTTGTTTGATTTAATGATTTTTCGATTGCGAATTCATTTTAAATCAAGGCTACTTCTCTCGTATTCACAATAATTCGATATATGTATATGCAAAAATAAATTCTAATTGATTTATTTGGTGTGATATTTCTGTACCTGAATACGCGATATTCAGGTATTGAATTTTCAAATCTATTTCATAAGATTCAATATGATAGGTATACCTTCCTAATGATTTTTCCATTGAATATCTCGGCCATATCTCAAGATCATGAAATTGCTATCGGAAATAACATGTCTACTGATCTCATATCTCACCAAGTTTACGAAGTCCCTTATTAGGTTAACAAAATAGTTGAAAAAGTAGAATCCCCAATAAATTTATTGTGAGATCAGCTACCTATCCTTCCGAAGATTGAATTTTTAAATTTGTAATTCTTTTCTTCATCGAGATTTTTGTGTATATTTAAAACTGAGTCTGAACACGAAAATCATCGTTTGGAAATTCCTATTTTGCAATTTTTCTTCAGTTGGTGCTCATTTTTTCAGTTGTTTCTCACAATTCATAAATTGCACGAGAAGAGTGAAGGGCAATACAAAATAATATGTGGTGATTTATGGTAATTTATGCAACAAGCGCTCAGAGCATCTATTGATTGGTTTCTGCGCGCCGAACGGTTTCATTGAATCTGGTCTACTCCATACCGTATACGAGGAACGAATGAACAATAGGGTTCGTTTTCATCCATGATTCCTCGTTACATAACATATGAGTTTTTGAACTATCCCTATATATTCAATATACCTATTCCACTGAGATTGGAAATAATATAAAAATATAAATCAAAACAGTGTTCCGCAAATTTTCATTCGATCTTGAATTTTGTATGCAGAGTCGATTGATTTTCATACTTACTTATACTATATTCAACACATTCAATTTTTAGATTTTAAATAATATACGAATCATTATTTCTTGAATAAATTCTGTATGTGGGGTCGATTGTGAATCGAGAATTTACCTATATACACAGGGTATAATATGTGAATTCACAAGCAACCACGATATTCGCATTTCAAAAGTCGAAGAATAGAACCTAGATTTATAACTCGGAAAAGAAAGGCAATATAGCGAATACTTGTTCTCGCCACTGAATTCATCTGAAAAAAATAGATGACTTGTAAATTTTTTCATATCTTCTATAGTTATAAACTTTGAGATCTGCTAACGCTGTCTTTTCTGAGTTGAGTGGAATCAAAATAATATCCTATTGTTCATTACTCACTGTCACACGATAGTATTTGTGATGCAATTTCTACTTGGGTTCGCTAATTCAAACACTCAGTACAGGGCAAACAACTCCTCAAAAGAGCGTACACCATATTTAAAATACTTGTAATTAAGGTATTTAAAAGCTATTTGTGATTACTTAAAATAATTAGCAAGTATTTAGAAGTATTGAATATACTTGAAAGAATTGAAAATATTTAGAAGTCATGAGTAGATTTTCGAAACATTTAAGGGTAATATTGGTAATACAGCAGTATTTGATAATAAATAGAGGAATTAACAAGTATTCAAATCTATTTCAACAACTTAAGAACTATTTAATGATATTTATCAAGGAATCAAAAGACCTGGAATATAAATCAATATTGATTTTTCCTTATTATGAATAATAAAATTGAAAATTAATTTATGTCGATAACAGAGATAGATATACTATAGCCGAGGCAAATATATTCAGTATATCTTTTATACTCCGAAAATCCAATATTATAATGTAATAATATGGTGTTTGTTTTGAAATTTCAAAGTTGGTTTAGTAACACTAGATCTGGCAACAGGATAGCAGTAAAAATATTTTCAGAGGCTTTCCTATGCCTTTCAAAATTTAAAATGACAGAAAGTATTAACAATCAGCAATACTACTGGTGTAATAATATAATAATGATTTTTATGATTATTCTTCAGAAGTAAACAACTAAAGTTCAAAAAATACGTTTTTTCTCGCCTGAACTGAGAAGTGAAAAAAAAATATCAGTCATGGAAGAATGATCACAAGCCGTCGGGACGCGAACGGGTAAAAATCCTAACCGACATCGGAGCCGATATCTGATATTTCAACGTGCATCTGATATATTTAAAGGATTTAAAAATGTATTTAATGTACTGGAGATGTAATTAAAGCACTTAAAAAATATTTAAAATAAAGAAAAAGGATTTAGAAAGTATTTGAAAGGTAATTGAGAAATTGAAGACGTAATCAAGAGACTGAAAAAATAATTAACAGGTATTTGAAATAATTAAAAGTATTTAAGTACTTAAAAATTCAAGGTGTACACCATATTTAAGAGTTGTTTGCCCCTCGACAAAAACTAAACAATTTATTCCACTAACTATACCTAATATATAAATATACATAGTTCGATAAACAATAAGTCACTACCCACACTATTCAAGTATTCACTTTGAACGCTATTCGCTTTCTCGTATTTTAGATAAGACTAGGATCTCCAATTGTCGCAACGGGCCACGGCAATAAATCATCCGCTAATTATTATGTCGGCATCTTTTTGATAATTAGCCACCGCGCTGCCGAGATGAAATGATTCCGATTTCACGGAAAAAATCCGTAACTATTCTCTTATAGATTCATCATGTATTTTCGAAATAAACAACGAAAGATCTACAAATTAAATTAGCACTTATCTTATTGGAAAAACAATCACCAAACATTTCTTTTATTTCCTAAAGAATTCGATCTTTGCATTTTACCTTACTCGTAAATTACTAAAATAATGAATATCGAATGCAAATAGTAGTCCCAAGAAGATCCGGCAACCCTGCAATTCATCTACGCATTAAAATAAAACACTCAATTATAGTTTTTTGCTGACTGGAATTCTGCAGCGCCATCTCATATTCATGAAACGCTAATAGAAAATGCGATGGACATTACCGCCATCTGTGAGGCAAGGTCTGAACTACTAATTTCAAGATCCCTTCTCGCTTTATTGAGTCCCTGCTACCCATCCTTGATATTTATGTGGTCAATGGCGGTTTTGCTGTCAAAATTATTCGCTATATTCAATTATAGCCAAACGACTACATTTCAGAAGCTAATATTCCGGTCATGTATTACTATATATCTAACCTCGGAAGTGATCATAAATTTTTGTGAATCCAAAGCAAAAAAGTTCACAATGTTTACATATTTTTATCATCTACAGCTTTCTTTCACGAATGAGTTTCAACTTAGGAATGCTTCATCGACACCTCCCAACTTTGGTCTTTTCACTGGTCCAATCCATTTCGCAATTGGACTTACAGAAACTTAGAAATCGACTATTTACGATGGGTCTGCATGAGTCGCATTGTGAATCCCCCCTCTTAATGTTGATTTGATTGGTTGTGTTCCATCAGATGACTACAAATTAACTGATTTCATTGAATTTCTACTTAAGCAAAAAATGTTCATGGAAACTACATTCAACATTATAACAAGATTATCTTACATAAGTGAAAAGGAACACAGTATAGTATAGAATAGAAAATTCAATCCAGTTTTTCCTATCGATAAAAATATACTTATAGGTATCCTCTATCTCCTTGATGATATATTATAGATAATGTTTCGATTTTTGACTGTGAGTTCGAATTTTTCTGACACAAATTTTACTAATGAAAGCTACCCGTAATAATATGAATTGGAAATTATTTTCTTAGATATTTCCATAGTTCGATAGCTGAAAGTTATATATTCTTTGACGTTGATTCTAGGAGAATACCGATGAATGGAAAATCGTTTTCTACATATCAGCTGGAATCTATCTATTCGGCATCATTTTCTACGTGATATTCGCATCTGCAGAAATTCAGCCTTGGGCCGAGTCAGCAAAAAAGCACATAGAAAATAAATCTCGAGAAGATCCCGATGGAAGCTATGCGAACACTGGTTTTGAAGCTGAGTGATAACTCTTCAGATTGTTAACGCTGTATTGGGAGTTTTACATTTTCTATTGTGTATAAAAAATATACCCAAAATCGAATCGAATGAACTATGAAATATATACAATCGTTGTGGAAATATTTCACTTGAATATATTTTATTGCATACACAGTGAAAAAAATTACACCATCAGCTAACACCAGCTATTACCGTCTGGTGGCCCCTGAGGTCCTGATTGTTTTAGTGTCAGCATACACCGGCATATTATTCACCACTGTATAGGTGTTATGTTACCTTTCCCATAGGTGTTTTTAATAATCAAACCCAGTTGTCAGTAACACTGATGTTAGTGCTGAATTAAGCAGAAAGAACACTTTGGTGGTGTTCTTTATGCATTTCCAAAAATGCGATTTGACGCCGCAATGGTGTGATGCACATTCTGTGACGAAATTCTCTTCGGTGCGTTTAAACACTGAGCAGGTACATGCGAATACTCTTCTGGTGTGAAGGAACACCATATTATGAGTGTGTTAATGCGAATCAGTGCTTTTCATTACCACCTACGGTGTTTTTTACTAAAATGGATCACCTATTGAATGAAATATAATTCATATGATGATAAATTAAACTCCGAAGAATCTAGTCAATCTAGGGACAATTCGGATGATGACGAACTGTTTCGGATCATTTATCCTGATCAGGGACATCAGGGCCTATAGGCCGATTGATACTGATCTATACCAAAATCGTATGATATATCATGCCTAATATTGAAATCAGGTACGGTAGGAAGGACGTCTGTACCACCTATTGGCAAGAGTTTTAAGGTTCTGAGATCGAACAGATTAGCGTCATTCTGTGGAAAAAAGACTTAGTGCTAATGCCAATAACAAAAAAAAACAGATTATAGCGCATGAAATTCACACCATTCAGATGTGTTTTCAGGATGCAATGCTTAACGAATGATTATTGCCACCAAATTAGATGATTCATACACCGCCTCGATTCCATCGTGATATGTCACGGTGTAACTTGGTGATAATTTTATATAATAGGTGTTTTTTATGCGTTAACGTCAATGAGAGCACCATTGAGAAATTTAAATTTCAACCATTTGGTGATTCTCATGATTTTATGTTTCAGAATCGTGTTACTTCCACATTCGTGTCATTTTTCACTACTAAGATTGAAATTAACACCACTCAACACTCAATTATAAAATGTCTAATAAAAAGGACACAACTTTGATATTCCAGGTGTTGTATTCGTCGGAGTTTGCTCTGAAATGTTCTGGTTCTCACGAAAAGGGATATCCTGTAACGTTCAGAGAACATCGTGAGAACCAAGAAAAAGAAGGAAGGAGTTGGTGTTTTTCTTGAAATTACACCCAAGTTTTTTTACTGTGTATATATATATTCATAAAATCAGGGTTATTATGGGCATATAATATAACTTAAACACTATAAAAATGATATCTCACTGTAAATAATGATTGTGATAAAGGTATATTTCCTTCCATTTGAGTGTTATATACTATTGATATTCAAATACAGCAAAAAGTAACTGAGAATACATCCAAGATTATTCCTTGAGATGACATTACTAGAGAACAATGATGATATCAGATCCAATGTTATGATGCAGACAATTTCGAAACCGTGAGTATATTACACAAGAATTGTACCTAAGACAACAATTACCTATGATAACGTGATGATATCATGCATAAAAACTGTCAGAAATTCAATATTTCTTCATTCAAATGCATAGATCTCATTGCTTACGCTAGATCCGGCATCCTGTAGTAATTTCTTGGACTAGAGGGGTCTCCAAGAAAGTAGGTACTATGATCACGTGGTACAACACATATGTATGGACAAAATGAAAACGACCAATCAATGGCTTAGTACTT
The DNA here is from genome assembly GCA_029955515.1 of Chrysomela aeneicollis. NCBI lineage: Eukaryota > Metazoa > Arthropoda > Insecta > Coleoptera > Chrysomelidae > Chrysomela > Chrysomela aeneicollis. The sequence continues at coordinate 8,369,135 of JARUHQ010000022.1, forward strand.
TCATCCCCCCCGGACCTATGAAACATCTTTGTTCAAATGCACTCATGTCAATATAATATAAAATTGAAATGTCAATGAATCAGGTTATAGCGAATCTATTGTAATGAGGTAATATCGTCACCTGATACTCGGAAAATTATATCTATAACATTTATATTACATTTTTATCAGGAAGTAGTTTCGTATCGAAAATTTTTAGTCGTCCGGTTCAACCTAACCCAAATTCAGACCTGAAGGACCTGTATTGCGAATAACGAAATTTACATAATATTTACAAAAAAAAGTGAAATTAACTGTTATGAGCTCCTTATGCTGATTATTTCTCTCAGGTTATGCATATACATTGAGATACCAAGTTAGTCAACCAATTCAGTTAGATAAGATAACATGGGTGTAGTGGAGCTGTGGGTAAAACAGCCAACCTGAAGGTTGAATGCAATTTTTGAGAAAATGATCGACGATATTTTGATGATATTGAACCATTAAATTCATCGATTAATTTACTATCAAAATCCTAACCAAAAATTTTCACTCCGAATGTAACGCAATTTGTAATTACTGAATTTGTGGAAATATGCAAATCGGCCGTTTAACCCCATATATGTATCGGGAAAGAGTGGCCAATCGAAAGTCAGTGTGACAATTCGTGTTGTTAAAAAAATAGATGTTTCACATGAGTTTTTCACATGTAAAAATAACGCCTGATGACACAGCTACTAATAAATCAAACTGCGAGATGAATTTGAAAGGTATTTCAATTGATATCTCAATTTAGATGAGATGCTTACCTTAGATCAAACATGATAAAATAATAAAATAGTAAAGTACAGGTATGTTTTGTATTATGAAATTTCACACCTTATATTTTTGACCAATCGAAAGCCAATATTTTATATCGTCGCCACAGCAACTACACAAATTTCTGGAAATGTTTGTCTCCTCCCTTGAGAAAATAGAACTTTCTTGACGTTTATAGGGTGAATGACATCAACATTCAAATTCAGATCGCACTTCGAGTTTCTTGTGTAATAGTTATTTATGTATCAAGGGCGTAAAATAGGCTTTTATGGACCGAAGCGTGTGAATAATAGCCTGAGCGATAGCGAGGGCTAACACACCTAGGTCCATAAAAGCAAGTTACGCCCGAAATACATGCAACATTTTATGCACGACCATTATATTTTATTGTAAATACCTCTCAAGCATGATAGGAACACATCACCGATGCATTGAGGTTAAGATTATTTCGGAAAAATAAATGAAGAAGTGATGGAATCCACGTGACCATGGTACCTGAGTAAATTTTTCCAAGAAGGAATAAATAGGCCAGTAGCCATATTTGCTGTCAATACAGACAATAGTCATTACGAAATGCGTTCCAGTGACGAAGAATGTGTGAATTGTACTCCACCAGAAATCAGAAAAGCAGCTGAAGATGCGAATAATTAATAGCTTATTGGCCGGCGGAAGGTGAAGTGCTATTTTACGCCCTTATTTCTACTCACTTTAGTGGAATAACGTTAAAAAACACAAAATACCGACTTTAGTTACGCAAAATAATAATAAAGTAGCTGCTGGTAGTTCAAACCATTATTCTTTTGGCCATCTTTATTCCGCCAAAGTTGGTAAAAATATACTTTCTTACAAGAAACTGGAAGTGGTACTTAATATCTGTGAAGTTATATATGTGAATGTCATTTATTATAGGCTTTTGATTGGTCAAAAATATTAGATGTGAAATTTTCTTGCCGAATACCACATACCACTCTTCAATTGAAAAACACAATTTTTTTTCTTGATTTCATTTTTTCGAATCAATTTCCAGTAAACATTGAAGCTCTAGTGGTATTATGAGTGAAAATTCAAAGGGTATAGGGAAAATACCTGCTGAGCAAATCATTTGTGATTTATAAGATATAGAGCGCGCAGATTCTGGTCCATCTCTTTTCAGTTTCAATATATGAAACAATGGAAAAAGTAAAAATGAAAAGTCCGTGCGGTCTTCATCGGCTGATGAAAATTGGGAGAGAATGTTACTGCAAAAGATTCACAATTGCGCGGATGTAATTCCTCTTTCATTATTTATAACTTTTTGGGGATGAGACTAATATCAATATCAAATTTTCCGAAAATTAATGCTTCGGGGATATTTTTTCTTCCTTATCAAGCATGAGATCATACACGTAAGACATTTTGATGAATCGACTTACGAGTAGTTCATCGAATTTGAAATGAAATATCTTGTTTTCCATTTATTGGATTTTGAAAGAGAGCTCTAATACCCAGTAGAAATACTATAACAGCGCCTATGCCATAATAGAATTGGGAGTGATATAAGTGTGTGTAGGTGCAATCATTCAGAAATTATGTGGTGGAACATTGAAATTGACGGTGGTTATTGATTTTATGTTATGAAATCCTTCAAAAAAGATCACATCAGGGTGAAAAATGATGAATCCGATGAAAGTATAAGGTAATAATATCATATCAGGACTTTTTTTTGATCAATCGTATTTGTCTATACGACTCCTATTCAATGATAATAGGATTTATCGCCATGATTAAAGGAACATTTTGATATCACTGTTAGTGTTTTGTGTCAACCAAAACACTTCACCAGAATAATCAATGAGTTTCCCTAAACAGGGAGTTATCGTCCACAGTCAGCTCTTTCTGTTCTTGTATTTCTGCCAAGATTTCAACTGATACCTCGTGAATAGGATAGTGTTCTTCTGAAATTTGTCAAAGGACAACACCAAACGCGAGAATTTAAAATTGACAATGACATTGACAATATTGACAACTACGCGTTATTGATTCTTAACGCCCTCTATAGACTATATTAAGTGAATCTGTGTATCCCTCGTGTACTTTTAATGGCATGTGATATATATTTCCTTTGAAAGAGATTCCAAGAATCTTTCTCAACATGCTTCAATCATATAAGGTTCACAATAAAATTGTATATTTAGAAATAATTGATAAACATAAAATTTGTAGATAAATCCGTAGGAAGTTTATCATAGCTTTTTTATATTTTGACTATACGAGAGGAAATCCTACTATATGTTCGTGGAGAAATATAGTGCAAGCCAGTAGAAGGACATTGGGAAGGAAATAGGCAATGGATTTTTTCTTTGACGAGAAAGTCAATATTGTATAATAGACCATAAAAAAATGAATATATTGGTTTGAAGGTATCCTTCATTCAACCCCCAATGTTTACTTTAATAATTCGTTATCTACGATTAAAATCACAAAATTGAACATGAATCTCCTGACTTTTGCCAAGAGAGTTATTCTAACCTAACTTATATGGTCTGTAGCAAACAATGTGAATCCTGCCTTAACATTTTTATAATTGGAACAATCAAGAAGGCTGTTGGTAAAGTAGTTAAGAGGAATGTAGGTACGGCGCTTGATTATAACTCAAGTATATGGCATAGGACCACAAACTATGACTTTGAAGTTGAGGATTCCTAGCTTCAATTGATAATTCCATAGGTCATTCACGCCTTGCACCTCTTGATCCATTGGATGAAATTTTTATCCATCAATTCCATCGCTTTAACTAGTAGGCAACATCGATGCAAATCATCAACTTATTGGTACGTAGCACTTATAATAATCAGTGCTTTAAAGATTCGAAAGAAAACTACACGAGAGAAATAATTTTTTCCAAGAAAATTACGACGACCGTGATAATGAATCTAAATGATTTATAATTTCCAATTATCATTATTGTTAGTCACAGGAAGAGGCGGAAAGTCTGATAACATAAATATTAGTTAATAAGCGCGTTGATATAATGTGAAGGTTGTGGCGATATTGGTTACATTTTCATGTATTGTCAAGTGGATTGAACAAAGTAAATCTGTATCTCTGACTTCAAATAATCAAACTTCGTGATCAGTAGGTTATGATTTTTGCCATGCTATCAAAAGTCTACTAAGCACTGGAAGAGCAAAATACTTCGCAGAATATGATTGGAAAAGTAATACGAATGATTTTTCTGAATGAATCATCCCAACGGAGATAGGTTCTCGAATATTCTCTTATCATATTTTAGTATTCAATCATACAAATTCTTATGTCGAAGCGTCGGTCAAAGCTCAGATTTCTGGAAATGTTAGATACATAATTGACAAGTAAACATATCATCGTCTTCGCGTAATGTGATCAGTAGGTATAAAGTGAACACTACCTGAAGAATGAATTATTGGTGCTATATTAGTACTTACGGTACCCAACTTCCCACATACAGCACAGGACGTCCCGGGAACGTCCATTTTATGTCCATTTTGGGTCCAAACGTCCAGGACCTAATTAGGGGACGTACATGCGTAGACGTTCCTAGGACAACTTTGTTTTTTTCAGATACAAATACGACATCTCCTTATATTAATAAAATATATGGTAAATATCAGCTGTTGGTATCGTTTTTCTCATCACTGCTCATACATACATAAGAAGTTATCAACTTCGATATAAAAAAATCGCACCATTAAATTACATATAAATTTGAGATACAGGAATGAGTATGCTGAAGTAATGGCTCAAAGAACACCAATGTCTGAACAAATATAACATTTGAAATCCTCTTGGAAACCATTACTCCTAGAAGTGGTTCGGATTCCAGCATCAGCTGATTCCCAAGCTCGAAATTGCGATATATAAATAGATATATTTTAATATTAGACGTTGATATTCACTTGTAATCTCCCTAGCAGTAGAATTATTATCGATAATTTTGTTCAAGGTCATGAATGTTTTTGCGGGAATCGAACCCCGTTTGCCTGCGTCACCAACACGCTGTCCACTACTCCATTGCAACTTCTGATTAAAGTCGCACAAATCATGATGTTGTACCACCACGCTTATGTGAGATTCGACAGCTCCTTGTTGGGCTATTTTCAGTAGAATAAGGTCTCAATCCTTGAATCAACTTGATATTCTATCAAAATTACGCAATATTATGGTAATATAAGATAGGGAAAGATCTGTGTTGGATGATAGGTATAGCTGTCAAGAACTGTCAAGCCAGGGAGATTATCACCCATGTCATGTGACCGCAAAAATTTCCGGATAATTTAGGTTGTCGTCATAGCAACTTGTCGAAATCAAGGCATCTGATTGGTTTAATACAGTAGGTACAAAATTTTCGGGAGTAATTACACAAGCGCTTCAAAATCAGTAATTACCGATAATTTTCCATGAAAGCATGTTGTCTAAAAATTGCATGGGTTTATTTTCATATTTTGTCGAAAGTGCCCGACTCCGAAGGAGTTAAGTCAAATTGACTCATAGAAATGATCGAGTAATATAAATCATTCAAAATTATTGTTGTTCAAATCTTATTGATTCATACAAAAGTCCGTCAAGCCTTCTGTTAACTTAACGTGAGATTTAGGGCCGGTTGCATAAAGATTTAACAGACGATTAAATATTTGATTTGTTTATAACCACGGCAACACATGCCTTTTAGCTCGCGCATTAGCAGAGTTAATCCCACGTTAAGTTAACAGAATATTTGACGGCACTAACTCTGCTAATACGCGAGCTAAAAGGCATGTGTTGCCGTGGTTATAAACAAATTAAATATTTAATCGTCTGTTTAATCTTTATGCAACCGGCCCTCAGCAGATTAAGATTCGATTACGGGTGTCAAGCAATGTCAGGCGAGGATAGAACTGACCATATAGTGACCATATAGTTCGAATGGCTCATTCTATATTACTTGGATCTATTATGGACGTCCCCAAAACATCCTGATTAGTAAAAATGAACGTTCCTAAAACGTCCATAATACGTCTGTCGACCGGAAATGGACGTTTTTAAGACGTCTCGAATGTCCAGAGTGGACATTTTCAAAACGTCCATAAGACGTACTTGTGCTGACTGGGTTTGGTTTTTCCAATATGCGCCAGTTGAATTCTTGCATTTTTCAACTCTTCATTTCTGAATACAACGATGTGTCACATGATATGTTAGAATCATCAGCTGCTAAAAAAATCGTACCTTGAGTTTCCGCTTGAGAATTAAAGAAAATTAGTTTAGCACATTAATGTGCAACTTTGCAACCTCGTATCTCTTTCTAATGACTAATATCCGCTGAGATCCATGGTGGGGTTTAAAAAACGGGCGCCCTGTATATCTCTATAATCACATTTCTTATATTTGTGAATTCTCCTGACTGAGACCAAATCCAACCATTAATTCCGCCAATCATTCCGGTCAAGAATTCACGCCGTGCAAAAAAAAAATCCCAGAGCCCAGCGGAAGCGCGACAGTTCTAGTTGGCTGTGATATCTGTGATGTCGGATGTTTCTAGAGCTCCGTCGGCATGGCTGATATGGAAGACGAGGAGGTACGTTGTGGCGTTTCTGGGCTTTTTCGGATTTTTCACCTGTTACGCCCTTCGAGTCAATCTCAGCGTTGCCATTGTCGCTATGACTGAATTGAAGAATCGTACATTGGAAAACGGTACGACTATACTTGTAAGTGGAACTGATATGCTTTGTAAATATTTGAAACCGATGAGAATGTCGTGCATGTCGAAATAACAACAAAGCTTAATCGAAAATACGTGCAATTTTGAACAACAAATGTATTTCGAAACGATTCAGGTGCTCATTTCGATAACACTCCCAAGTATTTGATGATGTCTTAACAGTACAGGGTGAACAACTAAGAACGGCTGTCGGCCATATCTCAGCAACGAATGATGATACAACTATGAAAAAAAAAATATCTCGAGAAAAGTTATCCTAAAAATAGCTGGAAAATATTTTTAGGTTTCTAAAATAACCGCTAGGTGGCGTAACGGCTATGAGTAAAGAGAAAATTGAAATTTCCTCCGTATTTAGTATCAACAAGGTGTACTGAAAATATATGCAGTTTGATCCTTGATGAATTCCTAGTTTTTTTTGTTTCACACTTTTTGTCCCATCTCGAAAAATAAAGTGGTGGGGAACGTCAAATTATGTTTTTTCTTAACGTCTATATCTCTGGTTATCTTCAACCGAATTCAATAATATTGGGGTTGTTAAAAAGGCGTTTTCCTGTTTTATCGATTGTGATTGAATTGGTTTCATTATTATATCACCGTCGCCGCTAGAGGGCGTGATCTAGAGTATCAATGGATATCGTGATTTTAAACGAAAAATATAAAGGTAATGGTATGCATATCACACGATGGAATAGAATAATTGAATTTCAACAGACCAACGAAAACCGCAATATGATAGCTTTCCCCTAACAGAAGATATTAACGATCAAAGTTGGAAAAAGGATTTATTGCATTAAGCATTCAAAATAAACAATGTAACGAAATTAAAAATAGAAAAAATCACAACAAACGAAACGTAATAAGTGGCCTCTCAGATGTTGAAGTGTCAACGTCATTTTCAATTCAAGAAATCTATAACATATTATAGCATTCATCAATTTGACAACATATATTTCAATTATTTCCATATCTACCTTGACCATCTATGTCCTAATTAGCTGAATGAATCCGGATAAAATCTGAATTTCAACGTCAAATATCTCCAAATCTAATTGAGATAACATGATATTTATATATACAGTGTCACACATAAAAGTTCGCGACATATGGAAGTTATTTTTTATTAATAGATATAAAGAAAATTTGACTTAGTAGTTAGTTTGTGCTTGAAAAATGAGTGAAATACAGCATCTTTCCTTTTTTCATGTGCTACTCTAAACCTGTCAAATTTGAATTTTTCTAGTCCTAAAAAAATCAGTTTTTTTTTATTTCGAAAAATGCTCAGTTTCCAATTTTATACATTTGTTTCAAATTTGGACTCTCCTCTGTCACTGCCATTTTTATTCCATTTTTTTTAATTTTTCGAATCTTTCCTCGAATCTTTCGCTCTATCGATTCGCACGAAACATGATTCAAATTTCATAATTTTGATGAATATGATACTTCAAAATCTTATCTTGCCCAGGAAATACCCACATTAGCCTGTTACCAGAAAATAAAGAAAAAGCATCTCCAGAAATTCGTCTTTGTTGTTGCAAAGTTCATCTAGTTTTCTCATGTGGATTTTCAATGTATGGACGTTATTGTCAGTAATCGAATAAACGAATTTCTGAAGGGGAAAGAAAAAACTCTAAGTCTTCTCCACACAGAAAGGGAATGTATTTAAGTATTATGAGAAAATACCATACATGTTTCGATCACAGCTGTAATCATCTTCAGTGGTAGTAAAAAACCTGAAAATAAGGAAGGAACAATGCAACGGATGAGATTCAACTATAAAGTCACAAACTTACATGAAAGAAACTTATTGAGGTTAACATAGATAAAATATAGTTAGGGAATAATCTTATCACCCAAACAAAACAATTTTAAATTTAGGGGAAATTCCCCAGAGATCAAGCGCCAGAAACAAAATCACAAGTATTTTCATCTTTATAACAACATTTTTTTTGAGAATGTTGATTCGTACAAAATGGCGATTGGAGATGTCAATGGAACGAACAAAAAACAAACAAGTGAGACATCTATGTGTGTATGGTGGAAGATCGAGTGAACGAAAAGTGTAACTATATAGGACAAGAAATTTGGAAGATCAATAATAATAATAATTTATAATAATAATAATAATTTTATTGCAAAAAGAAAAACTTTACATCATCAAGCACATAAATAATTTACAAAATAATTTGCAATACATCAGAATTTAAACCATTTGGGCTCTTTCAGAGCCTGTCTATGGCAAAGTTTGATTATTTACAAGTAAAATTCTTCTTAACAATAACAATTTTTTATTATATTTCAAAAGAATAATTAACGTAGAAGGAGAAAAAAAAATATAGTAGATAGTACAATTAATAAGTAATAGATAGAAGTATTCGCAGTTGGAAGTCTCAGATATATTGAATAGTTTGATATATAGATACTATAGACAGGATCAATGATATCATGAAAAAATGTTCGATCATGATTCGCTATCCACATCTTGATTCTTTTTAAACAAATGTTTCGCAGTTACTGATTTCACATCTTCGGGGACTTTATTGTATAGTTTGGGAACCAGGAAAGTGAATGTCCTTTCACCAATGGATTTATTTGTTCTAGGTATTATCATTCGAGTTTCTCTACTTGATCTTGTTTGATATACATATTCAGTTTTTTTCAGATATTTTGTTTTTTTGAACGTGAACACTAATATTGTTTTAGCATAAATTTGTCTGATATCAAATATTTTCAAATCTGTATACAATGTGTTGGAGGGATATCGAGTCGGTCTGAAGGACATTATCTTGAGAATTTTCTTTTGAATCACTTCCAAGGGTTTCAGAATGGTTTTCCTTACCCCTCCCCATCCAATTATACCATAGCTCAGTAAATGAGATTGACAAATGGGTAGATGGGGTTAGTGTCATGGTCAGTCTTCATTCTTATTACACTCGTATTTCTTTTTTCAATAGATTTTTATTCAGTTTGATTATTTTTCCATATGTCGCGAACTTTTAAGTGTCAAAATATATGGGAAAAATATATTTGATGCCCAAAACTCTTTTTTTCGAAACTTCAACTATTTTTCTGTTTTCATATATGAAATATACAAGAAACATCACATAACATCATATTTTGAAAAAATCAATTCAACTATAGATAAAAAAGTTAAGGATTCAAAATATACGTGACGTTTTGAGTTCTAATAATTCTCAATCATAGATGCATAGACTTTATCATTGCATGATTCTCTTTGTACATCCATCCTATCTTTCGCCTGTTTTTTTGTTGCTGTGAACCTGGATCAGGTATTATACAGGCATCATCTTCTGAGAAAGTTCTATTTGACTTGTCTTGGTAAAAAGAATACCGGAATTGGTCGTGCAGCAACATTTTTTTTCAGATGAAGGAATTCGACTGGGACACAAAAATCCAAGGTTACGTGCTCAGTTCATTTTTCTATGGATACGTAGTCACCCCTTTGGTTGGGGGATTCACAGCAACGAAATTTGGGGGAAGGACTGTATTTGGTATTGGAATTGGTGTTACAGCCCTGCTAACAATAATAACTCCCTTTGCTGTGAAATCTAGCGTTTATTTATTCATTGCCGTTCGGATATTGGAGGGTCTTTTCGAGGTGAGCATATATGTATAGAGATAATAATAATAATAATGATAAAATCGCCAAAACCATTCGAAGGATTAAATTTTGGATCACATCACCAAAATTACCATATATTTGAAATAAAACAATGTTTAATTTCCGATGACGAATTTATTTGAGTTTGGACCTTGAGTGTGGTACCTTTTTGAAATCAGTTTTTTCCGAGAATCGAAATTCTACGTGATATACACTGTGTCCCAGATTGGTGCTGTATGTATACTGCTATCTCGGATATTCTAAGGGCTACAAAATCGGTTAAATGGGCAATGTTTTTCAGGACTTGAACACTTTTTTGAGGTCTTTGTTTAAAAAACTAAAACGAAAGGATAACGGTTTTAATTTTTGAGATAATTACCAACACTTAATTTTTTCTTATGATTTTGAATTTGCGCTTTATCAAATAGAGTTTTCTATCTGCTTTTCAAAAATGTACCACAACCTGGTAGCATTTTTGTCAAATAATAATAATTCAATTTTAGCCGAATTCATTCATTATTAGTAGCAATATTCATTATTTTGTGTTTCGACATAATATCTAAATATTATCAACCAAAGCGTTGAAATATACCTATAAATATGTCAAAATCATTTTCTCGAAATTGCAGCTGCACCAAGTCATTGAAGTATATAATTTGGCGGTATATAATAGGTAGCAATACTTGTCTACGTTATATAAGTTGTATATTGAGAAAAATTGAAAAAAATTGAGAAAAAAATCGTTTTTACGAAGAGTGCTTTGAAAATAACGCCAGAAATGTTGTTGAAAACTAAATTTTGGAAGTTCAATTGAGGATAAGAAACGTTCACATTTCTATCAAGCTTACCTGCTTAAAAACTAAGGTTTCAAGTTAGAAATGAACTTGACAGGAAAACTAAAAGTTTCTTCTCCGCAAAACGAAACAAAATTATTTAAATACATAACAAAGTTATAAAAGATGCTTGAATACTGCACCATTCTCTTTTAAACACAATTTCACTCGTTCTTCTTCCCAGTTCAGCATGTCATCGATGGGTAAAATTTTAAGAAATCTTTCTTCATTCTCCATAAACAATAATCCAGTATATATTCTTTATTCAAAGATCTGATTCTTGGGATTGTAGGTACCCATCGATTAAGCTATTCAGAACTTGAGGTGAAGAGTGAAATTGTGTTTAAAAGTGAATGGTAGAATATTCGAGCATCTTTTAAGACTGTTTTGTTTTTCAAAAAAAAAACTCCAAAAGTCGTTCCTGATTCAAAATAACCTTGGTTTTTATGTAAGTATGCTTTCAAGTTCAATTAAACTATCATAAATCAGTTTGTTCAACAAAATATTTGGCATTGTTTCCAAAGCACTCTTCGCAAAAACGATTTTTTGCCAATTTTGACCAGCATGTGTAAGATTCTAACATATCGAGTGATACGTCATAGTATTCAGAAAAAAAACAGGCATTTCAAAAATGTAGAAATCCAATATGGCGATCATAAGAAAAACCAAAGTTGAGTGTTGTATTTCTGACATCAAGAATGCAATGGAAAATACGATGACAGATTTAGATTCCTTGTGAAGAAGTGCCCTTAGAACGTCCTAGTTAAAAACTTCTAGTTCCCTTCTTTTTCGCTTGAAAAAATAAGAACGAAAACTACGAATTTAAGTTTTTTTTTCATTTGTTCAAAAACTAAAAATGATACATAAAATTTTCTTTCACGTAATTGTTCAGCATGAAAATGCTCAACTTTGCCCCAATTTAACCGACCTCGTATCTCTTATAATACGCGAGATCCACATGGTTAAGCTCGACGGGCACCCTGTATATAGGCTTACTCATTTTGAATAAACCACAACTAAAAGTATTGGAACGTGGGTTTGTGAGAATCTTCATGAGTCTCAAATATGATGTGCACACTTGAGATTTTCAGGATATTTTTTCAAGGGCGTGACTTACCCCAGTATGCATGCCGTTTGGTCAAAATGGGCCCCTCCACTGGAAAGGAGCAAGTTGGCGATGATAGCAGTATCAGGCAGTTACGTTGGTACAGTAGTAGCAATGCCCATATGTTCCTTGTTGGCAACTACTTTGGGATGGGAGAGTATTTTTTACGTATTCGGTATGCTTGAGAATCCGACAGAGCAAGAACAAAGATACCTCCAAAATATATGGAAACGTGTTTTGAATTAAGAGTATTTCAGGAGTATTCGGAGTATTATGGAGTGTAATATGGATGACTGTGATAGCAGAGACACCAGATAAAGATTCCAGCATCTCCCAATACGAACTTGAATACATCACCAAGGCTATTGATGAAAACAAGACACCACCACTCGCGAATATTCCTTGGCGTTCTTTCTTTACCTCGATGCCAGTATGGGCCATCATCGTGGCAAATTTTGTGGAGAACTGGGGATTCTATACGACCCTTACACAAGTACCAACTTTCATGAAGTGTAAGTGAGACTTCAAGTGCTTTTTTGTTTAATCAAACATTAATTTCTTCTTCTAGCATACTTTCATTACCTATTTTTACCTACTCTTATCATCAAAGGTTCTTTGTTTGAATATACATTTTTTAAACTGAATGCATATTCCCAATGAAGCCATTCCGAAATATCAGATAGATATCTGAAGTAACATACTGAAATGCTTGGTGAAATCAGCGTTCATAAATGTTGGTAAAATGTTACCAAGATTTATTAATAACTAAAGAAAAAACACTTTCAACTATTACCGAACTAGAACAATTTAATATTTTGTCTACATTATATATCAATACCGAGCAAAGCTATCGGATAATCCTTCTTCCTGTTGGTAGTTCTTTGATACAGTCAATCAGATTTAACCCTTTCAGTACAACTTCTAGATGCGATCATTTGAAAAAAATATTTTTGGTAGGATCATTATTTGTTTTTTTGTATGATTTTTGGTTGATGTGATATCCTTCGAATATTTTTGGTTTTTGAGTTTCATGATGTCCCTCAATAAGGACAAAATGTCTCTATGATTCGATCAGGAAATAAAATATAAAGCATTTTTTTTAAACAATCAGTTTTTATTATGATATTCGAAAAAGCAGATCATATCCTTCATGATACACAAATGTACACATGAAAAATTATCGGAATGAATTTTCTTTCCCATTTTTCCTTCCATCATCTCCTGATTCTATTACATCATCACATACAACTTCTCTTGGTATCTCCTCTTCTCCGAAATGTTTTCCAAAAATGGATACACCACCATAATCAATCTCTTCACCAACATCTTCAGAATCCCATCCACAGTTCTCATCATCTGACAATATTTCGAATTCCGATAAATCATCACGATTTATAAGCTCTAGAAGTTCCACATCGGTTAGAAATCTTGCCATTCTACATAAGAAAGGGAAGAGATAATTTTTCTCCACTTCATATTCATATGATATGTGAATTTATCAAATACTATGATTCAATCAGCGAATCTGATAACCATATCAGAAAAATTGTATTTGCCAAATTCGAATAGCAGAAAACTTCGAGTAACTTTTTTCCTTCCCATGGACATGATTTTCAACATCAAAATTCCAAACGAAAAATTGATAATATCGAATAAACTATGTTATTAACAACCATAAACATACTTTGCTTACCTGTGTGTAGACGTCTTCAAGAATGAAAAAAGTTATTCGATAAGAACAGCAATTATATTTCCTTGCATTTTACTGTATACCACTATGTGCTAACATGCCACCATATTTATTGTCGCGAGAACTTAGCAATTGTGCTAAGAGATGTCTCTACTGTTTGAACCTGTTATTTGGAGGTCCTGCTAGCGGTACAAAGTATTTTTTGAATACTTTTCCATTTCAACACATCAAAGTTAATGTCCCGCAGGAGGTACGCAATATGACTGAAAGGGTTAACGTGAAGAAATTGCTCTTGATTACATTCTTGAGTCCTACTAGATTTGGTCTATTTCAGACGTTCTGCATTTCGACATGGGCTCCGTTGGCTTCGTGTCTTCATTGCCATACCTCGCATGCTCTATAACTGTTCAACTAGCTGGACAACTAGCAGATTTCTTGAGAAGGAGGCACATTATGTCTACGACGCATGTCAGGAAATTCCTCAACTGCGGTGCTTTCGTTTTCCAAACAATTTTCATGCTGGCAGCTGCCTTCTTGATGACACCTGTAGGAACCACGGCATGCATCACCATTGCGATTGGATTTGGAGGCATGGCATTGGCTGGATTTATGTGAGTAGATATCAAATGTTTCTTGTCTAAAAAATTATTAGTCCTCGACATATAACGCGACTGTGATTTTTTGTCTTGACCACTTCTTGAAAGCTTCCTCATTGTTGATTACTCTGTTACAGGGTGAATCATCTAGACATTGCCCCTCAGTTTGCCAGCATTCTTTTCGGAATCAGTAACAGCATAGGCAGTGTCCCCGGAATAATTAGTCCAATACTGACCGGATACATTGTTACGGATACGGTAGGGATACTTCATGGAATCTTATTTTGTATGACGTGCTTACAAGTAGCCTCAATGAGTTAGGATAGAGTCATCTTTGATTTTGGGAGAGTCTGAACTACATAAATATGGGTGCGATTCAATCCAACACTTGTCTTTTCACTCTGATGGAAAGGTCACCTAGGGACTTGCCTCTTCTTTCAAAAATATATGGAGAAAAAGAGATTCTAGAAGTGCTCTCACTGCTGCTTCAAACTTGATATATATAACATCAGTTATAGCCAGCCATAATTGTTTCTGTTAATGTCAATTTCCTCACCATTTTATTGGGATACTTTGTGTCACACAACCCGCCGCAACCCCTCTGAAGAAATATCATTTTTTACAGACTAGTGCAGACCAGTGGAGAGTTGTTTTTTACTCAGCATCAGCTATATATATCTTTGGAACGGTCTTCTATGGATTATTCGCATCTGGAGAATTACAGTTTTGGGCAATGCAGGAGAAGGAAGAGGAAGAAAAATCGGTCGATGGACCCTGTGAAGAGAAGGCAAATTTTACTTTCCAGGCAGATAACTCATAGTATAATACATAGTGAGATATATGGATTATTATACTTTGTTAGTTTCTATGATAACCATAAAATAGTGATCTCATTTTTATCCAACATATTTTCATTTTCATTATGCAGTTTTTACTCTATAGAAGCTTTTTGTTATCAACTATTTTGGAGATATTTCTGTTGAATTACATCAAATCAAATCAGTTCATTTGAAATATACATTTGATAAATTATGAAATAATGTATAACTAATAAGATAATGGAGTTCAGATGAGGAATAAAAATGAATTTAATGAGGCTTTTCATGATTGAATATATTAAAATACTACTTTGAGATAACCATGAACAAATCAATTCATGAGTAGGGATCCTACTCACAAAATTTCTACATTTTACAAAATTCAAAATCACTCGTATGAGGTGGTATTTCTGGTTCTGAATCTGCCAACTTCTATGTTACAAACAATTAGGCAAAACATTTGGATATAATGCTGGATGCTTAGCTTTGTTGGAAAGATGGTGTCCAGAAAAAAAAGAATTTGATGAGAATTCAGAAGAATGAAGTGACTGCTTAGATAAAATTTTACCCAGCTAGAGTTGATGGCATTTGCGATTCACATTACAAGAGTTAATCAACAATTAGTTAGTTCTTTAACCAGATCAGCAGATTGAAGACGATCAAACCCTTATTCGAGTTAGTGTAATTTATGTTAGTGCAAAAGCAGCGGATTTACTTGCGATCTCAAAAAAAATGTTATTGCAATAAAATTCATTAGAGATCACCATTGAAAATGAAATTATAATTATTATGAAAGCATAGCCCGACTAGAAAACCTTCACCAGCGCTTATGGAGATTAATCCTCGCATTAGACACATACTTTGCACAATGATAATACATATTCAAAGAAGACTTCATTCAACAATTCGAAGAGTTATTGAGAATGTTGACATTAGATAGTATTCATTTTACTATGGATAACAGTTAACAGGTAGTAGATACACAGACGTTGTGAATCGTAGACACAGTAGCTGTCAGGGATCTCGAAAGAAGAACTAGAACCAAACTCCATATAATTGCAATGGTCAAAGACAGCAATAACATTGATAATGGAGATTATTTTCACGTTGTTTCAATAGACAACGATATTACCGAGTGTGTTACTGAATTGGGTCAACTCAAACCGTCAAACTATGGAGTCAACAAGGAATCGAGTTCTTTTTTCCTATATTTTTGCGTTCTAACTGGTGAGTAACTGTTATTCTTAATATCTGAAATTCTATATACTTGTCTGGTCTCTTCAATTATCTTTTCTTTCGTTGATCACTTTTCCAAAGGTTTTATTTCAAAAATATCAAATCTGACAATCTCTATCAACAACTTCAAATTACCTAGCAAAAATACAATTTCAAAAATATACAAGTTGTTTAACTTTATCTCAAGTATCATTACGAAGTAACATTCTTCCCCCCGTGAGGGAGTTTACTCTTCTCACTCTTCTATTCTTCCACATCGATTCTGCAAAGTTTAACAACTGGTCTTTTGTAGATTCCAGAAGTAGTTTTTACATCTGCGATACGAACTCTGCCATCTGGTCCTGGATAAACTTCTTCAACTTTTCCTAACTTCCAGAACTTTCTTGCTGCATTGTCTTCAACTATGATGACGATGTCATTAACTTTCAGTGGTTTTCCATCATCTGTCCATCTCGTTCGTTTGGTCAATGTTGGGAGATATTCTTTAGTCCACCTCTTCCAGAAACTTTCGATAACTTTCTGTGACTTCATCCATTCTTTTCTGTAGTCAACATTATTCGAGTACTCTATCGTTGTGTTGGTAGAGCCCAGTAAAAAATGATTCGGTGTTAGGGAATCAAAGTCGTTTGGATCTATAGATAACTTCGTTAGAGGCCTCGAATTTATTATATTTTCACACTCTGCAAAGATAGTTTGTAAAAGTTCGTCTTTCAAGACCTGTCCGTTCAATATCACATTGAATGTTGTTTTAACCGAACGAACCATTCTTTCCCAAGCACCCCCCATATGAGGTGATGCAGGTGGTATGAACTTCCAATAAATACCACTTTCTGAAAGAGTATCAGCAATCTTTTCTTGATCCAGTCCTTCTGCAGCTCTCCTTAACTCTTCAGCCGCACCTCGAAAATTTGTCCCATTATCCGAAATAATTTCTTTTGGTTTTCCTCTTCTGGATGCCATCCTTTTCACTGCCATAATGGCTGAATCGGTAGTCAAAGAGTGTGCAACTTCTAAATGCACAGCTCTTATTGTTAGACATGTAAAAATGACGCCCCACCTTTTCTCGCGTCTTCTTCCAATGTTCACCAAAAATGGTCCGAAATAATCGACCCCTGTATACGTAAAGGGTCTCACTGAAGGTGTTAGTCTTTCTACAGGAAGTTGTCCCATTACTGGAATGATTGGCTTTGCTCTGTGTATTCTGCATTTTCGACATTTTGCAAAAATAGATTTCACTACGCTCCTTCCGTCTATCACCCAGTATTGTCTTCTTAATTCATTTAGAACAGTTTCTACACCTTGATGTGCAAATTTCTCATGGTAATCTTGCAGCAGAAGTTCAACCAATTTATGTTTCTTCGGAAGAATGATTGGCCGTCTCGCGGATGACTCCATTTCTGATGCAAGGTCGGTTCTACCGCTGAGAATGATAATTCCTCGATCATCAATTGTTGGAGAAAGCATTTTCAGACGATTTCGACTCTTCAACAACTTATTCTTTCGGAGATGTTGTAATTCTTCCGAGAAGCAGTCTTCTTGGCACTTCTTGATCCACAGCAACTTGACATGGTCTATTTCAGAGGGTTTCAAACATATTGGAAATTTTGTATTCAATTTTCTTATTCTAGATACCATGATTTTGACGAATCTGAGGACCCAGGCAGTCGTTCTCAGGAGTCGGGACAGTTTTGAAAATCTGCTGATATCTGGTAGATATAGAGTCTCTTCTACAACCAGGTCAATGAATTCAGGATGTTCAATTTCATCAATTGATTTGTCTTGACATTTCTTTGGCCATAGTTCTTCGTCTCTGTCATATAAAAATGCGGGTCCTTTGAACCAGGTCTCAAAGTCGATTATTTCGTCTGAATCATATGATCTAGTCGCGATATCTGCAGCATTTAATTTCGATGGAACCCAGTGCCAATTGTCTACATTTGTGATTTCTTGAATTTCACCTATGCGATGAGCTTCAAATTGTCCAAGTTTTCTTGCATCGCCCTTTATCCAATAAAGGACAGTAGTCGAGTCGGTCCATAAGTATAATCGGTCGAATTTGATCTCTATGGTTTCAATAATGGATTTGGCTAGTCGGCTCCCCATAACGGCGGCTTGAAGTTCTAGTCTTGGTATTGATATTGGTTTAGTTGGAGCTACTCTGGCACGTGCCATAATGAGTGTTATTTCAACTTCCTCCATGGTCAATGTCCTCATGTAAGCCGAAGTAGCGAAGGCTTTTTTACTCGCATCGCAAAATACATGTAACTCTATTTTGCTTGCTTCAGGAATTCTTACAGAGTAGCATCGATCAATTGAGATTTTCTCAATTTTATCTAGATCATTATTCCATAAAATCCATGTTCGATTCAAATCTTCGTCTATATGATCATCCCATCCGATACCTGTTCGCCAGATATCTTGAATGAGGATTCGTGCTTTGATGGTGAAATTCACAATAAGTCCAAGAGGGTCAAAAATAGACATAGCTGTCTTCAAAACCTGTCTTTTTGTAGGTCGATTGACATCATCGTCGTCTCTTCTCAATTTTTTCAACTTGAAGCAAAATGTGTCCATTTTTGAATTCCAGGAGAGTCCTAAAATCCTCTGAATCGTTTTGTCGCAGTCCAAGTTCAGATCTTTGTGAATGTCTTCATTTTCCGAGAGAGTCTTCATGAGCTCCTTGCTATTGGAAACCCAATTGACTAATTCGAAACCTCCTAGTTTTTGAACTCGTTTCACCTCAGAGATAATATCAAGAGCCTCTTCCATAGTGTCTGTACAATCCAGGTAATCATCGACAAAATGCTTTTTGATAATTGCTTCTAAAATTTCTTGTCGGTTTGTAAGTTGATTTGCATTCAAATTTTTGATGTATTGAGCGCAGGTTGGTGAACACGTAGCGCCAAATGTCATGACCTGCATTTCATATACGTCTAAATGTTGTGTCGGGTCTCCATTTCGCCATAAAAATCTCTGGGAGCTTTGATCTTTCTTGACTATCCGCACCTGGTGGAACATCTCTCGAACGTCACTGCTGAAGGCAAATCTTCGAAGACGAAATTTCATCAGTACTTCAATAAGTGATTGCAGTAGGTCCGGGCCACTAAGCAAATTATCGTTTAGGCTGACCCCATGAGACTTAGATGCTGCGTCAAACACCAGACGTAGCTTATTGGGTTTGTTTGCATTAACAACTCCAAAATGAGGCAGATACCAACATCTTGGACCTTCTATTGCTGCCTCTTCTGGTGTCAACTTCCGCGCGTATCCTTTTTCTACATAGCTGCTGATTTTATCACAATATCGGGTTTTGAGTTCGGGGTTCCTCTGTATATTTCTTTCAACACATCTGAGACGTTGAATTGCAGTATATTTACTTTCGGGTAGTTGCAAATCGTCTCCTTTCCACAAGAGTCCTATTTCGAATCGGTCTTCTAGGCGTTTCGCTGTCTTTTCCATGATTTCAACAGCTCTGTTTTCTTGTTTCGTTAGTTGATTTCTGAAAGGAAGTATTCCGAAGGCGTCTGTTGTGAAAGATTGCTTCACCAACTCATGGAGTTTGTCGTCAGATATTTCAATGTCATCACAAATATGGAATGAATAGAATTTGGACTCATGTTGTATTGTTTTTCCATGGAAAATCCATCCGAGCTTGGTCTTAGTCGCTATAGGAGATGTGAAGTCTTCGTCACCTTGAACCACTTTTCTGGCAACTGTCAAATGGATGTTGTCTTGTCCAAGTAATATCATGGGCTGTTCTTCAATTTCTGTAAAAGGAATTCCACCGAGATATGGATATCTTTCCCAATCAAGCGCCCGAATTGTCTGAGTTGGTAGGGATAAATTCTCAACGGTCCTTACATTTTTCATTGAAAAGATTTTTGCATCACTATGAACTCCTGATATTTCCAAGTTCAAAGATATTGAGTTCTCATGTCTGGAAGTCATATTATTTGTCCATTGAATGCATAACGGTTGCGACTTTCCTTTGAGATGTAGTTTTTCAGTCAGGGTTTTGTCAATCAATGTAACACGAACCTTCATCACAAAGTGCTACAGTTTCTACCATTGAATTTTCCCCATAAAGCTTCACTTTCACCATACGAAGAAGAACATTACCAGATCCATGTCCTATTGCAAGAATATTCTCTTCGTTTTTATGATTTGTATTTTGTGTGGAAGTAGAACTTTCACCATTATGTTTTGTTTCAGTCTGGGAATCTTTGTGGAGAATATGATGATGATTTCGTTTACATCCATTTATCCCACATTGTTGCTTGAATCGGCACCTGGTAGTCTGATGGTTGTTTCGAAGGCAAGAGAAACATAACTTGAGTTTTGTAACTATATTCCATCGTGTATCCACTTCGTCAGACTTCATTTTTGAACAATGTATAATCAGATGTCCTCTAGATCTGCAGTATCTACAATATTCCACATTGTCTTCTTTGTCTGTTGATACCAAGGTACTTTCTTGTTTTTTCTGTTGTGAAAAGGTCTGTTTACTTTTCAATTCAGCTTTAAAATTTCTTGAAAAATTCACAAGGCATGCAGCAGATGCTTTTTCATTTAACCATACCGAAAAATCTTGAAGATTGGCTCGTATGCTGCTGTGAATGATTTTTTCACCCCACTGTAGTTTCAAAGAATCAGGCAGTTTTTGAATCAAGTCACGTAGTAGTTGAGGATTTTGAAGGTGTTCATAATATTCAAGAGACTTGATGGTTGCCACAAGACAGCTTACATTGTTGGAAAACTGTACCAACAAATCCATATTATGGTCTCTAACAAATGGTAAATTTTTCGTTCTGGTAATTAATCCATCAATTATTTGATCTGGACGTCCGAAGCGCATTTCGAGGGTCTTCAATATCAAATCAATATTTGCGGATGAAGTGATCATTCCTAAAACTGCAAGTCTGGCTTCACCTCGGAGACACTTTTGAAGTTTGATGATTTTTTCCTCTGGAGAATATTCACATAAAGTTGAAATGCGTTTAAATTGGGAGATAAAAGTAGGCCACTCTTCAGGGTTTCCATCAAAATAACTGAAATCTTTTTCCACTACTTGTCTGGCAATGAATCTGTCCTGTTTTGGCATTGAGGAAACTGATTTAATAGCTTCACTTATGGTTTCACAGAGTTGTCTGATTTCAGTTCTTTCACTACCATTATTTTTGTCTTCTGTCTTCTTTTCTTCTTGTTCACACCCAAAAATATCTGCAGGTATACTATTTACCCATTCTATGGTATGTTTGTCACACTGTTTCTGATGTAATGATGTGCTTTTGACTGATAAGAGTTCCTCTTGTTCCAATAGTTCTGTTTCACGGACTTCGTTTTCAAGCTCCATCAATTTGAGTTTATTTTCCAGTTTTTTCATTTCAATGGTCTGTCGCAGCTTTTCAACTTCAAGTGTATGTCTTTTTCTGTGTACAGTCAAACTACTAGCTGATTTTCTGGTTTTTCTTGAACATACAGAATCTTTGTCCCAGTGGTTGTCATTGTCGGTTTTTGATTTGGGAATTATATTAGCTTGGTCGGTCTGACTAATTAACTCCGCTTCCACTTGGTTTTCATCCGTATTGTTCATAACTGTTTCCTGATTTGTCTGAGGTAATGCATTTTCGTCTATATTCGTGACATCTATATTTCTTCTTGACATATTTCCAAAATCTGGTGGCCACTCAAAATCGTTGTCAAGATTACGGTGGGTACCTGCTGTTTTTCTGCTACTGGTGAATTTATATAGATTATCTTCTTCAGGCTGCATTTTCCAAAGAACCAATTATTCTACTCGAAGGACCAATGTTATTCTTAATATCTGAAATTCTATATACTTGTCTGGTCTCTTCAATTATCTTTTCTTTCGTTGATCACTTTTCCAAAGGTTTTATTTCAAAAATATCAAATCTGACAATCTCTATCAACAACTTCAAATTACCTAGCAAAAATACAATTTCAAAAATATACAAGTTGTTTAACTTTATCTCAAGTATCATTACGAAGTAACAATAACAACTACGCCATTTTCCGAAAATAATGTTTTTGAAAAAGTAAAAGTAAAATTAGAAAACTTAACGTCATAACAAATCACTAATAAGATGTTCAAAAAGGTAGAAAACAAGTCAGTTATCTTTCCTCATCTAATAGTGAAATTGTTAGTATATTAGCCAGGAAAGCTACCAGTCGTCCCAAATGTGTTTCATTTACGATTGAAGTACTGATCACTTACATATAATAATTCATGAATAATCTGAAACTTCACGTCCTTGGTACATTAATGATGATTAGGACAAGGCGTCTGCAATCAATGTCTACACATCTGACACTATCGAAGCACTCAAACCGTATATTGAATTTTTTCAGCTTGTGTCGTCAGTTCAGTGAAGTGTGGTTTCACCGTAGTATGGATATCACCAGTATCGAAGCAACTACTATCAGATGATCCCAATGTGAATCCCATGGGAGCACCAATCTCCACATCACATATATCATGTATCAGCGCCCTACCAGCTATCAGTTCCATGATAGGAGCATTAGTTTTGGGAAGAATGTTCGATATATATGGGAGAAAAAGAGCGATGGTTATAATGTGTCTACCAATTCTATTCCTGGATATATGCATAGCCTTCGCTACCAATATCCTTATGATCTACATCCCCTTGTTCATTTCTAGTTTCATACTGGGAGGGTTATTGGTAGGAGGGAGAGTATACCTGACCGAAATAAGTGAGGATCACAACAGATCCAAAATCGTTTGCATTGGAGTACTTGGAATGCCCCTGGGAAATGTCTTCAGCTTTCTCATCGCTTCATGTGACCTCTCATTCAAGATGTTTACCTTAGTCTGTAGCATTCCGTTTATGGTATCGGTGGGATGTTTGATCATATTCTTGACAGAGACTCCCATTTATATGATCGCCAAAAAGAAACCAGACGAAGCTTTCATAGCCTTGAGAAAATTGCGAAATAAAAGTACTGATGAACTACACAAGGAACTCAAGTTTATATCGTACATCTTCGAAAAAACTTCCAAGTCGGGAAATATTGGTATGACTTCCATATTTTCTGATAGAGCGTCACGAAAAGCTTTGATTCTTAGTTTCGTTATACATGTCATAGCATTTTTTGATGGAGCATCAGCTATGATGTCTCACCTGATACATATTTTCGATGAAGCTGGCTCTAGCATTCCCAATTATATTTCCAACAATTCATTGACCTTTTTTCAATTATTCTTCAGCTTTATGGCCACTCAGATATCAGAAAAATTTGGAAGAAAAACGTTGCTGCTTGCATCGACTTCATGCAACGCGCTTTCATTATTCTCTGTAGCAATTTACTTCCACTTGAAGAGTATAGGTTTCACATACATTGGATATATATCTTGGTGGCCTTTAGTCGGCCTAATTATATTTTATATATCGAATTCGCTTGGAATTGCCTCCGTTTGTTGGGTATTTTCCAGTGAGATATTTCCCAACAATGCTATATCCACAGCAACATCTTTATTAGCATCTTCTGATTCTTTAGCTGCAAGCTTATGCATATTCTCTTTTCCTATGATCGCAGATGTTTATGGTATTCAATGGAACTTTTGGTTGTATTGTATCGTATGCTTGCTGGGTTATATTTTCGTATATTTCAGAGTGCCCGAAACAAAAGGTAAAACACTGATAGAAATTCAAGCAATCCTGAAACAATGATCAATTACCTAATGATAATAACATCATTTAAGGTGACTAATTTTATAGTCAATTTTAATTGATTAAACCCATAGATATTATGATTAATCAGAAGAGGATTTTTAAGAATAAGATATAATAGGCATATATTTACAACTCAAACTGTGATAAAATGAAATGAATTAGCATAGGTACATATCAGAAATGTTGAAGAAATGTGGATTAACGGCCAAATCTATTCAATACAAACTCATTTCATTAGAGAAACTTCAGTATCGCCCTGTATAAGAAACTGCCGATTCGTCATTGCCTTTGATGTTGGTGGTAGAAATTATTTGGTTTATTAGTGGTCTATTTAAACTGACTTGCGAAAAGATATATATCAATTTTGTGTTATTATCTAACTGTCAACGTTAGTCCCAGTATTCCGGTGAAACAAAGGATCGAATTTGATTGCTAACTTTACATTGTATAGTTCACTGCTTTAATTCTGTGTGATTATTTTTGTATTTTCCTGAAAATGCATATATGTACCTGGTAAAGTGTGGAAACTTTAGTTTGTAAAATTGATAATAAAATGGTCTCTGTCATTCAATCAATTGTATTATGTGGCTGGATTCATGATTTGTTTTGAAAAAATAAAATCTATTTGAAGAAGCCTGTATTCTAGACCAGCCTAAGGGTTTGTTATTCACGACTACACGGAGATAAATGTATAGTAGATATAACTAGAAATATGGTAATTACCACCATAATTCCTGGTACTATATGTGACAGGAATAAATTTTAGTGTAGTGAGCGTTATATTGCAGGAATAAACATAAATTATTTTGAAAGCCATGAATATACTTTTTATAATTTTACAAGTTTTTGTTTGTACCTAACATATGTGGTAAGTAGTATGTACTATAAATTATATTTGATAGTGAAATATTTTATGTACAAAACTGAAAAATTGGTACATTAGGCATATACATAAATTATGTTTTAAAATTTAAACTAATATATTCATCAGCAGAGGCGGATGATGGTTACGATGAATATAACTTATTTCATATGTTGAAAAGTATTTCAAACCATTATTCTCCAGTATAACGAAGGCTTCGTCATCAATTCCGTTATCTGAAAGTAAACCCAACATGAATGTAGACAGTCATATACCTAGGTATGTCATCTCAACATAAATGCCTGTTCAAAAGATTCGTGTATATAAATCTGAGACGAAACTATAGTTTGTGAGAAATCCCAAGTCTGGAGAATGACGATCGGATTCACACCTGAACCACCCATTCATACGAACCATTCGAAGAATCACTTGGAAAATTTCTGATGGCAAAGGTCAACAGGTCAAGCTAACACCAGACGCGACACAATTTATAGGTTATTTTATCAACGGTAAAATGATTGTAGTCATATTATATTGGAAATGAAGTTTAAGTATCTATCCATGCAAGCCTGGAACGAACACATCAACTCCTCTCAAAATTTTACCAACCTATATACCAACAACATATTAACGGCAGGTGTCCTTACCTTTGAACAGGTCGATGAGCTAATCAAAGCTCCATTCCTTCGGGATAGTCTCCATACCCATATTTCCTCGCACTATTCAATCGTAGCACAGCCACAGTGTTGAGAATGTTATGAACTTGAAAGAAATGATAATTGCTGCCGGAATTGACACACTAATCAAAGAATACAATGCAAAACTGCAGAGTTCGATATGATACACAAATTACGAAGCGTGGCGTTGGCCCAACCACCACCATTCAATATGTTTTAAACTCATTTATATTGATATTCACCATACATGCTGTGATTTTTTAGAAATAAGAGATGGTAAATCAAGGAGTAGATGTCTATGTGCTTACGAATGGAAAATTGTTATGTTCATATTATCAAATAATATATAAAATGGTAATGTTTGAGATAAGATATATTGGAAATACGAATTACCAGTAAATATAAACATTTTCTTCTGTTAACAATAGGGAGACTGTATGTGACATAAAAATTTTGTTACCAGAAATATAAAACTTTTAGTGGAATACATATATTATGTCGAGGAGCCACATAATTTCTTTACAATAAAATATATTCTCTAGATTTCTCTCCGTGTACATTTTCTTGGTAACTTGCTATACCGCTCTAACTATCTGACCCCTGGTTTATATAAGGGGGTACAATGTATGGATTTTGCGTTGTATCCCTTAGCTACCCAAAGGGCTTTCCAAAGAACTCTCAGTTTTGGAAGAAAATGGAGCATACCACTTTATAAAAAAACTAGCGCTCGAGGCAACCGCTCTAACTCAAATAGAGACCTGAGCCCTGAGGCCCTTTGTAAGACTCTAAAAACATGGTATTTGGAAGAATGCTAGCTGCGTGGTGATGGAGCCTAATTCTTTTAATTCTCAACAATGAAAAGCAAATCCCTTCTAGAAAACCTTCAGCTGTGTTCACAGAAATCAGGTCTCACATCAGACAATAATAATCCCAATTCAAGGAATTATTCTTTCAAAAATTCAAGAATTCATTTAGAATGTTGACTTTAGATAGTATTCATTTTCTTATGGATAACAGTTATCTCTAACAGATATAGTTCGAGGATATAAATCGTGAGCAGAGGAACTCGAATGAAGAACTATACTTTATTATTGCGATGGTCGAAATCAGTAGTAACATGAATAATGAAGATTATTCACACGTCGTTTCAACAAACAACGATAATATCGAGTGTGATGCTGAATTGGGTCATCTCAAATCAGTACACACTGAAGAAAACCGCGAAGACAACAGTGAATCGAGTTCTTTTTTCCTGTATTTTTGCGCTTTTACTGGTGAGTACCATTGAAAACTGGGCCATTTTCCAAAAATAATTATTTTGAATTGAACTCCATTTATTCGGTTCAATAATAATGAATTGTTGATTTTTTATCACAAAGTGAAATACTTATTCTAGATATGTTCATAAATTCGTTGAAAATAATAAACAAAAAGTGCATACCGTCAAACGAGATCAAGTGACTAATAATCTGTAAAGCGAATCATTAATTTTCCATAAGAGTATATCTACAGAGAACTGGACAAAAGAATGTTTGATTAGATAGTGTAAGGGTGTTAGCTATTAATATAGGTACCTTTATTTATAGGTAGATGTTTACAAACATTAAATCGACATGAATATGTAACTAATTTTAATATATCACTGTAACTTGGTACTAAATATGAGTATTTCTGCTTCAAGATTGCCAAGGATTCACCTATAAAAAATAGGAGGTATATTATTAAAGGGGTAAATGCAATTATGAAAAAAATACGTTTACAGAGCGGTGTTGCGATAAATATGTCCGTGAGATCACACTGAGGAGGGAATGAAATCAGATGATTTTAAAATAGTGAAATTTAATTCAGTCAAAAAAAATGGACTATTCATTGGAAAAGTGAAAATCATCAACAATAATCATTGATATAATGTAAATGTGTTGTGAAAAAATAGAATATTTGAAAGAAGACATCATGTTTACCCTGAAATTGCGGACGTGTCAGTTATAACAAGTAAACAAGTTGAAACAATTTCAAAAGTAAAAATAGGAAAGCATATCTTCAATAGCAGTAGCATCTATTTCAAGAATTTTAAATGCCCAAGCCATTCGAAATTTTACAGTTTTTCATTTTGTCATTTTGCTTGCAAAAAAGTTCAAATTCATTTTTCTTCCGATTCAATCCACTGATTATTTCATTCCAGATTAAAGTAAATCATATTCAATAAAATAAAATTAGCAAAATAGGTATAAGAACGATTTTACAAAAAAAATCTTGGGTGGAGACATGATTTGATTGAAAATATTGACTATCATTGAATGTTGAAAGAAAACGTCATGCTTCATGATAACCCACTATTTCCGAGAAATATAACCCTCATAAGTTTATCCAAACTCTCGGAAAATCTATTTTTATCAACAGTAAAAACACCAGAGCTTTTTTTCATCGGATAAATTTCTTTTTGTAACGAAATAAATTTGCCAATCAGTAATTTTTCGAGAGAAACTGAGATGTCAAAAGAAAAGCTCGAGTGGTTTACGGCAAGATAAATTAACGACCGCATATATGATTGAACAACAACAATAATTATCTTTATCTTTATAATCTTCTCCATTCCTTTTTTTCATATTATGGGCCCAATCCTTCAAAATATCTACAACTTTTTGTAGCGGAGTTATTTTCGACAGTTCGTAATTTCGTACTTTACAAAACTCTATAAATT
Source organism: Chrysomela aeneicollis (assembly GCA_029955515.1). Lineage (NCBI taxonomy): Eukaryota > Metazoa > Arthropoda > Insecta > Coleoptera > Chrysomelidae > Chrysomela > Chrysomela aeneicollis. The sequence goes on from JARUHQ010000022.1 coordinate 8,397,495, forward strand.
GTCTCCATATTGACGCTTTAGTATTTTTTGTGGATTGCGGGATTGCTTTTTCTATATTTTTTGTTATTTGTTGAGTCGAAACTTCCCCAAAACGACTCATGCTGTAATGTTTCAGTATCAATTACAATTATCAACAGTACCTAAATAACTAACTGGGCAGACATTGAAGTAACGTAAGCATACTAGATGTAGATGCTTAAGAGGAACAGGAGTTTTTATCGGTGATAAAAAACGATGCACCTTTTTTATCGCTGTCAAACTGACAAAACAGTCATCTTTAAATGACACATTTCATACAGGAGTCAATTTATCGGTGATAAAAAACGATGCACCTTTTTTATCGCTGTCAAACTGACAAAACAGTCATCTTTAAATGACACATTTCATACAGGAGTTAATTTATCGGTGATAAAAAACGATGCACCTTTTTTATCGCTGTCAAAATGACAAAACAGTCATCTTCAAATGACACATTTTATAAAGGATAGTATATTATGATACAAGTTTTATAAGACGCCATTTTGTCGCCCGCGTTGTTTGAAGTACGAAGAGCGAAGCGAGGAGTGCTCCAAGTGAACAAGTGCGACAACGTGTCTTATAAAACGTGTGTCATATGTAATTTTTTCTATTTTGAATTGATTTGTAGAACAAAATGGATTTAATATCGATGAATAACAGAAACATATTCGATTGGCAACAATGATGACATTGAAATAATTAAAATCTGATGCACAAGCGTAAAGCCCAGATTACAGTTGAGCGATTTTGATTATTGCAATACCAGCGGTGAAAAATTCAATCTTTTTATTGTTTTTTTGAACAATTTGAATCAAATTACACTCTAAATTAAATTTACCAATTGAAACATTGGGTTTTTCACTGCTAATATCACCAAATCCAAATCGCTCAGAAGTAAACAGTTCGATTGTACCAATCTCCGAACAATAAAAAATGCGTATCGAAATAACCAAAATAGAAAAAATAATTTATCACAAAAAAACTGAGTTGACTTAAGGTGACATCATCTCAAAATTCATTTCGTTTGAGACAAGAACAGTGATGCCAATCCATGTATTCATGAGTGAACAAGCACTCACTAGTTTAAGATCCAAATTGTTGATCAACTCACATAGTTACCAATGTAACTTATAACATATCTCGTATTTTTTAGTTTGTGTCGTCAGCTCAGTGAAGTTTGGTCTCACCATAGTATGGATATCACCAGTATCGAAGCAACTACTATCAGATGATCCTAATGTGAATCCAATGGGGGCACCAATATCAACACTACAGCTGTCATTAATCGGCGCCATACCAGGAATCAGTTCCACGATAGGATCATTGCTCCTGGGGAAAATGTTCGATATATATGGGAGAAAGAGAGCGATGATTATAATGTGTCTACCTGTTGTATTCCTTGAGATATGCATAGCCTTCGCTACGAATATTCTTATGATCTACGTCCCCCTGTTCATTTCTAGTTTCATACTGGGAGGATTGTTGGTGGGAGGAAGAGTATACCTGACCGAAATAAGTGAGGATCACAACAGATCCACAATGGTTTGTATTGGCGTACTAGGAATACCATTGGGAAATGTCTGTAACTTTCTCATCGCTTCATGTGACCTCTCATTCAAGATGTTCACCTTAGTCTGTAGCATTCCGTTTATGGTATCGGTGGGATGTTTGATCATATTCCTAACAGAGAGTCCCATACACCTGGTCGCCAGGAACAAATCGAAAGAAGCTCTCGAAGCTTTGAAAAAGTTGCGAAATAAAAACTCTGATGGACTTCACAAGGAACTTAAAGTTATATCGTACATTCTTGAAGAAACTTCCATGTCGAAGATTATTGGTCTGACTTCCATATTTTCAGATATAGCTTCACGAAAAGCTTTAATCCTTAGTTTTGTTATACATGTCATAGCATTTTCTGACGGAGCACCAGCTATGATGTCTCACCTGATACATATTTTCGATGAAGCTGGCTCTACCATTCCCAATTACATTTTCAGCAATTCATTGACTTTTGTTCAATTGTTCTCCAGCTTCATGGCCACTCAGATATCAGAAAGATTTGGAAGAAAAACATTGCTGCTTGCATCGACTTCATGCAACGCGCTTTCATTATTCTCTGTAGCAATTTACTTCCACTTGAAGAGTATAGGTTTCACATACATTGGATATGTATCTTGGTGGCCTCTACTCGGTATGATGATATTTTTCTTATCGAATTCGCTTGGACTTGCCTCCGTTTGTTGGGTATTTTCCAGTGAGGTATTTCCCAACAATGCTATATCCACAGCAACATCTTTATTAGCATCCACTGATGCTTTAGCTGCAAGCTTAGGCGTAACCTCATTCCCTATGATCGCAGAAGTTTATGGTATTCAATGGAACTTTTGGTTGTATTTTATCGTATGCTTGCTGGGTTATATTTTCATATATTTCAAAGTACCCGAAACAAGAGGTAAATCGCTGATAGAAATTCAAGCAATATTGAAGAAATAATTGATGATAATTGTGATGATGGTCACTAAATACAATGTATACAATATGAGAAAACGATGAGACGTTTCCAAATGGTCTTTAATTTTTGATGGGATGTAGAGAAAATATTAATTTGATCGTTGTACCTGTTAGTGTTGCGAACAATTCTACATGGAGGAGAATTTTGAGACGAATTAGTTCGCCGTAAAGGCATTGTCTACGGAATTTGAGATAATTTTGTGTAAGAATTGAATATCAGAGATCACTGTTTGAAGTTTGAAACACGACTTTATATTATTTACATATATGATAAAACATAAAGGTCCTGAGTGTGATCCTTGTGGGACACCTGATGTAGTAATATACTCTTCCGAACGAAATCCCTGAACTGTAACAGATTGGGACCTATTTTTTATATAAGATTTCATCCATCTTAAAAGTGAATGAAGTAAAAGTGATGTAGCTTGAATCCACCTCAAGTGTGTGATGAAATGACGAACATGTTTAGCGAAATAATTTTTTTATTATCCGGAGATTGGTACAATCGAACTGTCAAATAAAAGCCAGAAGAGTTAGGCCCAGTTTACTTCTGAGCGATTTGGATTGGGTGATATCAGCAGTGAAAAACTCAATGTTTTAATTGATAAATTGCAATTCAGAGTGTATTTTGATTAAAATTGATCAATAAAAACAAAAAAAAACTTTGAATTTTTCACTGCTGGTATTGCAATAATCAAAATCGCTCAACTGTAAACGGGGCGTCAGATTTTAATTATTTCAATGTCATCATTGTTACCAATCGAAGATGTATCTGTTATTTATCGATATTGAATCCATTTTTTTCTTCAAATCGATTCAAAATTGAGGAGTCTAATATATATGTTCAAATTCTTGAGAAGAATTTTTGATCAGAAACATCTTGAAATCCTTTATAACGCATTAGTCAAACCTCATATCGGTTATGGTATTTTAGCATGAGGGGGAGTGACCAACAATCACTTGAAGAAATTAGAAATAACCCAAAAGTGGATTCTCAAGATCATCTTCAATAAAAATTTCACATATCCAACTGAGTCTCTATATGAGGAAAGTAAAGTGTTTGATGCGAGACAATTGTTGTTTCAGCGTATAATATTAAATCATTACAAGTTCAGAAATACATTCACACAAATAGAACATAATTATAATACAAGACATAAAATCAAAACAACAGCTATACCTAAAGTTGAAAAAACCTTAACCCAAAGGTGATACAGATACACATTCTTATGCTAAAATTCCCTCTGAGCTGACACGGATTAACGCATACGGATTGTTAAAAAAAATTTTACTGTTTGGCTACGTACTCTTCCTAGAAAAGAAATTCACAGCGTAAGCGACAGAAAAAATACCTATAACCTCTGAATTCACTATTGAAAACAAAATAAATATAATACAACCTGATTTTTATGATAGCGGGGACTGCTATGAAATATGCTGCCTCTTCACTCTTCACTATTCTCAGTTTTCTATTAATAATTATTTTATACTCAGATTTCTTTCTTTCTCAAATTTGTTTCCAGGATATATTATGTTTGTGGTTCAATTAGTATATTTGTTAGAATATTTAATGTGTAATATAGACCTTAAGATATTACACCCACGCACAGTGATTCATCCCTTTGTGGGTCACCTATATTTACTGTACTATATTTACTATACAGTGTGTACCAGCCAAATGGAATAAATTCGTTAATAAATAAACGGTGGCGTTTTAGGTAAAACGCTCGGACACGTCGATTTGTATCTTTAATTGCGCTTTTTTTTCAAAAAAACTTTCTATACAGGGTGTGTCATGCCACAGTGGCCAATATCAACTTTCTTATTTTAAATACAACATTATTTGATTACAGAAATTCGCTGCAACACACTCAATACTTATTTCCCATTTAGGTTTTGATAATGAGAAAGTAAGCAAAAACCATGTTAGCGTTCCTTCTTACTGATATGAAATAAAAGAACTATAAAAAGTCTTGTTTACTTGCGTTGAAAACGCACGGCCTTAGCAGAGTGTTGTCTGTCTGCATGACAGTAGTGATTAGTGTCAGTGTTATAGTCGCTTTAATTTCGTTAACTCCATAATATCAGAAAAATGGTTTATTTAACAGAAATGCACAAAATAACAATTCTACAGATGATTGGTTATGGAGATAACATACGGACACAAAGTGAAGTTGCTCGGTTATTTCATGAAAAATTTCCAGATTCGCCGCCTATCCCAAGGGACAATTAGTAAAATAGAAAAGCAGTTTCGCGAGCTTGGTCATGTAAGAACGATAAAAAAAGCAGCTACCAATACAATAAATGATGAAACCAAATTGGATATTATGCTTGAGTTTGAAGAAAACCCACATAATTCTAGTCGAAAAGCAGCCCCACTGTTCAATGTTGGCCATTCATCAATTTTTCGAACATTAAAAGAAAATAAAATGCATCCCTATAAACTGATACCAACTCAGGAGCTCCTGGAAGACGATTTTGATAGGCGACTGTATTTTTGTGAACAAATGATGGCAATGCTTGATAACAATGTGATGCAGTTAGAACATGTTCTTTTTTCTGATGAGTGCACGTTTACACTTCACGGTCATGCTAATCGTCAAAATTGCCGCTATTGGTCTGCACAAAATCCTCACTGGATGAGGGAAGAACATACACAATATCCCGAAAAGGTTAATGTTTGGGCAGGAATTGTTGGAGATCATATCATAGGTCCCTTTTTTATTGATGGCAATTTGAATGGAGATAATTATTTAGCACTGCTCCAAAATGATGTCGTGCCGACTTTGACAAACTTATATCCTGATCCAGCAAACCCACAAGTTCCTGCGAATATGATATGGTTTCAGCAAGATGGAGCACCGCCCCATTATCAAATAAATGTCCGGCAGTACCTTAACCAAATATTTCCAAATCGGTGGATAGGGAGGCGAGGATCGATGGAATGGCCAGCACGATCCCCTGATCTGACGTCATTAGACTTCTTCTTATGGGGATATCCCAAAAGTATTGTATACCAAACTAAACCCCTCGACTCAGCTGACTTAAGAAGACGAATAACGCATGCGATTAGATCGGTCACACCTGAGATGTTGAGTAACGTTAGAAGAAATTTCTACACAAGATTAGGATGTCGCCAAGACGTTCGCGGCGAGCATTTTGAACATATCCTACGTTGACATTCATGTTTTTCTTTGTTTTTACAATATCAAGAAATAAACGGTATTACTTTTTAGTTTTTTAGTGTATTGCAGCGAATTTCTGTAATCAAATAATTTTCTATTTTCCATGTTGATTGTTGCAATAAATCCGAAAACACTTAATATTTCCGAAACAGTTGATGATATGTATAGGATATTGTACATGAAATATGTCTAGAATTTTCTGAGGAATCCAAAAATTGAATAATATACAGGGTGTTGTATTTAAAATAAGAAAGTTGATATTGGCCACTGTGGCATGACACACCCTGTATAAAAAGTTTTTTTTTAAAAAGCGCAACTGAAGATACAAATCGACGTGTCCGAGCGTTTTTCCCAAAACGCCAACGTTTATTTATTAACGAATTTATTCCATTTGGCTGGTACACTGTATGTTATTTCATTGAAATTGGTAAATAATTATTATTATTATTATTCCAATTGTATAGGAAAGATCAATAAATATATTATTATTCTGGTTGGTATAGAAGTCTTGACTCTGGCGATGAAGGAGTCACTAACCTGTACTTTTCCAGAATCATATGGCTATATTTGTCATTATTGAATTATTTGTATTATCACTATAGCCCTCAAGAAAAGTTTCACAGCAGCAGTCATGAACATCAACCGACGATAAGATTTCAAGTTGAACGGAACTATAAACAACTACGATACTGATCCTTATATAGTGTGTTCCTGAAACCTTTGCATGTCCACCATATTACTGAGGTCTAAATTAGATGAAAATATTATGTACTTATATTTTCCTAAAATCATCAAACATTGGCAGCTTGCATAAAAAACCAATTTGGTAACATCAACTTTCAGTAACTAACAGTACTATAATAGCCAGTTATTCAACCTAAGAAGAGACGCTAGATATATGAAAACTATCATAAAAGGTGAAAATATACAATAACATTGGTAGGACTTGAAGACCATTGAAAGTTATAATGAATCGAGGGATAAGTGAATCATCATTCAATTTGTTACCGCCATACTTCATGTATTGAAAGTTCATTATGGCTCCTACAGGAATACAATAACCAAGATGATTAATAAAAGTTCGGTGTTATGTTTCTTGTTCCAGAAGATATTGTTATGAAAGTTTTACCCAGCGAATAAAATAAAAAAATATAACTTTGACCGATAATTTTAAATAAATACTGTATTATTTATATGTAGGTACAGATGATAGCTGAGAGGTCTAAACCGTGCGCTCTGCTATGATTTTTGAGAATATGTTCATTCCTAGAAATAAAGCTCCATACTTTATTTCACTATTTTATCGGCACCTGCACAGAGCCCTTTTGGATTCAATTAAAATATTAGGAACTCCGAATAGGACGGAGAGTTAGGTAATGAAATCAGTAATGAGTTCAGCTAGGTCAGTGGCGTTTTCATCAATTCCTGTATCTTTATTACTCTGAATTCATAAGTATTGCTCTTTTATTACATTTGTACTAGATCTATTACATTTCACAAATTTTTATTACGCTATTACATTTTTGCAAAATCTATTTACAGAAATCTGACACGTCAAACCTAGCTTTTTTAAATTCCTAGAAAATTGACAATCTTCCACCAACCTTCCTCTCCAACCTCATCAACATTTTTCTCCTTTTCGTTTTCTCCATTTTTGATATCGCGGAATACCTATACCTATTCATATTATTTAAATGCGTCATTTTTTCAGATTTTTTTTGCTTCACTTATGCATTTTTTGGCCTCCTTAACTCGAAGAAGTCCAAACGTGGCGGACTCAAGTATTTTCGGAGATATGGACCCATTTTGTTTCTCAAATAACACCATTTGACATTTCTTGAAACAATTGAGACACACAAAATAAGCTATTTTTTAACAGAAACACCACTACTTTTCAAGTTTTCGATAGTTTTTAGCGGCAAAAACTAATGTTTTTTGGAAAAATTTTTAAAGGGTGATTTTATTGAATAATAATAGTTTTTTTCGCTGAAAATACATGAAAACAAGTAAATGTAAGCGTGTGCGGTGTTTCAGTTTAAAGAAGGACGGTGTTTCAGTTGAAAGAAGTAGAGCAAATTGAAATCTATTACAGATTCCTGTAAATCTATTTCATTTTCATTAAAAATCTGTTAAAATAAATCGAGTACCTGGAACAACACTATTTCAAATACGTCAATCTAAATAACTTGAAATAATTTCAACGACCTGTAGCGGCTAAACGAATAATTTTAGTATGAAAATGACTTCACCTCCACGATCCCATTTTGACCTCAGTCGAGATCTCAGTAGTCTTCAGTTCATCATTTTGTATATGAAAGAACACACCCTGTATTTCTTTCGAATTATGTCTCATTGAAACAACTAAAATGTAGCAATTCCATGGCTATCGAGTATATGTTGACTCCAGATTATGTTTGTCAGTATTATGGATTTTCTGTAATTCGATGAATACACAGACGATATAATCAGTGAGCAGATAAAATGCATTTGTTACCCGAATGAAAACATAAAATAACACTTTGCAACATTGAAATGATCGACAACAACAGTAAAATTAATGATGGAAATTCATCAGATGTTGCTCCGATAAACGATAGTGTTGAATGTGATGCTGAATTAGGTCAGCTCAACCCAAACAATGAAAAAAACAATGATGGATCGACTTCTTATTTCCTGTATTTTTGCGCTATAATTGGTGAGTACAATCGAAAACTATTGGGTAAAGTGAGAAAAGTTGTTTCTGATATGTGAAAAATTCAGAAAGATTCATTTTGATATAAATTCGATAGTTAGACATAGTAGGAACCACTTGAAATTATTGTATTCCTTTTTTCCGTGATGAAGTTCGTTTTATAACTCAAGAAGGGTCAAGAATATTGAGTTGTGAGAACAGTCCGTCTATGAAAATGTAGCTGTACTTGTATATTATTCAAGAGTAACTATTTGGTGTCCCAGCTTTTTGGTGTAATTTTATACGAACTATAACAGCGTCACCAGATGAACCCGTGAAGTAAATAAATTTTGATTCATATCGTTTCTTGTATTTTTGCAGTTTGCATGGTCAGTTCAGTGAAATGCGGCCTCGTTGTAGTATGGATATCACCAGTATCGAAACTACTATTATCAGATGATCCCAATCTGAATCCCATGGGAGCACCAATCTCCACAGCAGATATTTCATGTATCAGCGCCATACCAGCTATCAGTTCCATGATAGGAGCATTAGTTTTGGGCAAAATGTTCGATATATATGGGAGGAAGAGAGCGATGGTTATAATGTGTCTACCAATTCTATTCCTGGATATATGCATAGCCTTCGCTACCAATATCCTTATGATCTACATCCCCTTGTTCATTTCTAGTTTCATACTGGGAGGGTTATTGGTAGGAGGGAGAGTATACCTGACCGAAATAAGTGAGGATCACAACAGATCCAAAATCGTTTGCATTGGAGTACTTGGAGTGCCCCTGGGAAATGTCTTCAGCTTTCTCATCGCTTCATGTGACCTCCCATTCAAGATGTTCACCTTAGTCTGTAGCATTCCGTTTATGGTATCGTTGGGATGTTTGATCATATTTTCGACAGAAACTCCCATTTATATGATCGCCAGAAAGAAACCAGACGAAGCTTTCATAACCTTGAAAAAATTGCGAAATAAAAGTACTGGTGGACTACACAAGGAACTTAAGTTTATATCATACATCTTCGAAGAAACTTCCATGTCGAGAGATATTGGTGTGACTTCCGTATTTTCAGATAGAGCTTCACGAAAAGCTTTGATTCTTAGTTTTGTTTTACATGTCGTAGCATTTTCTGGCGGAGCACCACCTATAATGGCTCACTTGATACATGTCCTCGATGAATCTGGCTCTAGCATTCCCAATTATATTTCCAACAATTCATTGACCTTTGTTCAATTGTTCTCCAGCTTCATGGCCACTCAGATATCAGAAAGATTTGGAAGAAAAACATTGCTGCTTGCATCGACTTCATGCAACGCGCTTTCATTATTCTCTGTAGCCATTTACTTCCACTCTAAGAGTATGGGTTTCACATACATTGGATATATATCTTGGTGGCCTTTAGTCGGCCTGATTATATTTTATATATCGAACTCACTTGGTCTTGCCTCCGTTTGTTGGGTATTTTCCAGTGAGGTATTTCCCAATAATGCTATATCCACGGCAACATCTTTATTAGGATCTGCTGATGGGTTAGCTGCAAGCTTGGGCGCATCTTCTTTCCCTATGATCGCAAAAGTTCTTGGTATTCAGTGGAACTTTTGGTTGTATGGCATAGTATGCGTACTAGGCTATGTTTTCGTATACTTTAAAGTACCCGAAACGAGAGGTAAATCGCTGATAGAAATCCAAGCAATATTAAAGAAATGATCCACTTCCATTTAGTTGAACTTCTTATGTAGAAGCTACTGGATAGACCTAGTACCTTAAACTACCTTAAAGTACCCGAAACAGGAGGTAAATCGCTGATAGAAATCCAAGCAATATTAAAGAAATGATCCACTTTCATTTAGTTGAACTTCTTATGTAGAAGCTACTGGATATACCTAGTATGATTTTGGCTTCATCCTCAGGCACGATGGATTTTAGGTTCCAATTTGTATTTTCCAAATTATCACTGTACGTTATATTCATCAATGCCAATAAAATTATAAACCTAGAGTGTCGAAAAGCAACCAGCTATTATTCTAAAAACCCTAATGAAGATAAGCAGCCGAACTCAATCACTGTGGCAAACTGGCAAATCTTGTCCGTCACAAGAGAAGTTGATTTTCACTTGATGGTCATCCTTCCTTCCCCTGATCCCATACAAGAAATCAACTGAAACAGGAGCATTCGAATAACCATGAGACTTCGTCTGGGTAGAATTCTCCTTGAGAAGCCACGTCTGAGTATTTTCCGAAATGATATTGTGAGAGTGTTCAGTTTGTGTCGACGAAGTCTTGCAATTTATGAGGTCCGCCTGCAAAAAACCTGAGGATCGAAATTGGAAAGACACTTGGACGTTCAATCACATAAAGAAACAGTGATAACATGTCTTCAGCAAATACATAGGCGGCTTAGGAGGAAGAGATGGTGCCAACTGAAACGGGACAATCTATAATAATAATTGAATTAATTTTAAAAAATGTGTGATGAACATGAAGACTGCAATCATCTCCCTGATATTCAACAATCTGATGTGAATGAATTGTCCTTTCTTTATTTGAACATCCACCAACAGAAATCAATGAACTCTTACCAGTTTCAGGGCTCTCTTCTTGTACTTCCATATGTTCGATTCATATCCGGCTCCAATGTTTTCTTCTGGTTGAAAGTGTGCGTGAATGCCGATACTGTATAATTCAACGTAGGTTCGTTCTTCTTCCGTGATTCTGATGGAAAGTCGATGTGAATTTTGAGTCCAGTACTTCACAAGAGCAGGAAAATCGAAGCGAAAGTAATAGCCACAGAATGATGAATATTGGTACCGGTGTTTGAGTGATCGGATAAATAAAAGGAAGTATCACAGTGTTTCAATAGAGATTGAAGAATAACTAACCTTACTATATTTTGCAATGCAATCAGTTGTGTTTCCAATCGAAGGTAAGGTATCAATTCGCATTTCTTACGGGCCAGATCCAATACACGATGTATATAACTAAAACAATATAACCATAGTGTTTTCTAGATTGCATGATGTCTATTCGAGATTCACTGTATATAAAGTGGTCATAGTAATCAAGATTTCCCCCCCCCCCCATCCATGATCTCGATGCTTTATTTTGAAGTTTCGACAGTATAACAAAGGTGTACTCTGGAATTCACAAAATTCCAACAACTTTCCACAAGAAAAGTATTATATCAACTGACCCTGATCTCAAAATTCGTTTACTGAAGTTAAGGAGAACACCAAATTTGAGTCACAGTCACTGCGACATTTTTAAATAGGAAACAATTGGACTGTAAAATAATAGTGATACTTGGCCGAAGAAGTCTGTGTGTTGGTAATTATCTGTTTGGAAAAACGAATGTGGAATTTGACAGCAAACAGAGATAATTATATTTACTCACTGCAGTGTTGTGTCTGGACAACATATTTATTTTTGTAATTTTGTTGTGACTGAAATAGATAACCATCAGATTCGCTGTTAATGTCAAGTTTACCAAATAGAGAGATTGTTTGCTCCGCTTAACAATATTTTACTAGAGGCAAATTACGCCGTATACTCACTATTCTGGATCCATGATGAAATCCCGTAACCCATTTTGGGAATCAAATATATAGAATTTAGATTTGTAGCTAACGATACCATGATCATCATCTCCCTTAACAAAAAACCCATTTGTGTTTACTAAAATCCAACAACAGTGCCCTTGATACTGAAAAAGATTAATTGAAAATTAAAACGGCGAACTACTGATGAGTAATGGTTTCACCTGATACTTAGGCTGAGTTTCAGCCTTGAAAATGTCGTATTCCTTTTTCAATACAACAACTCCTTCTCTGATTGACCTGCCGAATTTATGACGAAACAACCTATTCAAGCAGGTGCTAACCGATCTCGATTTGAAATTTTTCACCAAGACATTTTCGAGTTTCACAGATGACATCATGGAAAACAGTTCATCGAAGAGAATTTTGAGTCTCGTTAAAACTACCGTTTTATCTTTGAGTTCAATCCATTTATCGAATAATTGTTCGAAAATTGGCTAAAATGGAATGAATCAATCGATCAATCAATCAACTTTTGTTGTCAGTAAGTCAGTAACATGAAACATACATTCGAAGACAAAAAAAAAACAATTCAATACACAAGTATGTGAGATGAATAAAATATGTATAATACTCATCGACATCTGACTGTGACGTCACCGCAGAACCTCTATACGGTTCGTTTGTCATGAGAGGCATTGCACTTTTCAAAATCTTTTATCCCGGTTACTAGAACTCATTCCTGTTGATTCATCGGGTTTTGATGATTGGTGTGTTAGTTCACTTTTTGCTTCATGTAATAATTTAAAGAACTCGAGGTTTAATATTTTCCAGTGGATAACTCATGATTTGAACTGTTGGTAAGCAAGTTTTAAACGTCATTTTTTAAGGTAATTCGTTTTTTCGATTTGAGGATATTTGTGGAAATGTGAATCCGTTTAAATAAAGTAACATTTCGAGAGATTTTTGATTTTTCTCACAAGAAAGTACGGCACATATTCTTTCAAACATGATCTGAAGTAGAAACAACTTCAAGTTACACTACCTACATCAGGAATTATGCCAACTCTTCAGCATTTTTCGAGAGCTTTATATTGATCTCAAATATTTTCAATGAATTGAAAAACAAGTGTCAATGCGTACTTAACAATCGATTCAATTTCCACTTAATCACAACATACTGATTAGCTGTTGACACTATGTAGAAATATATTGAAACTAGAATGGGATGTTTCAGGAAACATAAGGATAAAAAACGAGTGAAAATGTTTCAAACATGAAGAAAAACAAAAAAGAATTCACTGGCTCTTGAGGCAGACGAATCATTTTGCAGTTTGAATTTCGCTATTCGAAATGAGCTATCCAGTAGTTTTCAATGTCTTGGGTGATACTCACGAATACTGAAGACGCTGAGATATATATGTTGGGGACGATTTTATCTTGTAAATCAGAGATGATTCCATTGTATCCCATCAAGATTTCGTAACGGGCTTTTTTTATTCCATTTGCTTCAGCAACCAATTTACTGAAATATAGATGCTTTTATTATGAAATCATTATCACCATGCTTGACAAGAAACCAGTGATATTTTGAATAACCGTATATGGGTACCTCAATTTTTCTTGATAAGTCTTGTAAAGCAAGATCAGATCTTTGCAATACTCCAAATCATTCCTATCAGCATAATCTGGAATGTTTTCGGCTAAAGTCATTCTATTTTTGGTGTTAGTAGGAGAATAACAGCTTTCTACTACTGCCGTTAAAACTTCCAAACACCCTCGAGTGATGCCATCATGAATTTTCTGGATTTTATTTATGACAGCGTCTATCGCGTTCAAAAGCAACTCCGGCACTGAAGTGAAATATTGCGATAAATATCAACGAAACTCAGATGGTATTGATGATTCTAAACTCACAGTCCAGCACCCCACTCGCTCTCCTTCCGCATTCCTTATTATATAACCTGATGCCGGCTACCAGTTTCACCATATGCGAGAGTTTTTCCACACGTACAGTATATTTGTCGTTCCAAAATTCTATCACTTCGTCTTTGGTCCATATACTTTTAAGAACTGCTTCCACTTCTTTGTAGACCTATAACTTTTCCCATCATAATCTGCTCAGGGTCTATATATACCTTGTGGGTTCTGATAGTTTACCCATTTTCGATCTAAATGAACACCTAGTAGACGGTATAATATTGTTTTGTTCACTAGGAGAAATGGCGTAAGTCTTTCTGTTAGGAATAGATCTTGAAGTTTCATACTGGGCATAACCCAACGTTTTTATTTACATTTCAAATTACGTGCTCCTTTCAGCACAGCGAAGCTCCTGTTTCAAGCACAGAATTGTTGGATATAATTGATTCATTGGTCAAAGAACAGAAAAAACATCGTTAATCATTGTCAGTGATGTGGCTGTGAAAAATGTAATGTCATAAAGTAGAAAGAACGTATTCAAAATTGCGAGACTAAATTGCGAGGCAAGTGAAAGTATTGGCATATGGAATGTACAATTCTTTTAACGAAAACATAACATACTAAGTGAATTTACTACCTTTCAAAAATATCCCTTCAAAACATTTACAAAACCCATCGAGAACCCAGCCCGATGGGCTTTGTGACAGTGTCAAGTTGACAGATCAGAGTCTCATGTTTTGTTGATGTTTGGGAAACCGATAGATTCTTTGAAAAATATTTTTTCCGCTAAAGAGTGTTGTAAACAAGTGAATGTGAGCGTTTCGAAAGAAGGACGAAGTATTTCGTCTTCGGATTCTTGATCAGGAGGCCAAAATACTCCAAAATTTGTTTTCTTTCCATCGGGAATGCGATATTAATTTTCCTAAAAACTGGTATTGTGAAAAATATGTAAAAGTAAAAATATGTTTGATAATATGTGCTGAAGTCATGAAAAAAACATAATTTTAATCTGAAATTGGATAGCTAACAGAGAAAAAACTGAAACAAATGAGCACTGAACGAAATCTATAAGTACCGACCTCTGAACAACAAACCCACTAATAGTAACACCCCAAATTGCTTGAAGCCAACATGAAATTCATATTCATATGTTTTCCCCACAGAAGTTGCCACATCGTAACATTTGAAAGTGATAATCATCCTAAGACCACAATTTTTCAAGGTTCTCAAATATATATCCTTCTGTTGGTAATATAATTGATTTTTGATAATTGATAGATAGCAAGTCTTTCTGGAGATTGTGGCATCTTTGGTGAATGCGCAAACTCCGCTGATTTCGTTCAACCGATAATCGACCGAACACTGACAGTAACCAGTAACAGCGCGAAACGTCTCGTTTTCAAATCATTTTGTGTTAGATGGTTCATTAAACGGCATATTTCCAGTTTGGTGTGAAAATTTGAATATGATTTCACTTAAAAACCTGGTTTATTCTGTTCGATGGTGAAACGCCGTTAAATGTGTTAAAGACGATTCAAAAGTGGTGACCAGAACATAACATTCCACTGGTGATTTACTCAGTGTCGTATCATTCGTTGTATAAACATTATTCAACCACCCTCAGATGCAAAACGATTTTTGATGGTCTACTAGAATTCCACTCGTGATTGGATTTATCTCATAAGTCTGTTTTTTTTTTGATAACTCAACTGAGTTGCTTGAAGGAAACAGTCATAATTCCAGCCTACTATAGGTTATCATTTAGAACGACAATGGTTTACCGTTGGTTCCGATGGATCACCGATCCCTGAGGCCAGTGTTGAATATGCGACCCAGAGTTCGAAGGAATCATCGATATCATTTTTGTTATCTGGTTCGAGTAGCGCAACTTTCAGCGGATATAGTAATTTCTCGACTTCGGCTTCGTGTAGTTTGATGCTATCTTCCAAGAGATTGATGTTACTCTCAAAGTGACACTGTACCTTCAACGCCTTCATTGAAGGTTGATCTACGTTCTTCAAACGGCCCACAACAAATTTGACGAAATGGTGAACGTCTGATCTGATATTCATTATCAGGCCAGAAAGACCCCATTTAGGATCTAGAGCTAATAACTTCACCTGGGAAAATAAAGGACATCACATTCAAAATCGGAAGGTGGGTACTATTGTTTAACCATGACCTAACCATTAGATGAAGAAGAACTGAAGTGAAAAAATGGATTAGCCATAAATTGGAAAATATTTTTGAGAGAAAAATAGTCTATCCAATTAAAAATATCAAACATAGTTTGAAATGAATGTCTGGTAGACTACGAGCAGAAAACAACTACTTTCCTGGTAAATACCACGCAGAACATTGAATTATATCTGTTCGTAGTCCATGCAACGATTCACACTGTGAATGCAGATCGCAAATGTTTCTTTCTTTCTAAGACGTGACAAATTCACATCGAGACAGGCACGCCTAACAACCTACAGACCGGTATCGGGCTTATTGGCCCTCATCAGTGCAGGGTAGTTATCCGAGTAGAGACCGTAAGATCTCAACTCGAAGCGTTGCCTGTCCCAATGCATTTTCGTCGCGTCTATTTGACCGCACCGAGCCGCGTTCCAACAGACAATTGAAAGTGGCGACATCATGCGGCAGAAGAAAGAAACACTCCAGAACCGAATCTCCCAAGTTTTACAGAACTTGGAAGTGGCTGAGAGCTCGACTAAGCTCAATAAATGAAAAAATGGATTAGCCATAAATTGGAAAATATTTTTGAGAGAAAAATAGTCTATCCAATTAAAAATATCAAACATAGTTTGAAATGAATGTCTGGTAGACTACGAGCAGAAAACAACTACTTTCCTGGTAAATACCACGCAGAACATTGAATTATATCTGTTCGTAGTCCATGCAACGATTCACACTGTGAATGCAGATCGCAAATGTTTCTTTCTTCCTAAGACGTGACAAATTCACATCGAGACAGGCACGCCTAACAGTGTGAATCGTTGCATGGACTACGAACAGATATAATTCAATGTTCTGCGTGGTATTTACCAGGAAAGTAGTTGTTTTCTGCTCGTAGTCTACCAGACATTCATTTCAAACTATGTTTGATATTTTTAATTGGATAGACTATTTTTCTCTCAAGAACTGAAGTATTTCACAGAATATGAGTTTGGCAAGTATCCTTACTCTATGCAGGTTCTTTCAGGAAGAGGAGGAAACATCTGTACATATACTATGCCTATGCGAGGGCCTATCAAGACTTGGATTTCTAACGACGGGAAATTGTAGATTGTAGGAGGGGTCGTTGAGGCTGTGCAGCCTCTCAAGCACCTCGACCTATTGGATCTTTTGTGCATAACCCTCAATCCATTCGAGGCCCGGGATTCCGAGGCTTCGTGCGAAGTTTATCAGTTTCCTGGGAGCTAGGTTCCTGATGTCGGAGGGCTCTAAGAAGGCCCCTTACAGGAACTTGAGCCTTTTGCAGAAGAGTGCTGGACATTCGCATAGCAAATGTTCTGCAGTTTCAGCGAAGTTCTCGCAGTAGCGGCAACTATCACTCTCTGTTTTACCCATCTTTTTGAGGTGATACCTCAGAGGGCATTGTCCAGTGAGGAGTCACGTTACCAGTTTCAAGTCTTTTTTGTCCAACTCGAGAAGCTGTTTAGCTTTCCTTCCCGAGAGGGCCGAGAGGCTCACAAGCCTTTTCGCTTGTCTTTGTCCTGGCACTTTATTCCAGTGAGATTTCATTTCATCCGCTGCCCAGCGTCGTTACTCCTCTCTCAAGTGGGCTTTGGAAAGTCCACAGAAGGGTTTTGCCCCTTCTTTGGCAAGGCAGTCTGCTTCTAACGACGGGAGAAGAAGAACCAAATGCTTCCAGATATATGGGGGACCTAACAACTAGCCTGTGAGAACTATTGATAAAGACAGGGCTAGACAAGGTCATTTAACTAATTGAGAGGGCATACACAATAGATCTGGAAAGGTCGCTGTGTGGAAGCGAATAACAAATCAGCCTCATATGCTAATCTAATCTAATCTAATCTAAGTATCCTTATGTTACTCTTTTTTTTTATCAGTTTTCATCATAATATTCCTTAACTCATTTTCATTGTACTGAGCCAATGAAGAAAAAGGGTGGCCTCTAGACGCTGAAAGTTAGTTACAATTTTTTATTTTTTTTTGTTAACAAATGTTTGGACACATTGAAGAAGACGATAAATCACACTTTCATCTCAGTGGCTTCGTGAAGAAACAAAATTTCCGCTATTGTTCGGACAATAACCCGCAAGAATTGATACTTATAAATTTCAAACCGTGGAAAATTTTATCGATATCAATAAGGGAATATATTTTGGCTTAAGGAATTCGAATGTGTTTATTGAATCGTGAGGAATCCACCACTTTTCGATGAAAATTAGAGAAATATGTCATATTTATGTTGTTTTCTTTCCAGTGTTCTGAGAAGATACAATATTTGCCGAAAATTTGCCAGATGAAGAAGAGGAACAGTAGTGGTTTGTAAGGTATTGTTCACGTGTAATTTTACTATTATTTCACCAACTAGGCTACATAAACAACGGCCATTTTGATAAGCTCTGTGCGAATCTTGAGCGAATAAAAGTGGATTCATAGCTGCCTTATAGCAAAACGATGATTGAGTGATATGTGTTCTCTCTCTTCAATACATGCCAAAAAGAAATATAGATATCAGTATATAAAAGAAGGTGGAATTTCGAACTAAGGCGTGGATTATCTCGAGAAGTAGAGGTATGTTCACGATTTCAATATCAGATTCGGATTCCTGAGGTCAAAATACATAGATATAAACAAACATTTTTACTAAAAAAATAGATCACATGATAAGTGCAAAATTATCTCATTCGCAAATAAATCTCATGATAAGTACAAAATTTGCCAAATGTAAATCATACTTTTCCATAGATTTTTTCAGCATCACCCTGAGATAAATACGCATGTTTTCACATAACTATCAGCAATCATTTCAAACTTGTATTCTCCTATATCAGATTCAAATACTGCAACATCCATCGATTATCCATTGGGTACTCACATAATAAGTACAAAATTCCTCATTGACATCTTCAATTTCCATTATTTCGCATTCCTTCAAGATTTCGTTGACGATATTCTGCAGAATCAATTTGTTAGCCATGATTTTCCGATCACCCCCGTTCCCCAATATGACCGAAATTTCCGAACTTTCAGTTACCAATTCAACTGTAATTTGTGAATAAATACCCATAAACCATGAAGAAACCCCACTTTGAATCACTTCACTAGAACATTACGCACGCATGTCACATGACATTTCTGAAAGATGATTACAGTAGAAACGGGGTTTGTTGAGTTTGTACTAGTTTACATGATTTAGTAATCTGCATTTGCGATCGAATCTCATATAGGTAGTAGAGGAGCCGTCTCAGTCATACCAGAAACTTTCAACTACCAGAAGTGCTTCAAGGTGATCTTCCCTTGACTGGTGAAATTGATTCGGAATCATTCTGATATGATATATAGATGAAATCAACTCTTCTCTATACACTGAATAAGTAGGTAAAAATTCGCATGAGGATTGGGGATCACATGTACGATGAATAATATAAAATCAAATTATATTACAATGAAGTACTTTATTTTCTCACATGATTTCTGATGTGACGCTGTGCTCGTAGTGTAGAGTAACGTTGGTTACATGTGGCCAACGTTGGCTATGTGAGAACACATAGGTACTCAATATTTTTCTTGAGTATAGTCAGAGATAGGGCTGGACATTTATTTCGATATATCGATATTTTACCGAATATTCGATATATCGTATAACGATATTTCGGCGGATATTCGAATATTCAAAATATTTGGCAATTTCACTTGCAGTATGCTTGATAGGTTTATCGACCACCGGAAGAAGTCATCCATTTCGATGCTTGACGTTACTATCAGCAATAACCTTTCTAGGGAAAATCACGTGAGGTCCATTGCCAAAAGTGGTTCCCAAAAACTTGGATTTCTGTTTCGAGCCAAGAGCTATTTCACTCCCAGTCACCTGCTTCTGCTTTATAAGGCACATACCCGACCTGTCCAGGACTACTGTTACCATATTTGGAGTGCGGCACCTATAAACATATCCTGAAACTAGTGGAAACTGTCCAAAAAAGGGCAATTCGTCTCGTCGGTGATGCATCGCTTACAAGCTCGCTCACTTCTCTGGAACACCGTAGAAAAGTTGGCGATTTATCTCTATTTTATAGATATTTTCATGGGCGATGCTCTTCTGAAAAATCAACAATCGTTCCTACATTAGCAGTCTCTTCGAAATTAACCCGTCAAGTTCAGTCTTCACACCCCTTCGTGGTCACTTTAGAGACCTGCAGAACGTCCCTTTCCGAAGACTCTTTCATCCAACGAACATCGAGACTTTGGAACTCATTGCCAAGGGAGTTGTTCCCCGATAGGTATACGATCTCCAGAAATTTAAGAAGAACACCAACTCCTACCTTCTTTCCCTTGGTTCTCACGATGTTCTCTGAACATTACAGGATATCCCTTTTTGTGAGAACCAGAACATAAAAAAATATATCGATATTCGATTTCCAATTTTCAATATCGCCCAGCTCTAGTCAAGAATTCTTTAATTGGCGAAAGCTCGAAAGCACAAGAAAATAACAGAAAATACTCAACAATGAGCTTCAGTGCTTCGAGTAACTTGGAAATATGTTTTGTTTTTATAAGTCTTATTTGTGTTGGTTTAGAAAAGAAAAGGGAACGTACTCACATGTTCGAACGCGAAACACTTCGAATGAGAAATTCGCGTGACCTATAATGTTTGCAGCCACGGAATTAAACAGCGATTTATCAATCTAATTAGAAATATATTCGGTTTCATTTCAGAAGAATTTGATTCCCTAGACTAGATCACTGTTAGGTTCCCCAGTCAGTTCCTCCAGGCTTCTATAGTTTTTGGTTGAGTTAGCATTTCGATAGTATGCGAACTTCATCTGTATTCGAAGGCTCATTTCAGGAAAATATATTCTCCCCCACCCCTTGTGGGCGACACA
Source organism: Chrysomela aeneicollis (assembly GCA_029955515.1). NCBI lineage: Eukaryota > Metazoa > Arthropoda > Insecta > Coleoptera > Chrysomelidae > Chrysomela > Chrysomela aeneicollis. The sequence continues at coordinate 8,418,425 of JARUHQ010000022.1, forward strand.
AGGGGGTATCTTTGAAATCAAAACTACTTTTTCCATTCATGGAACAGAAGTCAAAGGGTGCAGGAATCAGAAAAACTTGGGATTTAGATTCCCGATTTCGGAAATCAATTCATGGTGACAACAAGTTGAGATAGGAGTGAGCCGTTTTCACTAATCATGATCGAATTATGAAAATATTCGACACAAAGAGTTCCTAAAATTAAACAATCTCGATTTTTCACATTCTGTATCGATAAAATCAGCTTTTCAGGGAGGATCTAAGGATGTAGTGATAATACAGGGTATTTTATTCGAAATAATGATGTTTGGGTCCATTATCAGTAACCGAAAATGGGAGGTACTCTCTATATACTCTCTAATCTGTGACTATACCTCGATATTCCATATATCAATTGTTTATGATATATATTTCCAAACATTAATTCGAAAACTTCTAACGAAAGGTTTACGTGATGAACCCTGTATATACAGCGCCTGACATGAAGATGGCTACAAAAGGGAAACATTTTGTTTTTGATGTAGTTTCTGCATTTCTAAAAACTCAAAAATCCGTTGTGACTTATATCACGTGATCTCAGATTTGGCTGGAATCGAAAAAAGTTTTCTGTGGTGCCAATAAATATCAACTTGAGCAAGGATATCATGTAATTTTTTTTTAATTCCGGCCAAATTTGAGGTTACGTGATAAGCGAGGTGATAAGTCGCAAAGGATTTTTTCTCGATATCGATGAATATTATTAACACCAATATATCAGTTTTAATTTTATGTAGGTATGTCTGAAGTTGGTATTGTATTTGATACATGCACATGATATTTGTGATGAGCTTCCTCGTGAACTTCTGAAACTTCCTTCAACCACTCAGTTTTATCTCGACTTTTATTCTTCTATGGTGAATACCCTATTATCATTGGGAAAATAATCTTCAATGATCATAAATATCATTTCATCGGCACATTTTGTATCTGCCTCGTACACAGTATAACCGTATTTTGAACTTTCAAGCCTGGTTATCTGTTACATTAGCTCACCCCAAGAGAACGCATAAGTCGATGGAGTCTAACTACTATAATATTTATCACGATCCTTGGAAATTACCATACTAGAATATTCAATAAGTGTTCGGGTTATTGAGTTCTCGAACTCTCCTAACAATGAAGTTACCAGGTTACATCCAGAAGAAATATTGGCAAACTTCCTTGGGGAAAAAGCCGTGTTAACCAAAAACGCCTCATTGAGGAATTGGATTGAACATATTTTTACATAGACTGAAAAGTTTTACTCCAATAAAATATACTTACCGAAATATACTTCACGAATTTAGGAAGAGTCAACATGCAGAAATACAACTCCGTACTAATTCAAGAAATTTCATTATGTATAGGAACAATTTATACTGATGTCAAAGTTTACAGAATATACTGGAGAGAAACTCACGGAAAGAAAAAATCTCGAAAAAAATATCAGCTATCGTTCAGAGATAATAAATCCCTGACAAGTATGGATTCCAAGACATTTCAAGAGAAGAAGCATCAAAGGTGCTACGAATGTTCTAATCTCGGTTTTAATAATAAGTTTTTGACGAGAAAGCAATCCAAGGTCTCTTGCTCTTTTCTAACTGACCATATTAGGTTGACAATAGATGTATTTGCATCTGACCATCAGTGATTGACAGAAGTGTGTTTCTGTGATCTTTGTGATCTATGGTCTATGGTAGAGACTGAATAACCACCTATTTTCGTACTAACTGTTGAGCGATATAGTGGACGATTGTGTTGAGAATTCAAATTTTTGTTATATGTGATCATCGTATGTATTGGAAAGTATCAATAATTAAAGATTATTGAAATAGTAATAAGGATCCACAAAAACCCTGAAAATCTAACAGTTTTGATGTTTTCTCATAGAATCCCAGTTTTGTAATTGAAAATTCCAAATCAAATATTCTTACCTATATCTTTCAAATTTTCGAATCTTCATCCGAAAGGATGGACCGATTTTTACGAGGATTTTTAACATCAGGGGTATTATTTGTCTTCTTTTTTCGCCTTTTTCTCATCGAATCCATTTCCAATCAATCGTATGGAAATATATTTTTTATGAATTATCGAAGGGGATACCCGAGGGGGTACCCTTGAAACTTCATGAAATAGAGCAGTATATTATTACGTCTACTGAAACGTTTTTCCATTTTGGTTCTATAATGAAGTTATTATGAAACGCAAATGCGTATCGAAATAGCCTCTGTTTCGAAATGTTTTTTTTATTATTCGGAGGTTGGTACAATCGAACTGTCAAATGAAAGTCAAAAGAGTTGGGCCGAGCTTACTTCTGAGCTATTTTGGATCTGGTGATACTACCAGTGAAATGATCAAAGTGTGATTTGATTCAATTTGACCAATAAAACAATAACAACATTGAATTTTTCACCGCTGGTATTGAAATAATCAAAATAGCTCAACAGTAAACTGGGCTTTGAGCTTGTACGCAATAGAAGATGTTTCTGTTATTTATCGATATCAAATCATTTTTTATGAATAAAAGACTTCAAATTAATCCAGAATATAAACAATCTCGGAAAAAATTGTGTATGACACACGTTTTATAAGACACGTTGTCTCACTTGTACTTATTCATATAACATAGGTGTGACAAAATAGTGTCTAAAACTTTATCATAATATACCATTTTTGCTCAAATGAAAGTATCTCGGTAAGGACTTTTAGTGTTCACATTGTGGAATTCCCTTATTGTTTCGGTATTATTCTTTCAATAATATCCACGGGATTCTGTAATTTCTGAATAATATCTTCGTGGGTCACAAGGAATCAGTTGATTTTTCCTTACCTTTCAGATCTTCTGAAGATGGCATTTCAGTTGAAAAATGTTGGTGAAGTTTATCCTCGTTTTTGTCCTCAAAGTCCTAGCCATTGAAATCAATTGATATAATGAAGGCATTAAAAAAATCAAACTATATAATAGACGTAATTTTCGAAACCATCGAGACCTTTGATCATATATGCTTACGCTAGATACGGTATCCAGGTTATTTGTTTGGAGTTCCGGGGTCCGGAGGGGTTGAAAGTACTAAGCCATTTATTGGTCGTTTTAATTTTTGACCATACATATGTGCTAGATCCGGTATCCGGACTGACTGATGTCACATGGTCAAATAGCTAAGTAGTTGATCTTTGGTGACGAAAGCTATACTTATATTGTCGGTCCCATTTCGACTTAGATATAGGATGAGCTTAATGTTGATTGCTTTCTCCTCACTTCAGATAGGCAGATAGTCAAGTAGATAGTGGTGCAATCCATCTACAGTTTCCAGCTTCCGATTGGCGATTTTTTTCATACCGAACTTAATCATTGAAACGGCCTCCGTCGTTATGAGAAATGAAGCACCAATCGATATTTTAAAAATTTATTGAACAAAATTTGCTTTCATATATATAAGTATACTCGTAAGGATATATAGAACATGGGCGCCACCAGAATTACTTCCAGTGGGGTGCATCTGCATCTAAACTTTATATCTCGCTTTATATATTATAAAGACTTGATGGCGGCAAGTTTTGTTTTGTCCAATGGGTTCCAGGTCAAATGCCTTCAAATTTGAAGATAGAAAGGAGCATATTTTGCGTTACGTGTTTTTATGAACTGCATCCGAAACGCCTTCAGTTTGTATTCAACTTTACGTAACTTTATGAGAATAATGTATACGACATCAGTTTTAAAATTTTAATTTCCAAAATAACATTAATGTAAAAAATAATGTTATGTTACAATCATAACAATACCTGCTCAGGAAAAATGTTATGGGGTCATCATCTGGATGCTGCAAAGGATCGTCCGTCATACCTATATTTTTCATTTCCGGGATGTTGTTACTACTTTGACCATCGCTAGAAGTTGCATTCTGCTCATTGAAATAATGAAAAATTAAGAATATAGAAATGACTATATTATGTGAATGTGAGATATAAGTGGTTGGTACTCTTTTACTACATAGAATGAGGAAGACTGTTACTGTAACCGTAGTGTATTTAATCCTGGGAGTAAAAAGGACACTTTGCTCACGTGTTGATTGATGCATGCGTACTATCTTTCTGAAACTATAAAAAATAGGGGAGAATTTGTGTAAGAATCATAGTCAAGATAATACAGTTGTTATAACAGCACATTATATTATGTGACAGTTAATACAACCACTAAAAAAGTTGCATCGACTCTTTGGTGAGTTTCTGGGTGGCTCCCCGAATCGCGAATCTCCGGTCTTCGGCCGTAATATATGCGGAAAGCGTAGCAGTAACTACTACAATTATCAATAATTGTAGGAATCCACGTTATTTTTTTAATTTCGAGCACTCAAAATATGAGAGCTGGGCCTTCGACCAACTAGACTCGCACCCTGCAGCCTCCCCAGTTTTACACGGTAGCTCGGCTGTCTCAATCCGGCACTGGAGGTTACCCGAAAGGGAATTTACTTCTTGTATACACATCGTTGTTCTCAAATGCTGCATGATTTTTTATTCGGTGTCTCACTCAGTGGATATAGCTCTGAGGTGGATAGATAGTAGGTATTGATGAACTATTTTCCCCATCTTTCTGAAACCTCCCTCAACAGAAACGTTCAGAATTCGATCAAGCAGATGCGTGGCAGATGCAGGTGCAATAATCCTTCCTCATTACATCACGGTAGGTCTTATCCGCAAAAATTTTAGCTAATTCGATTTGACAAAGTAACAAATCGATATTTCAAATAATCTACCTAGAATTAGACCACAGCTACTGGTGATGTGCAATGTTAGGAATTATGTTCGTCTCGATGTTAGTTTTCAAAACTCCAAAACTTCTCACGGTTGGAAATCCAGGAACTGAATGTTAGAAATACATACTTCGAAACAATAATTATAAACACACTTTTATTCTCTTATCCTTCTAATACTACGTCTAAACGGTAACTGACTCTCAGCCTAACTTCTTCACGTAACCTCCCTTGAGTCACTATAAGTGATACTGTCAGCGTATACGGCATATCCTACCATATCCTACATATTCTAAATTCGGCCATCCTGGGGTTAGTCTGTCCTCAGACTCTATATAACATGATACGGATACGTGCAACTTTCGCACATTTTCATGGTGACTTTCACCCACTTACATAGCGACTTTCGCTCTTATTTCATGGTGACTTTTACCCATTTACATAGCGACTTTCGCTCTTATTTCATGGTGACTTTCACCCATTTACATAGCGACTTTCGCTGTTATTTCATGGTGGCTTTTACCCATTTACATAGCGATTTTCGCCCTTCTCTCATGGTGACTTTCACCTATTTTACATAGCGACTTTCGCTATTATTTCATGGTGACTTTCACCTATTCACATAGCGACTTTCGCTCTTATTTCATGGTGACTTTTACCCATTTACATATAGCGACTTTCACTTTTATTTGATGGTGACTTTCACCCATGTTCATGGCGACTTTCGCCTCTTATACCGGTAACGTTCACCAATATGCTTAAGAAGAAGAATCATTCACTTTCGCCACACAGGTCACAAGGACCACTATCAACTGACACCTCAAACCAATACTCCATTTCCTCAAAGGTCCTCGAAATCCATTCCAGGTCCGAAATAATAAGCTTCTTATAACTGATAACTTTCTGGTTACTCATTTTCGCTTCGAAAATCTTGTTAAACTTATGACCACTAAAGAAACTGATGGATTCAATATCCCACCGCTGTCTTCGTTAGAAATACATACTTCGAAACAATAATTATATACACACTTTTATTCTCTTATCCTTCTAATACAACGTCAAAACGGTAACTGACTCTCAGCCTAACTTCTTCACGTAACCTCCCTTGAGTCACTATAAGTGATACTGTCAGCGTATACGGGGTGGATGCATATCCTACCATATCCTACATATTCTACATGAACAAGTATTTGATCGTTTTTGATCGATTCTGGAATGGATTGTTTCTTTAGGAGCCACTGCTATAATTCAGATACCTGCAGGAAATTTTATTTTTGCTTTATTTCGCTTATTATATGCATACTTTTGTTTAAATGAGTTTCCGAAACAATATTTCTCAATATGTTTGTTTCATTTGAACTAATCGGAAAATGTATACCTACCTTATAGGTACATTCAGATGATTTCGATATGGAGCATGCGCTAGATTTTTTAGATTGCGAAAGTGGAAATATGGAAAGGAATGCCATTCTGATTGTGATATTCTATATCCATCTAGGTATACTTAGTATTCAAGTAATCATTAAATGAATATTATTTTCATTTCCATAATTAAAATAACTCATTATCTCTCACTGTTATTATTAGTCATCTATAAAAATGCCTGTCATTATTCAGATCATGAAAGACTTCTGAATAGTTTTCAATGCATAGGTAAGTAAGTATCTATTGTATAAAATTTGTTCAAGTGATAATTATAGAAAGCTGATACCGGGTTTGGACTTTTTGGACTGGAACAAATTTGTAAGAAATCAACAAATGGTCGATTGTAATTTTTGTGGGCTTCGAGCTATATCCAACCAATTTCCAACCAAATGTTCAACGACCTTCAAGGGGTGATAAGCTTTCAAAATAGGATGATACGACGGGATAGTACCCTCGATGGTACCACTTATGGCATATTTTTGATATCATTCACCAAGTCATTTGCACTATTTGTCTAGGTGTGCTGAAATATTAATTTTGTTTTTAGAAATTCATAGAATCTAATTTGATATACTTACCTAGGTATATTCAACTTGGTAAATTTCATATGGGTCTATCAGTTGTTATGACATAATTAAATATAGGTAGTTTATTTCTACGAACATAATTAGATGGGGAACTCCAATGTTTACATCTGGTCTAACAGATGTGTAGGTAATTTTCCCTGCTATGCTGTTTGCCCTATGCACTGATATCTCGTCGGATATTCACAAGGTCGATTTATACTGATGTCCACATCCTAATAATCCTAATCTTTCGTGAGTCATCCACTCGAGATAACCGCACTTTCATCCAAATCCCCATGAAAACAAACAAACGATGGACTCACCGTTTATTCGTACTGGTGGAATATCTGTTAGAGGAGGTCACCTGATTTACAAGACACAGCTGCCTAGATGGGCGTTGTTGTGACAGAACCCTCAGCTTATTTCATGTGAACGACACAAACACGTCCGTCCCAGGCTATCCCGAGTCGAGTCGTTAGCGAAAACTCGATATATCCGCGATTTATTCGTACGCCAACACCGTACACGGTCACACGTTCTCCATGACAGCTCGCACTGAAAGAGCTGTGCGCATGCGCGTGTTGCTGCGTTGCCGACGCGAGCATGTTGTTTTGAAGTTGAAGGAAGCCCCGTGATGGCTCGCACGCGCTATTTGCATCTGATTGTGCCGGAATCGGCGTTGCCAGATCTCTCATAAGTATTCGAAAGAAGGTATTTTCGAGGATGAACAGGGGATGAGTGCTGGAATCTTTGTATTTGCTTGGGATAGTTCCATATCAGCCTGTCTACTACCAACATTGTTTTGTACAATCAATATATGCAAGTATATGTACCTTACCTAGGTAATAACATAATAGGTGTGAAGCCATATCAGTTTCCCTTTTAACTTTCGAACCATTCAAGATGATCTCTTGATTTCAGCTTGCAATAAGCCTAGAGACTTTCAAATCCTGGAGATTATATTTATATATTCTGTTATGATTTTGAAATCTACTCACGAGTTTTTGGTAATGATCTTCGATCATCATATGGGGTGCTCAGAACAGAAGTGGATCAAGTTCACAAAATGTGATCAAGAAATTTTGGGGTTCAGAGTTTTTTTATGCTGTTCAATTCTCAAGATCAAGAACATTAGATGGGATATTTTCAGAATCGTGAAACAAAAACTCAGATTTTATTACAGTAAAAGTATTAAAGTTATAAAGTGATGAAAAAATGATAATAAAGTGAGATTATTGGACTTGAACCACCTTCTCTCTTAATATTTGTTCGAAATCAGTCTAAAATAATTTAATCACAGGAATGTTCATCAGCCCCCGTAGTGTTGGACTGTAGATGTTTCCTCGTTCTATTTTCCAATGGCAAATTCTTATAGAAGGCATGGTATATTGATGAAATATAGCGTTGTTGGTTTATCATATGTTATTTTTGGAATGTCTTAATTCAACGTTTCTTTGAACTTGAAGGACACTGGCGATTTTGTTTAGAAACGAAGTCATCTAATATATCTATTCAACCAACTAAAATTATGACCATCTAGTTTTTTTTAGATTTTCTAATGCCGATTCCAAATTCTTTGTAAAGAAACTCTGCTTTGAATCTGATTGAATTCATCCTGTATCATCATCATTTATTTAAAATCGCAGTAGAATGAAATAGATATCGCTACTTTGGAAAAATAGGTATAGGTATCTATAGATAATTGGAGTATTAAAGGTAATAAAACAAAAATTTAATGAAGAATTTAATTAAGAATTTAAAATTGTTACCTCAAATTAATATATAATTTTGCATCATTCAATAGACCATTTGAATGAAAAACTTCATCATTATTGATATCAAAGTTTTTTCACTCTTTTGTGTAGGAAAAGATATCCCAAGACGTAGAAAGATGACAATAGGATCACCAGGCACCATATATTCGTTCCAAGTCTTTCTTCGGAAAAACTGTATTTTTCTAGGACAGCTGTTCCTTCGGTTATGCATAGAACTCCTTGCAATTCTTCATTCTCGCATGCTGAAATTCAACATTAATTAATGCGAAAAAGGGATGCATCCAATATAATTTCAAGTTCAATAAGTTACAGATGATCATAAAAACATTCCTTAGAATTGTAAACTCACTGATATTTGATACCCCTTGCCACTGAAGAATACTCAGAGCTTCGGTAGAGTACATCATCCAAGATAGATATTTTGTCCACGTCAATAGAGTCGGCATTGTGCTAAAAAAATATGGTCAAGTTGCACTAAACTTTCAAGAGATACTCAACTCGATTACCTTAGTTTGATGAATAACCCTGAAGTGATCATCAAGACATAGTCGAAAGGTACTAAATACGACAATGATGTAGGGACTGATTCGAATGCATTCGAGAACATTATACCTGAAAAAATGAGGCTTCGCTTTCAAAACTACATGATATTCATCTTTGGGAAGATAAAGAAACATATTTCTAACGTTGGAAGCTTGAAATGTCCTGTTATTCAATTAGTTGTATGGTATGGACAATCATCTCTCCATATTTATATTTCTTGATTTATAATAGACTGCAGAGAAAAAGTGCATGGCAATTTCTACAATCAATATGACTCTTGCTCTGTGCTCTTGTTCAATGTGAAATGGCTAATGAGGATATAGTCATGTTTAAGATGGCAATGTTGATGTTGTTCAGTTTCATCAATAAAATTCTCTGATTCTTATTTTGAAACCTTTCGCAATGAGTCCTTTATCCATATGATCATAATCAATCAAATGGCAAGACAACTAAATTATATTTGAATCATTATAATACAAAATACATTTCCACGTTTATGTCCTTTTTCAGATCAATGATTGATCCTCTTTATAATTCTCAGCATTATCGTGAAAATAATGAAAGTAAAACTCAGTATTAAATGGATTCATACCACATGCAGATGATACGTTCATCGTGAGGACAACAATCAATGTTGTCAAAAAAAATGCATAAGATGTAGCTCGTAATCCTGATAGCGAATATGCTACTACGGTGAATAAAACTGGCTCTATGATGAATCCTGGCATCTGAAATTGAAAAAATAGTTGACGTTATGACTTTGTATATAGCAGATCGAATGTTACTTTTTCCACGACTCAATTTTTCATACATATTAATAATTGTTAATTTTTTATTGCTTATTTCAGAGAATAGATTATGTTCTGAATAATTCAATTCTACCAGAATATAGTTTAGATGAAAATTTGCATTCAATCTAAACTTTTCATAAGCCTCCGTGGCGCAATTGGCTAGCGCGTTCGGCTGTTAACCGAAAGGTTGGTGGTTCGAGCCCACCCGGGGGCGCTTTCTTTTTTTTATTTCTCATTCAACCTGATTATTACTCACCAAAGCAAAAATTCGCGATAAGTAGTACAACAGCGGACTGTAGAGTCCCGATTTATATTCCCTTAGAAAGAGTGGTTTTTTCTCTGGAAACTGAGCCAGTACTGAGTACATGGGATTGAAAGTGTTCTCGCTGACGAACATGAAAATAATTCCTTGGACTGATTGTATTCCACTTTGAGAAAAGGCATTGGTTCCGAAGTAACAGAGTCCAAGAATGAATGCAATAATCTGAAAGAATCAATGAAATAGTTAATAAATCATGATGAGTTCGTAATTTCGAAATTGGTCGAATAAAAAAGGTGCGAAATAAACGAAATTAAGGAGATGAAGGAGATGAAGGAGATGAAGGAGATGAAGGAGATGAAGGAGATGAAGGAGATGAAGGAGATGAAGGAGATGAAGGAGATGAAGGAGATGAAGGAGATGAAGGAGATGAAGGAGATGAAGGAGATGAAGGAGATGAAGGAGATGAAGGAGATGAAGGAGATGAAGGAGATGAAGGAGATGAAGGAGATGAAGGAGATGAAGGAGATGAAGGAGATGAAGGAGATGAAGAAGATGAAGGAGATGAAGGAGATGAAGGAGATGAAGGAGATGAAGGAGATGAAGGAGATGAAGGAGATGAAGGAGATGAAGGAGATGAAGGAGATGAAGGAGATGAAGGAGATGAAGGAGATGAAGGAGATGAAGGAGATGAAGGAGATGAAGGAGATGAAGGAGATGAAGGAGATGAAGGAGATGAAGGAGATGAAGGAGATGCAGGAGATGAAGGAGATGAAGGAGATGAAGGAGATGAAGGAGATGAAGGAGATAAAGGAGATAATGTGCTTGTGAAATGCATGATTTCGAATCGACTCCATAATGAGATAATTCAGGAATATTATATATTATCTTACCAATCTTTGAATTACTGTCCATAAAGCAATCGAAGGTTCTCTTCTGGTTTGTAAAAACCATCTGTGGGTCAGCCAGAATAGTTTAACATGCCAACGCACTGCTTCGCTAAAAAAGTGTCTCATAGATTTCGTATAGTCTGGGATATTGTAACACTTACAAATCTTTCCTCAGTTCAAATTTCCTATCCTGGAATAGAAGAATTATAGGTAGTTTCATTTTTAATTAGTTCTTTCTTCGGAAGCTACAAATACTCACGACTGTTCTTCCCATGTGGAATTCGTACTGCATCGCAATTTCAACTTCTTTAGCATAATCGCTAACGTTGTAATTATCGCATATTCTTCTAATGGTTTGCCTGCTGTTGTCCTCATATCCAGGAGTGGTTGAAATAGTTTTGATAAAGAAATCTGCTGGACTGAAAGTGCTTGGGCATTCATAACCCATCCTGAAAATATAATGAAAAATCAATCAGAACAGCACTCACCCCTTTACACTCGAATTCAGTTATCTATGGACCATTATCAAAGATTTACCTCTTGAAGAAATCCAGTGCATATCCAGTAGATCCCATGTAGGCTATCCTTCCTTCTGCCACCAGAATGAGCTGATTGAACATCGCAAATATATCTGTAGAGGGCTGATGTATGGTGCAGACAATTGTTTTACCCTCTGCAGCCATTTTCTTCATGATCGTCACCAGCTTTTGAGCGGAATACGAGTCCAACCCTGTAGTTGGTTCATCGCAGAATAAAATTGCTGGCTCTATCAGAAGCTATAAAGAGATCATGATAATGAACTGAATCATCCAAGAACCACATCGAATTCACTTACTTCAGTTGCGAATGCTAGTCTCTTCTTCTCACCACCTGATAGACCTTTATTTCGATCTATACCTCCGATTTTGCTGTGCAGACATTTGAGTAGGCCCAGGGGTCCTAGAATGTCATATATTTGGTTCGTCCTCTGACTAGAAGACATTCGTCTGTCTAGTTTCAAATTCGCCTTCAAGAAAATATGTCATCAGTTTTCAATCCTTCAGAGGTATAACAGACTCTACTGAGAAAACTTGAAGATTATGCTTGTTATTCGATTCCAAAGTTAAGTATCGAATGTGAAAAACTCCACTCACCATAATATTCATGTGTTCCCAAACTGTCAGATATGGCAAGAATAAATCGTCTTGATGCATATACCCGCTTATATGTCTCATGTAATCTCCAATTTCTCTACCATTTATCAAAATATCGCCTTCGATTTGGACATCAGCTTGAATAATAGTCAGTAATAGTGAATTAGAATTATATCCTTTTCGAAAAATATCACGTCATGTGATAATATCGATCAATTCATGCATGGATAATTGGTATTGAATTCCCAACCAGCAGTTTTCCCAATTTCGAAACCTTATTTTGGTCTCAGGTAGGTTGAATTATCACAGAGTTGTACGTCAATATCAAATTTGACAAAAATGTTCAAAAAGTATTTTTTTATGTTCTGGCTCTCACGAAAAGGGATATCCTGTAATGTTCAGAGAATATCGTGAGAAACAAGAGAAAGAAGATAGGAAGACGAATTGCCCTTTTATGGACAGAATCCAATAGTTTCAGGATAATATGTTTAGGTGCCGAACTCCAAATATGGGAACAGTATTCCAGGACAGATCGGATCTGTGCCTTATAGATCATAAGCAGCTGACTGGGAGTGAAATAGCTCTTGGCTCGAAACAGAAATCCAAGTTTGTGGGATGCACTTTTGGCAATGGACGTCACGTGTTTTTCCCAAGAAAGGTTATTGCTGATAGTAACACCAAGCATCGAAATGGATGACCTCAATGGTATGGTTACTCCTGACTGAATTATGTTGGGCACAGTGAGATCGGTGAGAAGCTGTGTATAGGACATGAAGTTGCTTCCAACAAATCGTTGATGTGTACTTGATATAGTGTTGGTGCTAAAATTGATCTCTGCGGAACACCAGCATTTATGAGTAGAGGATCAGATGAAACTCCATCGACCACTACATGGAGAGACCTGTTTGAGAGAAAACTAGCAAGCAGAGAACACAGCTGGGGAGGCAAACCATAAGATGGAAGCTTGGCAAGGAGTCCCTGGTGCCAAATTCGATCAAATGCCTTGGAAATATCTAATGCCACGGCTAAAGTTTCCCCATATTTTTCATTAGATATAGCTGCCAAAAATGTGAGACGTAAGCGAGCAGGTCACCAGTTGATCTCTGATGACGGAAGCCATATTGCCTATCGTTGACAATTCCTGAGTGTTCCAGATATTCCATGAGCTCGATGTTGATGACCTTTTGAAATAATTGATAGCAGTGCGATAGGTCTGTAGTTTATAGGTGAGGTCTTTTTGTCTTTTTTGGGGACTGGTTGTACTCTTGCAGTTTTCCAGTTGGACGACCGAAATATACTTACCTTGTAACCATGCCAACCATAAGAAAACCAGTCACTTGAGTGAAAAAACATTACTCTGATCTGAAAACACCATAGACCTATCGCCGATGATGAAGTAAATACTAGCAAGTTTGGGTGGAAAAGTTGGTGGTGGAAAAAAGGTATATGAATTATGTCTATAGCATCCTGAAGTATCTATAGCTTACCTGTAGTCCTGTATGCTAATGAAGACATGAGCGTACTTTTTCCAGCACCACTAAAAGAAAGTCAATGAATAAGCATACGGAAATGAGATTCAGAATAAATAATCAAAAATTATAAAATGGCCTCTGTTTATATGTTGGTTACTGATTCCTGATTATGCTCACCTTGAACCCATCAGGGCCACTAAGCTTCCAGGTTTTATAACACCATTAACTGAAAGAAAATCAATAATTATTGCAATATAATTCATCGACATCAAGAACCAAGTATTCAACACTCTCACCCCACATCCTCATATCTATGCTTTTTTGATTTGGTTCTCCCTTTTTTTCATTTTCGAGATATAACATGATATAACTGGATAACACTAACCTGCATTGATTATTCGTTTGAGTCGTATTTTTCCTTGTGTTTTGGATCTCGCATACACTGAAAGGTTGTCCCATGCCAAAGTTACTCCTTCATCAGTGGGTGACCATCTTGAGTAGGTCCTTTTGCGCTTCTTGGGACTGTGCAATAATAGTGAATTCCCAGAGTCATCCTAGGTGAAAGCATGAATAATTGATGAAGTAATTTCACTCACTTCATCAATTGATGAAACAGAGAAATGCAGTCATTTTTACTTTTGCGTATAAGTATGGAGTGGAAGCGAAAAAATCATTCATGCACTGAATATTCCACAATTTGAGTAAGCTCTCTAGATCTGATAGTTGAAAGTACTTTGAAGCTGTGGTAATAATACATTTATTATAAGAATGGAGACAGCAAAAAATCTCTGAACGAAAGATGAAATGCTCAATCATTTTCCTTTCGAGTTACCATGTTTATCAAAGATTTGTATTGAATTAAATACCAACCGATATTCCATTGGAATCAAACACACCCATTCGGTAATTTTCTTCACAATTTTCCACACTCATTCCTGAACTATTCAGTATCAAACACTTCAGCTAAAGTAACAACTGAGTTCACAAGGCCACATAACTTTTCGATATCACGCCCGCTCTAAACTATAGGTAAATATTGTGCCACACTATTTGAAGAACAATGCGATACTAGTATTTTGATAAGACACAGAAACCCCAACAGTTCGTTGACTAGGAGATTATTACCCGTAATATTCCGGAACAATGAAATTCGAAACAATTTCCCCTTCTTCATTCATTATGTGGAATGGATCGCATTTAATTGGATCAATGTGGAAATCAATATTCCGATTTGCTTCAAGCATCACTGAACAATTTTTTCTAAATAACATCAATATCAGTAATATTATATCTACCTATTTCTACTCTATGTTTGATCTGAGCATAGACATGTTCATACTTTCAGATATCGAATATATTTGTTCATCTAGGAAATCATTCACGTACAGTAGTTGGTATGGAGTACCTCAAGGTTCAATTCCAGTTTCATTGTTGATAAAAATAGTGTTACATAGATATTGAATGGAACTTCAGGATATATATGCCATTTTCGGACAAAAGTACTTTCTGGTTGAGCTCAATATTGAGATTATTCTGGTGAATTTTCAGAGAGTCTATAAAGGCATACTATCATTTTAGAGACCAGCATATACTAGTAGGTTCATAATTTTCGAACCAATAAAATGAGGCAATATACTGAAAAACCCTAAGAGTCATAAAATTACATCTTGTGTGGTTCAAGTAGAGAAAATATACATATCATTGTAGCAGAAATACTTTTTCAGGGATCGTTTTTGAATATCGGGAAACCTGAAAAACGATTCTCAAATGTGTCACTTGACTAACCATAAGGCAGCAAATTTTGAAAATTCATTAGGTACGAATGGCTGAGGAATGGGTGTTATTCATACGAAAATATTATTAACAATTCAGATTAAAGCCCCTGTGCAATTTGATCGAAATTGTTGAATGAAAAATCATGTTCTGTCGGTTTCTAAAAACATTTCTGAATATTTGTCATTCTCGAAATATATTGAATTAGTCGGATAATAGAAGCATTCTTATAATTATTGAGGTTATGAGAAAAAAATAATCCGATATATTTATCATGCATATATTTTTTCTACAATTTATTCTGGATCACATCATACGATTTCTCATTGGATTATCAATTATGAAATGAATGAGATAATTGAATAAAATACTTTTTTAGAAGGTAAAATATTACATCTCAATAGATTGTATCACTTGATATTCATCCTATCAATGGACTATAAATCACGTTTTCTGATGGTGGTTAAAATTGAATATCTCAATATGGTGAGTGGTCCATTCAACATTGAAGAAATAATGCTTCACTGTAAGCTGCATACAAACATTAGAAAAAATATTAATATTACGAAATCCATCAGGAGAGAACTTGAAACTAAATGAACAAAGTTCACATCGGTATATTACGCGAATATTTTGACATACGAGAATAGTATACTAATTACTAAATAAAACAATTAACCAGAAAATTTAAGAAAAACATGATAGCTCAATTCGAATGTAAGTTATTATGAATACAAAGATCAGAAAATTGATCAATTCGGAGAAATCAAAAAATTCTGCAACAGAATTATTATTTGAAATTATCATCGGACTCATCAGAGCGATTTGCGTAATAAGAGTCGTCGATCCAGATATGTAATTCGAGGAACTTCCTTCATATAATCCTTCTCAACTAATTATTCGTCTTCTGCAACAGTGCAAGAAATGCGATTAGTCGAAAAGCAACAATCAATCCAAAAAGGGATACTATATCAGGTAATAGATTTTCTTCCATGAAGTTGAATACTTCCAACACTACTCTACCATTCGGAGGACAAGTAGAGTTTCCAACTGGGCAGTTGATCTCTTCTATGTCTACCCATTGGTTGATCATCAGCGCTTCATTGCCATACCTGAACCAGGAAAGGTAGGACAGCCATTTGAGGTACACCGGAATCGAACTAAAAAAAATATTATTGAATACATACCTATTCAACAAAATGTTTTCTCAATTTGAATACATGCTTCTGTGATAAAATGTTCAGAACTGATCTAATTATATATTATCTCTTATTCACTTGACCTTCAGATTTTTTTCAGATATTCTCCATTAGAAACAGACTCACTTGATGTTGAGGAAGAATCCACCGAACAGAAGGAACGGGATAATCAATGGGGGGCCGAGAGATAATGCCATCGAAGTAGTGGTTGAAGCACATGAAATCATGTATCCTGGAAAGCTGAGATTATAGCGTCGCCAACTAGGAGTTCAAGGATAAAACTCACCAAAGCTCGTAGCCACATTTGCTACCAAAATTATTATAGCGCACGCCACAAAAAATCTACTGAGATCACTATTGAGTCCGATCAGGAAGTAGCAGATAGATGTGAAAAGGAACGGCATCAAGATGAAGAATGGTAATTCTGCTAGGGTCTTGCTCAAGAAATAAACGTCAGTCCTGTACATACCGTTTCTATGTTCGCGAAGAAAAACGGGAAGTTCTGAACAGAAAACCTGAAATAAATCATCGTGATATACGAAAGATGATAAATAGCAGATTCTTATTTTCAACATACATTTATCACGGCGAAGACGTTTTGAAAAGTCATGTTTGTCAGGAATATAAACAGTACCCCATTAATGTTCATAACACCATTCTGATCGATCTCTTGGCCATAATAGATAGCTGCTATCGCCAACGCTACCATCTGGAAATACGTTAAATCAGTATAAATGTAACCGTATAAGAAACTTTTTGGGTAATTGATAATTGATCTTATCATCTTACTGTTGTCTGTAATAGTCTGACTTTGACCAGCATCTGGTTTTTCATAATACTGATCCAAGATCTCCATAATACTGCACGAAATTGGGTGAACCAAGAAGCCTTGTATGGAGAGTTGGAATCACCGTTGGACCATATATCGATATTATCACCATCTTGATTTGTTTTCTGAAAGAGTGAGGTAGGTACTTATAGTTATGATTGATGTGATTGATACCTATGAAGACGCATCTGGATAGAATCCAGGACCCTCAGAGTATGTTTGGAAATTAGTACCTATAAAGATTAGGACGGGTAAGTCATCTGACAATGTGAGGAATCACAATAGCGTAAAAGGTCGCGATAAAAGTGTGGTGTGAAGTCACCCTTCATTACCATATCTATCTCTATATTTCATTCATTATTATGATTGAGGGCAGCGTGACTTGTAACTGCTTATGTATCAGAATATCTGGAGAAGCCTGTGTATCAACTAGGACATTTACATTATCACCAACCTCCGTTGATGATTCCAATGCCGTTTTGATCCCAGAATCTGATTGTTCGAAGGCATTGCAAACCATGGCTACCGCTTGTCTGCAGGATTCTTCCCTACCAGGTACGATAGCCAGTAGCTGGATGAAATAATCAGCGGGATTGAAGTTCTTTGGACATGGTGCATTTATACTGAAAATAAGTATAGATTTATTGTAGTCAGAGAATCAATCCATTCGGATATTGACATGGTGACGGTATCGTCGGTATCCATTAAAAATTGAATGAAATGAGATGAAGAGTCCAATATCGTATTATGAGAACAAACAACATAACACAAACATAGTTGACATGAACATTTTTTGAGTCAGATGAAGCTTAGATATCCTTACACTGAGTAGAGATGATTCTTCTTCATCTCTTTGGTTCATAATAAGGTAGGTATTATAACTGTGGGATAGGCATACGTTTTCAAGTAGCCTCAATAGCCAACGCGTTCAAAGCGCGAATTCTCAAGCTGCTAGCCATTTTCCCTTACTTTCTGTTAGATGTTTGAATTATTGGATCGAATTTCAATGTAATAGTGAATAATTAATGGAATCAATGATTTAGATGAATAATATCATGATATATAAGTTGATTGAATTAATTATCGAGTTTTCCTGACTAGGAACTATGTTTTTAGAAAAAATCTTGTATGTTATTTCGAGCGCAAAAGTATTTTGCTGCTCTCAGATAACTAACTACCTTTTTGGAGCGTCAATATATCACATTGCGTTCTTAATACACAAATAGCTATCTTGGTTCGAAACTGCTTAGGTGAAATTTCGCAATGGAAAGCCTTATAGTCAACACAATAGTGTATTATGACAAGTTCTATAAGACCATTTTGTCATACGCGTTGTTTGGAGTACGACGAGCGAAGCGAGTAGCACTCCAAGTGAACAAGTGCGACAACGTGTCTTATAAAACGTGTGTCATATACAATTTTTTCTTTATTGCATTTATTCGAAGTCTTCCACTGACAGAAATGAATAACAGAAACATCTCCGATTAGTAACAATGATATGACATTGAAATATTTAAAATCTGACGCACGAGCGTAATGCCCAGTTTACTGTTGAGTGATTTTGATTCTTGCGATACCAGCGGTGAACAATGTAATGTTGTTATTGTTTTTATTGGTCAATTTGAATCAAACCATGGCTGAAGGACCTCGGTCAATGGCCAGTTGAGTATTATTTTCATTCAATTCAAAGATTCAAAGAGTATGTACAATATACTGACGCTATCAAATTTTATATTTTATATTTTGCCACCAAAAGACTGAAAGAAGGTACCTAAGCGCTTATGGCTTGAATTGTACCTTATTTCATCTCGTGGCGGCATATTACTTTTTTTATTTATTTATTTATTTGTCCACACAAGCCAATGGCCTATTTACATGGATCAACTCATACGAATATAAATATAATACAATTTAATAATTGAAGTAGGTACTTTTTCATCACTTCTTATACCATTATCAGAACTGTAGGTTACATTTAAGAAAGAAGAATATATATATATATATATATATATATATATATATATATATATATATATATATATATATATATATATGAAAATGGAAATAGTAATGTATTCCAGTCATTAATTCAATATATTTGGAAATGAATAAATGAGTTTAATGAAATGAAAATGAAAAGAAGGTGATAAATTTGTTGAAAAGTAATTCATGGTGTGAGGTTTATTATTTGATTGAGGATTAATCTATAAAAGGCAGTATGGGACAGAGTCCAATCCAAGTTCAACATTTCATGAAAATTGTTTGCTAGTCGCAAAATAGTTGCTAATGGAGATCTGTAACCTGAGATGTATACCGAAATATTGAATGGTATTGTATGACGAATTCGACGAGACGGTACATTAAAAGGAATCAATGACAAAATATCAGGTGAGTTTATATTATTATTTATAACCTTATATAAAAACATCATTGCTGCCAAATTTCTTCTCTGTTCTAATGCCAAAATCTTAAATTCATTCCGTAATTGAGTTGTACGTACTGAATCGTAGTTAGGCCATACACATTACAGGGTATTTTGTCGACAACAAATAGTTTCGTGATTCGTTCGTATAGTATCGGAGAATTTTCAGAAAAAGCTGGTATATGTTCGTTGAAATAAGATTATCCTTAAATTCACATACAATATACTTTATTACTCACTTTCCTTAGTATGTATTATTTTGTAGAATGGTCATAATTAACACATTGTTTCCAATTACGAACTGTTTTATTGATTCTTTATATTTTTGTGAAATGAGTATGGTTTTTCAATGACAGAGGTAGAACATTATACAGTTTAGGTCCAAAATAAAAAATTGTTCTTTGCGTATGACCCTTTCTAAACATTGGAACATATATGTGAAGATTTTGCCTACTCCTGGTGTTATTACTTTTAGTCATGTAGAATGAGGACTTATTAGTATACATCCAGAAAAGACTTAATGAAGTTCATTTATTTTTATTATCATTATTGAATCAAACCACATTCTGAATTGAAATTTACCAATAAAAATATTGAGTTTTTCCTGCTAGCATCACCAAATCCAAAACCGCTTAGGAGTAAGCTGATGGGCCCAAATCTCCTGACTTTCATTTGACAGTTCGGTTTCACCAACCTCCGAATAATAAAAAACGCGTATCGAAACAGAGAGGCTATTTCGATACGTATTTGCATATCATAAATCATAATTACTCCATTATAGAACGTACCAAAACAGAAAAACAATAACACAAACCTCTTGAAGAACCCATCCGCTTCCCCGGGAGTACCCATAAACGCCACCGCACCCTCGCTCATCAACAACACCCTGTCGAACATGGCGTACAGCTCGGAGCTGGGCTGGTGGATGGTACAAACGACGGTTTTGCCACCCTTCGCCATCGTCTTAAGCACCTGCACCACGTTGAGAGCCATGAAGGAGTCGAGGCCACTAGTTGGCTCGTCACAAAACATCAACGAGGGGTTCGTAAGGACCTCCGCGGCAAAGGCTAGCCTCTTTTTCTCGCCCCCCGAGAGGCCTCCTGAACCTGGCTGGGCTATCTGGGTGTTGGCGCACTTCCCCAATGCCAACTAGGGTGAAAAAATAGAAAAAACTGGGTCCAAATTGGATACCTTCAACTCTTCGCGGCACAACGGTTCCAAATTTCATCATGACCTACTGACACAGGAACTTTTTTTAGGAATTTTCGACAATAGCTATGGAAATGGTGTTCTTAGAGGACTGAAAAACACCTCAGATGATTGTTTCTTTCACAAAACGTATTTAAATTTGGTTTTCTGGGTGGTACCACAATTGTACCACTGTGACATATCGACAACTTTTAACAAAAACATACTCAAATTAAATGAAATAAATTAAAACAATTGCTTTTGGTTTAAAAAAAAAGTGGCACTTTGCCTATCTGGCATTGCCATGGACTTCGAACTTGATGTTCTTTTGTACTGCAAACCCCACATCGTGCCTCTTCCCACGAACCGTCTTGTGATCTGGAGAATGTAGTCGAATATCGTTAGTTACAAATGGTTTGTGGCCTTTTATTCACTTTCAAAAAAAAAAGGTCTTCTAGATTCATTAGAAGTTCAGGTATACAACTTCCTGTATTTGACTTTCCTCGTCGGAATCATCATATTCGTTCTGATCAACCGATTTATCATCAGATGGAATATCATCAAAAATTGTATCAAAGCATTTATTGATTTCATTTTTAAATTCATCCACTGTCATATCCACTGATGTGAAAGGTAAATTCTCAGTGTTGTGATCCATAGCAACTGCAGAGGTGAAAATCAATATAGATATTAGACAGATTCAGATGCTTTGAAAAATTTACCAAGTGGCATGGTGGTACCTACTGATGAGGGACTCGATTATTTTTAACAATCAAACAAATATTCTGATGAAATATGAATTCTGAATCGAATAAACTCTAAATTTATCACTATACTTCACAAAATAAACCAATTGGAAACTTCCAAACAATGTCCATAAACAGAAACAACAAATAAAGAACAGGTGATTCAACACGGCCCATTAGTTGATATATGTTGCCATATTGAAGTTGAAATTTGAAATTCTGGAAAACATCGCCATCTATTATTACTCATATTATAACAACCTCATAAAGCTTCCAAATAAGTGAATCGCCTAAACTAAGTGGTACCTCTAGAGCACCACCATGTCGATTAGGCATTATATCAGGTGGTACAATGCATGTACCACTGAACCGGAAAGAGTTAATAGGAAACAGCAATTTCTGAAGGAATTGGAGATAAACTAGTACAAGATGAGAAGTAACAAGATTTGGAAACGATCCTTCGCACACTGTGCTATCTGGATGTTGGCGCACTCCCCCAATGCCAACTAGGGTAAAAAAATAGAAGAAACTGGGTCCAAATTGGACAACTTTGATAGGAAACACAAGATGAGAAATAACAATATTTGGAAACTATATACCCTTTGCACAGTGTGCAAGGAGGTTTTCAAAAATGTTTTGACGATACCGTAAATTTATCCATTAACTAAAAAAATTTCATGAATTTGGTTTCAACAAATTGGAAGGATCCTTTTCGTTTATGTTGCTTATAACAATGGCAGATTATCGGGGATAACTTTACTAGATCGGGTCTGACTAAATCACTCGAGATGACCTGTCCTGATTTAGTCAGAACATTTCTTATAAAAGTGGCTATTATGAAGTGTCATTAATTTAGATACGTTCATTCCTTCAAATAACGCCAGAAATAATAAGGACAAATAATGAATTCGGAATTTATGATATACGAGAAATCCCAGTAATTTCATCAATCTTATATCAGTTTAGTACCTCCAGAAAAACCAGAGCTTATGATGTTATATGGTGAATCTGGAATTTTTACTTTGTTTTAGTCTCACCTCTGATAATACTTCTTCCACTCTCTTCAATCGCTGCTCATACTTTATATTTCGATCCATTCGTACAAGCGCCTAAAAAATAAATAATCACAGTCATTTCAGTCACGTGTTGTATGCAATATTTCTTACAATTGTCAAAAAGGAATACTTCTATTTTCTGAATGAATAGATTCAATATACTGAACTATTTTGATATGAAAAAATAACTCTCTTTGGTCACTCAAAAAAGGTATACCTACATAATTACACACATACATATTTCATGGAAATAGACCTCAATTCAAATCTGAAACCATTAATGTAAAAAAATACAGGATTCAGAATACAGATCGTAAATTCGGAAACGCAATTGTATACAAGATGTACCATAAAGTAACTAAGATACATTTGACGAGGTCTATTCAAAAGTGACAAGAAAATCTGTTTGATTCAATAGGCCCACCTGGAATATCAAGTGCTCCTTAACTGTCAATGTTTCTATGAATAAATCGTCTTGCTGTACATATGCCGAGACTTTCGTCAAAGATTTCGAATTGATAGGAATGCCATTGACACATTTAGTTCCCGTGACAATAAGATTTCTAGTTGGTCTGAAGGTTAAGGCATTCAACAATGTGGTTTTCCCAGAACCACTAGATCCCAGCACAGCCAAGAGTTCACCAGGATACGCAATTCCGTTCACTAAAAAATCAAGACTATTATACAGATAATTCAATTATCGAAAATTTTTCATGAATAATCCAATCTGAGATATTGTGGGCGTTGTCGATGGAAATGGAAACTTAGATATGATAATATGACATCATTCCTGAATAAATCACTTTTTCTTGAAGCAATATACCACATTTTCCTTCTGTGAAATATATTTTGACACGAAACAGAAAACCAAACCAATTTTTGCCCCCTCCCCTTAAGAGGAAGGTGAATCAGCTACCATTTTTGAGGATATGTTTCTTCTTCGAATTGTCTACCACTGTTTTCGGCCCAAAGCACCAGTACTTTCTACGAGTGCTTTCTTGACCGCTGGTAAAGACATTCAAATTATTCCAAGTGTATGTTATTCTTTCGTGGACTGGAACAATTTTAACTGTGGATCCAGAATCAGTGCCGTATATGGGTACCCTGACTGAATTCGCTGATGATGAAGACTCTGAAGAAATATCATCCTGAAAGAAAAAGGATTAACAATATATTACCAGAAGTATGCATAGATTTGAGTGCTTGTGACGCTACATATTCATTTTTCCCCCTACAATCTACAATCAATCTTATCAGAAGACTTTTTCGTAGAATCCAAACTGAAAACTATCAGTCTGAACTTGATAGTATCAACAGAAACATTCCACTTCAATGAGGTTGAAAGAGTGTTTTCACAAGATACAATGATATTAGGAGACTTTGGGGCTATAGAGATACATATGATCATGATGATGAATACATGAAGAAACGACTCTCAAGCTATCTCAGTATATTGTATAGACGGCTTGATAAATATGTATCCTCGTATGAATCATACTTTCGAATAAAATTTCAACGAGAGATATAAATATATATTGTCTTTTCGACACGTATCTTACGATTTATGTTTATGGAATGAGAGTTTTGATCTAAAAAATCCTTCTATGGAATAAACATCAACAATCATCAAGCAATATAACTGATTCAATTTCTCCCTTCTTGTACAGGGTGGCCAGATAAGAATGCAAAGTGCAGTATCTCTGAAACTATTCGTCTAAGAGACTTGCCGTACAAAATGTATTACTAAAGTTACCAAAAGAAAATCCTGGAAATTATTTTCATGTTTCCAAGATGACCGCCAGGGGGCGTAACCGCCATCTAAAACTTTTGAAATGAATTTTTGACGAAATACGCCTAGTAAACGTACCAATAAAATATAAACCTTTTAAAGTTGAGCTTTATTCGAGTAATTTTTGCTCGACACTTTCTGACGTATCTATTGAAAGGAAGTGGTGGGGGGTGGTCCAATGTTTTTTTAAATAAACAGCTGTAACTCCTGAACGACTGAACGGATTTCAACAAACTTGGCATAGTTGGAAAGCGCTTTCATTGGTCTATCAAATGCATCTCATTTGTAATGTGTCTGATTTTGAGTGATGCCACTAGAGCGCGTTTTTTGACATAATAACAAAAAATTGCAAAATTGTCTCACAAATCAAATGCAATAATATGACTTTTTTTTATGAAAATGTAGTGGAATGATACCTCAATGGGCTAGTGAAAACCGTATCTCGATATATACATTTTTCACCGCAAGTATCTTAGACGAATAGTTTCCGGGATACTGCACTTTGCATTCTTATATGGCCACCCTGTACAAGTGTCCCACTAGGTTGGGAAAGTACGATATTATGAGAGCCATGGACTAAATCAACATGTGAAAGATATCGAAGTAAATCAATGGAAAGTTTATTGATTCATTTCAATGATCTATGGCGGAATCTATATATCATTCATAATATTGCTGTTTCTTCCATATACCCGCGTAATAATAATCTTCCTACATATCATTACTTTACGAAACAAAATATTTTTCTTTTTTTTTATGTCAAGGTTGAGTTGAAAAACAGCACATGCTGATAATTCATCTTCTCAGCCCAGCGCCCTTCCACCCCATCGAAAATGGCTGGCCTGCGAAATTTATATTATTGAAATGCTTATGGTAAAATCCCCCCCCCCCCATTTTCAGTTGTAAGCTGAATGTTTTCTGTTGTTTTTTTTACTCACATAGTTCGAGGGGTGCAGCGGGTGAACGCCCCGATGTAGGCAACTGAAAATCAGCGAGCGTCGGATTATTTTACTGAAATCTTTGCTTTCCCACTACTATATCCGTCGTAAAGTTACGAAAAATTTTGCTAACTTATTTTCAACCTACACTAACTTCGCCACGTAAATTATGTAGCATCGTCGACATCTATATTACAAGTTTCAGTGGTCGATGGGCGTAAACTTATCACTACCAAAAAAGGTGCCACGGGCTCTTGGTAAATATATGAGACATTTGGTGCCAATCAAATAGTCAAAATGCACCACCCTTCGGGAAATCCGGTTTCGTGAACTGAGTGTTCTTGAATTCCCTGCGTTAACACATTACTATAATTGATCCTAACAGTATTCTAACTCACATTTTCTACTCGCAAAGTTGTTGATGCTTCAACACCCAGCAAAGGGCTTCTCTCGCCATCCATGTCCAACCTGCACAATACGTATTCCACGTTCACAGAAACTGGGAAGATTCTCAGATGTTGATTTAACAAACGTCTAGCGTAATGTACACATACATAATTATAAACTGATTACGAGAAGGCTCTGTTTGGATAGAAGATAAAGAAATATCCTTTCTGCTTTACTCTATTATTGTCTACAACTATATTGACTGAACTTATGTTGCGACTGTCATGTATACGGAAAGCAATCATAAAAATGCTTCGCAACTTGATATCTTTCAAGGTACTAAACACTTCATTAATCAGATCAAATTTCTCCCCATCTGTAGAGACTTATATTTACACCTAACAGATTGATCTATGCGGAAGGGAAACCATTTTAGGATAGGTACGCCTTCTGTGTTTGCCTGTTAAATTCGGCTTCATAACGGTTCCAAACACATTCATTGATGGGATTATTGCAGTATATTTGCACTATTTTGCAGTTTCACTATGATTTGTTTTTATCGGGAATCAATCGAAGCACATCAATTGACTTTTGACTCTCATTTTATCATTTTATCAATCGGTCATGTTACCAATAATTATGGTTTGTATTCAAACCGCGCGGAAGGAGGCCATTCTGTTAACTCAACTTTAGATTAACTCTTGAATTGTATATTTAATCCCTGTCTAATTATTCATGCAACTGCTTTCTCATCATTATTGGCTTACACAGAATCATAGATAATCTATGACAGAATAGTATGGATGCTGCATAACAAGGTTGCAATACAAATGAAAACATATTGGATTTTTTCATAGATCCTACTGCTCACGTAGATCCGGCATCCTGTAGTAATTTTTTGGTCTAGAGAGGGGTCTGCAAGAAAGTAGGTACTATGGTCACGTGGGACAACACATTTGTATGGTCAACAACTAAAACGACCAATCAATGGCTTAGTACTTTCAATTCCCCCGGACCTACAAAACAAGTGATCTGGATACCGGATCTAGCGTAAGCAATGAGATCTATGGATCTTTCCACGACCAGAAAGTATGATTTGAAAACAATTAGATATGATTATGACGGCGCCGCAAATCACATGGAAGAGTACCTAGACAGATTTGTATCAAATTTTTGTTATTTCATTTAATATGAACCGCAACTACTGCGAATCACTATATTGTGTATCATCAAAATCGAAAATTCAGATTATATCCAATAATCTAAGTAACCATCATATTGATCGGTATAAGAATGACATAAAGTGAAAAGTGAAAAATTGCATCGTGGAAATTTTAGTCGACGGTTAAGTATAGAACGACGAAACGTCAAGAGGGAGTCGAGAATGAGGCATGAAATATTTATTCCTCTCAGTGCATATTTCAGTACGAATTCCTCTCTTATTCTTGTAATTTTCGGCCAGTTCCTATAAATTCCTTCATTTCCTCCAACGTCGCTATAAACGTACTGTCGTGTTATATTTACATATGATTACTCTGACAATAATAATTTATGTCCACGGCAATTCACGTTATTTAGTTCGATCATGGAATATTAACTTTATGTGCCTTGTTATGAAATGAAAATGAATGATGAACATAATATTCATATTTTACACTCAGGAATAAAAATGTTATTTCTGACAGTGACATTATAAGCTTATATCGTCATAGTTACGATATCTATAATGAAGGTCATAACTCCCTTGGGATATTAAGGTTCAAAAACTCCCTCTTACCTTTTAAAGGTGAAAATGATACAAGAAATGCTTATAAACGTTTATATGTAATGAAAACTAAGACATATTTACCTTATTCACGTCATAACAAATAATAAATGTACAATTTTCAAATGTTCCCTGAAAATTACTTCCGCCGCTGGAAACAATTTCTTCTTTTTTATGGGTGGTGCTGTTGCTGTTCACTACAGTCGAGGTGCCTGCCTCTTCTGATGGCAAAGTAGACATCATACGCGCCGTTTTATTTCTCAATTCAATACTGTCCTCCAGATACCCCTCTGCCACCGTGGAACTTCTCCAACCTCCGTGTCTTTTTAAGTTTGTCATAGTTGCTCCTGCATTGGCTGAGTTGTACATTTATTTTGTCGGAAGCTCAAAAAAATGGTTTTGTACCTTCAGGACGCAAGGACATATATAGTCTCAATAAAGGCAAAGCAGAGAACTCTTTTTCATCCACAACTGTAAATTTCTTCGATACACCAGTTTTACTTTCCGGTACGTTCACTACCATAACAGTATCCCGGTCCTCTATATCTGCTATACTCATATTTAGAAGTTCCTGAGTTCTGCATCCTCCAAAATAACCCATAATTAAAACAACCTATAACAAATAAAACGAAATAAACAAACGAAAAAGAAAATTATGAGAAAAAATTGCCTTATGCAATAAATGAATTTCTTTAGGGGCGTCCTTTAGAAATTTGATGACATCTTTAGGAGATAAGACAGCAGACTTTTTCGGCTTATACCCCTTACTTTTCCGTTTCAAAAAAGCCTCTAGTTCGTTGAACTTGGTGATATCTCTTTTCTCATATATGGTCACCATCGATTTGAGCATTGACCATTTAGTCCATAACGAATTTGGGCTAAACGTTTCTGACTGCAACGAATAAATACAATTATTACCAAATCTACCAGAAAATACTGAAAATACTTTACCAGTTCTTGAAAATATGCCAGAAAGACAGTTTCGTTGGCATCTTTTGACATAACATTTCTCTGTGTCAGCCACTTCAGATATTAGTTGTATTCTTTTTGATATAGGGCTTCACTTTTCGATGGAAGTAATGATTGTCTTGCTTTTTCCGCTTTTTTTATAATATCCTCCATTATATCAGAAAAAGATCGTCGATTTGTGGTAAAAAATAAACACGTTTTTAACGGAAAAACATTGATTGATAAAGAAAGTTTGCTTATAAACATGTAACATAGCGACAACCTAGCAACAACCAACAATGCTACAATCAACGCTACCTAATTCAAATATACCAGAAAGGTTATGAATTTAAACATTTATTGCGTTCTAAATATGGACATATTGTTATGAAAATCGGTCAAAAATAAAATTATCTATGTACCACGGAAATTATAGAGCCTTAATAACCTCTGGCAATTGCTGTCCCTCGGGCCAGAGGCCCTCGGGACGCAAACTTTGCCATCGGTAATTAAGGCCCTCATAATTCCCTTAATACATAAATAACTATTTCATTTTATTAGGTATTTCGGAAATATTACATTCAGTACACTGGTCATGGAAAAAAATGTATATTATTCATGTTTCAATCGCTTGGTTCATTCATAATATTTTATAATAATCTTATCTATCTCGCAGACACTGTAGTAAGTTTTACAGAAATTGTTGACGCATTTTTTTGATTTGTAGCTGATTGGATTATCATTCGGAATCTTATCTTTATTGATTGGATTGAAGTTCCTGAAGGATCAGAGCTCAAATCATTACTTTTTCTACTACATGACAAAGACAAAGACAAAGACAAAGAAATTTATTAGTACTTCCAACTGGAGCCATCTTACGATGGATGTACACGTCACAAAGTAGCAATACAATATAAATCACAAGATAATAAAATATATAAATAACTTCGATAAAAGGATGTAAATACAATTCTGCAACTCATAAAACATTGAAAAATTCACATAATATCCTTCACTTTGCGATTACACAATTATGTTGTCAGAGATAAATTCTTCAACGGAGTAATAGCAATTTTCTACCAATATTTTTTTTACTGTTATTTTGAATTGTCTAGGTCTCATATTCCGTACATTTTCTGGTAGTTTGTTAAAGATTTTGATGCCTGCAAATCTAGGAGATTTTTCGTACAAACTCAGGTTGTGTTTTAGTACTGACAAGGAGTCAGCGTTTCTAGTTGGGTATTTATGATGATCTGAATTTTTCATGAATTCACTTATATTACTTTTAACGTAGATCAAGGTTTTGTATATATAAATACATGGCAAAGTTAATAATTTGTTCTGTGAAAATATAGGTTTACAGCTGTCTCTGTAATTTATACCAAATATCAGCCTCATCACTCGTTTCTGTTGAATAAATATTTTCCTGGAGTACACCGAGTCGCCCCAAAGAACAACATTATAAGTGAGGTGAGAGTATATCAGTGAGTAGTACACATCTAGAAGGATGCTTCTCTCAAGTGTTTTTTTCAGTTGTAAGATTGCATAGTAAGCTGAATTTATTTTTT
The DNA here is from genome assembly GCA_029955515.1 of Chrysomela aeneicollis. Classification (NCBI taxonomy): domain Eukaryota; kingdom Metazoa; phylum Arthropoda; class Insecta; order Coleoptera; family Chrysomelidae; genus Chrysomela; species Chrysomela aeneicollis. The sequence goes on from JARUHQ010000022.1 coordinate 8,448,653, forward strand.
TTGATACATGTTCAATATGGTTTTCCCAAGAAAGATAATGATCTAAGTGAACTCCCAAGAATTTTGTATGAGCTTTGTGTTCTATATCATCTATATAAATGGTCGGACTGTTTTGCCTACATTTAAAGTTCATGTAAATACTCTTATCAAGATTCAAAATAAGATCATTTTTTGTGCACCAATTTTTGAACGTTCGTATTATTTCCGAGGATACGACTTGCAGTTCCTCAGGGGACCGTGCTGAGAGCACTACTGAAGAGTCATCGGCGAACATTATCATAGAACAATTTTTAAGGTGTTCAGGTAAGTCATTAATAAAGATTATGAATAATAATGGTCCCAACACGGACCCTTGTGGAACACCAACCTCACAATCGAAAGTCTCTGATTTATGTTTTCCAATTTGTACATAATTCCTACTCATAGAGAGATAGGATTTCAATACCTCGAATATTTTTCCTCTTATTCCATAGGAATTAAGTTTTTCCAAGATAAAATTGATCTGCAGACTGTCAAATGCACGTGACAGATCAAAGAACAGTCCCGAAACGTATTTTCCCGAATCTAGATATTTGTAGATGTGGTCGAAAAATTCATAAGCTGCTCCTTCTGTTGATCTCCCCGATCGAAAACCGAATTGTTCCGGACATAGGACAGCATTATGATCAAGAAAGTCAATAATTTTGTTATAAAAAACTTTCGAATATTTTTGAAATTACATTCAATATAGTTATTTGCCTATAGTTTTGAGCGTTATCGCGATTTAACTTTTTATGGATTGGGATTATTTTTCCTATTTTTAATTCCTCAGGAAATTTTCCTTTTTCCACTGTCAAATTTATCAAGTAAGCTAATGGTTTTGCAATAATTTCCTTTACAGTTTTGACGATTTTTATACTAATTTGATCCTCACCTACACTTTTTTTATTTTTCATATTAGAAATGATATCTAGTATTTCACATTCTGTAACCTGATTGAAGTAGATACTTTGACATATATCACGATTGGATCTTGTACATTCATTCACCTCACTTCCTGATATTTTCGCCTTTGTTTTACATAGATTTTTGAAATGAGTTGCGAAACAATTTGCTACTTCTTTTGGCTCAGATATTTTTTCATCATTCAAGGTGAGTTCAATATTTGGCTTACATTGGTTTCTTCCTAGGTTATGATTAACAATGCTCCAGATTGTTATAGAGTATAGAAAAATGTCGTATAGAGATGTTCTGAAATGACGCCATCATCTGAATGGATGAAGGAGATAATGGAAAACTGATCACAAAAGTGAATTACATCATTATATCACAATTACGAAAAAAAAAACACCGTCTGAAAATATTATGGTTTGCGTTAGAAACTAAGAGATATTGAAGAAAAAGCATCTTTGAATTGTGTAGTTACATGTCTGGTTATCTTGAATCTTGAGGACTATATCGACATCTGTGAATGATCTTGCGTACCTTAATACTATCGGTATTTCAGTAGACTATATTCTCGTTTCAGCTCAAAGAAATCTGTTTAGCAGTCTTTCAGTATAGAGAACTGTAAGGAAGATAAAGATTCCTTCGGAATCATTTTTTAAGATCGTTGGTGATTTTTCTGTTTATTATATTATTTGGTCTGTTTTGAATGCTGATCATTATGATGTGTATGTTATTATATAAGACAAAGATGATGACAATATTGCTGTCAAGAACAACCTCTGTCAAGAACTCTTCCATAGCCTGGTTTTCTTAAACCCTATATTATAAATCACTTTACTTGAATCCAAGGGATATAGGGAGATTCCATACAAGCCAAAGAAATTCATTCTATAAATCTGGTAATTGACAATGCAAACGTTGACTGAAAAGAGCTGATCTTCTTTCGAAGCTATCTTTCATTACTCTTCTGTTGATCTCATAATAAATAACCGACGTGTTAGTAGCACAGAGGTATTGTACTTTCAATATGCCCAAGATAACTTCCTGTGGTCGGACTTTCAAATATCACAAAATTCTTTAAGTTTCCCGAAATGTTTATCTTCGTTTTCAGGAACAAGAATTTATTCAGTAGAAGTATATATAGTGATCAGCATGAATACCACACAAGACAAAAACGAAACCATTATGTACCTTTTGCGAAATGAAAAATTAGTGAGAATGCTCCAAATTGTTCAGCAATGAAGTTTTCCCACAGTAATTTGGAAAGCATTGAAGATATTTTTAATAGCCAACTCATTGAGTTCTTGGCACCTTGATGTTATTTCTAGCAAGGGATTATTCCATTTTGTTCACTTGATTGTAACTATCGAGAAAAAAATAAGGCTTATCATTATTATTATTATTGTTATAATCATGTTTTGCTATTATTTGCTGGCGGGTTATCGTTTAGATTCGTTTCTCAGTCTGATCAGATTATTGTAAACAATCAATTGATGTATTCAAGATGAATTCCTTGACAGAGCTGCTTGTTATCATTTTCATTATAACTCTTGGTAAGGCAACAATAATTATTATGGAGTGATGAGAAATTACCGGTATTTCCCAAATGACGTAATAAACTTCATAAACTCGTATCTCAGGTTGATTCTACAGATTTATTATCAAAATAATAACCATACAATATTATTCTTCATCCTGTAAGTGTAACTTTATATTTCAAATATAATATTATAGGTACCTATACATATTTTCATTATCGGTATTGATCACGAGAGAGGACAATTGACAGATTCTCGAAAACTTTTTGCTGAACAACATACACGAAAGTTTAAAGGAAAGTGTATTATTTTCCAGATCACCATGTGGGTGAACAATCTTTTGGTACTATAGTCGATCATTTCATCAGTTTCTTCACTTATTTATCACTATAATTTCATGTACTCATGACGTACTCTGGAACGTTTCCGTTTCATTTTCATAATTCCTATCATATACAATTTATAAAAATTTATAACCTTAAATTTGTTGTCATTCAAAAAAAACATGTACTTCGATTCATTCTACTATACCTAATTGGTAGGAAAGTAAATGAATCGAATTCAAGAAATGTTAAAAATAATCAATAAAACTCCTATTGAGTAGTTTGGACGACCATCAACATATAATTATAACTATTATGTAATAAAATTTTCCTTATTGCTTAGGTATCAAGGTCATTGGTGTGAACTCAGTTTTCTCTTAGGTGATGCTTCGTCACATATTGGTCAATCGAGCAGTTTTTTTGGTGATGATTTCAGCAAGGTAGATCGCGAAAAACGTCAAATTGGCGGGTAAGTCTGCATATATCAGAGCCACAGACTGGTATAGCGAATCTTCAATTTTCTGTGGCCTCAAACTATTACGTCATTGCCAGAAAAATACATTGATAATCAACCATTGAAATTCTATTTCAATACAAATGACTCAATATGAGACTCCAGTTTTCCTCGAACAGGAAATTCACGAAATAACTCGTAAATATTTGCCACTATAACCTTTCAATATGTTATCAGAAGTGCAAGTTTATAATTCGATTGATAACAAGAATATCTATAATAGCAATATTATTACAAATAATAAATGCATAATTTCTACGTGTTAACCAATTCACAATAATTCCAAACACACTTTGGGTGACAGAAACGAGTAGAAAAGAACTGCTTTCTTGACAAATACCAATGCAAAACAATGAATTAGAATAAGATTTTGCATTATTTGTACATTATCCAAAACGTTCCATGCTCTTAAATAAGAACTGAAATAACCAAATAACATCTTCACTTTCCCTTCAGTTGAATCATATTCGAATTTTCCTTGAGTGATTTTCATATGATTATAATCCAGGTGTAGATATATTCTCACGTATGAACATGTTTTAAAAACCTATACATAGTTGTTGGATGTGTGCAGATTTTTTTTTCATGAAACAGAGCTACCTGTTATATGAACAAAACTTGAACTTGGTGGACTATAATAATATGGATAATTTCATTCATTTATTTTTGAGAAATATTAAAAATACTGCTTCCTGTTTTTATTTTTGCGTCCAAATTGATCAATGACCTGATGAATATTGCCTCAACTTAGGCTCACTAAAATTAGACACGAAAGAATTATACAATTATGCACCTAACTAATTCATTAAATATTTATAGAGAACCAAGAAAGATATCATTCTGAAATTTTATTTACAGCCATTGCGTGATGTAATCTATTGTTATGAAATATTTTCAATACGCTGTCACTTCCGTTTCAACCGGAAATGACATTCAGTTAGGTGAATGACCCTGTATACAAATATATCAATTTTCAATCTTTTCTTCATGTTGACTCTTTGAACAGATGCATTTTACCAGCGTTTCCGGAAAACGGGAAATGGAGCGTTTTGAATGGGGAAAAACTTGCAGGACAATCAGTACCAGCCAGTACATCCTTGAAATTCGAATGTTTTAAAGGATACAAGTTGTCATCCTCGCCATATCTTGTCTGTGACAACAATTGGTCTGGACCTTTTCCAGAATGTCTAAGTGAGTTTTAAGATTCTATTCATCATAGGGTGGGAGTGAAATCATATATATAGAGAGAGAGAGAGAGAGAGAAAAAATTAGTATATATGAGGAAAATTGCCTATTAAAATAAATGCATCTATCCATCTCTCTCTCACACATTGCCCTTGTTATAGGTTAGTTTTCGTTGCACTCGTTATTGATAGCGCTTCAAATATTCTAGTTTGCATTGAAATTCAAGAAAATGTGAGTTGATCAGTTTTATATACCCAAGTATTTGAAATAGGAATACTTGTTGAGAAAAGGCACATCTTTCGAGAATTTCCAAAATTGTTGCTATAATGATCCGATTTAATTGAATGGTTTTTGTTTTCCGCAAGTGCATTCAACAGGATGGTAATATTTCCAAACATTTGATTTAATACTATTTGGTTTTCAATAATAATAATTGAATGTGAGTCATTAAATGAAATGACAGAGAGCTGGAAAGATGCAATAATTTCAATAGGCTTTTTTTCTCATATTCACAATTTTTTCCGATAGTTGTGATATGTCAATATCATCAGGGTACCAAAATAAAAGCAAATCCAAAATAAAAAATTCAGGTCCGTATTTGAAAAAATAAAGTTGATGATGGTGGGCCGAAGACAAAACGTCAGACTGCAAATGTGACAACGTCATCTTGTAGGAAAGAAAAAGTGGCAATGATGAACTGTCATTCATTTTGAAAATTTTCTTCTAATAACACCAGGAAAAAATCAAAACGATTTCACGAAATTTCAGTTTTTTTTCGGATATCTCCGGAAGTAGTGGGAAATTTCAAATTTTCTTGACAGCATTTCATTGAGCACAAAATTACGCAACTTTGCCACAATTCAACCGACCCTGTATCTCTCACGGTTTACGAGATCCCCATGTTACGCCTCGAATTTGGTCCACCCTGTACACAGTTCATCAAAATCTTGATATAAATCGCAATATTCATATGGAAAGACTAGAAATTATATGCAAGATACCTACTCTTCCAGACTATAGAAGCATACTTTCCCATTACAAGGTTCCTTATCGATTTCTTAAATAGCTTATGATCATTGATTGCTGTTATTTGTTTAGGTAAATGATTATATATCTGTCTTCTTCTATAGATTTGAGAATGCTTGGAATCATCTTCCTACGTGTTTGCCTTTTTGTTCCATTCAAGAACTTTTCTTTATGTTTGTGAATCAAGCATACAGTCCCTATAATGAAAAGTTCGAAAATTGTCAGTATTTTATTATTGCAGAAGATTGGCCTACACGAGTCACGCATCCTCAATTTGAATATTATTCTCACATGTCAAGACATTTCAACAGATACTTTCAGAGTTGAAATACGCCTTCAAACATACAGGGTGATCAACTTATATTCCGGAGTAAGATACCTCAGTGTATCTTGAGAGATACGAAAAAAAAAAAAGCTTCATGTGAAAGTTATAGATATACGCTATACCCGCATCTTTTGAAATAATTCTTCCATCTTCAGGGTGCTCCATAAAGTTACATGATATCGAGTTATCAATCAAATAATGCTAATAGTTCTGTATCTACTGAAACAAAATGATTTAGCTCGTTTACAGAAACTCCAAAATAGAGCTTAACACCAATAGGGATATGTTGATGAAACTAGAATGGTTACCAATTAATTATTATCTCCTCTATCAAACATTGATCTTGATTTTTACTTTTTTTAAATGTTAGTGACGAATATAAATATTTGTGTGTGTACAAATATGTTTATATGTACATATGGAAATGTGAATGAATATTTTTATTTATTTGTTTATGTGACTAAGATATGTGTATATATATATATGGATATGTGAATGAATATTTCATGATTTTTTTGTGACTGAGGTATAATGGTGGATTTATAAACTCAACTAAACTAAGAATTAAATTAACAACCAAGAATTAAGAAAGATGAATACAGGAAAATCCCATAGATGTTTTATAAACTTTCATCTGTCATTTAAATTAATAATACACAACTACGAAGATGGTCATCTTTCATCTTTTCAACTAAGAATTAACAATTATGAATTCAACGCATGCGCCTAAGGCATATTTGAACACAGAACCATTTCTTCGCTCTGATATTCAGGCACGGAACAATAAAAAAACCTAATTCTTGAATGATGTTTATAAACACCTTCTTAGTTGATGTAGTTGTTAATTATTAATTGCTAATGGAATTTTTAGTTTTGTTGAGTTTATAAATTCACCATAAAAGCCTATATGTATATGTATATCGATCTCATTGTAACCATTGCAATGACTTAAAAATGTATAAGTCGAATGGACTAAATAAAGGATTCATATAAATAATAGTTCGCTAATTCAACCATCAAAGTCTTAGTTTCAAAATTATAGAAATTACCATTGACGAACACTTAAATTGGATAAGAGCTTTTTATTAAATTTTTTATGTATTGAAGATTCACTTTTGACTATTATATTTATATTCATACTAAACAAGTGGAGTTCACTTATAATTGATCAACTTAGTAGAATTTAATGTTTGTTTACAGAAAACTGTCCCGCCCGTTATTCAACACAAACCACAATATTCACCTGCTTTGACAAAGACGGATATAAAATTAGTTGCAGTGAAGCCACTACCGGAACTTACTTGACTTATCAGTGCATCAATGACAGCTATGAAGTTGTGATGTCGAGAAGGAGGATAATTTATTGTGACAATGGTGCTTGGAACCATCCCGAACCAGAATGCCAGCCAGGTAATACAGGGTGGGGCGCCAAAAAGTAACCAAATTGAAAGTGGAAAAAACTTGAAAATATGTCTAAAATTTACTTGAATTGAATTACTAGCAACAGATATTTTATGTTCTCATGCTGAACACCAAAATGTGTGTGGGATGTGAGAGGAAACAATTGAATAGTTACGTCAAATAATGCATATCTGTGTACTTTACCCCCACACCGAATCTCACTTTTTTTAGTGCAAAATCAAAAAATGTACAAGAGTGAGACACTTTTGAGAAACACCCAGTATGTCCTCATTCAAATTTCTTAGTTGAAAAATCAACTAATCACTATTTTTTTCATCCAACCTATCGATTTTTAAATTTCCCAAACCGAATGAATTCTAATTTTCTCCTATGTCATTGCTCTTCAAGTTTGTGGAAAGAAGAATGTGAATGCCAAGCCACTATCCTTCAATACGGCATATGCCAAATTAAACGAGTACCCATGGGTAGCAGCTATTTTTTTTAAATTTAATTCTATATGGAGAAACTACTGCGGAGGTACCTTGATAACGCCTAGAATAGTATTGACTGGTGAGTAAGAGCTGTCGGATTCAAGACCATGCATTAACAAAAATTATTTTCAGCTGCTCATTGTGTTTCAAACGAAGGAATGGCTTTATCTAAAGATGAAGTAGAAGTTGCTGTTGGAAAACAATATCTGGAGTATGGTGACAGCAGAGACGTTAAAGCTCAATATCGCAAGGTAAGTAGGTATAGTGTTACGAACTGTGCTGCGTTCCCAGAATACCGGAAGTCATTATCCCGGCAGCTCGCGTCTAGGCTGTGATTTATGGCCTCGCGATAACATCGGTCGCCGACATACGTAATCAGAGGACAATAGCGGATACTCATAACCGTCGTAGTTTCTTTATTGAATATTCAAGATTTTGCTGGAATGAGTATTTTGTACCTATATAAAAGGAGCGCGGTGGCGCGAACAGCCAATTTTAGTTTGGAAAGAGTTCGGTTTAGAAAGAAAGCTAGTATTGTTATCATTAAGATTTATATAGCGAATATCGAAGTGATTTTATTAGGTGTTTATTGAGTTGTATTTCGAGTGTTTTAAATTAACGAACCTAGGGAGAAATATCGAAATAACGATAGTATAAAAATCACATATTGAATTACACTACTTATGCTGTTGTTTGTGATAATGCATGTAACTTATTTGTTATTTCAGTTATCATCGATTATACTGAATGACCGATATAATGCCGAAATGAGTAATTATCAACATGACATAGCGCTGCTTGTCGTTGAAGACAGCTTCACTTTGGGTCCAGAAGTCCAGCCTGCATGTTACAATGAACTTCCTTTACCCTCTGTTGGAAGCGTGGGAGAAGTTTGTACCATAATCACTAACGCATCATCGGAAAACATCCGCGAATTTTATTCTTCTTCCATCCAATCACTTTCCATGAGGAATATCCTTTATAATTTCATGAATTATTCCTAGCAGCCTTGGATTGGTTACAGTCGAATGAAAACTAGAGATGAAAGAAGAGTTACTTTCGCATTAAAGAACATGCAGACGAGTCAACATATAATATTTTCATTTGTTTCTCAGATAGCTGGATGGGGTATAACAGAAGAAGGTATACAGCCTGATCATCTAGTGACCCTGACGATCTATCATAAAGATCAGCCTAGTTGTGCCAACGAACTTCCTAGTAAATTTATGAAAAAATATTTCGTACATGGCAAGATATGTGCAGGATTTTTTCAACAAAACAAGAGTTTATGTAGAGGCGACAGCGGAAATGGGCTAGTTTTTCTCAACCCAGACGACAACAGGTGAGGAATTGAACAAGTATGGTAGGTAGTACCTACTCCAAACTCTTCAGACTCATCTTCATTTACTTACTGACTTCACCGATATCAACTGATTCAATTCAACTTACAAATGTTTGTTTTTTGTGAGTATCTCACTCATTTGTATGGATTGAAACCTATATGAAACAATTGATTCTAATATTTCTACGAGTATCGCATTTTCGTACGGTTTTCGAGAGAATGAATTATTCTAATTATAATATTCACACTTCGAAATATTTTTTAAAATGTAAATTAGTTATTCTACTATAACCTATAAGAGTGCCGTTGCAATATCCCACTAAACACATTCTTCATTAAAATCCTTACTTTTTTTCGAAAGGTACTACGTTCAAGGAATCGTTAGCATTGCACCACGTGCTTATAATGGTTTATGTAATTATTGGGATAATTTCCTACTGACTGATGTATCGGTGTATAACACGTGGATAGAAAAGCAGAGCACGATCAGAGAACACTGTACATTACCTCCCTACCCACAAAACGGCAGTTGGAAATTGGAAAACGGCATCCAAGGATCACCTGGTCAAACAGTACAAATTCCCACCACCATCGTCGTATTCACCTGTGACCCTGGCTACATTTTGGACAGTGTGGATTCCAAATACTACTGCGCATCTTCGAGATTCCCGACATGCAAAAGTAAGGAGCAAACCAGTGTTGGTCGACCCTTCAGAAGGGTTCTTACACGTTTTTTTTCCTTAGAGCTCTGCCCACTACTGTATTTCACTATCGATGCAACTATCGAATGCGTCGATGGAACAAACCAGAAGATATTCTGCCAAGATGCGGCTGAAGGATCATCTTTGAAATTCATTTGTCCTCGGAAGAGTGGTGATCAACAATCAGGCACTATCCGTTGCAACGATGGGAATTGGAATGGCACACATCCAGAATGCAGTGTTAAGATTTATTGATGATATTGTAACATATCATACTGTATTCATATCCCGGCAACATGCAGTCATTGTCAATATAATTGAATAAAGAGTTGTCAAAAATATCTAAACATATTTTTCCTTATTTAACTTTAAGCCTGCTTTATTAAGGGTATCTATGACTATTGGTGTTAGGTCTTCTAGTTTTTCTTTGAACTCTATATAAATCAAGATATCATCCATAGAACATTGCGTATTGTGAAATTTTTTTAGCAAGGAACTCATCACTTCTTGAAATACCTCTGGGGCTGAACAAATTCCGAATGGTAATCTCTCGGACATGGACTACAAAATGACAGGTTATTAGGAAAAATAACGAATGAAAGGTTATCAGAAGAAACCTAGCCATATACAACCGACCAGTGCTAACCTGTCAGAAGGACAAGTCTATGGAAATATTGATTTTGAAGTGTTACCAGTTCAGATGTTCAAAATATTCCTATAGAAACTAAAGAAACTCCTGAATCTGGACCCAATCTAACAATAACCAAATCAGGAAAAATTGTCAAACCCATCGAAAGACTTGATCTTTATTGTAATACTTTTATTATAAGGGGGATATGAAATGTGGTGATTTTGTTCAAAGCTATTTTTCATTGTTAGTAAAGCAATATTGGAACTAGATATGGAAATTTATATATAGGCAAATAATAGCAGTCGTACGAGTTCTGTTCAGAACCAATTACAGTTTCCCATGTTTGACAGCTAGATAAAATAGCAACCCGTTTCATTCAAATAATCATGGATAGATATCAAAGTTTGTATACTATTGGTTTATATTCGAAAAGAGCCCATAAAATCACATTTTTCTTGTCCATTTGAACTGCTTCCTATTCCAAAGTCTATAAAGTGTGGAAAAGGAAAATGGAAAAAATTCACATGTTTAAGAAGGCATTGTTATTTATCATTAGGAAGCTGTCAAAGAGCACATTTCGAATATATTCTACATTGATTATTTTTTTAGTTCGTTATATACTTAGCGTATGTTTTCAAAGTCAGTTCTTGCAGGAAAAAATAATACCATAGCATTTTCGAATGGAAAATGAAGTATTACTTTCTTGAAAATTCAGGGGTTGCAACTGTCATTCTGAGAGGACCTAAAACTCATGGATGAAATTCATGCAAATGTTTACATCTTCGAACTCGTGATCGTGATCGCATCGAGACAGGCTTTACTGGCTAGGCATTAGCCAGGAAAGTGGTGTTTTTCTGTTTTTTGAAATACCACTCAATTTGCTAGGTGCGAATCAACAATTATTGTGAATTAAACGCATATACACAGGGAAAATAAGTTGATAGACCATGATTTCAAATTCCATGAAGTAAATGATATGTTCATATTCAAAACTATTTCTAATATTAAATCAAATGCAATGGGTAGTGATTTTTTGAACATAAAACTAATTAAAATGTGCTGTCCACATATTATTCCATACATAACACATATTATCAATTTTTGCCTAATGAATGAGATTTTTCCATCTGTATGGAAGAGGGCACTTGTGAAGGTGTTGCCTAAAAAAACGAATCCATTGAGTTACAAAGATCTACGTGCTATAAGTATATTACCAACCTTATCTAAGCTACTTGAAAGAGCCATTGAAGAACAACTGAAAGAACATATTAACCATTTCTCCATACTGCCGAAAACTCAATCTGGATTTCGTAAAGGTTACAGCTGCGCAACGGCCCTGTTGCATATAGTTGATGATATTATAAGGTCCAGTAATCTGGGCGAAAATACTATACTAGTTCTTCTAGACTTCAGTAGAGCATTCGATACAATCAACCACAATTTAATGTTGTCAATATTGGGTTACATTGGAATATCTAATAGTGCAGTATCTTTAATCAGATCATTTCTCAATGACCGTCAACAAATCGTCTCTATTGATGGAAATCACTCACGATATTTAAATCTACGTTCTGGAGTTCCCCAAGGTTCTATTTTGGGACCCCTGCTATTCGCCATTTATACTTCGCAGTTCATGAAATGCCTTCAGTTTTGTAATATCCATCTGTATGCAGACGATACACAGTTGTATTATAGTTTTTCCTCAGACTTGGTAGATGATGCTTGCAATAGAATAAATAGTGACTTGAATTCATTTGTGGAGAAAGCCTCTGAACATTGTCTGATGATAAACAATAGTAAATCTAAAGTCATTGTTTTTGGTCCCAAGCGTACAAGAAATACTGTTCGATCCCACACTAACATAAAGATAAATGAAGAGCAACTGGAGGTAGTACATGAAGCAAAGAGCTTAGGGGTAATATTAGATGAAGACTTGAGATTTGAAAACCATGTAGCTCAACTTGTCAATCGTGCATATTATTCACTTAAAGTTATTTATGGCAACAAGAATTTTTTACCACCTAAAGTGAGGACAACATTATGTGAAGCCTTGGTGCTGTCCGTTTTCAATTATGCTGATGTATTGTATGGCCCATGTTTAACCGTTCAATTCAAACAAAAATTCCAAAAAGTTCAGAACTCGTGTCTACGATTTATTTTTGGTATCCGAAAGAGAGAGAGAATATCTCACAAATTGAAAGCTATCGGATGGTTAGACATGGGAAATAGGATGAAACTACATGCTGCCACTTTATTCCACAAAATAATCATGGAAAAAGAACCTCCTTACTTATATGAAAAAATTTCCTTCAGGACTGACGTGCATAATCTCAATATAAGGCACAAAGGCCGACTCACCCCTCCAATATTTCGTTTGGAGATTTTTAGAAGATGTTTCACGTACCAGATATATGCAATGTATAACGGCATTCCTGATTCGATCAAACAGAAAAATCTATATCGATTCAAAAATGATTTCACTGAATTTCTTTTGCGGTAACTGATTCTGACATTCAAACCACCTATCCCATCTCTATGTTAAGATCAACCCTAATCATAACTATCTGCGATTATATGGTTTAATTATTTTTTTTTTAAATTTTTTTATTTACCAATTGGAAATAAATGATCACTTTCATATTCTTTATAAGCGATTTGTTCAAGGTTGAGTGGAAGAGCAATTTCCATGGTGATTCGTCATTATTGAAATTGAACTCCGCCTTTAATTTTCTTCCAAAAATAAATATGTTATATATTTTATTATTAGTCAAATGACTGTACCGTTGAAAAGGAAGAAAATAATAAAGACGATATTATTATTATTATTATTATTATTATTATTATTATTATTATTATTATTATTATTATTATTATTATTATAAGGTATATTTGAACACCCAACCGTTTCTTTGCTCTGAATTTCAGATAACGGAATATTAAAAGACATAATTCTGAAATGATGTTAATAACTACCTCCTTAGTTGATGTAGTTGATTCGTATTCTAAAGGTGGATTTATGCAGCAACATTTAACAATTATCAAGTAAGATTTATCAATTAACAATTATCGATTAAGAAGTGGTGAAAATATTGGCATTTATGCATGCCAAATTAACAATTCATGAAGAAATAGTACGCAGGCGTACTTGGCACAACTGTCCCTGCCATAACCTCATATTTTATGTTTGTTGATCTTTCGGAAAGTAAATACAAAAATAACTTGATTATATTTCCTGATCTAGAAGAAACTGAGTCACTTTTTATCATAATGATGTTATTGACTGCGAGTTTTTTATGTTAAAACAGAAAAGGCATAAGAGGTGGTCTATCAAGCCTGTGAATAGACAGAGGAAAGAAAAGGGGCTTTTCAATAACTTGATCAAATCAATGTACTTGCAAGATTTGGAACCTTACCTTCTGCTACCATATGTCAAAACAAAGTTCGGGCCAATCTTATGCTTTCTCCTATGAATCATGGAGCCAATCAGCGATCATCTGCGTACTATTTGCGCAGTAGAAGGAAATTTGGTTCAATTAAAGTAACAAAGTTAAAAGTTGGCCATCTTCTTACTTGTTACTTTTAAATTGATAATTGTTAATTGTCTGCATAAACACATTCATTGAAAACAGGGAGATCAACTTATGATTGCTAATTGTTAATTGATAAATCTTACTCGATAATTGTTAAATGTTGCTGCATAAATCCACCTTTAGTTTAGTTGAGTGTTGAGTTTATAAATTCACCATTAGCGTTACTACTCAACAATCTGTTCAATCACCGATCCAAGTGAGCCTATACTCGACTTGAATGATGTTGAAAGTTGAAACTACAGTTTGTAGATGGCAGATCCAAAATCAGCAAATTTCCTTCACCACCACTGATTCGTCTCATACCATTAGGACGGTACATTTTCATTCAGGACAGAGCCGCAATAGTACGAATCAGATGATTTATCAAATCAATGAGCAACTTTTCTTTTTACAGTATCAGGTTAACATTTATTGACGAAAGTAGATGACTTGACAAATGCGAGTATATTATCGTCCAGGATTTTATTCGTCTAAGTGATATACAGGGTGGTTCATGACTAGCGCGACGGAGATTTATAGTGAAACGATACATTTTTTTGTTTTTGAGATTTTTGTCACTTCAGTAGTATGTATATAGATAAAGGCCGAGTTTTAGAATTATTTTGGGATATATAGGGTGTCCCTAAAAGTTGTGACAAAGTTTATCTATTTTTTCTGTATTTTATTGCATTTTCAAATTTTCCATGGAAAGGTGATTTCAACGATAAATTGCATAATTATACATTACAGCAACTGAAAAACTACATAATTATGCAAAAAGCTCCTAAAGACTGTAATTATTATATTCCAGCAGTGGTTGCTGCAAACTTAGAGTGGAATAATAGAAATCTCTGATGTAACATAATAGTACACATAATATAAAAGATTACCTACTGAAATAATCAAAAGTATTTTTACTTGTGGGGTGATATCATCAGTTTATTTCGAATGACTTGAACGAATATCTACAAATATCTATCATCCATGGGAGTCGGCTAAGGGGTTCAGGGGGGCAGGATGACTTTCCCCTGTGGAAACCCAACATCTATTATTGGGTACAATTATTTCGTTATTATAGGTGTGAACCTCCGTTTGAGAAAAAACTGAAAACTCGCCATCTGCACTAACTCGTTCCATACAATATCAATTTAGGGGCCAACATATTCATGAGTCCGCCTCTGGGCTCATACCAGACGATCATGCTAATTATTCTTGTTTTCTGGCGGGTTATCGTTGAGACTAGAGACTTGTTTCTCAGTCTTAGATTGTTGTAAACAATCAAGTGATGTGTATATGATGAATTATTTGCCAGAGCTGCTTGTTATTATTTTTATTATAAATCATGGTAAGAAAAATATATCAGTAATACGTTCATTATTATCTAGGTACTGTTTGTTGGTGAAAAATCACCGGTATTTCCCAAATGACGCAAACTTTGTTTCTCTTGGTTAATTGGTATCTTAGGTTAAATCTAAAGATTGATCAACAAAACAAGTAATCGAGAGCAAACATAATTTTTCATTCTATATAAGTGTAGGTTATTACATTACTTCAGTCCGATATTTTCGAAACATGAATATTTTCAAACTTCGGAGGAAAAGCTGTAGTTGAACTATTGTCAAAATCATTGACTTTTTGTGTAATAATCCATGGAAATTATTTGTGGTATTAGTTGGCATTATTATTAATTTATCAACTGATGACATACTCCACTGAGCAAGAAACATCACAGGGATATATTTTTGAAACATTATTTTTGTGTACTCATAACCATACTTTTGTGAAAAGATATTTTATGAGTTCCAATAACGCAATAACTAACATTTTCATGTCACCGCCATTTTCGTTCATCTCCCAAACACATCGCTGCTCTATTATAACTGACTGTACCAAAAACGTCGATGCGATCTTTTATGCACCAATTTTGAACGTCTAGTTCAATGTCTTCATATTTCATCTCCAGAAAGTATTGTCACCAATGGCATTAGAGCCGTTCTTTTTTTGTGACAATAATTCTTTATTGAGAAATATTTTTTTCGTTTGTGAAAGCAGGAAACAAGTTACTTGCATTTCAAATTATTCTGGCTCAAGGGTTGATTTAGGTTCACACTAATCGTTGGGAGATGTGAGTTATTGAAGAGTTTAATTCGAAACAATTCATTGTCTACTTCCAAATGATACAGTTTTGTTCACAAGTCACGAATGATTTATAATAGCAAAAATTATATTGTACCCATACTTCGAATATTTTCTATATGGGTACTATAGTGATAATATTTTGATAAGAAACGATAAATAATGACAAAAAACTAGTTTGAGAAATGTCAAGGATGAATGAATTTGGAAGACCATCAGAGTAATTGATCACGAACATTAGATATAATATGTTTATCTCTTGAAATAAGTGGTGAATGACTTCCACCTTCTTAATAAGTAATTTCACCTACTCTTGCTGAACATGTAGGAAATATATACCTAATCGATGAATTATTGTATTCTTCATCCCAGTATAACTAAACCCCTGATAGCCTACCAGAGCTGCCATTGGTGTTTACTTCATTATTTTTCTCAGGCGATGCTTTGGCACATCATGGTGAATCAAGCAGTTCTTTAGGCGAGGATTATAGCAAGGTAGATCGGGAAAAACGGCAAACCGGCGGGTAAGTCTGCATTTATAAATGTCACAGACAGGTATAGATGTCTTTATCTTTAGA
This sequence comes from Chrysomela aeneicollis, assembly GCA_029955515.1. Classification (NCBI taxonomy): domain Eukaryota; kingdom Metazoa; phylum Arthropoda; class Insecta; order Coleoptera; family Chrysomelidae; genus Chrysomela; species Chrysomela aeneicollis. The sequence goes on from JARUHQ010000022.1 coordinate 8,465,340, forward strand.
TGTCTGTGACCTCAAACCATCACGTCATTGACTCATTGCCAAAGACAAGCATTGATAATACGCTTTTGAAAAGTAGAATTTCATGGTAGGTAATATGAATATCACAATATGAGATTCCAGTTTCCTTCAATTAGGAAATTCACATAACTCCTAAATATTAGCCACTATAACCTTCCGATATAATTATGTTATCAGAATTGCAAGTTTATAATTCAATCAATAACAATATATATCATGATAAAAATATTATTATTATTTCCTATGACCACTATCAAAACTTCATAAAGCACGAAAAATGCAAGAGCCATAAATTGGACAAGAATTCTGAAAGAAAAAATAGTCTGTTAGACTACGAGCAGAAAACAACTACTTTCCTGGCAAATACCACGCAGAACATTCAATTATATCTGCCCGTAGTCCATCCAACTATGTTTGATATTTTCAATTGGATAGACTATTTTCTCTTTCAAAATTTCTGTCCAATTTATGGCTTTTCCATTTTTTCATTTATTATCTTAGTCGAGCTCTCAGCCACTTCCAAGTTCTGTAACTTTGGATATTTGTTTCTGGAGAGTTTCTTTCTTTTGCCGCTTGGTGTAGCCACTTCCAACTGTCTCTTGGAACGCTGATTAGTGCGGTCAAATATACGCGACGAAAATGCATTGGGACAGTCAACGCTTCGAGTGGAGATCTCACGGTCACTTCTCGGATAACTACCCTGCACTGATGAGGGACAATAAGCCCGAAACTAGTATATAAGTTGTTAATCGTGCCTGTCTCAATGTGAATTTGTCACGTCTTAAGAAGAAAGGAACATTTGCGATCTGCATTCACAATGTGAATCGTTGCATGGACTACGAGCAGATATAATTCAATGTTCTGCGTAATAATTGCCAGCAAAGTAGTTGTTTTCTGCTCGTAGTCTACCGAACATTCAATTTCAAACTATGTTTGATATTTTTAGTTGGATAGACTATTTTCTCTTTCATAAAGCACATCACTGTTAAGTTATTTGGAAAAATTATCGTACCAGCGTATCTATGATACGGATACTTGAACATTCAGAATAGAAATCAATAAAGTTTTAATTTTTATTTTTATGCAAGAGTGTTGAAAAACAATTTAAGCTCAATATTTTTCACACGGTAATCGTTATGGTTGAAGTAATTAACACTAATTCTCTACACACATAACAAAGATGGTTGAAAATCCTTAAATTGACTCTTTCAACAGATGTATACTACCAGAGTTTCCAGAAAACGGGAAATGGAGCGTTTTGAATGGTGAAAAACTTGCAGGACAATCAGTACCAGCCAGTACATCCTTGAAATTCGAATGTTTTAAAGGATACAAGTTGTCATCCTCGGCATATCTCGTCTGTGACAACCATTGGTCTGGACCTTTTCCAGAATGTCTAAGTGAGTTTGAAATAGTATATTTCATTACGAGTCTGGAAATAGGGATTTTTTCGTGCTCGTGTGAAAAATTCATGCAAGCACGAAAATATCATTTCTGGAGGTGTAATGAACGATATTTTTTATTATACTTCGTTGAAAATGAAAACATAAGACCCCAAATAGAGTAAGAATATTGAAAATCAACTATAACTATACTATCAAAGCAGCATTAAAAAAATACTATTTTCAATTTGAATTATTATTAATGGTTATGTTTATTGTACAATTCGTATTATTGCACAGGTTCAGTCCTTTTGCTGGAGTTTGAATTTGTGAAAGTGCAGTTACTGAAGCAGACTCTTCGCAAATGTCTTTTCTCGAACGAATGATACAGTTGAGGTATTTTGCGAGTGAAGAAGGGTTAAACAGTTTACGTGATATCTCAATTTTTTTTTGAATAGACACTTCCATATATCCTTCTGCTATATTGAAAGAACGCCACCATCCGTGTCTTTTCAAAGTGAGTAAATCAGATTTTCACCATCATGGTTGCCGAAGAACGCCTTAGTCCATCCCCCGTATATTTTCTAGGATCTTCTAATCTCAGGTATTCTGTAACAATTTTCGGAACACCACCACGTCCAATGTGTTGATTGTAACACCTTCTATTTCGATATGCAACAAATAATCTTGGGCTGTCCATATTTTTAGGTCGTATATAAAGCTGCATATTTTCGATAAATTGTGCAAGGCTCAAATGTATATCTTTCATTCGTACTGATAAATCTTAAGTTTTTTCACCTAATCTCTTCGACACGCACCAAAGATCCCAAACACTAAAATTGTTTTTGGTAGTAGATATTGTTCATCTGGAGCTTCACATAAAAATTTTGTTGCTTGTTCTGCTGTCAAAACTTTGGTATTTTTTGGAATATATCCTACAGCTTGACGCTTCAGAATAGCAGTATTTTTTGGATATTTGTTGATGTGTCATTATATTTAATGGCCAAACACTTCTTTAGCACTGAGAATCGACTCCATAACGTAGAATATTTCATAAATTTAGCTTTTTGGACAAAATAAACTAGAAGAATATCGTCACTCAACAGTATTGATTTCGTTCAGATTTCGCCAATCTGTAAAAAGTTGATATTCGTGTTCATATCTCGATCTAGATTTTACTTGTAATAAATTCGCGGTCGCTTGTGCCGCTTGCTCTAGAGGATATTATCGGGAATTTCGGGATTTCCTTCTGATGAGTTAATTTTGTTGGCATAAGTTTGATTGACAGAGAATAAACAATACTGACAATACAGTTCTTGGCATGAATGATTTTTTTCCATGATTATTCTCAAAGTTTTTACGTGCGCTGTTTCCGTGCGCTAGTCCGAAAAGGCCCATCTTACAATATTACTAATATAGATGAAAATAAAGTGATTTCGAAGAAGTACAATGAAAATCTCATTAATCATAGGATGAGAGTGAAATTGAACTTCTGAACACACATTTCAACACCTAACGATTCTTCTCGGTTAATGTCAATAAGCACTGCTGTAATTCTGGTTGCGTGATTTCTGTGACATTCGTGAAGGCATGTGATTTTGAATATAAATGGAATGGTTTGTGCAAACGGAAAAAAAAATATTAGGTCACATCTTGAATTATCGAAAAAGATTTCAATTATCTCCTCGAATTAAGGATCGAATCGACATCAACTGAAATTAAGAGGCCGCCCTGAAACGTGTAATGTTCACATTTCCATGTTCAGAATATATTTCAAACATGAAAATAGGATGTATGCTCTATAATGGATGGCTTTATAATGGACATACTGCAGTTATACTAGTACTTTAGAAACGTCTACCAACATAAAAATAAACATCAACTCAAAAATTATGGTCATGAACACAACACAAGAAATAAAAATAAAACGTACCTACTGAAAAAGACAAAGAAAGCGACTGGCCAAAAATGCCATACTTATCAAGCCCCCAAACTGTATAACACACTTCCTGACAATATTAAAACTAAATATACAATGAAAAACTTCAAATATCACTTAAAAAGTTTCATTTTTGAAAACTAGGGAAATGATTCACAGAATAATAGAATAAATAAAGTGCCCTGATTGGTATTACTCATTCCTACTTCATTTTATTTCAATAATGATATTTTGGAATTAGTTACAATATTAAAAAAAATAATGCTATTATTGTTTGTATAAAATACTCCATCTGTTCTACTTTATATTATTCTACCTCATCTATCATTGTAATTAGTATAAGTTATATAACATTTATTATTATTGCTGTTATGTCTTGTCTGATATTTATATCATATAATGTTTACTATGGATATGTCACGCACAGGTTTAGCCTTTAGTGACTTTTTCTTAGTTTATTTACTAAACCTAGGTATCAATATTTCTTAATTTTGTGAAACACATGATTGCTGTGTAAATAAACTTATTATTATTATTATTATTATTCACTAACTGTAATGTCCCTAAATGGAACGTCAAAGATAAAGTTTTTGGAATACTCTTATGCGTTAAATTCATCTTATCCATGCAGGCCTGACCTGAAATTGATAATTCAGAGATAGAGAGGCTAAAAATAATTCAGAATTCGAATGGATTATTATTTGGAGTATCTCGATGGAAAATTCAAAATTTTATGATTACTTCCACCAGGATTTCTTAGCTGTGAAACTCAACATTGCATCTCCTTTGAAACCTGGAATGTTTTTAAAATGGAAATGCGTGATAATAACTTTTTTATGAGTTCCTTGTATGACTCTTCGAAATATTCACACTTTTGCCAATTTAATCGAATATTTTTGGGTTCCTGAACAAACTATTGTTATAATACATGATAAAAGGAACGGCCTATATATGAATAATCATTTTTTTCACATTGAATTCATTTTAATTGAAAATTAACTTTTGTTTATTAGTATCTAGACGAAACAAGAGCAGAGCGCTGATCTTTGATAAACTTGGTAATCCATGGGATTTTTTCTTGTATTTTCACAGAAACCTGTCCTCCTAGATATACAACAAGAACAACTGTTATAACATGCTTCGACAATGATGGATATAAAATCAGCTGCAGTGAAGCCACTACTGGAACACAGTTGACTTATCAGTGTATCGATAATGACATCTATGAAGTTGTCCTGAAACAGAAGCGAATCTACTGTGAGGATGGTGATTGGAGTCATCCCAAGCCAGAATGTCTGCCAGGTAATACAGGATTAAACAGAAATTATAGACAAGATTACAGTAGATGCTCAAAGTGGAGCATTCATGGAGTCTAAAAATTTTTTCTCACATTCATTTTTATCTCACTCTTCCTTCTTTGGGAGGGCGCCACTTTATTATTCATTCATCAACCCCTTGAAATTGTGGCTTGTCTCTTCTAGTTTGTGGAAAAAAGAACGTGAATGCCAAGCCATTGTCCTTCAATACGGAATATACCAAGTTATACGAGTATCCATGGGTAGCAGCCATTTTTTTGAAAATAAATTCTACATGGAATAACAACTGCGGGGGTACCTTGTTAACGCCTAGAATAGTATTGACTGGTGAGTAAGAAAAGTCGGATTCAAGACCATGCATTAACAAAAATTATTTTCAGCTGCTCATTGTGTTTCAAATGAAGGAATGGCTTTTTCTAAAGATGAAGTAGAAGTTGCTGTTGGAAAACAATATCTGGAGTATGGTGACAGCAGAGACGTTAAAGCCCAATATCGCAAGGTAATAAGTATAGTATAAAAGTCACAGATTGAATTTCATTAAGTCGGCTGTCTTCTTCACAATTATGAACATTACCCACTAATCTGTTATTTCAGTTATCATCAATTTTACTGAATGACGAATATAAAGCTGAAAGGAGATATCAATATGACATAGCGCTGCTGGTGGTTAAAGACAGCTTCACTCTGGGTCCAGAAGTCCAGCCTGCTTGTTACGATGAACTTCCTTTACCAGCTGTTGGGAGCGTTGGAGAGGTTTGTTCCATTAAGATTGATGAGTTATATAAAAAAAACTCGAATTTAATTCCTATTCGACTAAGTATATCATTCGATGAGAAGTATTTTATAATTTCATGAATTATGTTCCTACTTGCCAATTTTTTTGTCAGATTGCCGGTTGGGGTATAACAGAAGAAGGTATACAGCCTGATCATTTGAAAACCCTGACAATCTATCATAAAGATCAGATTGGTTGTTCCAACGAACTTCCCAGTGAATTCGTTAATAAATACTACCTACATGATAAGATGTGTGCAGGATTTTTCCATCAGAACAAGAGTGTTTGTAGAGGCGATAGCGGCAGTGGGCTGGTTTTCCTTAATCCAGAAAATAACAGGTAAGAAATTGAGTGAATGGTTATATGGTTCTTCATCAACTGATTCTATAAAAACCATGTGGAGTGGAGACCTGAAATAAACAACACAGGAAGAAGAATCAGATAATTGAATTTCGTTTGGTCCATAAAGATCTGGAGCATGACACTTGATTCAATAAAAGATATGATTTCATATATTGTTTCAAGAAATAACATCAGTAGTATATTGTCCGTATATAAAGATCAACCTCTTACCAGTCATATCCAAGATATGAAGAAAGCATTCGAAAGATTTGAAATTCATTTGAATTTTCGTCCCAATTTTTGAAATTGACAGGTGAGTACTATTTCCTACTGTTCAATTGAAATACTCGTGAAGTAAGTGAAGCCAATGGTAGGGGAAAGTATTAAGAGGGCATAACATTTTTGGAAACAAAACTCGCTTGTCTGACTGTTAAAATGCTTTCATCTCAAAAGAGAACCTGAAAAATGAAGACAGGAATAAAGTAGTTGTATTTATAATTTGAAAATATTTGAAAAGAGGTACATATCACCCTTTCCCCTTTTCATTATTGAATTTTGAAGAGGTTGATCTATAGAGCAGGAGGTTGAAAGGTGGATGAAAATTTTCAAAAAAACTGATCTGTCCAAGAATTTCTCAAAATATATTTCTGTTATGATACCTACTTTCTGAAATGTTGTATCAGTGAATCTATTCTAGTTTATTCATCACAATTCATTGCAATATTCCACTAAATACACTGTTCAACAACACTGTTTATACAACTTCTTACTTCTTCGTTGATAGGTACTACGTTCAAGGAATCGTTAGCATTGCTCCAAAGTCTAATAATGGCGCATGTAATTCTCAGGATAATACCCTATTGACTAAGGTATCGGTGTATTACACGTGGATAGAAAAGCAGACCACGATTGTGGAACGTTGCACATTGCCTCCCTACCCACAAAACGGCAGGTGGGAGTTACAAAACGGCATCAATAGATCGCCTGGCCAAACAGTACTAATTCCCACCACTATCCTCATATTCACCTGTGATCCTGGCTACATTTTGGACAATGTGGATACCAAATACTACTGCGCATCTCCGAGATTCCCAACTTGTGAAAGTAAGCAACAAACCAGTGTTGGTCGACCCTTCAGAAGGGTTCTCACACGTTTTTTTTTTCGTAGAGCTCTGCCCACAACTGTATTTCACTACCGATGCAACTATCGAATGCGTCGATGGAATAAACCAGAAGATACTCTGCCAAGATGCGGCTGAAGGATCATCTTTGAAATTCATTTGTCCTCGGAAGAGTGGTGGCCAACAATCAGGCACTATCCGTTGCAACGATGGAAATTGGAATGGTCCACAACCAGAATGTGTGACGGAGAAGCCACAAGGACCACCGATGGGTACACCAAAGCCGCCAGTCATTGTTACAACCAAAGCTACCACTACAGAAACGAGAGTTATCTGTACATATGACGCCCAGTGGTATCCGAATCACAAAGTGATACCTGAAAATTTCGATCCGAAACTATGTACTCATCTAGTTTATTCTTCCATGGGGCTTTGGACCAAAGGAGATGTTAAAGTTCGGAATGATTCCTTAGAAATAAACGAAGAAGGAAAAGGTGAGATGATCAAATTCTATGTTCGCATGTATTTCTTGATGCCTTCCTTTCCTAGGAGAAATGATTCAATATATCCTCTTTCAGAGGGAATTATCAGAGTGCTAGCACTTCAAATGTCAGTCTCCTCACACTGAAATTTCGTTATGAATCGTTATGAATAAGGAGGGTCTTTATTCAGTTCCAAATCTATAACCTCAAATATTCAACTGAAAGATTCTGAAGAGTATTAGATAGGACCATCCAGTGTGGGACCAGATCACTACTTAGATAAACTCAAACGAACATTTTCTGATTTTCCAGTGGGATTATATCAGAGAGTAGCCGATTTGAAACTGAGGAATCCGAAATTGAAGATCCTCTTCAGTGTTGGTGGAGCAGCAGTCACCGACTACAATTTGTTTAGGAGACTGGTCGGAGCTGTTGGAAGGACTTTGGGTTTCTTAGGCAGCGCCGGCTACTTCATCAATACTTATAAATTCGATGGCCTCAATATCGATTGGGATTATCCGAAAGAAACCGAAAAGGTAAGGATTAGCACTTGAGGATTCATGGTGTTTAAACTTGGGGTTGACATGTTTCAGGAGAGACTGAACGTATTCTTAGAAAGAGTCAGGGAGGATTTTGACAAAAACGGTTGGTTGCTGACCGCCTCAGTCCGAGCGGACTTCAGCGGAACTGGTTACGATATTCCCAAATTGAATAAGTGAGTTAATCAACCTATTTTCTGCTTGTATCTGCAAATGCAAATATTTCAAAATCAATAATTCCAGTAATGATACTGTATCTTCGAATAAATGGTCCCTACAGAAATATTATTACGCTGATAATGACTAATTCGTCTGATTGAGTCGTTAATCAACACTAAAAAAAAATTATTTGCAGAGTCTTGGACTGGGTGACAATCAAAACATATGACCTGTACGACTCCCAAACACCTTACACTGGCATTCACAACGCCCTGTACGCCTCTTCCAAGGAAAACGAAGATGAGAAAAAGCATCGCAATATACACGCCATCGCTAACAACTGGCTTGCCGCTGGTCTCAGCAAAAAAAAGCTCATACTCAGCATTGCGTTCCACGGAAAACTGTCAATCTTGACTGACAGCGACAACCACACTCTGCGTTCCCCCATAATTGGGGTCGGACCCAATGATGGATTTCTCCGATATTACGAGGTGATGAACGGAACATCAAAGTTTATGAACATTAAAATAATGTAACACCACAAGATTTTCACTAATTGAGGGCTACAAACGACTAAAATATAGCGAAACAGTGTTGTGATTTGTAACCCTCATTTGTTATTTAGTGTTCAATTATGGATTTTCATTACAAAAAACAATGATTTTCATTATGTATCTTATGTAATGTGTTGTAGATATGTTCGAGATATGGTGGATATGTCAAGGTATGGGATGATGAACAGAAAAGCCCATATAAATATAAGGGTAAGGAATGGTTCAGCTACAATGATGAGAGATCTGTTAGAACTAAGGTTAGTATATGATCCTGGATTATACTGAAACCTAACCTATTTCAATTCTCACAGATGAATTCAATTTTATTATTCAATATGAAAGCTTGCGAGATTACCCTCATGAAAATTCACAACAATTTATTTGAAAACTCTTATTCATAAATAAATGCCATTTAACCAAGACCGTTGTTTATCCATATGTCATTGCAGTTTCCACATCTAATTAATTCCAAAGTCGTACCACGTGATGGGTCAATCAGTTTAACTGATAGTCTTTAGGAAATCTATGTTTGGCTGACCTACAGTTGAATTCAAGTGAGAGTGATGTTCTCAAAACGCCTGCTAAACTAAAAAATGTTACATTGTCACGTGTTTCCGGTTATGGACAATATATTTGTATCCAGAAGCATCGTGTGAAAATTTCCTTGTATTGGAAATAATCGGAAGTGGTCTAAGTATGAATATATATTAGTGAAATTCAGAGGAAACTATTTTGGAATATGCTTTACTCAGAATCATTAGAACATGATATATATAATAACAACTTTTTCATAGTAACTCAACACAGAGTGTAATATCATATGTTGACGAAGCCTTCTTTATATATCTTGACTCCTTGGAATCGGTTAGGTCTGACTGTCATGCAGGTCTTCTGTTGATGGTTCAGATATTGCACCTGAACTGTGCTAAAATATCTGTTGGATCATCTTATGTATAAATAATATTGATACATTCAATTATGTTCTCCTGTGTTCCGATTTGTCTTGAGAACACCGAAGTAAATTTTATAATTCTTGAATTGAAACTTGTTGAATACGAGCGATATAGAGTTGCTGTAAATTCATGTTGGTACATAGCTTCAACAACTCTCGTTTCTGCGTTGCTTCAAGAGATTCTTAAATATTTTATTTGTGAGTTTGTGAGAATTTTTTTTTTCAGGCGGAGTATATCAGAGACAATGGGTTCATGGGAGTAAATGTGTGGCCTCTAGATGCAGATGACGTTAATGGTGGTTGTGGAAATAAACAAATTCTACTGAAAGCCGTCCATAAAGGATTGAGAGGAGATTCTTGAATGAAGCAGTCTCTTTACTCTGAACTAATGATCTCAAGTTCGAACAATGTATACCTCTTCTTGAATGAATAAAATCCTCCTAAATATAAATGCGTTTCTGAATTCAACACGATCGACAAAATATCAGGGTTGTCACTTGATTGAAACTACGCCGCCTTATCAGAAGGGATGAAAGTGTCAAGTTCTCGCGAGATATTAAAATTCCTGTAATTTCATATAATGGTTTCATATGTTTCTCTTTGAAACGTGTTAGATACATTTTTCAATACTCGGGAAGATTTTGTATTTTCAACGTTATAGATTTCAAATCCGAATTATCTTTGATTCTCTTCGAGTCGACATATCGAAACTATCAAGAATAAAATCACTGGCGATCATAAATGAGTTGGTGAACTCAAACAAAATTCAAAAATGATTTTTTCCACAATACCTCAAGAATTCATTCAGAGCTTGTGCATTTTTCCAGGTTCAAATCGAGGTCAGTTCATCATAAACACTGGTTTTGGATGAATATCATTACTGAAATGATCTTAACCGAATTTCTCGAAAAAATTCAACACGTATCTTGAAAAATATAAAAGATGACAACCAAATCGAATAATATTTGTGAAGGCTTTGTGGAGATATCAGTTGGATCATTTGGTACGCTACTGATCAGTCTGTAACCAGTTTTACTGGAACCAAAACTTGTATACAAGTATACATATTGATGAGTATGTAAACTACCGATATCTCAACGATGATGTCAATGAATTCGACGATGTTTACTAATAAGTAATAGTGAGAAGGAAACTCCGAAGAAATGAAGATACTATATTCAACAAATCTATGCCTGCTTTATATTATTTTAGGTGAGTGTGGTCAGTCTCAGTTGATGCTTTCCTAATAGATATTGATTGCTGATTTATTTGAAAAATCCATAGACATCAATACCCTTGGTGTTCTGCATGCAAGCATCAGCGAAACAAGACACAAAAGGCAGTCTGATGGGTGAGTAGCGATTATATTTGTCACTATTTGGACCAACACGGTTCTTTCTACAGGTTCAAATGTTCTCTCCCACCGCATCCAGAAAACGGTAGATGGACACTTCTGAATAATATCGGTGTACCAGGAGACACAATAGAAATCAGCGTCGCCATCAAGTTCGAGTGTAATCGGGGATATCAACTGACCCCTAACCAGCCATATCAAGTATGCGATAGGAACAACTGGAATCCCCTCTCGATGCCAAAATGCTCAAGTGCGATGCCATTCGCATGATATGAACAACAATTCAAGCACTAATTTTTTCAGAACTGTGTCCTCCATTATCATCCACCCCAACTATGAGTGTTGAATGCCAGGACCTTACCGGAAATGAAATTAGTTGCACTGAGCCCACTCATGGGACTTACGCTACATTTCAATGCACCCAATTCTATGAAGCTCTAGGTAGGCAACAGAGCCTTTATTGTAGTCATGGAACATGGGATGCATATCCGATTTGTCAACCAGGTGAAATGTTCTCCATTGATTCTCGTTCAATCTTACTGATGGTTTCTTTCAGTTTGTGGTAAAAAGATCGACAAAAACCTGACGCCCCTCATATACAATGGGGTGGACACTGCTGAACTAGAATATCCTTGGATAGTGGCGATATTTATCAAGACTAATGGAAAATTCATCAACAACTGTGGGGGCACACTCATAACAACTAGGATGGTTCTCACTGGTTAGTAGAGATGATGACTTTGATGATATATCTCTACTTTGATTTGATTATAGCTGCACATTGCGTGACCAATAATATTGCAGAAGTCATAGATAAGAATATTGTCCAAGTTGCTGCTGGAAAATATTATAATGAGTATGGTGATGCAAGAGACAAAACCGCACAGTATCTGGAGGTATAGGAAAATAGTATTTCTTATGACTCTTGAACTCAAAGAGATCGCAACTTTGATACCTGAGAAAAAATTGTTTGGTAGATTATTACAAAGGTTATTTGGATATCAGCGGCATCTAAACTTATTTGAATTCGAAAAGATGATTCTCTGAGTTATTCAGGATGAATCGTCTAAAGTATTTCACCTTCTACAAATGATTTATTCTCGACACATTCTGCAACTGATAGTTTGTTGATTGCCCACAGGTTGCTGAGATAGTGGTTCATGAAGAATTCCGAAGAGCTACAAGAAATTATCAATACGACATTGCCCTGATCATCACCAAAAGCCTATTCAAGCTTGGACCTGCCATTCAACCAGTTTGTATCGACAACATCAACAATATCCATCCACATGTGGGAAATAATGGCGAGGCTAGTGCTGAGGGAATCAATTTGAAACTTTGTCTTTATGAACTTACTTTTAGATCGCTGGTTGGGGTCTCACTGAAGAAAATACAGCTTCCGATCATCTGAAAACTCTAGTAATTCCTTACAAAGACCAGACCACTTGCGCCAACGAACTGCCTCCTGATTGGGCAAACCGCTACAACTTCGATGACAAGATGTGTGGTGGTTTTTTTGGACAAAACAAAAGTGTTTGTAGGGGGGACAGCGGCAGCGGTCTCGTTTTTCGTAATCCGGAAGATAACAGATACTACATTCATGGTTTGGTGAGCATTTCACCAACTGTTCGTGATGGGTGGTGCAACAGTCAGAGTAATGCTTTGTTCACCAAAGTCGCGAGATATTATGAATGGCTGGACAGAAAGAGGAGAGTTAGTATTGTAGAGCAATGTGCTCTTCCCCTGTTTCCTGAGAATGGAATGTGGAGACTCGAAAACGGTCCCGAAATGAAACCTGGAGATACGGTAGCTCCCAATACCGTACTGGAATATTCCTGTCACTCTGCATACAAACTTTCTTCATTGAATTCAAAATTCTACTGTATGTCTTCGACGCAGTTACCTACCTGCAATTGTACGTATTACACGTTTTGATCATTGCCAGTATACAATTGTGATTGTTGCAGTGTTATGCTTCACTCCAGTATTCCATATTGGAACAGAAATCTCCTGCTGGGATGCCAAGAATAATAGTATACATTGTGATGACACCGTTTCTGGTTCAACCATGTATTATAGCTGCCCTACTGGATGGAAAACTGAAAGAGGTACACCATCTGGATATAGCAACTGCAGTGATGGTTCTTGGGGCCAACCTCCTCCAGAATGTACTTCAGAAGAAGCATCTAATACAAGCACAGAGGAAACAAAGCCTGAATTCACCATTGGTACAGCGATGGTGGAACCATTACTAGTGGACACTAGCGGGGTCAAAGTAATGTGCACCTATGCCAGTTGGTGGGCATACCATGGGGTGCACCCTGAGAATCTGGATCCAAGTCTTTGTACCCATATAGTTTATGATTATGTAGGTGTTTCTGAGAGAGGAACACTAAGAGTACAAGATGACACCCTCGATCTGGGTGAATCAAATGAAGGTGAGAACATGTAGAGAACAAAATAACATCATATCGCTTTCCCATTTTCCTAGATGGTCTTTACCTAAGAACAACGAACCTGAAGAAGAAGAACAGGAAACTGAAGGTACTATTGAGTGTCGGTGGCAGCAAGTCCAGTAACGCGAGTCTGTTCTCAGATATTGCAGCTGATGCAGGTAAAACAGCAGCGTTTGTCAACAGCGCTAGCAGTTTCATGAGAACCTACAAGTTCGATGGACTTGATATAGATTGGTACTACCCGAAGTTATCTGACAAGAACAATTATGTCGTGTTTCTCGAAAGTATCAGGAGAGAATTTGATCAACAAGGTTGGCTACTCAGCACCTCTGTTCGATCAGATCCAGAAGACACAGGCTATGATGCACCAAAAATGAATGAGTGAGTACCTAGTCGTTTCATGAATGATGAATCTTAGTTGCCCGAGCGCGAGCAGTTACTTATTTATGATCTTCTCAGAATCCTGGACTGGATAACTATCAACACCTTCGATATGTACGGGTCGTGGAGTTCCTATACTGGCAATCACAATGCCCTATACCCTTCTTCGGTGGAATATGTGTGGGAAAAAAATCACCTCAGCGTACACGCTGCTGCTAACAATTGGTTGAAGGCTGGTCTCACCAAGAACAAGATGGTTTTGAGTGTGGCTTTTTACGGGATTGCATTCACTTTGAAGGACAGTTCTCAGCATTCTATCCATTCAGCTATCGTCAGGAATGACCCAGGACAGTACTCAGGAATGCTTCGATACTCTGAGGTGAGGAATCATTATGCTGTCCGAAGAAATCACAAAAAGACAATTTAGTATTGTTTGTTGCAACATGTTTTTAGATATGTACTAATTATACAGATTTCATCGAGGTTTGGGATGATGAACAGAAAGTATCTTATAAGTACAAGAATACGAGATGGTTTGGATACAATTCCAAGGATGCCGTATGGATCAAGGTACTAGATTTCATTATATTTCCAAACTTGTATATCCGACATGTTCAAGCAAACTTTTGGCTATTTTAATATTCCACCACCATATGATTTCATGGTTGTAGGGTGACTACGTTCGTACTAAAGGCTATTTTGGAATAAATGTCTGGCCTGTAGATGGTGATGATGTACATGGTGAATGTGGAACAAAACAGGTATTGCTCAAGCATCTTCACGCAGGAATAGGTAATCGAGTGAACTGGAAGACCAATCAGAAGAACTGATAGAACTGATTTGATATGTTTCGTTATCTATGACTGAGAAGAAAAAGCAACAGATTCGATATGAGTAGGTATTTCGAAAATGTTGCAAACCGAGACTATAAGAACAAAAATTTTTGATACCTGGAACAATATCATCTCTACTCGAATGGAATCACCTCTTGTATACATAATATGAATAATGTTAGATCAGGTTACTTTTCTATACACATTTTGTCAAGACTAGTTTGTATTTTATTCAATAAAGAACTCATCACATAATCATTATTCCATGATGATGATATTATTATTATTATTCTGTAGTAATTATTGGGTGGGTGGTTGAGTGCGTTGAGGCGCTGACCTCTGGGACAGAGGGTCCGGGTTCAAATCCCGGCGGCGGTTATTGGAAATATTTATTTATTTCCTATAGTATCGTTTAGCGGGAGGAGATAGGTGACCAACTGAACATTCTTGGTTCCTAGTTTCAATCCTTCGGACTCCCAACGATATCAAGCCAAGTAGTGCCTCCGATGACACTTTGAAAGCTAGGGGCCCGTTTTCCTTACTCATACAAGTCTCAATGAGACTTCAAGGGTTGCTTTGCAACTGAGTTGGCGGTCAAAAACACTTTTCAAACACTTTTCAATTATTACTCTGATGTGGGGATTTACATACTAGTTCAATTGTGAAATACAGGAACGCATCATCATCATGCGTGAAGATTTCGAGCATCTCAATTATATCGTCTAATCTCAACTCAATTGTCTAAGAACTACGTGGAACTTTCCAGTTGGGACCAGTTGCCAATTCAATTTGTTACAGAGCTACAAATTTACTGAAATTGTGAACTGAATATAATTTCCAACATACCCCGATTGTACCACGACATTAGTAGGTACATCAAATGGGTATCACTTGAACGTCCAATGAAACTTTAATAATGCCAATGGACGTGTATTAACAAGAAGACAATAAAAATGAGGGAACGATCGTATATTATCTAAGAAGAAATTATCATTTCACTGTACTACACAATACATTATTTGATGAGAGAGAATGCGAATGCAAAAACGGGAAATTAAAAGTTCAGTTCATGAGTTAAGTTATATCCTGTGATGAAAACGCACATGAATGAAACTGGAAGAACTGGACCATTCCTCATTGATTCCTAATGATTAGAAGGTCGAATTTTCAGGGGATCTCCATAGCAATCATATTTATATTTCATATATTTTTCTCAACTTTATCGCCGGATCTTCAAATACTCGTATGCTAATATCTTTCCAATATTTCTGTGACACTGCTTTGATAATTTCCACTTGTATATTTCAACTGGTGACTGAAAATAGTACTGAAATAAAAACTAAAAAAAGGAAATATGTTCTTTTGCAGAAACGAGGATTTATTTTCATTACTCGAATTCAATACAGAAGAATGACAAAGAATGACAAGAATTTCATATAAATTGTCAATGGTGGGTCTTAAAAATTTTGATATTATAAATAGTTGTTATAAAAATGTTCACACAAGATGGGATATGCATGTATAGATCCCAAGTTTGATATGTTCAAGGTGTATCTCAATAACTTCATTGTATCCATATACAGGATGCTAGTTTTTCTAGCCCCACTGCGGAAATCTCATCAGTTGAGCATTTTTTTATTATGAACAATTATCTCTAAGCAAATTTGTGACATTTCTAGTTTTCGATTTATCAAAAAAATCTGAAATTATTAATAAGGCGAAAATCCGATAAATAGCCTGTAAGAAAAACCAAACTTGGGTGTTATAACACTGTCATTAATAATATCTTCGGAAAAATGATCTCAGATTTAGATTCCTTGTGGAAAATACTTCAAGAAAGTACTATTTCAAAACTTCTACTTATTGCATTTTTCGTTAAGTTATAGTTAAAAAAAAGAAATTCATTCGAACATTTGTTTTTCAATTGAATGGATTCAAAAATAATTGTCACAAAAATATGCAACTTTGCGCCAATTCACGTGACCACGTATACTTATATCTCATAATAACTGATATTCCATTGGTGGAGCTTTAAAAACGGACACTGTGTATACTTCACAATGTTATCGGAAATAACAGTACCTATAATTAGTAAAAAAATATTCACAAATAAACTCATCGAACAGAAAATTCAAGAAAACATGATTTGCTAAAATCAACACAATATCTCAACATTGCATGGACCAAGTGTATCACCTAGCTGTTCAAGGTCAGTGATCAATATATATACAGTGTCACATGACATTATTAATATATATAAAAAAAATTTGACTTCGCAGTTGGAAATTTCGAAAAATTACAGAAAAAAAGTTGCTCAGTTTCCAATTTTATACGTTTGTTCCAAATTTGGACTCTCTACTGTCACTTCGACTTTTTTCCATTTTTTTTAATTTTAGCTTTATCGATTCGAACGAAACAAGATTAAAATTTCATAATTTTGATGAATATGAGACTTCAATTCAATATATTGCCCAGGAAATACCCACATTGGCCTGTTACCAGAAAATAAAAAAAATGCACCTCCAGAAATTCGTCTTTGTTGTTGCAAAGTTCATCTAGTTTTTTCATTTCATTGTTAAACTGATGTGGATTTTCAATGTATGGACGTTAATATGTCAGTAATCGAATAAACGAATTTCTCTTCATTCTTATTACACTCGTATTTCTTTTTTTAATAGTTTTTTATCCACTTCGATTATTTTTCCATATGTCGCGAACTTTATGTATGACACTGTATATTTATCGTCTCATTTAGATTCATTTCATATATTATTATCTAGTTTGTAGTCCGGACAAAAACAGTTGTGTTATTACTTGTTACATTTGGATGAAACATTTTTACCAATCAAAATGTTCAAATGACAACTTCAGCGTTTCTCTCAAGAGTTCTGTTACGTTGCCGATTGATGGATCAACAGAAAAACCAGGCTCGGAAGTAGTATCATCAGTGATTTTCTAGCTAGCGATCCGTTTCCATGGTACATTGCTGCAGGATATTCTCCTGAAACGAAAATTGACATCAACCAACCATCAACACAAAACGGATATGATAACTTGAATTGAATAAAAACTTGAGCACATTAATTGTGACCTAGACTGATTTATTCATTTCTTATTAGTTACAGGTGCTAATGGTAATGGTTATGGTATGTGGGTTAACATCAGAACAAGATATAAGTAGATTATTCTATCATTGGCACTTCTGGTAATTTATTTGAATAAAAAATGATTTGCGAAAGTAATGTATTATTTACATCAGTGAGGAGACGGTAATACAGTGACCGGCAGAAAATACGCATAATATGAGAATTTTTTTATTCGGTAACACGTTCACTGTCCTGATGATTTATTCGCTAACTACACATCGCTATTCGAATTTGTAATATGTTTCGCAGGAGTCTATGATAATTTTGATTGTTGTTGATGTTATGTATTTCTTGAAACACAGAATAGCTATTTATGTATTTAGAGCGCTTAGTGATAGATTGCCGATTGAAGAAGATCTTTCGAGAGCGGTAAAAAAAGTATAGTTGAAAGTTACCTTCTTCAGTGAACCCGTTTATCGCACAGAAAACAGATTTTGTAGGCATTTTCTACTCACAATAAGCTATGTTTTGGGCTGATTTGTTATTTTTTTAAATCCATAATTGGTGAAGATTTTGAAGGGTAGTGGGTGTTATTTCCTCCAACTTTCACGCCACTGGAAAAAGTACAATTTTGAGCCACCTATTTAAACATAAGCTCTAAAGTTGACCGTTTTCAAGAAAATTCAACTTTCATGTTGAAAAACATGGTCAATTTTTTTAAATAATTTTTTTCATAATTATACAAAATTTATTTAAACGTTAGAACAAGTAACAAAACCAAACGTTAACTTCATAATTGCAGAATAAACGGTTCCAGAAATATTCGCAAAAAAGATTTTTTTTTAATTCAACACCCTGTATGTCGAAAATGGTGCATTTTAAAGGGTAAGTCAATAGGAACTTTTTTTCATATTCTTGAAAGAGCTATCATATCCTGAAGTCCTGCGCATTTATTATGAAACATGTATATTTTTTTACTCAAAACACCTATTTGGAGAAATACCGATGAAAGTTGATCTAAAAATTTCACACCAAACATATTCGATCAATCAAAAGCCAATATTATATATCGTTACCATACCAACTGGAACAATTTCCGGTAATTTTTCTATCTTCATTGGGGGAAGGAGTATACACTGAAATTTTTTCGACGATTATAGGTTAAATGAAATTGATATTCAACTCGCAGATATTGAGTACCAATTCGAGTTTCTTGTAAAAAACAATATTTCTACCAGTTTTAGTGAAATAAAGTCAGTCAAGAATAATGGTTTGATCTACCAGCAGCTACCTTATTATCATTTCGCGTTAATAAGTTCAGTATTTCGTATTTTAATTAGAGTAATATTACCTAGAGTCTAGAGGTGTGAACTATTATTACCGAATAGCGCTCTATATTTTCAATTAAAAACAACAAATTCCTTCTCGAACACGAATATTTTTCAGGAAATTCTCCCTCGTGTTTTCGAAAAAATCTTCATGGACATTTTATAGATAGGCATGTAGGAGGTTTCAAAAACTGCATATCTGAGATTAAAAAAATAAAATTTAATTTTTGCCTGACATTCTGTGAACTTCACACCACCCCCTCACCCTCGAGCACGTGCACCACCACCCTAGCTGCCACCCTCGCCTCGGGCTGCTCGCATTTATACATTCCCGAGTCGGCCAGGCCGGCCCTGCGAATCAGCAGCCTGCTGGTGGTTTTCGCGCCCTTCTCGGTGACCACGCTGACGCCGCCCCTGGGCGAGCCGGCGTCGATCGGCCGGCCGTCGCGCGACCACCAGACGTCGCGACGCGTCTCAGTGGCGTGCAGGACGGCGCACGTCAGGTTGATGGTCGAGCCGGCGTCGATGTGGACTTCTTGGTGGCCGATTATCTCGGCGGTGGGCTCTGGAACAGGGGTGGTTCGCCATTTTGGATCCGCCATTTTGAATTTCCGAATTTTGAAAATATGATCATAGTATTCGACCCCAGAAACCTTTATACAACAATTTTGGATCGAATCGGTCTATAATTACAATTCTCGTACACCATCTTGGATCCGCTATCTTGAATTTCCGAATTTTGAAAATATAATCATAGTCTCCGACCACAAAAACCTTCATATACCAATTTTGGATCGAATCGGTCCATAGTTACAATTTTCGTGCGCCATCTTGTATCCGCCCTCTTGACTTTCTGAATTCGAACAGAATAATCATAATCTTTGACCCCAAAAACTCCCTTATACTGATTTTGAATCGAATCGGTCAATAATTACAATTCTCGTCCACTATCTTGGATCCGCTATCTTGAATTTCCGAATTTTGAAAATATAATCTTAGTCTCCGACCCCAAAAACCTTCATACAACAATTTTGGATCGAATCGGTTTACATATAATTAAATTTCTCGTTCGCCATATTGAATCCGTCATCTTGAATTTCCGAATTTTGAAAATAAAATCATAGTTTCTGAACTCAAAAACCTTTATATACCAAATTTGGATCGAATCGGTCTATAATTACAATTCTCGTCAGCCATATTGAATCCGCCATCTTGAACTTTTAAATTTTGACAAGATAATCATAGTCTCCGACTCCGAGAACCTTTATATACCAATTTCGGATCGAATCGGTCTATACATAATTACAATTCTCGTCCACCATCAATCTTGAATTTCCGAATTCTGAAAATATAATCATAGTCTCCGACACCGAAAACCTTCATATACCAATTTTGGATCGAATCGGTGCAAATGTTTTATCGCCCATATTTCTGAGTGAAATAGCTATTTATGTACCAAGTGCGTTAT
The DNA here is from genome assembly GCA_029955515.1 of Chrysomela aeneicollis. NCBI lineage: Eukaryota > Metazoa > Arthropoda > Insecta > Coleoptera > Chrysomelidae > Chrysomela > Chrysomela aeneicollis. Next base: position 8,485,825 of record JARUHQ010000022.1, read on the forward strand.
ATAGATCCTAACGCCCATCGGGCAACATTCATCCCTCGGGCCAAAGGCCCTCGGGTGAATGTTACCCTCCGGGCGTTAGGATCTAGTAACGATCGTGGTGCATACAAGACTTTATTTTTCACGAAAAAATTATCTTAAACGACGTTGTTTACTTCATAAATTTTTTCTCATAGTATTTACTGCGTTCTGGTCGGCAACTGAGCACAAGTGAGCTTCTATATGCAGTTTCCATGGAAATTGAAGGCTTGCCAAGGGTTGTTCATTTAATTGAACTATAGAAAAAACCTTTAGCGGGCGTTATGATTCATAATGCCTTCCATAACGCCCCGGGCGTTATAGGTCTGTTAGTAGCAACCGTTGCCAAGTTATTATAAAGCAGTAATGGACAAGTGAAAAATAAAATTGTTTATTTTATAAAATTATAAATAAAATTGTTTATTTTTCACTTGTTCATTACTGCTTTATAATAACTTGGCAACGGTTGCTACTAACAGACCTATAACGCCCGGGGCGTTATGGAAGGCATTATGAATCATAATGCCCGCTAAAGGTTTTTTCTATAGTTCAATTAAATGAACAACCCTTGGCAAGCCTTCAATATTTCCATGGGAACTGCATATAGAAGCTCACTTGTGCTCAGTTGCCGACCAGAACGCAGTAAATACTATGAGAAAAAATTTATGAAGTAAACAACGTCGTTTAAGATAATTTTTTCGTAAAAAATAAAATCTTGTATGCACCACGAGCGTTACTAGATCCTAACGCCCATCGGACAACATTCATCCCTCGGGCCAAAGGCCCTCGGGTGAATGTTACCCTCCGGGCGTTGGGATCTATATAACGCACTTGGTACATAAATAGCTATAATTGTTATCGTAGTGCCATCACGACATCCTATTATGAGCACTCATTGATTGATTGTTATCAATTGAATTCCAGATTATTCTTCTCAATCAGATGCATTTTAAGTCTCTAGAGATAAGTGGTGTTTCTGTTTACTCAAAGTATAAACATGTTAGTAGTATTGTTGACTTGAATATGGTAATATGAGTTGTTTTAAAAACATAATACTTTCATTATTGTAACATGGTAATACTCTCATGAAACATTTTATAATTTTGGTAAGGATAAATTTACAACCGTGATTTAATTTCTGTCTAATTCCAGACTTCGTCGAGAAACTGAAATCACCACATAACGAGATACGAATGTGAAAATCTTGTATACAAAGTACGTAATAAAATTGCTATCAAGATGGCAGTTAAATTCGTATATTCACGAAACTACAATCATCAACTGAGGATGATGTATTACTTACCCACTATGGTGAGAAGAACAAAGTGTCCCATGGGCGGTGTAGTACTTATTTGACACTCGTAGATACCAGTGTCCTTTTTCTGTGGGTATTTTATCCTCAAAGTCCAGTCTTCCGTATGGGGAATATGTACGGCTTCAAATCTTTGATCAGACGTGTATGTATACCTTCCCACAGTCAGAAGGTGAGTGTCACGATGACGAACCCAAGATACCTGAAAGGAAATTCACCAATAGGTTTGCATGACTAGTGGCAATTCCAGTTGGTACAGGAAATCTTACAGAAGCTTTGCAAGTTCTAGCTTTATGAGATACAGTATCTAATACCTACGATTTTGGATACGTCACTTTTGATTTCTCAATCAACTTCTCTATTCCATAGGTACCTATCACCCTGTATATTTCGATTATTTTGAAATATATGGAATATATCGAGCGAGTAATTGATTTGATCTATGAGATTTTTGACCAAGATGTGATGAAACATAACAGGATTTCATAACTTTTTGTATGTCCTAACGGATCCCGTTCATGTTGGTCTTTTGCCAAAGCTGTGGAAAGAAATTTCATTTCCAGCTCATTTCCTCCTCTAACCAAGGCAGATGGAACTCTAGCTACCACTGCCAAGGCAGCCAATATCTTTGCGCACCTATTTGCTGGGAATTCCACTCTGGATCCATCGGGAAAACAACCCCCGAACATTACACCTATTCACAATCATATGCCCGAGATCATCTTTCGCCAACGTACTCAGAAAGATTTTGTTGCGTCTCAACACCAACAAAGCCTGATGTGGATCTGACGGAATCCCACTGATTGTTCTCAAGAAATGTGCCCCCAAACTAACACCTTTTCTTTGCAAGTTGTTCGACCACTTTTACAATTTGGGGGTATTTTCGTCCAACTGGAAAATTGCAAGAGTACAACGAGTCCCCAAAAAAGGCAAAAAGACCTTACCTAGCAACTACAGACCTATCGCACTGCTATCAATCATTTCGAAGGTCATGGAAAAAGCCATCAATATCGAGCTCATGAAATATCTGGAACACTCAGGAATTGTCAACGATAGGCAATATGGCATTCGTCATCAGAGATCAACTGGTGACCTGCTCGCTTACGTCTCACATTTATGGCAGCTATCTATTGAAAAATATGGAGAAACTTCAGCCGTGGCATTAGATATTTCCAAGACATTTGATCGAGTTTGACACCAAGGACTCCTCGCCAAGCTTCCGTCTTATGGTTTGCCCCCTCAGCTGTGTTCTCTGCTTGCTAGTTTTCTCTCAAACAGGTCTCTCCATGTAGTGGTCGATGGAGTCTCATCTGATACTCTACTCATAAATGCTGGTGTTCCGCAGGGATCAATTTCAGCACCAACACGACTATTTCTACTTCACATCAACGATTTGTTGAAAGCAACTTCATGTTCTATACACAGCTTCGCGGATGATAGTACCCTCTATACCGCTTTCTCTTCCAGGGCTCCTATATCGGCCCGTCAAACCAGAAACAAACGAGGAAGAAATGTTAACAAAATAAATATGGACTTAGCAACAATTCTCGAGTGGGGAGGTAATAACCTGGTAGAAGTGAATGCAAAAAAAACACAAGCATGTCTTTTCACTGTGCCCAACATAATTTAGTCAGGAGTAACCATACCATTGAAGCTATCCATTTCGATGCTTGGCGTTATTATCAGCAATAACCTTTCTTGAGAAAATCACGTAGGTCCATTGCGAAAAGTGCATCCCAAAAACTTGGATTTCTGTTTCGAGCCAAGAACTATCTCACTCCCAGTCAGCTGCTTATGATCTATAAGGCACATATTCGATCTGTCCTGGAATAGTATTCCCATATTTGAAGTGCGGCACCTAAACATATCCTGAAACTATTGGATTCTGTCCAAAAAAGGGTGTTCCCCGAGGCATACCATCTCCAGAAATTTGAGAAGAACACCAACTCCTACCTTCTTTCCCTTGGTTCTCACGATGTTCTCTGAACAGTACAGGATATCCCTTTTCGTGAGAACCAGAACATAAAAAAATGGGTAGTGTCAATGATGCATCTTTTGTCTTCAATTTCAACATAAGGAATTAAAATAATTACATAAAATATTTGGGTATACACATTGACTTGGGTTAAAAATATTCTAAAATAAATGAAAAAGATCTTCATATCAATGAACAGTTGATAAATTCTCAAAAGAAATGTGATGGATGAGTAAACGAAGTTGAGAAAAATATCAACGAGGGTATTCTTCATAGCAAGCGACTCGTACATTTTGAAAAATCCAACAATGGAGAGATGAATCAATTAAAGTAGGAAGCTCACTCAATGTCTCCAATCCCATTAGCATTCTGCGACATCGTTCATGCCTCATTTTTTCGTAGAATCGACAGGATAAAGGTGGATTGAACCCCACTAAGTTCCATCAGTTTTCAATGACTATGATCGGGTCTATGGTGTGAGAGAACCTCATGAAAAAAGCTGCGTTTTACCTTCGTGTAGGGATATGGATAGCATGAATGATTGGAATAACATTCCGTACCAAACAAAATCAATAACATACCAGGGGATTACACTTATTAAGAGAAGTCTAGTCTAAAATCTTATAGAATGGAAAAAGACAAGCATTGTAATTGATGAATATAATTGATTTCAGGATATTCCAACTTCATTACTATCCTAGGAAGTTTGTGTCTCAATATATGAACTCCTCAATTACTGTATGTGAAATGAAAAATTTGAGAAAATCGTGAAGTGAAATGAAAAATTTGAGAACATCATGAACAGGAATAATGAGATTCTAAAATAATTGAACATGGAGTTCGTCGTATTGGATATCACTTACCGTTCTATTACCCAAGTTTTTCACGCGACAAATTAACGAAATCGTTCTTCCAAATATCCCCGTGATGTTGGAGTTCATTGAAGTGTCAAAGTAAGGTCCTGTAACTGGAGTTGGCCATTCCTGCAAAAAATCCTGGAATCTTCGAAAACCAAGCTTGTCTTCTGCACCTGAAAATTATCCAAAGGGTTGAAACGATGTCAACAGTGAATTTGAAGAGTTGCTTCTCGTGTTAGAAAATCGTAGCAATTGAAACACCTTGCCATAATCAAAATATTTTCAATATTTCGACGAATATTTTCACAACTTCTATGTACTCATTTCCGAAAAGAAGAATGATTTTATTTTCTCTTCGCATGGAAATCATGACTCATGAAAGTTTTAATATGTTATGTTCACATTTAGTTGATATTTTGTGAGAGAAAAAAGTTCCTGAAGTATTGGAAGAAATACTGAGTTGTAGATGTTCCTAATTGAACAAATTCATGGAATATACTGGATCGAAAAATAATCTTCTCATTATAACTTCTTCAATTCACAAAATCCACATCCCACCTGATTCCAGCATACTCTGAAAGTTGTTTATATATTTATACTTCTTGAATATATTGAAGTTATTCAACAAGGATCGTAACACTAATTGGCTTGGTGGTTTCGACACCCTTCAGGAAAGTTCATTGTGAATAAACGAAACAGATAAGAAAAAATTGGTAACTTCGTTCTGAGTATCGTTTCAACAAACTGAGTAGTTTCTCTTGTACCCACGTAGTGATCTGATCATAGTACATCGATTTTACGAAATCCATTTATTTTCAGGCCTCACCCTCACCACCATAGGTATACGTCCATGATGTTCACCACAGATTAGAACCTTACCGATGAGACATTCCGCCCATTTCGTTTGATGTAAGGACCTTTAAATTTTGCGTATCGCAGTTGCCAGATAGTCGTTGTCACCGTTGGAACTACTGATGTGCAATGTTGCCATTTCAGTAATGCATAATCAGCACCAATATAAAAGGTTGCCTACTTCTGAGTGATATATTATGAATAAGTTGTCATCAGAAATTAAGAATCAGAAATAAGATGTATTTCGAATGAATTTCAAGATTGAATTGGCATCAGGAAAAATAAAATACGATTCAATTATCTGATAAATGATCAGACTCTAAATTCCTTAACTTGAAATGTAATATAGCAGTATATGTATAGCAAAAATGGTGATATTCTCATAAAATGAAAAAGTTTGAATGAAGTCAATAATATCACTCAATATAAGTACTCACAGTTTTTCGACCTTTGGAGAACAACGTGGTTTGATAATCTCCGTTTCATTTGAAGATGACTTGCAATCTTTTAAACACAGTTATGATTGTGAATAAACATATTATTGTACCTGATTCACATTTCAGATCATGAAGGTATATACCAATGATCACAGGTTGTTTAATCTGTGCTGTGATAATCCTCAAAAGATTCAGTACTTTTTCGTTTGAATTATAATTTATGGAAAATATGTTATACATTGTAAAAAACATAAACCCATCCGAAATACTGGGGATCGTGAATCGTGTAAGATGAAAACATTTATAACATAACTAACAAAATGGCGACAACGATGTAAACAAAACTCCATGAATATTTCAGCACCTATGACTGGACCTTTAAATTTTGCGCTTTCGATATCTTTCTCTGATTTTATTAGCTCTGTCTGACTGTCTCATCTGTAAGGTTCTCTTATCTGTGCCTTCACGATAATACTTTGCAGGTTTAGTGCATTGTGGGGAAATAAGGCAAAGGCTGCCAGCTCTGAAGGGTTTACTGCGAGGTTTACTGTCAAGAATATGGTATAGAATCACGAAGTCCTAGCTACAGAGCGTTCTCTATATGATATATAAGGAGCTGCAAAGGTTGCAGTCTCTGAGAATAATAAACCTCCATCATCTCGAGAAGAACCATCCCAAAATAATGACAGATGTCGTCACTTTTCAAGTATGCGACCCAGTACATTTAAAAACCCCTTTCATTATTCAGGTCGTTCGGCCCCAGACTGTACATTCTGATGAATCATCAGGTGGAGGAATAATTTATAAAAACCTTGACAGATGTCATCCCTTCTCAGGTGCACGGTCCGCTGAATTTTAAAACCCAGTTCACAATTCAGATCGGTTTTGGCCTCTGACTGTGAATCCAGGGATCATGAAATATTTTCCGGGGACTTCCAAGTGTGGGAAAACGGGTGTGAAACCGGCACTCCTGCTATTATGCATGAGATTTCTCTCAGGGAAGCTTTTCCGCTAGAATGTTGAATAATTACGGACATTTAGGTGTCCACTGACAATACAGGGTGAGTCATGGGTAATATGACGGTTTATATCTAATCCATTGCGAAAGGAAAAAGATTGAATTCCTACCATCCATTACCCATTTGAGGACCTGTAATTGTAGGTTAGTGATTTGACTTGAACTGGTCTGATATCACATGCTGAAGAGAATTCTCTCAAAATTTTTGCTGGTATCAACTGATTGCCAAACTTTTGGGAGTATTAAAATTCAATGAAATAATCCATAGGAAGACCTGCAAGTTTTAGTTCGTAGAACACCCTGCATATTGGGAAATATTTCCAACATATAGTTTCCAGAGCCCTCCATGAAACTGTTATGATAAGAGTCCCCCTGATTCTTCCTGTATAGATACATTACTCAACATCCTACGCTAAGTTGAAGTTTGAAGTTTAATATCAGTTGGTTTATGAATATTTCTGAAAATCTAAGTTTGACTGATTATCTCCGCAAAAATTCGAATTGCGAAATATTGAAACGACATTCCAATGTGTATACATAAATAACTATAAGTTCAGTACACTATTCGGTGAATTTGTAAATCGAAAATCAAATCTAAAGGGTAATATATAAGACTAACTCGAGGGTTGATGAGAAGATTCTCAGCCTGATGAAACATTCTTATGGGGTCGCCAGTGAAGGATACTTGACTGTCTGAGTACCAAAATTTTCATTGTTTATTCAAAGGCCCGGCACATACTTCATACGCTATCTGTCAGACGTAATTATTATTGTTGAAGTTATCGCGTTTTCTTAAATGAATGTATCCTTTCAAATTAGTTGAAGTTTCCTAAAAAAAATTATAGACAACTTCAAATACCAAAGTTAAAAATCGTATACAGAATGATAAAATCAATGAACAACACATACAATCAGCAGATTAGAATATATTCTCAACACCCCTTCTTAATCTGAATGGAATGAATTCGGTTAGACTAATCCCATTTGTTTTATCATTTTGAAATGTTTTGGATCATTCAAACATTTTTTTCTGCACTCTAGTTATCATTATAAATTATCATTGGTTCAAGTCTCCTCTGCATCAATTCTGAAAATAATCGCTTCAAGTAGATTGCTTCCTTAGCTCCCTCTGTCAATGCCATGTATTCGGCTTCATTGCTGGACAGAGCCTTTGTTTGCTTCAGAGTTGTAGAGTATACATAGCCCGTATATGATCGTCTGTCCAGTGCATTTCCTCCCCAGTCTGCGTCAACATATCCAGTAATACCTTTTCCACTTTTCTTGAATAAAATACAGTGATCTTGATTCTAGTGTTCCATTGTGAAATTAGTATTGAACTGGCTAAGTACACTGGTTGCGTGTGAAATGTCCGGTCTTGTTTATACAGCTAAGTACATAAGTGATCCAATCAAACACTGATATAAGGTACATCAGGCGGATCTTCAACACCTGAAGGATCGAAGGGATAATGTTTATCGGCTCCAAGAAAATGCTTCAAAAATAGTGAGAGCCAGAGATGTAGTATTCATTGAGAATTTTGAAAATGACCAGAATCTAGTAAACAATGATACTAGTGCCTTCACATCCAGTTTTATCGCAGGAATCATATGATGATGATCTAGGAGACGTAGTAGAAGCAGATTCGCAGTGGAAGCGTGCTGGGCCCATAACCTGTTTAAGTTATCGCGTATTTCTTAAATAAATGTACCCTTTCAAATGAGTTGAAGTTTCTTAAAAATAATTTTTTCTATTCTGGTTGTGTAATGAAGTCATTGTGCAACGCAAATGCGTCTCGAAATTGCCTCTTTTTCGATACACATTTTTTATTATTCGGAGATTGGTACAATCGAACTGTCAAATGAAAGTCAGTCAAGAGTTAATCTCAGTTTACTTCTGAGCGATTTGAATTTGGTGATATCATCAGTGAAAAGCTCAATGTTTTAATTGGTAAATTTCAATTCAGAGTGTAATTTGATTCAAATTGACCAATAAAAACAATAACAACATTGAATTTTTCACTGCTGGTATTGCAATAATCAAAATCGCTCAACTGTAAACTGGGCTTTACGCTTGTGCGTCAGCTTTTAATTATTTCAATGTCATCATTGTTACCAATCGAAGATGTATCTGTTATTTATCGATTTCAAATCCATTTTTCCATCAAATCAATTCTGAATAGAAAAAAATGCATATGACGAACGTTTTATAAGACACGTTGTCGCACTTGTTCACTTCGTGCGACAAAATAGCGTCTTATGAAACTTGTATCATAATGTACTATCATATATATCATATATATTCTCAACAATTTTAAACTATTATTATTATGATCGTAGTGATAAGCCGGTTTTTTCATATTTGTCAATGGTACTTACGTTATTAAAAGTATTGCCTAATTTTCTTCGCATAGATCCATGTCCACTGGATGAATTTATATCGTGCTGTTGAGGCGAATGTTAATTACGATGTTCATCGCATGTCAGAATAGATGGGCTATGATAGGAAAAAGTGTTGCCCAGATATCCACTTTATCTGCAGCGAAACTTTTCCTAGATCATCATGAATGCAAGAATAACAAGTTGCTTCAGTTGAAAGCAGACGAAATAGCAGGAGAGATAATTCATATATTCACATGCATAATTCAAACAGTGAAAGACAATATTCTCGAGCTACAGGTGTTCATGTTTATCTTGTGCACAAGAGCAGTTTCAATTACTCAAGCTATCAATCTCGTTTACTCCAAACAATTTCGAAGTTTTCTCATTAAGCTGAATTGCTGATGCAGCTCGTTGATCACCAAACATTTAAACTGTCTGGCATATGGTACATCTTCTCCATCTGAACTTCATAGGAATCCTCTTGATATCTAACATCAGAGCTCTCTCACTATCGCTACTAATCTCTCCTAATCTCGTGCAGATATAGGAGATTTCAGTTCATCACATTAACCCTTGTGGATTGTCACCAAGAGGACATATTTATAGTAAACGAAAATATAAGTATATCGTTGCATTTGCTTCAAGAAGATAAACTCTATGTTTGTCTGGAATAGCATCTGATTAACTCGATGCTGGTACCTGGATCATGCGAGATAAACATATCTCCAGGAATTATATATTTTGAGAAAAGGGCGGAGAATTTTCCTGGTGCCTTAAACCTTCTAAAGAAACATAAGAAAATTTCCAATACCTATTACCTCACTACTACTGGCTCGCATGAACATATCAAGACATTGAAAATATACGTCTGATGTGAAAATATGGTACTGCTGAGTAAACAGTGTGTGTGATTTTGAACCGCAACCTTTTGAACAAATCATATGTCTATCTATGGTTCCATGTCAATCCAAAACACAAATTCCTATTGCTACTTCACTCTCATCATCACTTTTCTCTGGACGTTTGAAGATTTAACATGTTAAATTCGCTGACAATTTTCTTCTTCTTCTTTTGGGTTTCTTTGTTTTCTGACTCCTAGCGGTGTCAATTTCACAAGATCCGGTGATAAATTTTAAAATTTATTGTTGTTTTATCTCAATGTTGGGAAAACCACATAATATTTTCAATTCGTATAATGTGAAAAACAATTTGTACCAGATGCAGTCGTATGTTATTTTTATGGAAATTTTGTAATACCCTGACAAGTGCGTACTGATTTGCATTCATACGAAAAATGTTCTCTTCATCTACATTGATAAAAATGTTTTCTTGTTCTACAAGATCATACTCACTTTCAGGTACGCACTGATGATGACCAGTTGAAAACGCTTTGCTATGATTCTTGAAAATATAATTTGCTTGGAATACAAATCTGTTTCTTTTAATTACAATCTGTTATAGTCATATTCTCAAGGCCCATTGGTTTGATGAAGAGCTCGGAAGCTCAAAAATAAATATCAGGCAATTTTTTCCGACAATAAAAATATAAAGTCTATTCGATTCAGGTACCTATAGCTGAAATACCTCGAACGCAGATAGCTATAGAAATTTTGAACACATTGTATATTTTCCCTATACGAACATGAATCCACTTTCTTGTTTATGCGGGATATTTATCGGTTTTCATTACAAATTGTATTATCAAAACGAGTCTAACGTAATTTATCATCGAACTAATCGGTATCGTTAGATCAATATATGACAATTTATTTTCAACAATCAGTTTGATTCAAATTTGATTCTCGATCCGATTGAAGAACTGATTGAAACCATATATATTCGTAATAAATTCTAAGCTCCTAAACGATGTCCGAATATTATAAATTCTTGAAACTTTGTCTGTTTGATCTAATTTCTGTCAACTTTTAGCTCGACTATAAATAAACTGACATAAAATCATTTAAAATTCAGCGTAATGAGTACCAACCCCATAAAATCAAACTCCAAGTATGAGATCTACTCACCCGAGTAAGTTACAAGTAGGTAAAAGCTATAACTGACGAGAAGAATCATATCTGGTCCACCAAAACCTCCCGACAACTCTCAACATTAGTCGCATGGATTCAACCCAAACATTGAAGATCCACTCCAAACAAAGCAACGCAACACATCGAGCCAATCGTCATTAACATACTCCCAGAAAAAAAATCCCTTTCCAGACTTGAGTTTTACGCGAGTCGCTCCAGAGTTTTCCGGTTTATTTTACGGAGAAGCGCCCTACGCTACTACTTCTGGATAACTGCAATCTAGTTGGCCGAAGTGGCACTGTCGGCATGCGCACCCTCTATATATCAATTTCTGGTGTAGGTGTGCTATGCTGATATGCAAACAGGATCGGGATAGAAACGAACGAAAAGTGGTTGATGATGGGTGATAATCTGATTGAAGGATGAATGATTTGCGCGGAAAATATTGATATCGCAACAATTTTTGTTAGTGATGGCAAAACCACATAATAACAAAATAATGGCAGGATACATGAGAGAATTTTATACCGTTTTCCTCTTCAAAAATGTTCCTTTGAAAGTGATTTTTTTCGCGAATTGAGAAGCTATCAATTGGACGAAATATCAAAAAATAGAAGAATAGTTATAGGGCGTAAAATAGGCTTTTATGGACCGCAGCGTGTAAGTAACGCGCCTAGGTCCATAAAAGCAAATTTTGCCTGAAATACATACAACATTTTATGAGAGTGTTTTTAGTTTTCCTCTATCTCTTATAATGGGGGAGTAATTAAGGGTTCACAATTTGCTGACTGGTGGGTGAATAAATAGGCTAGTATAGCCATATTTGCTGTCAATACAGACAATAGTCATTACGAAATGCATTCCTGTGACAAAAAAGTGTGAATTGTACTCCACCAGAAATCAATAAAGCAGTTGAGGATTCGAATAATTAATAATTTATTGTCCGGCGGGCGGTAAAGTGCCATTTCACGCCCGGCGGGCGGTAAAGTAGTCCGAGGGTGGTAAAGTGCTATTTTACGCGCATACAACCGGGCGAGAAAGTGCCATTTTACGCCCGGTTATGCATATAAAGACATATTATCGTATTCAATTGAAAATATCATGCACAGTTTCAATGACTGGTAGATTACGAGCAGAAAACAATTACTTTACTGACAAAAAACATGCAGAACATTGAATTATATCTACTATATGAGTTTGAAATTTTTAATTGAAGGGGAGGCTTTTCAATTTGCGTTGATTAGGCTTAGTCCAGCTTTCAGCTACTTCAATATTCTTCAACATGGGAACTTTGTTTCTGGAATGTTTCTTTCTTTCAGGCACCTCTTCGAGTTAAGATCTCAGGGTCTTCACTGATGAGGGCCAATAAGCCCGAAACCGATCTGTAGGTTGTCAAGTGTGCCTGTCTTGATGTGAACTTTTTCACGTGTTATGAAGAAAGAAACATTTGCTCTGCATTCACTATGTGAAGCGTTGCATGGTTTATAAGTAGATATAAATTGAAGTTCTGCGTGGTTAATGTCAGGAAAGTAGTCGGTCTCTGCTCGTTATCTACCGGTCATTCAAACTGTGTTTGATATATGCAATTGGATAAGACGATAATATGTCTTTCTTAAATTTTTTCAATGAATTGTTTGTATAAGGAATATTTTTATGACGTCCCTCAAAAGTACATGTGTCTTCTGGTCCTTTGAAGACTTTAGAGCGAATTCATTGCAGTCCTTATACGCGTGTTCACTGTTTAATAACCGCCATCAGAGGCATCGATAGTTGTTTATAACTTGGATGATCTATCAAGCACCAATTATCAATTAAACTGATTGAAATCACAAAAAAATTTTCAACCCCCGATATAAAATAACAATCTCCCCAAGATGTCCACATGTTTATTCCATAATTTGACCATTTCTCAACCAAATCCATAATCCATAATAGAAAATAAACCTAAAAGACCATCATCAAGTGTACACTTCGAATAGATTGTATGGCATTCCACACCATATTCCCCTGCTTTTTGAGCTTCCATATAAACCAGATCCATATCTGGATCTTCTTCCCCATCACCGTAGTTGGGCCTGAAACATGGAAAGATCCTCATTTATCGATAACATATCACATCAATAGCAGTGGTAAGTTATCAAAAGATATCTAGAGGAATCTTTTTTTTTTGTTTTGTTTCGCTTACATGAATTTATTTCAAATCGGGTTCTACCGATAACTTCAATTATGTATATCTAGCACCGTTTTCAGGTGATAACTGAAGAACTTGTAGATACAATGAAAGCAAGGGTGTTTGAATCTACAGGATGGTTCAATCCGCTGAATCTGTGATCCTGGGTTGGGTGACATACAGAGACAGGCTACATAATTATCCTTGTTCAACTTATTCATGAACACTAAGAAGGCAACGCGGTGACGTAAGTTGGCGAAATCACATTACAACATAGAGGTTGAGCCATCCTTATTTTCATTATTATGAGTATGGTTAATGAATGATTTCTGATTATTACCAACTCATTATTTAAACTATCACTCAATTAAAAAATTTTATGAAAACATGTTTTTATAGTTCCGGTAGTTTTTCCACGTTTGAGAATTTTAATACGTTGTTTTTTTCATGAAAGTTCTGATAATAATGGTTTACAGACTGGGTTTATACATATTTGTGGTCATTTAATATCTCGAGGCAGTAAATTTGTCAAATATCAAAAAACACTAAGGTAGGTGAGTTATCTCTTACACATAATTTTGAGTATACATTTTTTTGGCACATTTATCTTTTTTGAAAGAGTAACCATATACTCCTTTCTATCATTAGTTGATTCTGTTTGAATGGGAGCGTATAATGCAGTCTTCAAGTGTTGTATATGTCCAAGTAATTCATCCTACCTAGAAGTTTATTTTTATTTTTTCGATAAAGTTTGATAATTATCCGTAGATCTATCTCACTGATCCCACCACGAATGTCTATATACATATATCATTATCAACTTATTCTGCTTCTGGTACAGATCTAAGGAATTTATAAAATGTATTCCTGTAGTTATCATTTCCGATTATCAGAGCAGTAGACATGTGAGTTGCTTAATTGATAATTTCTTCAAAACTGATAACAGCGCATACTTTGACAAGATCTGCGCCACTTTAGAACTAGAGTAAATATAAGGTATGATGTGGCACTTGAGATGGCTGCAATACTCACGTGAAAACAATGTGAAATAATAGTCCATAAAGACCGTTATGACCGTGTTCCAAGCTGTGTGAAGCGTTTTCGCAGATGCTCCGCAAAATACAGTCTCTGCCATCTATTCCCCCACTAAAAGACGAATCATGTTTTTTCACTGAGACATGGTGATGTTCTTCATAATCTCAATTGGGAATGTCCGACTTCTTACCCATTCAATGCATCCTCTAAACCTTTGTAAAACAATAACCTATCAGGTTCTTTGATGGCTCGCTGTCTTCTAGATCTCTTATCATAATCTGGTGGATATTGCTTCAGTTGAGTTACATTGGTGGCAAGACTATACTGCATTTGGAAATTCCATCCTATTGCCATCGATTGTTTAGTTCCCAGCTTGAGAGGTACACCGATTCCTACGACGCACTGTGGAGAGGAATGAAAAAAATTTTGGTGAAAAAATAGGGGGAGGTTGTAAAAAAATATTGCAGCAAGGTAACTCGAGGGTCCCGAAAGAAAAAGTTATGAATTGTTTGATGAGACAAGTCTCTCAAACGAAAGAAAGGATATTGATTTCACATGGTTGATTTACGAGCGTATGAAAACTGATAGAATATCGAGAGGCTCTTAAGGACAAATAACTAATTTATTATGCAGCATCTATTAATTCAACAACATATATTTCAATTATTTGGTATGAATAGACTTACTTTGAAACTTCCCCCACGTGGAAAAACAACGAATCGTTTATTTCTTTGCAGAGATATTCCGGAAGGCACCACTAATATGAGCATACATATAATTGATTTAATGAAAAACTGGAATATGAAAAATTGTAATTAATTTTAGAAAGAATCAACTGAACAAATCCATACCATCTCAGTAGAGTCCAGTTCAATGTTTCACTACAAACTGATATACACATAATACGTATACAGACCCAAGGCAAAAGTGTCCGTACTGTCCAAATATTTGGTTTTGGTATTATCGAAAAAACCGTTGTGATTGAATACATATTATGTTTGATTTGTCTGATAATCATATGCACACGACAGAGTTTACAGCTAGAGATCTTTTTTATGTCATATTTGCCAATCAGCATGTGAATTTCAATCGTCTCATTGGCTGATTAAACAGTATTGTTAAACTCTGGATTTTTGATCGAAATGGTTCTTTTTTTTCACTAGTGCCAATTGGACAAATTATGTCCGTCAATTGACTAATGTTTGACATTTTCACTTCTGAAAGGTGAATCATGCCTGGTAGGTATATTTGTGTTTGTTATTTTTAAGCTATTCCAGATTTGTCAAAAACAGAGCTATGTTCTCATTTTCAAACATTCTCACCGTGGTTCGTTTCATTATAACTTGATAGCCTCACCTAATATTCAGTTCAATCGATAAAATTCGGTATGGACCATGAAGGAATCCTAGAAAGAAGTCAACCAAGCCAAGGGTTGATGACACCCTGTATACCTGTTGGTATCCAAGATGAACGTTATTTCATTCTAATGTCCACCCAGAAACTTTTTGTGTATACAAGGAGCGGTGGTAAACATTATATGCTCGAAAGATAGGGAAGTCATCCTTTGGGACAAACTGTGACAAAATTGTTTCAGACTAGCATCCCAACTTCTGATGGGAAAACGTTACCCGTGCTGGAACAATCATAATAAGCGGTACAAGACATTTCTTGAATATAAAGTTAGTTTGAAAGGGGATAAAAAATGGTTGAAACGCTTGTCAGCATATTGTTGAAGTTGAATTATGATGGATATGTTTTTTTGTCGAGGACTTTATACTGTTTTGCTGAAAGGTAGAGTCTTCACACAATGGCTTCAAAGACAACCTGATAAACAATCGATATCGAAGGTGGGAGCTTATTGTTCCTCAGATTACCCCAAGGATCCATACTGAGCCCTATTATCTCTTTATATTTTCAAGCAACCCCATTTGTAGACAATTTTCTCTTTCCCCATTGTTGAGATATTATGTGACCCTGTTTCCGATTCAAAACCATATGTGAAGTAGGTTTGCTGCACTAGGATATTCCTATCCTTATATCATTCTACTGGATTGTGCAATGTTCCTCGACGACCTCGTGTGTGGTCAAAAAATAAAAAAAACTTATTTCAAAGGGGTTCAAAAGGTATTTGAGAATCATCTTATTCCTATCATGCTTGAGAGGTGGAGAGGTATTTACAATAAAATATACTGGTAGTGCATAAAATGTTGTATGTATTTCGGGCGTAACTTGCTTTTATGGACTTAGGTGTGTTAATTGCCCTCGTTATCGCTCAAGCTATACTTATACATGCATAAAAGCCTATTTTACACCCTTGATACATAGATAACTATTATTATGCACTTCATGGATTTACAGGCTACTTCAAATCCCTATTTTCGGAAAAAAGTTGTACTTCAATTCTCTAGGGATTGAAAGTGGATTTATTTGCGATGAAATCTGAATTCAGAAATTCATTTTCAATAATTTTATTGGCATTATAACATGATATGGATGCAACAAAAGTGTAACGTGTTTAGAACAATATTAGACTATAAAAAGCAACTCAATTTCTATTAATATTAACATTTATGTTTACCCCACTGCAGTTTTCTGCTCATTGTCTACTATCTTAGAATGTTGATATGCATATTCGAACAAACAACGAAATTATACAAAGCTATCGCAAATAATTGAGCAGCAGGAATTCGAATTTCAGCCATAATTAGGTGAAAGCAAATATATAATAGTTCAGTAAAACTATAAATGACTGTAATTAGGTTGTTTCTGAACCGAATTTTATCCTTGGAACTTAAATATATTTGGAGACTCATTTATATACAATAGAGAGATGATAACTGAAAACATGACACAGAATAAGTAACGGATATGATAAACAGGCTGTTATAGAAATTCAATTATATGCATGGAGATTTCAGGAATCATCAGAGACACAACTCACTTCAAATGGAGGCGTAATCAGAACCCCAACGAAATTCCGTCAAGAAATCGGAAAAGTCAGTTTGGAAGATTTGCAGGAAAAAACGAAAAACTGTGATTTCGTTTTAGTTACTCTATCCGGAGTAAAAATAAAAAAAAACAGTCAAAATTGTCATTGCTGGGTATAACCTACCGAAGGACACTATCAAATTGATAATCTGAAGTTATGGTAGTGGGCAACCATCATAAAATTGATTTTTCAAATACGGGCTTGGATTTTTTTATTACATCCTTCGGAAGCTGTCAGTCTGCCAGGATACGATATAAATGGATATATTGGAAATCAGTGGATGAAGGACTTATGAATTATCGTTTTAAACTTAAGACTTGAAACTTGAGACTCAAAACTGCTGCATAGGTATAACTGATTCGTTATAATGATATACATATATTATGGTTATCGTTACAAATCATTTTTGTTGAGTTGGAGATACCGATACGTGATTTTTCAGATTATTCACTAAAATGAAAGTTATCGAAACTAATTGACTAGGTATAGAAAGAATTTTGATATTGGCCATAATTAGACATTAGCAAAACAATAATGACTTCAGCGCAACTATAAGTAACAGTTCAGTGTGTGGTTTTAAAACATTTGACAAAATGTTCGATTCTTCAGGTTACTTGATTTTTTTAATTTCCTATTTTTTGAACACCGCAGCAGGAGGTAAGAATTTCATCTCCCATCTCAATCGCATGCCATATTATTCTGTTATTTTCTCAGGTTTAACCGAGATTTATAGTTTATTGAATCACCATAAAAATTTCAAGATTTTCAAGAAACAATAATTATTGATATCAAGAATTCATAAAATTTGGGAATGTGATTCAAAACTGTTGCAAGGGTTAGTTTTGATTATCGTAAAATGCATCTAGAGCAAGATCTCAACTAAAATCACTTTCCCAATTTGGCGCAGGCAGTATACTTATTTATTCAACTAGGCTGAAAAGCACAAATCTGATTTCCTGCCGTCTGAAACAAGTTTTTCTCCAAATGTGTTTCACACTATTATATATGAGAATCCATCATTTTGCACATCAACGAACTCTTGTGCATGAGAATAGATTCTCATGCCTGTTAAGTGTCATTAGAGATCCGCCTTCAATGTCATTTGGAGGAAAACTATATCTATTTTCAATCCATATCTGAAATTGTTTCCATATTTAATTCCACAGTACCTGTTGATGGTTCTACAGATAGTATAGTGTACACTGTTGATGGGAAACCGAAGATACGATACTATTTTAGTAAAGAAGAGGTGAGTTTCACTAGTGTACAGGGTGTTTCCATATATTTTGACAAACATTTTCAATAAAATTTTGATTGCCGTGGAAACAATGGAATAAAAGAGAATAAAACAAACAAGTTACCGTCTGACCCTCAATATCAGAATAAGAAAATATGACACTTAGCTGTATTAGTGGAGAACGAGTATTTCACTAGAGCTAGAAAAAAAAAATGGTCTGGTGAATGTTTCAATTCCGTGATTCAATCCGTTTGTTTTAGAAGTGCCAAAAGATATTACCGAAAAAACTTTCATATTAAATGTTTTTTGTCACCTCGTATAGTTGAAGCTGTAGGTAGGGATCAAAATATAAGAACAGTGCGTCCAATTTGTGATGAAACTGCGGGATTAGTCGTTTTATTTGTGAAATGCTATAAGTTTCATTCCTTATTTTCAGGCTGATGTTACAGAAGCAGCTGAAAAATGCAAGAATATGAAAATGGAACTTGTTAAAATTTTTACAGCAGAGCAACAACAGGAAATAGGAGAAGAGTTGATCAAGAAAAGTAAAACCCACTCAATGAATATTTTCAATGATAAAAATAACCTTCCTAATATAATTCAAGTAGTCAATAATCAACTCATATCCTAATGAAAAGTCGCTACAAATTAAGTTTTTTGGAAATTCTGTTTTATTCAATCATTTCTAGCACACCTTATACATTCAAATGAATTTCGATAGAGAATTCTGATTAGTTTATTGAAAAATTACCTGATATTCAACGTTTCAAAGCTCTTCAATACGAGTATTCGGAACATTAAAACAAATCGGGAACACCGAGAATAGGTATAAGGAAGAAAAATGGAAAAGCCATAAATTGGACAACAATTTTAGAAAGAGAAATTAGTCTATCCAATTAGAATATCAGACATTCATTTCAAACTATGTTTGATATTCTAATTGGATAGACTAATTTCTCTTTCTAAAATTGTTGTCCAATTTATGGCTTTTCCATTTTTGATTTATTAGCTTAGTCGAGCTATAAGCCACTTCCAAGTTCTGTGATTTGGGAGATTTAGTTCTGGAGTGTTTCTTTCTTCTGCCGCATGGTGTCGCCACTTCCAATTGTCTGTTGGAACGCGGCTCAGTGCGGTCAAATAAACGCGACGAAGGTGCATTGGGACAGGCAACGCTTCGAGTGGAGATCTTACGGTCTCTACTCGGATAACTACCCTGCACTGATGAGGGCCAATAAGCCCGAAACCGGTCTGTAGGTTGTTAGGCGTGCCTGTCCCGATGTGAATTTGTCACGTCTTAGGAAGAAAGAAACATTTGCGATCTGCATTCACAGTGTGAATCGTTGCATGGATTACGAGCAGATATAATTCAATGTTCTGCGTGGTATTTACCAGGAAAGTAGTTGTTTTCTGCTCGTAGTCTACCAGACATTCATTTCAAACTATGTTTGATATTCTAATTGGATAGACTAATTTCTCTTTCTAAAATAGGTATAAGGAATATTTGATAATAAGGACGTTCCAAAAAATTCCCCATTCTTCGTAATTCTTGGGCCTGAATGAAAAATAATTATTGTAGTTTTCTAGCACTTTATCCATCACACAACTGAAGAAGTGGCCTCTTCTTATTTTTCAAAAAAACCCAGATTTGTATTCCATGCAATTATATTTTTCCAAAAATCGTAGCAAAGCAATATCGCCTGTCAAGTCATCATCAGTGCATACTTGTCAGGTGTTTACTATATTTCTATAAATCCAAGAACGTACGTTTGGTATATAGTGCTTTATGGACGTTTGAACAATCAACAGGTAAAATTCGTTGAAAAGTTTCAAATTTTGAATTTTCAAATTCTTCAACTGGTTTATACTCGGGTTTACCTCAATGTTGAGAAAACCAAATATATTTTATTAATGTGAAAAACATTTTATACCAGATGTACGTTTTAGAATTTATGGAAATCTTGTAATATCTGACAAGAATGCACTGATGATGACTTGACAGTCGAAAGCGCTTTGCTACGATTTTTGGAAAAATATGTATAATTTTATCATTGAATACAAATCTGTTTTCTTTATTACATTGATACATGCACACAGCCGAGTAAATCTTTCACTCTTCTTAATTTGGTTAGATTTTATTCGAGATATTTCTGATACCTCTTGAAAATGCAATTATTGAATTTTTATATATTGAGAAGCTGTGATTTCAGATCTCAAAGGCAAAACTTACTGGACCGCTGGCTATAGAAAATCTATATTGAAAGCTTGGATGTGGTCATCAAACGAACCGATAAAACAATTCTTTTGGAATAGAGGTGAACCTAACTACGCGAATAAAAATGAATTATGTATAGAAACATTCGTCAATGAACATAAGAAGAATCTATGGAATGATGCGCCTTGTTTTGACGCAAGAAGATTTATTTGTTACTCCACAAAATTCCTCGACGCTGAAGTTGCTACTGAAGGCAATGCAGGTCGAAACGATATCGCTGAGGTTAATGGTAATGTAGGTAAGAAGATATTAATTATATAACTACTGTTATGCAACCCTCCTTTATTCAAGTTGGTCTATACAGGGTCGTAACACTCGTAACAATATTACTTCTTCAACTGGGTTCGTGAATATTTGAGCAGGAGGAAGAGAGATGGGAGTAGACATAAAGACAATTATCATAGAGCACACATATATATTTTTCCTACGACCACGTATGAAAACGTGATGAAGCACATTGTTTTGTTATCCAGAAAGTAGCTCACAACACCATAGCGTTGTTATTTGAAAGAAAAAAGCACACGTGTTGAAATGGAAAATATCACACGCTCACATGAATTTATAGAAATAATTAGGTATACCTATTATATAGTTGGTACTCACTGTCGATACAAGCGTTCTTAAATCAAATTTACGAAGGCGTAGAACGGACATGCGATATTTTTTTTTCCTAATTTCGTGTTACAACTTGAAATTAGCTTAATTTCGAGTTCGAACTCGAAATTAGCACTAACTCGAACTGCTGGTACCGATGGCAGTTCATACGATAAAATTTTGGAGAGTTCAATCTCTTATGTGATCGCGCAGCAAGAATCACTCTACGAAACATTATTTATTCAAAGAAATTATGGGAAGACGGGGAAACTATGTCACATGTGAAAAGATTTTTAACTCCAAATCCTTTCTGGCAAAAAATAAATTCGAAAGGATGGTATAAGAATTCTCCTATTGGGACAAATATTGGACTTGATCTCAAGCGGGTGAAAATTACGAACCATTCTAATCGAGCTGCCACCGTAACTGAATTGTCCAGGAATGGTATAGGTGAACAAAAACTTGTGAACATTACGGTACATAGCAACCCATCGTCATTAAAACCGTACCTTCAGTTAGATGAAGAACATCATAGAGAAATCATTAGTTCCATTCGTACTACCATACAGGAAACCACCGCTCAAAATAATAATTGTGTTTTTTACAATTGTACTTTTCCATTTAATCAAATTTTAAATATCATATTTCACTTTATTGATTTACATATTCATGAAATTGTCTTACCGAATTACACTATAGCTTTCTTTTGAATCGAAGTAAACTTGACATTTATAATTCGACTTTTGTTGCCATTAGACAATTCAACTCAAATACTACAAGAAAAAATTACTGCTCCTACGGACTCATAATTTTTTCGGTGGCAGTTCTTTTCGTTAAATTTCCGAGCAACAGAATTCTCATTGATATATGTCAAGTTTACCTCGACAATAAAAAAGCTCTCGTGTAATTATGAGTGATAATATGAATTTCAATTACTGCTGTTAACAGCTTTTTCGACATTTGACAGCTACCAGTAAACATTTGCTTCCTGTTTTACTGTCGCGTCGTCCAAAGCCTATACTTGTTCAAAATGTGCGTTTCAAAGTCTACATGAAAAAAACTGAAAGCTCAGCATTTCAAAGGTGACTTCAGCAAAACATCAAGAAGTTTTGTCGAAATATGCAGAAATATACAAGTTGTCCCATTTAAATTTTTTCTTCATTAATAACTCTTGATATATGATTTGAAAAAATAAATTACTTGAACCATTGAATTCTACGTACAAAAATGCTCGGGAAATGTTTTCACAGAAACAAAGAATTTTCAACGGAAAAAAAGTTACAGCAACTCTTCGAAAATGCACCTTTTTGAAAAACATGTAACTCAGAAACGATGATAGATAGCGAAATGCGGTTTTCACCATTGAGTTTGTCATGAAAATTGACCTTCAGGCACAGCCATAAGTTTTCATCTATCTAGTTTGGAAACAGGCCTTTCCCTTTAGAAGTGTCCAATTTGGCCCACCCTGTACTAGTTCAATTCGGGTCGTGATAATAGTCAACTTAGGACAGAGGCAATGACATTTTGCAGTATAATCAATAAAGTTGTTGATGCCTAAACAAGTTCAAATTACTTCTGATTACAATTTAATGTCAATGCTTGTATAGTGGTGATGGTTACTAAAAACCTATTATTTTGTACTTATTTCTGCAAATAATGAATAACAGCGACCAAATTGACATTCGTTCGCAAAATCTCCTTTGAAGTAACGCCTCGGGAGCGAACACCGGGCATCAGTTCGGCAACAGCTGCACAACTGTTGCGCAACTGTTGCGCAACAGTTGTGCAGCTGTTGCGCAACAGTTGTGCAGCTGTTGCGCAACACGAACACACTGTGTAAACTAGTGTGTTTTTCGACTGTTGTGCAACTGTTGCGCAACAATGTTTGCTTAGTATATTCCCACCTTAATGAATCATGTACCAGGACTCATAAATTATGACAATTGTATGAATGATTATATTGAAACCCAGTGGATGAACTTCTCATGACTTATCACAGGAAATCTAACACCGGCTGAGAAAACATACGTATTCGTGAGGTTGGGGTGCTCATGCTCTAGACATCTTGTGAAGACGCTAGTCCATATTTCGATCTGATTTTTTTTGTGTGGGAAGATGAAGCTAGGGTGAAAACTATTTGAAAATGGATTGATGTAGAAATATTATTCAAGAAATTTTTAAAAATGAGATAGTATACTCTCTAGCTTGGCCCTCGATCTACGTGGTGGAGTTAATAAATTAGAGAGTGTATGTTGTACCTATTCGATTATCTGAGTGGTTCCTGCCCATTACTCGTTATGATGGTATATGTTTATTATGGTGGTCGTTACAAATTATTTATGAGTATGATATGCAGACAGAAGCAATTTTCAACATTTTTTACGAAAATAACGAATCTTTAAAAAAATAATTAAGTAGAAATAATTGAGTAGAAGGAATTTGAATATTGGCCATGATTAGATATAAATGAAACAATGATTGAAATCAGGCGACTATAAGTATAGTACGAATGTGGTTTAAGGACATTATCTGAAAAAATGTTTGGTTCCTCGGGTTACTTTTTTTTAATAATTACCTACTTACTGAACACTGTAACAGGAGGTGAGTTTTCGATGATTTGAGAAATTTGTAATCGTGAAGCTGTTGTTGGTTGTCCTTTCGTTGTCCCTCCCTGGGATTTGGTTTCTAAAATATATTACCGTAATTGTTCCAACAGTTATTTTTTAATGTAATTCTACAATTTGACCATTGCCAAATGCTACCAAAGTCCTTCGTTTTCATCACAATAATCACATTATAAAGAATACTAGTGACCCCATCAAATATTTTTTTTGTTATTGGCACACTCAGTCACATCAAATATTCAGGCATTAAGTTCGATGAGTGTCTATAGTCTGGAAATCTCAATGTACTCAGCTAATCTCGAAATGATGTTACCTTACATATATTTTAACGAATCTACGTTTTGTGCTCGAAAAAAATAAGATATTGAGTTTGTATCATGCTCAGGTGGACTCCAGACTGAGGTATGGTGTATGTCTTTGGGGCCATTCCACAATGGCACAAAATGTGTTTGTCGATCTAAAACGTGTTATTCGTTGTATATAGGTTAAGAATACATTTCTGCAATAAGTTGTTTGTTCAGTATGAAGTATGACATCCTTTCATTACCTTGTATTCTCATCTTTGAAACATTTGTATATATGTCACAAAGCAAGAAAAAATCACGAAGTCATCTCCACAATATTTATTTGGCACAAACGGCTAGAGGGGGGGAATTGTTTCGGATGTAAATACATCCATCATCAGCCCAAATCCACAATTGCTACAACGGAAAACATACCCTATTACTTAAGTACACGAAAAATAGTATAACTTGCTTGAAGATTTTAACAGCAATTATTGTAAAACAGGTATTAAAAGGGTCCTGTAACCCAAAGATCATGGCCGTGAGGTCGGTAACATATTATGGAAAAAATTTAAAATTGTGAGAAACATTTGGTCACATAATATCAACATCATGTATCGCGTAATTCAAAGATGGCGATCACAATTAAAAGGAAACGGAAACGAAATATTAAATGGATTATGACAATAACTTAGTCAATGAAGACAATTGACACAAAATAATCAAGACAAATGACATTGATGTATCGGTACAACAATCATAAAAGGCATTGGCGTAGTGACGAAATTAGTTTAGAAAAAAAGGGCTGGGGGAGACTAAGGGTTGAAAAACATAATAGATTAGAACTTGAGTTGGTTGAGAAATGGTTGACAGTTAAATGAATTTCATAAATTTCCAAGAGGTTCAAAAGACGTCCTTCTGACACACATGTAAAATATCTAGATCTTTGATGATATCAGAGTTGTGGTCATTGCGGAGGAAAGAACTTTTAGTGTTATAAATATCTCTTGAAGAATTGTTATATTTTTTAATTATTCTGATGTTTTCATTTACTCAATCTTTTGTAAAAATTATTAATCAAGTATAAGACCACATTCATTTCGTCATTATTTTTTGATATCAATATTTTGATAATATTCGTTTTCTCTCTCTTCGTACTTCTGATATAGGTTTGAAATCAGATTCACTAACATTTATTATTTTCAATATGTATAACACTTGTTTTATCCGAAGGAAAATAAATCAATTGTATTCCTTTTATTTATACTAGGTCTCTGGAGGAATGATATTTTTTATTATAGAGAATTCGAGGAAGCGATTTGAAACTGTTGCAAAGGACAATCCATACCAAGAATGATCAATGCAATTAAAATGACAAATTCTAACTTGACTCTCACTTTAATTTGGTACATTCACATTGCCTATTATCAATCCTTCAAGATCTATTAATCTTTTATATGTTTCACTCAAGTTTATATATCTGAAACTATTTCTATATTTCGTTCAACAGCACCTGCTAATGGTTCTGCAGATGTTGAAGTGACTGCGAGTGGTAAAATACCGAAGAATTACTACTTTAGTGATAAAGTGGTGAGTTTCACTGGCGTACAGTATATAGTATACTACAAGACATCTCAGTTATAATCTCTTTGCCGTGACATCTATTTTCTAGTTCTGTCAGATTAGTGATTTCAGACTGAAGAAACTATATGTCTCGTCATTCTTATTCTGACATTTCTCAATAGGTTCTTGTCTTTAGCGCTATAATTTTTTATATCGAATAGTGTCATTAGGGATTCTCAAAAGCATAAAAAGAATATTTTGAAAATTGTTGGAATTTAACTATGCGAGACAAACCCATTTTTACTTTTTGATCAAATTCTGTAACTTTGAGGTCACAAAAGGTTGGAAGAGGTAATAGATAAGTGGGAATTTTTCAATGTATTCCTGTCTCCTGAATAATCGTGACGTTGAAAATTAATTTCACGAAATGATGTGAAAATCAGAAAATCACCAAGCACTCTGTACTCCGAAGAATATACTGAAGTATTTGAAGTATCGAACATTGAAGACACTGTATATTAACAATTCAATTGATTTTGCAGAAAATGTTCCAGTCATAAGTGATGATGAGTTTAATCTCTCATTTTCAGGCTAATTTCACAGATGCTGCTGAAAAATGTGAAAATTTGAACATGGAACTCGTTAACATTTTGACAGCAGAGCAACAACAGGAAATTGGAGAACAGTTGATCAAGCAAAGTAAAACCAACTTGATAATGAATATTTTGAAAAATGACCTACCTAATATAATTCAAGGACACAATCGGGCTTATTGGCCATCATCAGTGCAGTTATCCGAGTAGAGACCGTGAGATCTCCACTAGAAACGTTGCCTGTCCCAATGCATTTTAGTCAAATAGACGCGACGAAAATGCATTGGGACAGGCAACGCTTCGAGTAGATCTCACGATCTCTACTCGGTTGAGTACCCTGCACTGATGAGGGCCAATGAGCCCAAAACCGGTCTGTAGGTTGTTAAGCGTGCCTGTCTCGATGTGAATTTGTCACGTCTTAAGAAGAAATAAACATTTGCGATCTGCATTCATAGTGTGAATTGTCGCATTGACTACGAGCAGATATAATTCAATGTTCTGCGTGGAATTTGCCAGGAAAGTAGTCATTTTCTGCTCGTAATCGACCAGACGTTTGATTTCAAACTGTTTGATATTTTTTATTGGACATAGACTATTTTTCCTTTTGAAATTTTTGTGTTGAAAAGGAAGTATTAAATGAAATTAAAATTTTGAAAAAAATATGTACATTGCGCCATTAGAAAAAAAAGTTAGAGTAAGATAACAATCAAACCGGAAGTGACACCAGATATTTGATTTGCTCAGGTCCTCGAATGATATTATTCAAATTGTATCAATAAATTACCTAATGTTGAAAACCAATTAGAAAACCTTCTTGAAGATCAAATATCAATCACCATGTCAGTAATCAAAAATTTCAATACGACTATTCGAAAATATTATAGCTTTTGAGAATCCGGTCAAGTTAAGAAGCTGTTTTTTTTTCAGATCTCACAGCCCATTACTGGATCGGAGGCTACAGAGAGTCCCTATCAAAACCTTGGATGTGGGTGTCCAACGAACCGATAACAAAATTCTTCTGGAATAGAGGTGAACCTAATAATGCGAAGAAAAATGAATACTGCATCGAAACTTTCGTCAATAAAAATAAGAAGAATGTATGGAATGATACGCCCTGTTCTACCAAAAGAAGATACATTTGTGATCCCACAAAATGTCTCAACGGTGGAGTTGCTATTGAAGGCAATGCAGATCTAAACGCTACCGCTAACGCTGATGGTAGTGTAGGTGAGGAGATAATAATTTTATATAACCATACTGGTTGTTTCTCAGAACATATCTGTTTCTGCATATGGACAAGTCAAATTCGGTGTGTAGATATTTTACATGAATATTAATTTTTTGACGTAACTGATAAATCTATACTGATGAGTCTATTACAAATCCTTATATGTTTATAAACATAGTAAATTTCATTGAACGGTTTATAAATATTATTATTATAGGTACATATTCAATTATTTTCTATTTTCACGTCGGGTTTGATTGAAACTGAACTTTTTTCTTTCTGAGATGGTTGAAATCCTTTATGGGCATCATATGGGTCTAATCTCCCATATGATAGTGTGGGAATTCCTAATCTCATTCAGTTTCACCCACTAAACACTCCAAACCCTACATAGGCTCGTCTGACCTTAGTATCTCAGTGCCTTGTACAAGTTTGTACAAGTCCTTCACTGGATGTCACATGTATATTTCTGGTTCACCTATGAGTTGCCCAAAAACTGAACCTTACTTCCCCATTTCAAATGGGACACTTGGGTATTTTTTTTTATTTTTTTTTTATAGGAAATCATATTGTGAGTACAATGACACCCCATTTATTACTATTTGGCAGCATGAATCATCCTGAAATATCAAGATTTCGCAGTTCATGAATACTTTCAGGTATTCATAACTACATTTTGAATGAAATTATTTTGTCAATAATTTCGGTTGTCTAAAAGCATATCTCGGCAACATGTGATAACATAATGAACGGCTGATAATTCAGCTCCAATTGCACTTGAAACCTGATAACATGAAAAAATCTGCTTTGACGAGTTTATAGCATACGATGAATGAGACAAGTGTGTTGTTGTTTGTTACAGGTGTACGAAGTGGGTGTAATCCTATAAACCTGAAGGTTGAACGGAACAATAATCAAACTGATGTTACCACGGAACTGAAATAACCCCACAACCGATTATTTTATGATATCATATTGTAATCTATATATATCTAGATTCAACGTAGTTAAGTCAATTGATAGCATGAAATAATAAGAATAAATGTTAAGTGCATCAACATCTTTGTCATATTGTATTTATCGCTAGAAGGACTATACAATAAATCTATATACAATGATATTTTCAAGTAAAATATAAAAAAATCAAGGTTTCAACAGTAAATCTTCAGATATTTCTAGCAGCGATTCAGTTTCACCCAATGACGATTGCGAATGATGAAAATTGAGAAAATCTTATCTTAACAGCAACTGATTAGAATATCGATGTTGTTATTCCCCCTCGAATTTCATTTCCAAAAGAAATGGATAATTCATTCCAAAATTCACGTGTGGAAAATATTGACGGGAAAATTACATGCCAAATTTCTCGGAAGCGTGACGCTTGAATAAAAAAAATGATAAAATACCCCTCCATTACCCTAAATCAAATCACATCTGTATGCCCATTTCAATAACCAAGTTATCATCATTATCATCATCATGAGGTAAGCTAGAACACTTCAGTGTGCTTTGTGACTGAGTGCCGGTTGCATGAAAGTTCATCAAGCCTTCTGTTAACTTAACTTGGAATTAACTCTGATATCTCGCGAGTTATAAGGTATACGTTGCCAAATTAAATATTTGGACCGGGCCTGAGTGTCCTTGAGCAAATTATGTTGGAATATAAAAATGAATTTCACCACGTAAAAAAATTTCGAGCATATATCGAAAATATTAATTTATTTTGTTAATCAGTTAGTATAGCTATTTAGAAATTGGAGAAACAATGAATCGGTGATAGCTGTTTATAGAGATTTCTATTCTTATAGGGGATTTACAGAGGTCATAAAGTTCAACTGATAACTGAACAGAATTCGAGAAGTTGACAACAAGATATTCTCAGGACTATCATTTCTAGTTCAGCATCGAATCAACAATTATTGTTGATATCGATAATGATGGGTATAACGTTCAATGCATTATTCGTCTCACTGGTGGTGCTTATTAACATAATATGTGACAAGAGGGTAGGTGCTAGTATTAACAAGAAAGGTAAGCTAAAGAGACTGTGGTGTAAGCAAAATCAACAAAACATATCTCAGTTCCAGATTGGGAGAATGTTTTCAATACAAATTTCACTACGTCTCTCCAACTTCAACATTTTGGTAATAAGACCTACTATTTAGGTACTTACATGAAGGTAAATAGCAGCTAACACTTCAATACCTACAATTACCTACCTATTATTATTGCAGGCATCTTTTCTCCAAGCTATGCAAATATGTCAAAGTGTTCATATGAATCTGGTCACCGTAGAATCTATCGAGGAAAATGATAGATTATACAAATACATCAAAGAAACGAGTGAGTAAATTTTAATGCATCCGTGAAATATTCAAGGGAGATCCACACGATACTTAGATTTCAAAAAATGAATGAAAAATCGCAAAAATGCCAACAGGGCAACAACTAGGAAACATATTTGATAAACCTTGATAATGTTTTGGATAATTCCTGTATCATGTTTTCAATTGCGCTAATAGATAAAGGAGATGAGTTTTGGTCATCTGGATCAAGATTGCTTGATGGCAAACACTGGAAATGGATGTCAACTGGCAAATCTGTTCATTTCACCAAATGGGCTACAGGCCAGCCTGACAGCCAGTTGGAACACTGCCTGTTACTGGTGCACCAAAAAAATACAGGAGTATTTTGGCACGATAAAGACTGTAATAGTCAATTTTGGTTCATATGTGAACGAAGGGATGATGAGACAGGGCCTGGCAGTAACAACGTTGCAGGTAATTTAATATCCTTATCGAATAAGAATAATGTATATGTTTAAAAGGTTGAGTTCCTAGGAAAAAGATAGATCTGCAATGAAACGATTCTTTTCAGCATGGGATAATCTATTTGTAGATCCTGTAGTTTGGTCAAACCTTATACGATTCGAGAATAAGAGCTACTATTTCTCAAGACATTTCAAGGTGATTTCCCATTCATCTGGCACCGAGTCTGACACTAAAATCACATTATGGTATTCTAGGGAACATTCCTTCAAGCTAGCCAGTTTTGCGAAATGATTGGGATGAATTCACTGACAATACGATCCGAAGCAGAAAACTCGAAACTACACAAATATATAAGAGATACTAGTGAGTCTACCCTTTCTGAAACCGCACACGCTTCGATTTGTTGAGAATCTATATCCCATTATTATGATACAGATGCTGCTACCGATTGGTGGTGTTCTGGAACAAGAATCATCGATGGAAAATCTTGGATATGGTCACCCAGCGGTGAGCAAGTTGACTACACCAACTGGCTTATTGGACAGCCAGACAACTTGAACCATCTCTGTCTCCAACTGACTGACCAGAAGAACAATGGATTATTCTGGAATGACCAAGATTGCAACGTTCAGTACCCAGTGATCTGCGATAAATGGCATAATGCTGGCAAATCGGAAACGATGGATGATATAGAGAAACTGATAGACGTTCGTTTGGGTGATAATACGAATCATAAAGGTGAGTCCCAATATAATCGTTGAATTCTCAATGTTAAGAAATTGTATTGCCTACAGATTTGGGGTGGCTGATTGGGTTGCGAAAAACTTCTCCGGGTTATATAGAATATGAACACATTGAAGGCAGAAAGTTCTATATCCATAGCGGAATACGAGTGAGTAGATATAAGAGTTTTATACACAAACATATAGGTATAATGGAAAAATGATAATCAAAAATTAAATAATTTGCAATCTTCAACTACGGGGTACAAAAACCAAATCCCTTTTGGTACGTTGATTTCGAACGAAATTACTGTTCATTTTATAAAAATGTTTTGGCACGAACGAGGACAATTATGAAATGGAAATATATTCACTTCTGAACCAGATCGATACAAATGTAAATAATAGTAATACCTAATAAATTGAAACAAGAATTTGGAAAGTGACTTCTCAGTTCTATCATTTCGTTCAACCTGCTAAACTCATTGTTACCCACTACTTGAATCATATTTTGGAATTATTATTCCACATAAATATCGAAATGTATACCAATTATCGTCATCACTATTAATGAAATATTCATTCGTTACAGGTCTCACAAAATGAGGCAGCACAGTTTTGTGAATATCACAAAATGCAGTTACTTTCTATTGAGAATGAGGAGGAAAATAATTTGATCGAGCGTCTTCTAGCAAAAAGCAGTGAGTTGGTCTAATAGAGCATAAATAAAAGTAACGGTTTTCAATACCGTCAGGAGTCTTTGAATCAGAAGAAACATTGAACATTGAAAATTATCAATGATGTGTCAAGATAAGTACTTTTATTATTCAATTTATTCGCGCATTTCCGCTTCAATGAGCAAATATGAGCCTCAAGGATGAATATATCAAAAAATAGTTATGATTTGCTGAATTTGAATGAATTGGAAACTTGTCAAGCACATTTAAGTCTTGTGCCTTTCGATCAGTCCTAATATTCGAGGTTATAGGGTCATATTAACGATTGAGGATGTTCAGGTTCACACTTATTCAATTGTTCGAAATTTTGTTGAAATAACATTCAGATCGTACGTTATTTTTTAGTCCTAAACAAACATGTTTGTTCATGTATTCAACAACACAATGTTCAAAAATAACGGCCCCCAAACGTTTGAGTTCAACGTTCAACGTTTTCATGTTGTTAATGAAATACGTATATTTCAAGATCAATATCACCCATCAGATGAAAAATAATTAACAAGTTCGGTAGAAAATAACGTTTATCTCATATGTTATTTTCAAGCGCAAAACAAACGTGTTTATCTAACAATTCGACAACTTTATGTTTGAAAATAACGTTTCTCAAACGTTTCTTTTCAATATTTTGATTTCGTTAATGAAATACATACATTTCAGTCGGAGAACAATCAACAAGTTTGGTTGAATATAACGTTCAGTTCATACGTTAGTTTTTAGTTTGAAACAAACATGTGTATCAATGAATTCAACAACTTAATATTCCAAAATAACCACAAAATAACGATCTTCAAACGATTGCGTTCAACGTTTTCATCTTGGTGATGGAATACGTATATATCAATATAAATATCACCCATCACTTGAAATATAATTAACGATTTCAGTAGAAAATAACGTTTACCTCATACGTTATTTTTTAAGTTAAAATTACCAAAGAATCCAACAACTTGATGTTTGAAAGTAACGATTGTCAAACGTTTGTATTCAATATTTTTAATTTGGAAATAAATTATGTATATTCCAAGATAAATATCACCCATCAGTTGATTCATCATTCAAAACTTCATTAGAAAATAAAGTTCCGCTCTTACGTTATATTTTACTCAAAAAAAAAATCGTGTTCGTGAAGAAATTCAACAACTGAACGTTAGAAAATGATGAATCGCAAACGTTAGAGTTCAACGTTTTCTTGGAAGTGATGGAAAACGTTCATTAGACCATTTATGACAACTAGTGGTAGTGAATTCGTGAAGATAAAAAGCGAAAAAAACGTTTTTAGCGAACGTTTCAGTACCTACGTAAATTAAAGTATTTTTTTACCAAACTCCTAACGAATCGTCAGAAAATTACGTTGAATATATGTTATTAGAACGTATTTGAAGTAACGTTACTTTTATAACCGGAATTACAACGTTGAAAAATCAAAGGCTAACGTGTTTTTCACTCATTCAACGTTGAATAAACGTTGAGTCAACGTTCATGAGCCCACTGGTTAAGCAGTTGAAGTGAAATTTAACTGCATTGTTTCTACGCAACATTTTCCCTCCTCAAGACATTCGATTTGTTTCGTTTTCTTTACCTCCTCTTGAATTATGAGGTCAGGTAATCAACATTTCTTCGATAGGTGTCATAGGACCATACTGGACATCCGGGAGAAAATCTGGTGGAGTCTGGATGTGGCAATCTACTGGAGAGACGCTGTCTTTTTTCAACTTCAACAACATTCTGCTTGAATATAAAACGTCCTGTATCGATATTGACGATCAAGGAAAATGGAACAGAATGGATTGTGACCATGAGATGAAATTCATTTGTGAAGAGCCAAGGGTAGTACCTCAGAACCAGTGTCCCGTTCAACCAGTTGTGAATGTTTATGTACAAAATGAAGTTGTCACAGCAGGGGAGAAGAAAGTGTCAGATAGTTATACCAGATATGAAAATGTAACAATCGAATGATAGTCGAAATCTCTAACGATAAAACTGTTCAATACCCACCCAGCTTACATTATTTACACACATACCCAGAATTCATCAATTTCATATTGATACCAAACCTAGATGATTATATAATCCATTGTGTTTCTTGCAAATTGTAAATAGTATCATCATAATGAGTAGAATTATCTTTAGGATATTAGAGCCCTCAGCAGACTAAGGAGATTCGTGAATACTTAGGCACGCTCTTTTCTCTAAACTCAAGTTTCTCAGATATTCTGAATTCCAGATGATTATATCCAGACGAATTAAATAACGTATTTCAACTCTCAAAGACATTATTAAGGATAATTAGGAACTCTCATAGAACGAATGACTAATTAGGTGATATGCTGGCGAGTGATTTTATCTTGAATACTATTTTCCAACATAGATTAGCCGTAATGTTTGTTGATGATCATTTATAGCCATAATATTCATCACTCATGTGAAAACACAATGAGCAACAGAAATATAAAATTCGCATGTCTTAATTTTTTTCTTGTAATGTTGTGTTTGATAAAAATGAATCTGAAAGATACCTATTTTTATTATACTGCTTTTAAATCACCTTATTTTCATCTATTTCAATATTGTAAGAAAAAACCTTGAGAATAACCATGGAAACAAATCATACATGCCAAACACTGTATTGCCAGCATTGTTTATTCTCTGTCAATCAAATTTATGCCAACAAAATGAACTCTGAAGAAAATCCCGAAATTTCCGATAATATCCTAGAGGAAGATACAGCTTTGCTTCAGTAACTGCAGTTTCACAAATTAAAACTCCAAAAGGACTGAACCTGTACAATAATACGAATTGTACAATAAACATAACCATTCATAATAATTCATTAAACAGAATTTGTCACACGCGCACGAAAAAATCTCTATTTCCAGACTCGTACTGAAATATACTATTTCTTACTGCATATGGAACAGTATACGAATAAGACTCATAATGTCAAGAGTAGAATGATGACAGTTCATCTGAAATGTCGTTGTATCATATTATTCCCAGCTATCTCATTATCTGTGGTATCTACTTCGTCGTATCATCTTCTGACCCCGAACAAACAGAAACGAGCAAGTCTCCTGAAGAATCTACCACTACTGTGGACAGTGTTGAACTAACAAAGGCAGTGAAAAATATCGCGTATTATCTCAGGGCCCACAAATTCAATGAATATGACAGAAGATACGAAGTTAATCCCGATAAAGCTGAAAGGTAGGTGATGACTCGTTGATAACGTCAACTGAGGAGCTGAAATCTGGTCATACTTTAGGCGATATTTCAAAGAATTCCCAAGACCGCCTCTGAGGTCACTGCACTGGGAGGTCCACAAGCACTGTGAACCTTCCTTCAACGAATGTGTCAATTATCTGGACAGAAAAATCAAACTCACTGCCTCGAGAAGAGAGGATGATACTGTGGTTGTTATGAAAGATCAACGGTGGCATTTGCCCAACAACTCCATCCAAATTATGCAGATCGATGAGGAATGCAAGAAGCAGAGGAGAATTGATGATAAAATAGCTGATCCCTTCGAAGGTATTATTCATCCGAATATTCAGCAATGAATGTAATGAAATCGATGGAATATCTATTACCAATTGGGGACTCGTTAGTCATCAGTGAATAGATATGTAGTATCTCAAAACTTCAGAATGGAAAGTGAGAATGTAATAATTGATCTTCTCCACCTTCCATTAATAACTGATCTAATTGAAAGTGCTTTGTTTGTTCGTAGATTATCAGATCCTTCTCTGTTAGAATACTTCACTCTCTACAAATGGAAAAGTATTTTCTTGAATATCCAATACGTGGTATAGTATGTCTAACAAATGCATTTTTATTCATTGATACATGCTCATATTTACTCAATGTTCGTTTCCTATTGATGGCATCTACTATATATCTATCAATCGAATACATTGAAGGGAGCTACTAGGTTGTAATTTAGTTGAAGTTTGGCCACAGATCAGAAAGCGATACATCAGATCTGACACTCAAGGATAAAACTCGTGGTGAATTGAATTGGGTTGGGTCATTTTTTATTGTCCCCATATTCGCGAAATAGACAAGTTCAAATGTTTTGTATTCCTAGTTATACCTGATATTTCAGAGATTAGGTATGTTTGTATCGATGTAACCAACCGTTTCTTGTTGAAGGTCCCTTGGAACGTTACCAATGGAGGGCAACGGCCACTTATTTTATGTGTTGGTACACTATGAAGAAAATCCCAGATCTGGAACACCTTGAAGAAGCATGTGATAACTTCGCGAATTGTTTGGATGCCGAGTTTGAAAGCAGTAATCATGACCAGAGAGCTGACGATTCAAAATCCTTCAGGTGAAAGTGACAATAATTATTGATTTAGTGAAATTTCGAACTTTGGCAGCGATTATATACAGCGAAAAATAGAGATATTTTCACAATAATATTATGAAATTCGTGTTTTTCAGGTCATGATACGTGGGTATCAACAAAAAATTTCATCAAAATATTCATCGCATGAAGTGCACAATTGCCATTTCTTCAGTGGTGTTTCATATTTATGGTATCTGAATTTCAAAATAAGTTGGTAGACATGTGAATGATTTTTTTCAATTGTATCTAATTTTAGCCCTGCATTGTTCAGCATCGAATGACATTCCTTGTATTGCAGATAATATGCATATATGGAGGGCAAGAAGAAGTGTTCTAAAATTTGATCAAAATTATTTTTTCAGTTGCGCTCTGTATAGCTTTTGTCCTGATCCTTGCTGTCCTTTCAAGCACATCACTGACATGAAATCTTGTTGGGAGTCCCCTGAGAATCCCTGTTACAGCATCAACGATCAAGGTCAACGGACCTGTGTCTTCAATTTGTCCCAGAACACTGATTTCAGGTCTGGTAAATATTGACTTAATTTAAAATGTTTCCTATATACCAGTTTTCTTCGAATGAGATTGACTTTTATAACTGAAACAGAGTTGCTTTCATTTACATTACCGATATTCATTGACTGGTTTCGACAGAATAAAAGGTATAAGTAGTAGGTACTTTGCCATTCGAATCAAGTAACTTTGGATGTGAAGCGGAAGAAGAATGAATAGAAATAAAAAAATTGAATCTCATGAAATGTATCCTTCATTTCTGAAAGGCACTGCATACCTGGTAAAGTGTTGAGTGTTTTTAACAGCCAACTTAGTTGCAAAGCAACCCTTAAAGTCTCATTGAGACTTGGATGAGTAAGGAAGACGGGGACCTTAGCTTTTTAAGTGTCATCCGAAGCACTACTCGGCTGGTTATCGTTGAGAGTCCAAAGGATTTAAATCTAGGTACCAAGAATGGTCACCTATCTCCTCCCGCTCAACAATACTATAGAAATAAATAAATATTTCCAATAGTCGCCGCAGGATTTGAACCCGGGCCCTCTAGACAATAAGCCAGCTATTCAACGCACTCGACTACCAGCCCAGTTGACAACGTATTCTCCAGAGAACCATGGTTTCAAAGGGTATGAGATTCAAACTTGGCTAGGTACTCAAAGTTTGTACCTTCCATACCCCAGAGCTCTGGAAACCATGGCTCGTCTATAGAATACGTCGACACCCAGTATACCAATTGGTGTCCCAAGCAGTCCAGGCGCCACACTGACGTCATTTGAACAACACTTTTTGGTAATCTGTGACGTACTGCGACGTTGGAGATGACGTGACTGTAACGTTAAAATGACCGGACCGCGGACTTCTTTGCGACGTCATTCGTATCGTCGTTATGATGTCACCTATTTCGTTATTGTGAGGTCGATTTGACGGCATTCATTGGTTTTTCTGTGCCTTTGAAGATGACATGACTCTAACGTTGAAATGACGGATAAATGTCATTTTTTCGTCTTTGCGGCGTTCTTTTATCGCTTTGCGATATAATTCAAACTATATCAGATGTAATGAAACACTCGAATCATTATTTCAAACTGTATATTTCAAAATACGATGAACCATGAGAAACATGATCTCATATAGTTTACACCTGACGACATAGCTTAGAAGAAAAACATTCTTGGCTATATTACATTGGGTAAAATGTTGGGTGCCCGATACCTAGCCATTGATAAAAATAAAATTAATGGAACAGCACACTCTCACGCATTTCACGTACATACTTATCACTATCATCATATAAATTACTTAGTTATTACTTGATTGAAGAGTGAAGACAATAAGACGCCATTGAAATGACATTGACATAAGGCATTCGATGAATATAAAACCAACCACACCACACTTAATTACCTTTTTCTGTAGTCATATTTCCATCTTCCATATTGGTATGATGGATGTTTACAAAAAATATAGTTTTTTAGTACAGCCACTATCGTTCCCTTCAAACATCAATCAGTTGAAGCTTTTTAAAACGGAAAGTGAGCGTAGTTTCTTACTGAGCAATTGAACTGAAATTAACTTATTTCCTTATGAGAATTCTTCAGCTTGAGAACGTTTCACCAAAGAGAATGTTCCACATATGTATTCATTCATCTCACTACATTGTGGATTATTTTTATGTGCTCATCTTAGCTTATTATTGTTCCTGACAAATAACAAGAATGATGTTTTTCTTAAGTCTTCAGATAGGCTTATTTTATGCAAACGAATTGGATAAATGTACCCCAAACGAGAGGTTCTCTATTTCCATTGTGTATATAGATATCGTATTTGAGTCCTCTGAAATACATCAAAATCACGTATCCCTGATGACAGCACAGATTCGTTCAAAGTATGACGTTATGGTAACGTCAGCATGTGCTCTTAAAATATGATAACCTTCAATAACGCGATAATGACGTCTCCCTGATGACAATAAAGAGTCGTTGGCTATATGACGTTATAGCAACGTCATCTATTCGTTAGGTGACGTCGCTGACCAAAAATGACTTAATAATGCTGTCAAAATGACGGCAGTGTGTCGCCTCTAGAAGCTCACACGTGATTGCTTCCAATTCCTTCTGCATTGGTTCGCGTGGCTACCCTCTAATGAAGTAATAAACCGATTCCAGAGAAATCATCCTGAATAGGTGGAACGTCAGTTGTGGCTGTCGGGATCACGGCTACCAATGGAATTCTCGCTACGGAATTTGCTGCGACTCAGATGAGTGCGTATTGAATACTCACAAATGCGATGAAGAGTCCGAAGCTTGTTTGAATTTGCCAGGAAGTTCTAGGTGAGAAATCAGAATTGAGAAAATTCTCTTCTGATTTTAATGTAATACTCCGGTTAAGATGGATATTTCAGA
Source organism: Chrysomela aeneicollis (assembly GCA_029955515.1). Lineage (NCBI taxonomy): Eukaryota > Metazoa > Arthropoda > Insecta > Coleoptera > Chrysomelidae > Chrysomela > Chrysomela aeneicollis. The sequence continues at coordinate 8,524,772 of JARUHQ010000022.1, forward strand.
AGTGAAAAATTCCGACAGAGCTGAATTTTGGTAGGGACACCAGTAGAAATGTAGTGCCAAAAATCCCCATAAATCCCATGTGTGCTGAAGAAGTTATTCAAGGTCAAAGGTGGGAATTTTAGGTTTTTTGAATTATTCTCAAAAACCTTGAGTTTTATCGAAGATATAGCCTCGACAAAAATTGTAGATTATAAAACTATGTACAGGGTGGCCAGATAAGAATGCAAAGTGCAGTATCTCGGGAACTATCCGTCTAAGAGACTTGCAGTGAAAAATTTTATGACTAAAGTTACCTAAAGAAAATCCTTGAAATTATTTTCATCTGTCCAAGATGGCCGCCAGGGAAGGTAACCGCCATCTAAAACTTTTGAAATGAATTTTTGACGAAATACGCCTATTGAACGTACCAATAAAATATATATCTTTCAAAGTTGAGCTTCATTCGAGTAATTTTTGCTCAACACTTTTTGACGTATCTATTAAAATGAAGTGGTTGGGGGGTGGTTCAATGTTTTTTCAAATAAACAGCTTTAACTCCTGAACGACTGAACGGATTTCAACAAACTTGGTATCGTTGGAAAGAGCATTCATTGGTATATCAAATTCATCTTATTTGTAATGTGTCTGATTTTAAGTGATGCCACTAGAGCGCGTTTGTAGACATAATACCAAAATATTGCAAAATTGTCTGAAAAATGAAATGCAATTATATGACTTTTTTCCATGAAAATGTAATGGAATGATACCTCAATAGGCTAGTGAAAACCGTATCTCGATATATACATTTTTCACCGCAAGTCTCTTAGACAAATAGTTTCCGAGATACTGCACTTTGCATTCATATCTGGCCACCCTGTACAAAATAGTTCTAATAAATTTTCTCCTAAGAATAACCATTTATTTTGATAATTCAATAATCTTACATTAGATTGTATGTTTCATGTATTTGATTAAACCCACCGTTTTTGAAAAAATCAAAATAAAACTGATAATTTCCACCTTTGACCTTGAATAACTTTTTCAGCACACATAGGATCTATGGGGACTTTTGGCACTTCATTTTTACTGGTGTATCGAAGGTATATACCAAAATTCAGCTTTGTCGGAATTTTTGTTATTTGATCACTATTTTTATATCTACCTTGACCGGACTATAAGCCCTCATCTAAAATATGATACTATTTATATTATTCCTCATTCAACAAGTATAAGTGGAATTCTCTATTGATCAGCTATTTTGTGTCACAGATGAGGTAACAGAGGCTGAGGGTTCTCGAAAATATCTGCTAGATTCATATTCAGGGAAGTAGGAAAGCACCATAACTAGGAACATCACTATATTTAGTGTGAGAACCGCTCTCTCTCTCTCTTCACAAATTTTCTCTCGGAATGTTTTGCTCTGAAATCATGAAACATCTGTGGGTATTCCAATGAAACCGGTTTGGATTTACTATTCTGCAGGTTTCTCAATGATTATTCTTATGAAGGATATGTATGTCTATATTTGCTAGATTTTGATGGTTTTGAATATGTATAGATGTGCTTGCAAATGGGGTGACATCTGGAATGAAGATTCCAAGAAATGTATGGAGAGTCCTGCTCTGACACTTTTGAAGCTAGGAAGAACACCAGAAACGAAAAAAGTTAATGAAAGTACCGGATTTCTAGAAAAACTGAAGAATATGTTACTTAAAAGAAATTCAGCATTGAGCTGCCATATTCATTATTCGTTCAGATTTCAAATTTCAATAGACATATTTTTGTTGTATACATATTTCCGAAATGAATTAATATGAATAAATTATATATAGAGATCTTCTGAAATTATAAATGTTCTTTGAGATCTGATTTATAGCGGATCTCAATGATTGCTGGTCGCATGCGAAAAAATATAATATATAAATAAATCTGTAGCGACATCTTTGAGTATGTGTAAACAACAATATTTTGGCCTTGTGGATAACATAATATCGATTATATATGTCATAATATCGCCATCTATTGAGGGCGAATGGAAGCTGACGCTGTTTGAAGTAATTTCAGGTCTGGAGCCTGAATATATAGCATCAAGATAGGGTGTTTATTTATTTGTATCTACCCTCTACGTCAGATCATGAGATACTTTGTTTTTGCTTTAGTTTTAGTAGTTATATTATCCATGATATGTATATCTGATGACTTCCTTATCACAACACACTGAAGAATTGATGAATTTTACCTACGACTATGTAGACTCGAAGATTTCTGTCCTTATAAACAGAAAACTGTGATATGAACTCACTATCCTTTGATATCAATATTTATTGGTAATCTTAGCAGAGCATGAAGAAAATCAATACTGAACCAAATTCATGAGCTTATCCTATAGATGGAGCACATATCATTGCCAGATCTTCCAAGTTATTTACCGGATTTACTGTTTCTTAGTTGTGAAAGATGAGATATGGAAATTGAAAAATAGAATAAACATTTATATTGTTAATAAAAAATGAATGAATTCACCTTACCTTAGATTTGGCATGAATTTAGAAAAAAAGTAGTTTGTGGTGCAGAAAAATAGGTCAAGTTGACAATATATCAAAAAATTTCATCGAGAAAATATGATTCAAATCCACCTAGGACCTCATGAACCAATTTTCATTCATCTACCCTTACTAAGAAACATTATACATTGTTGTTTCATCTGAACCAGCCTTTATAAAGTAAGTAACATACGTTTTGTTAAAACTAATCACATATTTGATGTGGACATTTTGCGGAAAATTAATTATGAACACACGATTAAGTCTTGTCACTATAGGTGTAGTCATGCCCTTATATTGAAGCACTTAAGCTTATTCAATATCTTCAACTCGTAAACAAAATTCAAAACCAATAATATTTGTGATTGAAACTTGATAATGCATTATTCACCATTGCCAAATGGCACCAAATTTTTTTTAATTCCCGCCGAATCTGAGGTCCCGTGATATACTTCGTAATATTCAGACATTTTTCCCATAGGTAGACTCTGTATGAATGAATTGTAAAAATTATGCGCTCATACTTATTGCAAAAATATTCGACAGGAATATGCAGTTTGTGAAATGACAATTAACGCACTTTCTAGTCTGATTCTATTCAAAGTTGGGAAGTCACAATCCATTTTTACATTAACATTTCGGGATAAATTATTTCTAACAGTCACTTCACAGTTCTAACAGTTACCTACAAGTTATAATGAGTGAAACGCCAAAACCGCTTTGCTACGAATTTTAAAAACGAAATAGTATCGCACTGCATACAGCTTCATTAACTACTCCATAAGGATCCCAAAAAAGTTCCATCCGATCAACCTCGTATATTTCAATTTCGGTCTTGTTGGTTTCCATTCGAGAAGTTCTCACCCCAGAGTGCGAGGATATGTCTGTGAAATCCCTAGTGACACGATGGGTTTGTTCCTGTGAAGGGAAAAATCTCAGAGTATCTGTTTGCGTTATGCCTTGGTAAACAAAACTTTTCGATCCAAGGAAAGCGACGTACAAAATAAAACAGATGTGTCGGGTTTGTGTACCTACACTAGGAAAATATCACGTTCGCGAATAAATGTGAATATTTGCATAATCGGTATGAGGCTACCACCTAAGTCCTTATTTGAAAATAAAGTTAGAATTCCTTAAAGAAATTATTTATGCTGGAATGAACTAAAGAACGTTTGAAAAACCTGTTGGACATTAGAAATCCGAGATTGAGATACGGCAGCTAGACTTGATCATTAGGATATCTGAAAACTACCTGATATTTCTGAATGATATTTCTTACCCGGGAAAAATACCTGAGTCAGATAAACCAGATTGATTATTAAACACCTAATAAAACCCTGATAGTAAATACTCACCTCATTGTCTGAAAAATCCTTCGCATACCAAAGCAAAAAGGTTGGGTCAGGAGACTAAGAGAATTTAATTAAATCCTACTACCCTTTTATAGAAACTCGCTATATAAGTCTAACTATCAGACCCCTAGTTGACACAAGGGGGTACTTTGTATTGACTCAATCTGTTTCCCTCCTCCAATGATAGCTACCCAACCAGCCATCCAAAGAACTCTAGTTCTGGAAGAAAGTGCAGGATACCACTTTTACAAAAAACAAACTGGCGCTCGAGACATCCGATCAAACTTTCAGACAGATCTAGTTCTCGAGCTCCATTGGTATGCTCTTAGACCGAATAACGATTTGGCTGCAAACTAGAAAACGTATGAGATTGAAACACAATATAGATCGTCTAAGACTACAAATTCGAATTCTGAAAGTAAAATAATAACAAGGAACGGACGCAGACTGGCTTTGTCAAAGAAGAGGCAAGCACACAATCGTCCAGTCCAGAACCCTTCTGTAGACTTTCCAAAACTCACCAGAAGAAATAGTTTCGTTTGTGAAGAAGATAGTCAAATCAGAGAGTGTTAGTTGCCGCTACTTATACTTTGTGAATAACCCGCGCTTTTCTGTGAAAGTCGCGAGTTTCTGAAAGGGGCCTTCCAAGAACCGTTCCAACCCAGTAATTCCAAGGAAACTGATAAACTTTGTGAGAAGTCTCAGAATCCCGGGACATTGAATAAATTAAGGTTCATGTCATGCGCAAATGAACTAATAGGTCGAGGTGCTTGTGAGGCTGCATAGCCTTTACAACCAACCCCTAATCTAATCTAAGATAGAAATAATTGCTTCTGATGAAACGATTTTTTCCGAAAGAAATAGTCTCTCACAATGATTTGATTAGGATTTCACGCCACTCTCGAAATTCGAGATTTTTTTCGAGATAAGATATTGAAAACACTTTATTTCAAGATATCTCGATCTCAAAAAAATCTATGTGCTGCATTAATTCACAGCTCTTAATACGCCAGAAAAGAGAAAATTAAATGTAATATGTGCTCATTAATTTTAATCATAAGAACATAACATACCAAAAAATAACGAATATAACAAAGCTAATAAAGAGAACAAAATTTTAGATTCTGTAAACATTGGCGAGACTGACCCAACTTATATTAGATTCTGTAAACTTTGGTAAAAATGAATATTTTCATATCGTCATTACATATTTCCAAAGATTAGTAAACAAACAACCTTCCTGCACTCTACTACTGATGAAAATTAAAATGAGATCAATGATTATCATTATATTTTTATCACATTTAAACGATAATTTTAAAGTCTTGTACACTCTTATTTTATATTTCTTGATTACAATAATCAGAAGATAATAATTATTACTTTGAAAATTAATTTTCAAAGAAACGTCATGAAGGGAAAGGACCATAAATTCAACTCTATTTTTATTGTATTCTTTAAAAATGTTAGTCCAAGCTTCAAAGGATATTCTTTTGGCAGACTTATGGCATCATTTCTGCATTGATTTCACTGCGGTCCCTACTATTGAGATTTTGCGTAAAATCGATAAATTTCATTTTCAACGGTCTGTTTCGATCATAAAAAATGAGTTTTTGCTGGTGCTTGTATACTCTTCACTTCACGAACGAAGAAACAATTTTAAACTTTCACCCTTCGTACCTAGGTAAATTCCAAATGTATGAATAAAAGATTAAATCAAAACATCAAGGATTCGTTTAATATTTACTTTTTGGAACAGTATTCTTTATTTTTGTGCTGATACTCGGCGGTTTTATTATTATACGTGCCTTCAGTTCATAGCATATAGCCTCTGTATGTTAACGTAATTTTCGATATAGAAAAAATTCAATACACAGAGTAGTAAATTTTTAGGTACACCCTTGGCCTTCTGTTATACTATATTCATATGATTATAACCTATACATGAAATTTTTTATAAACATTCAGTTTTTGTTTTCAAGATTCTCGAAATTTCGGGAGCCTCGAATCGAAATCGAGAAATTGTTATCGAAAAAAACATCTATTTATTTATTTATTTATTTATTTGTTCACTTGGAGTCTTACAAAACACCATTCTCACAAAAGGTAATTAAATTATAAGACTGACAAGAGAAGGAAAACACTAAGACTAATGGACCTACAAAAAAGTAACTAGTTCAGAAGTAAAATCAAGTAAAGTCACTATAACATTGATACAAGACAAGGAAAAAAAAAGCTAGACAAACAATTTGTGGTCAACTAAAGTTAAAATAACTGACAATTTAAAACTTAAGAATTAAAGTCAAGGAACAAATTTATCAACACGAGATTCCTAATATGTCCTACAGTTGTGTTGAAAAATTAGATATATTTACACCTATACAGATAATTACAGTGCTCCAGCATTTGATTTAACGGACTATCTAGTGGGGACTTCACATTAAATAACCTATCATGTCTACATCTTAAACTAACTTTAGGAACATGTAAACTTATTGAATTTATATGATATATGAATATCACAGAGTGTTGTTTTCTTCTATGACAGAGTTTCTGGTAATTATAAATATTCTAGCATACTATCGTAAGAGTAGAGGTATGGATAGGTATTATCATCCTTCAGATACAAAAATCTGAAAAATTTCTTTTGTACACGCTCAATGTATTCACTGTGACAATTAGCCATGGGTGACCATATTATTGACGCATATTCCAAGTGTTCTCTGACAATTGCATTATAGAGTTTCATGATTGTGCTTATGTTTTTGAAATTCTTCGAGTTTCGAATAAAAAAACCCAGCTTTTTATAGACTTTATTTACAATAAAAGCATAGTGAGAGGTAAATTTCAAATTGCTTTGCATATATACACCCAGATCTTTTGTTTCTTGTTTTATCTGCAAGACTGTGTCATTGATGGTATACTCAAAATTAATTAGATTAAGTTTCCTAGTGTAAGTAACTGTGCTAAATTTGTCAGTGTTTGGACGCATTTTAATTTGCGAGAACCAATCGGCAATAGAATCTAAATCTTCTTGCAGCTGAAGGCAATCTGATAAAGACACAACTTCCTTAAATAGTTTAAAATCATCTGCAAAAACCAGACAATAAGAATGCTTTATACACTTGATTATTGTATTAATGAAAATTATGAACAATAGACCAACATTGCTTCCCTGTGGGACTCCAGAAGTCGCAATATAAGGTCTTGAGAATGAGTTGCCAATTCTAACTTTATGCAAACGATCCGAGTGATATGAAAAAAAGAACAAGCATGTCTTTTTACCTAAATCTGCCATTCGCCTAATTAGGATCTCATGGTTAACTAGATCGAATGCTTTAGCACAATCTATATATATTGTGTCAAGCTGGGTTTGATTATTTACAGCTTCAAAAGCGTGGGTGGTAAATTTGCATAAATTTGAGACGGTAGATTTGCCAGCAACAAAACCATGCTTCTCATCAGAAATTTTGTCTTTTACATTTTCTAGAAGTTCTTCATATAGTATGACTTCAAAAATTTTAGCCAGAGAGCTCAATATGCTTATTGGTCTATAATCCCTGACATCGTTCTCACAACCACCCTTGAAGACGAGAGTTTGTTTATTTCTTGTCTCGATGATATATAGCCCTGCTAGCCTATATTATAGGAATCAGTCACAATGTTTAGCAAATTACACTTTTTCGCTCCTAGTGAAGATATCAAAAGTCGAATCAGTTCAACATACATGTTGAGTCATGTTATTTCGTCTACTAAAAGACCAATTTGAGTTTTATATCCAGCATATTCGATAACATGATCTATTATATTCTATTCCATTATAACAGAAAAAATGGGACGAAGATTGATGACTCCTGGGGCTTCCTTAATCGATGGGATTTCTTGCCACGTCGTCGTATTCACTTGAGGAGGTACACTGTTTTGGAATTTCGACTCGAGAATTACTTCTGCTCGGTAGAACCTTTTTTTATGTGATATATTCAGGCATATCGATTGACGTTAGATATTATGGATGTATTTGGATCGTCATGACCTAGTTGAGGGTTTAAATTAATCGCAGGACGGAAAACGCTTTCATACCACGTCAAAGGTACACACAAAAGGTACGTAATTAACCTATATGCCTCTAGGGCACTCATAGGTTGTTCTGAGTCACCTAAAAATCAAATGACTGGCTGATATTGAGGACACGTGAGACGTGAAATATAATTCAAGGATAGGTATCTGTCAAGAAATAAACGATATAAATGATATTTTATGGAAACAGTGAAACACCAAATATGAAAATATATTTTTTCTATTTTGGTTGCATAATGAAGTCATTGTGCAACGCAAATGCGTGTCGAAATAGCCTCTATTTCGATACGCATTTCTTATTACTCGGAGATTGGTACAATCGAACTATCAAATGAAAGTCAGAAGAGTTAGGCCCAGTTTACTCCTGAGCGATTTGGATTTGGTGATATGAGCAGTGAAAATCTCAATGTTTCAATTGGTATATGTCAATTCAGAGTGTAATTTGATTTAAATTGACCAATAAAAACAATAACAACATTGAAATTTTCTGTTATTAATCGATATTAAATCAATTTTTTTCTTCAAATCAAAGTAAAATAAAAAAAATTGCACATGACACACGTTTTATAAGACACGTTGTCGCACTTGTTCACTTGGAGCACTCCTCTCTTCGCTCGTCGTACTCCAAACAACGCGTGCGACAAAATAGCGTCTTATAAAACCTGTATCACATACTATTATGTGATGCATCAAAACATAAATAATAAATAAAGAGTCTACTCCAGTATTTTCATTTTTTGGTTTTCATTAAATGCATTCGTGAGTGATAGCATTAATAATGAAACAGAGTAAAACCTGTTTATATACCATCACATATGTTGCGTGGGATTAATAAATATAATTTCCCGCAAATTATCGACTGAAAATGAAATATTCGCGCTATTAAAAATATTTGGATCGGAAAAACTAATTTCCCACTTTATCGATACCATTTCCATTCCTGCGAAATATCCTCTTTCTCTGCAATTCCATGTCATGTCAAAGGGCCATACAAAGAAGTCATCACCGGTTTGATTTGATTCTGATGACATGAATTGCCTGTGATTCTAATAAAAACTCGCGTGAGAGATCGCCATACAGATAACATTTGGTGAACATCTGCAACATTTCGGGCTACATGAGCATCGTCATATGATTCATTTGAAAAGTAAAAGTGGTATAATATAAATAATGGTTTGAATCCTTCAATATTTGATCTCGGAAAAACTACAAATAACCTAATTCGAAAGTGGGGATACTTCAGAGCAAGAACTACTTACTTGTCACATGTAGCTTGATTCATTAATTCGATATTCATAGAAAATGTGGACGTATCTCTGCTTCATTTAATTTCTAACTTGGGGATAGGCACACAAACAAAAATCTCCAGGAAATGTTTGTGAAGACATTCAATATAAACATTGTCATAGCCGCCTTGTGTTCAGTATTGTAGCATCAAGCCATCCGTATTCTGTTGTCACGTTCTTCTTTTCTGTCAGCTCACATGTTTTTATGGGCACCGAAATCTTTATTAGGAACACTCTTTGCTTGTTGCTTTATGTCACAGACGAGTAGAAAATTTGGTGCCACATGTTTCCGCGTAGATAATACTAAAATTATTCACCCAAAAAAATTAATAACCGATTTCCTATTGAAGACCCGCCAATTCGATTAAGTTTTATGATGATCTAACGGTTTTTCAAATGTGCCATATTCTTAGTCGATTCATTCTTATATACCTAACGTTATAAAGTAGAGTAGTTTATTCGCCCATGTTATGTAATCTAGATTTATGGCAAGTCAAGCTAATAATTCTCCTTGATGAAATCAAAAAAATCACAGGTAAAAAAATGAACAAAATACAAGTAGTAAGTATTGCTTGGCAAACAAAAAAGGACAGTATATTAATAGTACTGAATAGATTTTAAATTGCGCAATATAATACAAATATGAAAATAGAATTGAACAGCAGACTTACGTCAGGGATTTTTTCCGTTTTTTTTATCAACTTTCCAATAGGAGATACATCCAATCATATAGAGTGAATATAACAAATAAAATGAGTGTCATAATGAGGAATGCTTTAGAATAGTCCCTTCCAGAGTCTTGGTCTCGAAAGAAAAATAAGGAACTTGAATCTACTCAATATTAAGAAAAATATTATAACAAAAATATTAATTTTCATATGGTAGATCTTCAATTCTTGTTCATTCGAAATCGAAAATATATTTCTCAAATTCATTATTGCAGTATCACAGTATACAACAAATAGGTGTATGTTGTAAGGTCGCAGTGGTCCATATGCCTCCTACTGTTGAAGATATAGAAAAAAAAATGATCCAGAAGCAATTTGGTTTCAATTTGAAATTTTTCGAAATATTTTTGATACTGCGTTGTTGTCACCTCCAGCTAAATTTGACAATTTTTTTTTAAATAAATCATTCTGTATATTGATGCATACCTATTAGACTTTTATCTTGAATATTTCACTCATATTCTACACCTATTTTCAACTGTTTTTGAAATAAAGACAGGTGAAATGTGAGATTTTGTAATTTTCGACAGCCTATTAGCGCAGCTTGACAATTCAATTCTATAATTCTAATTTCTAGATGCATTTTGATCCAAGACCAAGACTATCGAGAGCAAGACCAAGATTGAGTCAGTTTCGTCTTGGTCTTGAAACATCAAGACCAATACCAAGAACAATACTACATTTAAATTTAGGTTCTCAACAAATCATTTTCATTAATAATATTATCGCAACGTGTGGTAATATGTTTCAGATGAAATGATACCACACTGCAATCTTCAACATTCAACAGAAGTTAATGATATTCGAGATGATATTACCTAAATAAAAGAGGACATGTTACTTTTTCTGATATCTGAAAACTGCTATAACGTTTACTCGGAGATTATTTTTTTTTGTATTTATAAGGCTTATAAGGTTATTTTAACAGAAATATAATTGTTTGGGTATATGAAAAAAACATATTAACCCAATAATCGTTCAAATTTTCTAGTAGAAAAGTATAAAATAATTCACTTCACAGGTTAACCTCTCGTGAGAAAGCTGGCTAATACTCCTGCATACAATTTTTCAACCACTCAATTGTTCATTTGATGTAGGTGAAAATTTTCAAGATATAAAAAAGTCTTGCCAGAGATATGCAAATATTTCCCGATTCCGTTGAAGAATTTGAATAGACTGATTGATGTTTAATCGGTGAAAGGAATATGTATATTTCTCAAAGTGGAGTGGTTTTTGTTATACAGCAAAAATCACAAAGTCATCTCCACAACTTTAATTCAAACAAGGGTACATGTTTCGGACCTAATTAGGTCCATCATCAGCCAATACTTATAGTTCTATAAAAAGACAAAGTGAAAAAGACCAAGCTATACAATATGAATTTTTTTTGCCAACCTACGTGTAGATGAAAAATATTGAAAAAACACAAAAATCCACATGATGTTATTGAAACCTATCATGGAAGTAGGTATAGAACCATAATTATTGGCTGATGATGGACCTAATTAGGTCCGAAACATGTACCCATGTTTGAATTACAGTTGTGAAGATGACTTTGTGATTTTTGCTGTATGATTGATGTTTGTTGCTTTGATAAATTGCCATACCAGAACTCAAGTATCCTACAAGTTCATCATGCTTCCATTGTTCGAAATTGTTGAATGGGATGTTAATTGGGACAATTAGTATTAGCGACTAATGGAAGAGGTAGTTGTTGAAAGTGTTTGTATAGTGTAACCCTTCTGTAGTTTGTTCCATTCGCTTCACCCCTATTCAAGGCGAAAGTTACTGAGGGTTGAGCCAAATATGGATCATATAAACTGCTCATCAGTGTCAGATTCATGAGTATACCATTATTTTTCACAATATCGACAATCTTTATGGATAAAAAAGTTTTCCTACGACCACGTATGAAAACGTCAATAATCACACTGTTTTGTTATTCACCATGGTATCGTTTATTTGAAAGAAAAAACGCACTAGTGTTGATATGAAAAATATCACAACGGTCGCCTGAATTAATAGAAATAATTAGGTATATTGTGAAGGTACTCACTGTCAATATAAGCGTTCTCAAATTAAATTCATATTATTTATTAAAATTTCTGTCTCGTTTTGAATTATACCGAGAATTCTTTATCGATTAATTTCAAATTGTCTGATACATAACCTCTGATTTCACTTCAAAACTGGTACCTATACTCTTTGCTGGAACTATTTCGATGTTGATGACAGCGGGTGAGATCATTCAAGAGAGTACGGCTACAGTTTCATGTGCGGCTTGCTGTTTGCATCAGTTTGATATCACAGTAGCACCAAAGAGAAGATTCTTTGGTATCACAGATGTTTGCAAGAAGTCAAGGACGCACTAACTCGAGTAACTCGTATGCGCTCGCGCACTACGTACTTCTATGGTTCTGTATTCTTGGTTGCGTGATTACTGGCGCTAGCAGGCGGATGGTGTCAAGGTTGTTTATGTACGCTGGTGTCAATATCAATATAATTTGTCCAAACTAAACTAACTCAATCAATCAGTCATTCACATAATGAGGAATTGTCGGAGAAGTATTCAAATATAATCTTGAATATGGAAATAAATAGTACTTGATATCGAATCAAAACCACCTGAAATTATAGAGACCGCTCAAGTTACATTTTTGACAAGACCTCCCGCGAAATGAAGGTATTCGAAGTCGTAGGAAAAATAGTGTACAAAACTCGTTGGAAAGTGCATTTCCTTCACTCGTTACGTTTCCGCACTCACCGCTACGCGGCTCGTGCTAAACATCTACTCGTGTGAAATATGTCACTTTCCACACTTGTTGTATGATATACTATGATCCTAATTGGAAACCGTCAGATATCGAATATTATCCATCTATGTCACTTCGAGGGTTGCCTTGCAACTAAATTGGCGGTTAAAAACACTTTTCAAACACTTTTCAAATACTTATGTCACTCTCGCGGTCGCTCAATGCTAATACAGAGAAGAGTTAGTAAAACGAAAAATGTTTTTTTTATTTGGGTTCAATAATGAAGTCATTATAAAAGGCAAATGCGTATCGAAATAGCTACTATTTCGATACGCATTTTCCCCCTATCTTATTTCTGAGCGATTTTGGTTTGGTGATACTAGCAGTGAAAAAATCAATCATTTTATTGGTAAACTTTAATTCAGCCACTCGAAGATGTTTCTGATATTTATCGACACTAATTCAATTTTTTTCAATACAAAACTTCAAATTGGTGCAAAATAGAAAAAATTTACATGACACTCGTTTTATAAGACAAGTTGTCGCACTCCTCGCTTCGCTCGTCGTATTCCAAAAAAACGCATGCGACAAAATAGCGTCTTATAAATCTTGTATATAATAATACTATTTCGTGATATGGAGTGTTGAAGTGAAATATTACCAGTACATGTATAAAAATGTTTCATTCAATAGGAATAAGGAAATGGGTAGGCACCAAATGGAATCACGTTTCCATTAATCCAGTGGAAAAGAGCTATAGTTTGATTAGCATGGAACTTGAAATGAAATGTTGAATGAAAATGTTCGTGGAAACCAATTGATTCATGATTCAAAAACTGCGTAGTATACTATAATTTTAACATAATATTCAGGGTACGATATTTGAAAAACAACTGAAAATGGACTACTTATCTTATTATTCGGGAAAAACCTTTGAAATTCTGATTATCCAGGGTATAGTGATTGGCTGAGTCGAAGAAAGAAAGATTTTGTTTTCTGAGATATGCCACTCCACTTTCGTTTTCCTCACAGACGCCATATTTGTTTTTTGTACCATTGAATAGAGCTGAATGTATAACACATTGTTATTATAACTCGAAACACTTTTCTGTTTGTTACTATTATCTTTATTTCAGGTCTAAGGTGGTAGGCGATGAAACGACATATTTCAATTTACATAACATTATTTGTAGAAGTTAGGTTTTGGACATAGTGGCATATGGTTCGTTATAATGATCGTGAAAAAAGTATGATATTATTATCAGATGTTACAGAGAAATGTTGAGTTAGTGAATACTTCGATCTTGAGTTGGATGATTTTATCCTATATTGGAATTGACTAACCAACAATTTGTCCTTATTGTTCTGAATTTCTTATAGTTTTGCTAGTTTTCGAATTGAGTTGAATTTCTATTATAATAATTTTAATGAAAGGTGAAAATCAATATAATTCCTGATTATTCAACAAATAAGGGAAAGTTAACTTTTTATTGTCACGTTCGAAGCCTGCCGAACTTCTCGCTACCCAGAATCCTTTCATCTCCGAACGGCGAATCTACCGAACTCATCACCACCAAAATAATAGGTTATCCTTTCGTACAATCAAGAGTTGGAATAATCCAGAGCTTCGATCATATAACAGACTAGATGAATAACGCACAATTCTTGCCACAGTAGTGGCAACATCAGAGGTTTCTGAAAATATACATATTATATTTATTGCATGCTTATTACCCTAAGCATTTTCATACCTCTTGGTCCAACCATTTTATCACTGATGCGAGTATACCCTAGCGCCTCTAGAAATACATTCTTTCCCAATCATATCTTTCAATGAATCCATCCACTAACTTCTAATCTGGGGAAAACCCGAGAATGTTTTCAAATTACCTCAAATTGTTTTGCATATTAGGATGGGTAAATAATGTTTATACAACGAATGATACGACACTGAGTAACTCACCAGTGGAATGTTGTGTTCTGGTCACCACTTTTAAATCGTCTCTTGCACATCTCACAGCGTTTCACCATTCAAATTCGAATTGAACAGAATCAACAAATTTCATGAGTAGAATCTTATTCAAATGTTCACACAAAACTAGAAATATGCCGTTTAATGAACCATCGAACAAATTTTGATTTGAAGAGGAGACGTTTCGCGCTGTTACTGTCAGTGTTAGGTCGATTATCGGTTGAACGAAATTAGCGGCGTTGGCGCATTCACCAATAATACCGCAATCTCCAGAAATCTCGCCAGAAATACTCTATCTATGAACCACTTACACTTAAATGAGGCACTGTATCATACGACGAAGAATGAATTAACAGCTTCTGATACACTTATATGATTTATATAAGTAGCTACTATGAAGGATTTTCTTAGATAAGGAATATTTTCATTGATTATGAAAATGGAGGAAATACGAACATTGAAGTTCTTATTAAGACACTGATACTAAATGAAACAAACCATTTACGTGACATATCACATATATAAACGTAAACATCAACATCAACAGATATATACAGTGACCACCAGAAAGTACGCATCATATGGGAAATTTTTTTATTGATGAATTCTGACAAATATCGATACGGGCATTCACTTCTGCATCAAAAGACGTTGTACAGTGCCGTTCGTCATTTCGTTTTTAACGGGAAATTTGAAAAATTCAAAAATCATGTCTTTGGAGAAATATCGAAAAATAATAAATGGAAAAGTTGTTTAGAACCACATTTTATAGCTATGAACAAGTTTAGAAAAAAAATCTGAGTTAAAGAAATAAAAATCAATTTTTTGCTATAAATTACATTTTCAACACAGAAACTTATGAGTAAAGCCAACAGTGATATTTTGAATAATATTATGCATTGTTCAGCAAGCTATTTCTATTTTATTCGGAGAAAATTTGAAATCTGTGAATTTGCCATATGTATCCAGCTGCTTCATAAGAGGTCAGTGAAATATCTACCTAAAAAAATTTGGTCATGGGATGATTATCACTTATCCAGAGCATGACACGCGCGCTGCTGAGCAGCCTTTTCCGCGCGTCGCGAATGAGTGCATTGTCTTTTACCCTAACAAACCCAGCCCCGAAAATATCCGAATTATTCTTGTTGGCTGCAGATCTGCGGGCGGTCCCTCGTCTCTAAAGAGCTATTCTAATCCCGAACTCGTCATAGGAACAGTGACAGTTAAAAACTCGCACGCGAAGCACGTGCGGCCAAACCGCTCAAACAATACGGGTAGCGAACAGCATCCTTGCCAGTGTTGCCATCTTAGTGGATTTTACACCAAAATTGGTGGTTTGAGTTATCGTTTTGTGACAAAAAATTGCATCTAGTGGCTGGTGGTTATTTTTGTGAATTTTTCATGACACATGTGGAAATCTGGTGATTTCTAAGATGTCTTCCATATTTGATTTCTGCCACAGATTTCACTACTTGTTGACGCATGCGCATGACACGGATCACGATTTCGATATATTCGTCAAATCGTCAACGTCATGTTGAGCTCTCATGTCTCATGTTTCATGCTGAGCATAGATTTTAGTTTGACATAAATTACATTAGTAGCACCACTAGCACCCTTTTCGATTAAGCAGAAACATTTACACCGAGTGCGCTCCAGTTTTACCAATAGAACTAGCTATTATCTGGTGTTAATCTAGTGGTTTAAATCGTAGTAAACCACCAGAAAACCACTAGATATTCAAAAATTCTCGCCTGCGGCGCATTTTTTTCATTTAACCAGGAATTGTGATTTTCTGGTGTTTTCAAAGAAGACATTTTGAGATTTTTGAGATTTTGAGTTGGCAACACTGATCCTTGCTGCTCGTGATTCTATTTGCGCTAGCAGCATTGTGGTGTTTCACGAATCGGGAGTGAAACTTCTTGGTTGGCGGGAAATGATAATAGTTGTTGGAGCGAAAACGGATTTGGTATGCAGTCACACACACGGTATGCTTGTTTTCTATGTTTGATTTGAATAGTTATATTTGGTTCATTTGATTGATAATGAAGGCATTCATCACCAGAACTTATTATTGACATGGAACGCGAGGGATGAGCCACCTTGAAAAAAGTGTACACCAGGATAATCCAACCCTTCATCGGGAATTCCTATTTGAAACAAAGCATGGGGGAAAACTGAAGGAAAACTTCAACAATTTATACCCTTTCAACCTCGCTTTCAACTTACTGTGGTCTCTCAAATTCAGTATTATGCTCTGTGTACCTCAACGAAGCTGCAATAATTCAACCTAACCTAAACCATCGTCCATAGATCAGATCTATGGACGATGCCTAAACTACGTTCTTGGGTAACTTATCACTTCTCCCATTTTCTTCATTCAACTATGAAATTGGTATACATACACTCCATTTCCATTGTCTTCGAGCAATCAAGAACTAAACCTTTTCCAATAATTGTAGTTCAAAAAGCGTCAAATTGATTTCAAAATACGTCAACTGTCAATTTCAAAAAGTATCAAATGTAATGTTTTTAAATGTTTGAAAAGCATCAATTGTAATATAAATGAATAACACATTGCTTCAGTGACATGATGAAGGTTTTCAAGACATGTAATTGTATTGGAAGGGTACCTACAATAAATTCGTGAATATTTTGAAGGAATAATCCGACCATTATCAATTCAGGGTACCTAGTCAATATTGAAGTTATCAGTTCAATTTCAAAATGCGTCAATTGTATTTCAAATTAATCAATTCAATTTCAAATGATTCCATTTTAATGTCAAAATTGATCAATTCAATTTCAAATCTATGTAATCATTTTCATTTCAAAATCAGCCACTACAATCTAATATGTGATACATTATTATAACAGGATCCCGAAGTGTTCTAATAACAGAGTGAATGAAAATATCACCTAACACCAAATACATTTGATATTTTCGGAAATACAAAATGACTAATTTGGAATTTGAGATGTATGTTTTTGAAATTAATTTGATAGTTTTGAAATACAAATGATGTTTTTTGAAATTGAAATGGCTATTTTGAAATACAACCGACGCATTTTTAAATTGAGTTGATTATTTTGAAATACATTTGATGCTTTTCAATTTTTGAAATCAAAATGACTGTTAGGAGATACAATTAATTATATGTATCTACATATTCCTCGACATATTTCAAAGACTCGTCTGAAGAAAGAAAGTGAAAAACAAGAAAAACTTACGAAATTTTTTAAAACAACGAAAATGTGGTTGTTATCAGTGACATCGTTTAATTAATGAATGATTTCAGTTTCTTTCAATTCCACCATGTTGTATTCATAGTCTTGGTTCTGGGAGTATCGCTCTGTATAGTTTGTACACTAGAGGCTTATTCCCTCGCTTATTCCGAAGATGGAGGTTATGTGAAGATAATTTGATGTTGTTGATCCCACTCCTATATACTTTCATGAAATTCTACAGACTGGAATCCCACAGAACTTATATTTCCACGAAATGCAACATTCTTTAACGCATGAATTTCAAGGTGGAAAATTATTCAAATGATCCAATTTGGAGAGTTTTGACGATTATTTACTTTCTCCTCCAAAATGTTTCTATAGGAATCCTTCATAATTGGACCTTTCAATTGACGTTTCCCAGAGAGAAATAGTTGTCGCTACTGCAAGACTTTGCTGAAACTGCAGAACATTTGCTTGGCGAATAATTTTCTGCAAGAGGCTAAAATTCGTGGAAGGGGCCTCCTCAAAGGCCTTCAGGAACCTACACACATAAAAAGAATTACTTGATTTGATTTGATATGCTTTGATTCAAGAGTATGGCTTGTTTATATATACTGGAATAAATGTCTGCTCAATTCAAGACTATTATGTTTCCAACTAAATACACTCATTCCAATATTATAGATTTCTTGAATCGTAAATGAATGGAGTTCTTCGTGAGAATAATACAATATTTCAGATTGAGAACACAATCTATTCAAATCAAGACAATCATAATCTCTCAATGACTCGCATTTTTCTTGAACAAAAAGAATCAGATTTCCAGTTTTAGCTGTAGATTGTTTTGTATCAAGAATTTTATCAAATTAGAGGAATTATATCGATTTCTTGAAATGAGAATCATCCTCAACTTCCGTTCTCTTATTTTGGCTCTCATCAATCACATCATCACTTGCAAACCTTCTTCTTGACAACCTTTCCCCCTATTCGTAGATATTATTTCTGAACTTTTCCACCAGTTTACCTCGCAATAAAGTTGTATTCCTCTGGTTTCAAACTACTGAAAAATATAAAATATATCATTCACAACTCCATGTAGGTACAACGTGAGAGATAATCTGACTCAGCACAATGTATGGTTATTATATTTCTTCAAATCTGGGTTCACATTCTACTACTGAATTCATTTTCCTTGGATCGAAATTTGGTAAAAAAATGTAAAAATATGTTAGGTATAATATGCAATATCAAAATACCTAAGATGTCTACAAGTTCAAGAAGCTCTTTTCCACTGTTCAATCAGTGTTTGGACAAATTTAAACGTTCATCCGCACATAGGTACCTAACCCCAATTTTCACTCACTATGCCGATCCTGGTTATTCAAGTTTTTCACGAATTATCAGTTTTCGAGATGATATAGCTACGTTAATTGATTGGATACACAATAATACCTACCTAAGAATGAACGTCGATAAGATATAGGCATGTAACTTACCTCAAAAAGTGGTAATTATATCCTCAGATATCTCCTAAGACCTTAGTTTTTCTTTCATGGTAAGCCAATATTTCTATGCCAATAAAATAGGTTGAACTGGTTGAACAATGATGGATGCACGACAAGAGCACCGAAACAACACACTCACACCGTTTGGCAACATTCTCGGCTCGAAGGGATCGCAATTATATTCAAGAAAATTTTAAGGTCAATCCAAAGAAACTTTCTCAGAGATTTACTTATTCAGAGATTAAATGTTGAATGTTATTTTGAAAGAAGACATTCCGTGATATATTTTTCAAGAACTTAATTATTTTTTCTGGATACTTTGAATTTCTTGAATTGAGAACATTTTGTTATACCAAATGAATATTCCAGTGAAATAATTTTCTACAATTGACATATTCAATAAATTCATTTCAAATAAATTATTTCAAAAGAAGAATGCGCTTTCTCAAAACAAGAATTGGACGTTGAACAAATATATCGTTTTCATTTGAGAATTTGTTTTTATGTGTGTACCTTTCAGGAAACTGAACTTCTTACGTCTCAAAACAGGTCGAGGTGCTTGAGATAGGCTGCACAGCCTTAACAACCCCCCCCCTAGAATCTAATCTAATCCAGTTTCTAATTTCCCATTTCTTGACGTTTGAAACTTGACAAATTATAAAACTTCTGTCTACAGCTAATTTCACTATTATCGTCGCCATTATTTTTTTCCTCCCGAAATCGATGAAGCTGCTCCTTAAAATATCAGTGCAAGAATGTCAAACTGTTTCGTTTACATTCCAACTAATCCACGATCGAAATGAATAAGTGGAGTGGATTTCATTATGTAACGTCACATGAAACTTGTTTTTTTATGGAATGATAGAGCCTCCTATGGAAAACTTTAAATTGAGTTTCCGATACAAGTTTAAAAATACTCTTCTTGGAGGTTTTATCGACTTCCAAAGTTAGGACTATTGCAGACACATAGAATTCTTTTGAGGAATTATTGGTTAATTGGATTCGCTCTAGAAACAAGACTTACTTTTTTCGATATTAGGTGTATTTCTCCTTATTTGTCTGATTGCAGGTGTTCTCTTTATTACTTCTTTGATTTATTCCAAGTGTCTTGAATACATCATCGTAATGATAAAACCGGATAAAACATTTTGTAATTGAATCAGGAGTATTTCACATGAAGTTTGATGGACTTTTCATAATTGATAATAAAATAGGCAACAAATAGTAATGGAAATTATTTTTTCTCACACCTTATAATGATTGTCTCTCTCTTTCGAAAAAGAATAAGATTTACTGAAAATGTGAACAGTGCGTTTCATTGAATCTTTGGTAATGTTGAGTTTGAACTAGTCTAGAAAAATTTGAATTATGTGAATACATTTTCCAGATGCTTTGGCAAATTTCATGAGATTTATTCTTGTTGAAATAGGCCACGCTTATACCGCGCATAAATTTGGTACCTTGACCAAATTAATCATACCAAATTCAGACCAAACCAAAGGACTAAGTTGCTGCCTAGTTACATCATATTCCATCAGTAAACTTGTTGACAGCTTGGTTCTGATATGTTATGTTTGGTAATCTTATGGTTATTCAACACCACAGAACTATTCGGGGTCCGTAGTTTTCCTACTATACTGCCTGGCGAAAAAACTTCCATTTTCAAATTTCAATCTGAAATATATATTACATATATATTTTATATTGAAGATATTGTTTTTAGAATTCATAAAATGGCCCAAATGGATAGGGCACTGTTAGTTCATATCGCCAGAAGGTGTTTACACCATCTTGATCACCTTAATATTTTAGTTTGGTACGCAACAATTTCCGGTACCAATTAACTAAGCTGAGTACCAACTGTTCCGTTTACATCAACATGACCAAGGGTTTTGGTTAGTATAAACATTGGTATGCTTACCAACAGACGGTATAAACGTGGTAGATTCGATCAACCTTTATTAACAATCTTTAGTCAAAGTTCTTCAATTGAATTGCATTTTTAAAATGTCATTGGTTGGTATGGGAGCAAAGTTTGTCGAGAAATTCAATGTATTGATTTGGAAGTGCTGAAAGTAGAAAAATTCAAATGTTAATGAAACAACTTGAGGTGTAAAGAACATCTTAACAACCACAATCCAAACTCACACATCACACATCTCTCGTCTTACATATAAGCTTCAACAGAACCATTGCTTGGGTGCAATTCATTCCTACCATCAAAATGACAGTTTCATATTCTTTTTCAGATTGTCGACTGAGACTTTTTGACCCACCCAGGCGCCGACAACCAGAAAGAAGTCCATGAATCATCATGCACGAATCAGAGGATCCACACTCTAGGGTCAATACCGATAGCAATGTTTAATATCGCTTAATATGCTCTCACCCCAAAACAGTGTTTCCCCCGATCGCAAACGACACACTGAACGATGTGTGACCTCATAAAGGGGGAACAGAGACCGTGAACAGTATTTACCCACATCGCCAAACAGGACTTAATGGTTCTTTGAAGAGCTCGGCCAATTTTGATAATGATAACCTATGTGTCGGACCAGGCGTTGTACGGAAACTGTAGTAGTGAAAGCAAAATTGCATTAGCCAGTGCATGAACCAGTGTTCGCAACGACTTGAACAATATGAGTGCAGTGGATTTTGGTGGTTTCGGTGCAGTTAAGCTGCTGCAAGTGGGGATTTTATTACTAGCGTCCAGCCCCATCATGTCAGGTTCGTAGATATTTCAAGCGGAATCACTTGTGTTTGGATATTTCTGGTGTTAACACGACAATTTTTTCAATAGCCTTATGAATGAAGAATGAATTTGATATATCACTCTTTAGAAAGTTATTTCGTCCTTTTTTTATATCGCTTGTGAATGTTCGTCCTGGTTAACATTACAGAATGAATTACAAATTGAATTATCATAATGTTTCGGAAAAGATACCATTTAAACTCCAGTCGAAATAACCCTCTCAGTCTCAGCCGAGGTCTCAGCATAATTCAATAATGCATATTCAATAATATATGGGAAGTTTAACATGGGAAAAAGCTGAAAACTTAAAATTTCCAAGAGATTTTTTCATTACACTATCGTACATCGTACACTGAAGAAATCAATAAAATCGATATAGAAAACCCTCCATAAAATCTAGACAATATGGAAAATAAGTCTTCTCCAAAAATTTGCTGCATTAATTATATTTCATTTTTCAGTATCTTGTATTTTGGAATTTGCCGAGGAATTCGTCTACTGAAATTGAAATGAAATCAATAAATTCTAATTCTAATAGAATCCATACCTAATTGCACTTCAGTTAAGACAATTTTTGTATGAATTCAAGTCGAACAAATGCAGAGCTTGTGAAAGACCGAAATTTTCGCGATTATCATAAAGCTGTAGATGAAAGATAATTTTTGTCTTCGATCAACATCTATCAATTGAAGCTTTTTCGAAGAACTCAAAATGATTGAAATTTGGTAAACCTATTATATGTACACTTTAAAACCTCTACTAGGTAGGTACTGTATCTGCAATCTTCATGGATCACTCTGCTATTCAAGCCGAGATAGAAGGAGTGAGTGACTTCTTTCGAAACATCATTTTATGGATGATGCTGTTTCATCTTCATCAGACGCAATACAGATCGTGGGATATCTTGACCTTGAATTCAAATGACCATAAAGAGTTGATCCAATGAAAACATAAAATATAAACTTTCAACTTACGACAATTAATTAATACCTGCGAGAATATTAGCCAAAAAGGAACACTCCTCTTTACTTTTAATTGCCAAAATCGCGATCACAAAAACCAATTGAATTTGCATAATAGGAGGGTTGTATTTGGAAAAATAGTTAATGGCGTTATAGCTTCCATAAAAAATGACGACAAAAATCAAATTATTTTATCGAAGTGTGCTAAATTGATGAAAAATTATCAGTATTTTTATTACTGGAAATAATAATATACGAGATAATGTCAATTGAAAATACTTTATTCAATAAATAAATCATCAAAACTAAACTCAAGAGGTTACCCTCGAGGATACATTACAACTTTTAGTTCTCAAAAGATTCGAGGGAAGAAGTGTCAATTTGAGCTTTATGAAAAGCAGTAGCAGATGCTGAACCTATATCCTATTTATTTTCTGGTCAGTTCCGAGGCTAGTTTTCTATAATTGATTCGTTATAAAATGGATATATCCTGTTTATCCAACTGATTTTTATCTGAATTGGATGCATGCGAAACATTGAGAGTCCACAGTAACAGATTCCATTAATTTGATTTCTCGATTCTTCTATTTATTCAGTGAGAATGGTGGCGAGTTTTTGTTTACTCTCCAGTTAACATGACATTTTAAGCTGCCTGAAAGCCAACAGATTCAGAATAGGACAAGAGATACAAAAATTCAGTTTTCAGCGCACCATAAATGCCTCCTAGTGCCATTGTTTGGGCAAAATCAGACGAACACAACACCTGAATATCAAAGTTGTATCCTTTTTATTATACATTTCACAATTGAGTGTTGAGTGGTGCTAATTCCGATCTAGTGGTGAAAAATGACACGAATGTGGTGAAGTAAAACGGTTCTGAAACATAAAATCATAAGGAACACCGAAATCAACGAACAAATGCTTGAAATTTGATATTCTCATTGACGTTAACGCATATAAAACACCTATTATATAAAATTAACACCAAGTTACACCGTGTCATATCACGATGGTATCGAGGCGGTGTATAAATCATCTAATTTGGTGACAATAATCATTCGTTAATTATTGCATCCTGAAAACACCATATTTGATATTGATCAATAAAAATATTGCATGTAAGCATGGAATTCACACCATTCACAGTGTGAATTCCATGCGCTCATCTGTTCGATCTTAGAACCTTATAACTTTTGCCAATAGGTGGCACTGACGTCCTTCCTACCGTACCTGATATTGGACCAGATTTATTAGATGATTTTGATTTGGATCAGTATCAATTTGCCTAGTCCCTAGTACCATTGATCAGGATAAATAAGCCGAAATGGTTCGTTATCATCCGAATGGTCTCGATCGGTCCCTAGAGATTCTTCCGAGTCTAGTTTATCATCATATGAATTATAATTCAATAGGCAAAGGTTATATCAATAGGTAGTCCAACTTTGGAAAAAGCACTGATTCGCATTAATATACTCATTATATGGTGTTCCTCGAGATGTTCCTTCACACCAGAAGAGTCTTCGCATGTACCTGCTCAGTGTTTAAACGCACCGAAGAGAATTTCATGGAGGTAGGATCTAGCATCAAGAAAATCACATAATGTGCATCACACCACTGCGGTGTCAAATCGCACTTTTGGAAATGCATATAGAACACTACACAAGGGTTTATTCTGCTGAACACTAGTGTTACTAACAACTGAGTTAAATTATTAAAAACACGTATGGAAAAGGTCACATAACACATACAGTGGTGAATAATATACCGGTGTTTACTGACATTGGAACAATCAGGACCTCAGGGGACACCAGACGGTGTAATTTTTTTTCACAGTGTAAACGCCTTACGCAGTTCTGAGAAATATTGCGCTATTAGAGATTGTTTAGAAAGTCAATTGAACTGTTATATGATCAATTTGAAAAAAAATCACATCCGTGTTATTTTTCACTCAGGTGTGGATTTTTTCAGAATTTGCTGAAATACATATGATTGGAAGATTACACCACAATTTTAGTTCTCACCGTGTATTTTTTTTCTTGTCTGATGATGCAGGATGAGCTATCTGAAGCTTTTGATGCTAGATGAACGTCAATCGAGACGTCAAAGAATCAGAACAGAACATCCTGTATGATTGTTCAATAATGAACAACTTTATAAAGCTCAATTTATATTTATATGCTGCCACAGCTACAGTTGACATTGCCGTTCCAAAATGTATTGAGAAGATATACAACGTCAACTACGTCAGCTGCGTAGTTTTTTTTTGGAATATTCCATCTACGAACAGTAACTACAGCGTCAACTGTAGCTACGACAACGGAGTTTATAAATTGAGCTTAATGCGTTCGAATTGCAGCTGAACATTTTCTCGAGAGTTCTACATCAAGAACTTTCCTTCACGTCATGAAACGTCACTTTCAATTATCATTTCAGTTGTGCAAACATGAATTTAATCGGGAGCCAGAAAGTTCAGCATATAAAATATATTCGCTGCTAGCGACAGCAATTTCACCAGCATCGTGTACGTTGCAATATAATTCTCACTATAACATGAACTCCGTTCTCATTTCGAATAGTTGAAGTCAGTGTATCGATACGTCTTTCTTCATCGATTTCAATCCATTCATAATATTGAAAGTTTCTTATAATACTGTCAACTACTATAAGGATTCAAGTTTTTTTGTCTTAGGCCATTAATTCATCATAATTTATTATAATGCTCAAGCTTGAAATGCTAGTTAGTTGAAGGTGTCAATTGAAATATTCACACCACTAACATACAGTAGGTAGGTAGGTATGTTATAAATTGATACTAGAATGTCGATCTAGGGTCATGCTCCTGCATGGTATCAATATTCAACAGTTACCTCAGTAATGGAACTCATCCCTGTATATGTCAACTATAAAACATAACATTAAATTCACAAACAAATAGTTTTTGTAATGAAAGATTTGTCCGATTTTGAATTTCCCCCAAAACAGTTATTTCTTCTAATTCTCTATTCCTATATCAAGCTTGGTATGTTCGTGGCACCGGAGGTGAGAATATCTCGCTGCAAACAAGAAAACAAATGACTAAAATGTTGTCTCACTTCAGGGTAGCGGTCAAAGTAAATATTGCTGGCGGCCTGAGCATCTCCATGTGTTTCCTAATAACACTTTAACATTCTTTTACATTTTTCGTTCTCATTTCATTCTCTACCACTGCTGTTATATTAGGCATGAAAATGTTATTACAGGAGTTGAATACTTCTCCAAGTGGGGTAGAAAAAGCACAAAACAGGAGACATTCGCCCAGGTGTATTCTACCCCACTCTGGAAGAAGCAAGATTAATATTTCATAAAGATATTATTGTATTTCACTTTGAACATTTTTTTTTAATTCTGCTCTCTTCATGATATCTTGTTTTGTAATGAAACTGTATCTGTATTTGTGTGTGAATAAACTGAAACTGAAACTGATATCATATTTTTCGTGGTTCTCATCCATCATATTCAAAAACAGGAAAATCTTGTTTCAGTTCAACTCTTGGTTTTGATGAAAAAATAATAATTGTTTGACAGCAACTGTTGGTTGCTGAAGTTACTTTGTTTTGGTTTTCAAGCATGGTTCGCGAAATTTTCAAAGCCGCATCTAACATTATTTGAAAACAATAATATGACAAAAGTTTCGAAAAGAAAAGTGGCAGGTATTGTATATACTTGGAAAGGTAATTCAATTTCTTGAACGAATATGCAAAAATATATAGGGTGGTCCATAAGAAAATATAAGTTTATGTCATAGCTTCAATACCAGGCTAAAAAAACTAGAGACCTCACTGGATTCCTCTCAAAAAAGTGATCCGAAAATGTTTGTAAAAAAACGAAAAAATATCTTAAATAAATAAGATTCGAGGGTACGGTTAGAAAATGCACAAAAGTCAAGACCTTAAACGGTTCAAGATATCGAGGTTTTCGGCATTTGATTTCCCATGAAAATCGAGCTCGTGTCATGAAGGTTGGTTTTCTTTCTCTAGCTCCTTTAGAAATCGGTGTTCTATCAAAAGGGTCCAATTTGGACCACCCTGTACAGGTAGCACAACGAACGTATGAAAATCGTCTTACATACTCAAAGGCTACGATTGGAACTGTTTCTTTTTGTGTAATAAACCCATTCTGAGAATTGCGCCAACAAATATATTATTTTGGTATTGAAATTCTTGGAAAAGTAAAAGAGTAGAAAGGTAAAACTGTCAACATGTTCCTCAACCATCAGTATTCCAATTAAGATTCTTCAGTGGTGCATATTTATTCAATTCTTTTGTATCCGGCGTGAGGTCGTGAAAAACGGACCCATTAATACTAAAACATTATCACGTGAATACTCTGTATCCAACAAACCATTAGCTCTTTATTATTGCATCATTAAATTCAGGAATAAAGTTTTAACTGCTCTTAATTATAGAAGTTTTCGTCCCCAATAATAAACCGGTAGACGCATGCTCAAGTTTATGCTTCATTGGGTAACCGATAATATAAATGGGAATGTTATTATTAATTGTATGATGTGAACGTGTTAGCAGACTTGAAGTTCAGTACCGATATTTTTAGTAGAAATGTTGATCGGTTATTATACAAACTTTAGCTCAGATAATATTGTCTTCAAATTATAGGGACCATATTAGACTGAGCTGATGTGTAGCTACTGTTTCACAAAGTGATTTTCCCAATATACGGAAAATACAAGTCAGTGGATTCATCAAAGAGGGTCTATCATTGGAAAATGTTGGAATCATTAAATTAGAGATAGCCACTTTGTAATGTGGTTGCAAAATCCAAAAATTAAACCAATAAACGAAAACATCTAATGTTCGTGAAAATACGTTGAAGCCTAATACTAATAGAAGAAGGTCTGTTGTTTAGACTTAATAGCTTGAAGATGAGAAGATCAAGTGTACTCGATTCAGGAAAATATACTCAATACTGATGGTTCCAAAAAGACGAGTAAATATTTTAGAAACAATCTAGGACTGGCGTTTATTCTGATGCACATATTTTGAGAACGATTGGGATAATCAAAACTAAATTGGAGGTTGTAAAACACACTTTCAAAAATACACGAAAACACACATACAGTGTGTTATTTAAGTACGTGGCCAAACTTCTAGAGATATTTCCTCGGATATTTTCCTGTGTGATCTCAAGATGAATAGTTTATACGGAAACAGGTCAAATTACACTGTCAAATTTTTCAAAACGCCCAAAAAACACTTTATTCTGCAAACGATTGTAATTGTTTATTAGTTTGCATCTTCTTGTTCAAAAATTAAGCCGTTCAAGACTTATCTCATGAGATTTCTGGGAAAAAACGATTTAAGTTTGACACCCTGTTCATCTTGAAGTCGAAGCATGACAACCGCACTTTCCGGCTTAGAGAATCACGCCCTGAATCCTGGCCACGTACTTAAACACCCTGTATAGGCACAAACAGAAGGTATCGTATTATCGCTTCGTCAATAAATATTCAAATTATAATATTCTGCTTCACATTACAGTCTTCCATTTAACTCTTTCCAAAGTGCGAAGAGAGAATCCGATATCATTATATCTTCAGGTGATTAATTATACATTTTGACAACATTGTATATTATCGAGTCTTCAATCAGTATGGATTCATAAATGGTTAGTGATAGATTCATTGCATTACGCAAGGGTATGTCACAACTCCTATATTCAAAGAACAATTAGTAGCAGAAGCATGAAGTCATTATTTTTTAAGGTTTCTTTCATGACCTGGGTTCAAACCGAGATTCAAACAATGTACGTTGAATACCCTATAAAATATTCAATGTCAACTCCAAACTCTGACTCACAACACTCTCTGAAGGATTTTCATCCAGTAATCACAGAACTTCTCTATTAACTGTTCTTGCGTTTCGTTTTATCCCGTTCATTCCAGAAACTCCGGACAAATTAACTGTTTACAAAACAATTCATTCAATTCAACTTGGTATTCACCGAATTCACCGAAACTTTTCATCAAAAATATGTATAACTGATTTTCCTAGGTCAAAAATCAGAACAATGTGCGTGTTTATCTCGGGTGATGGACAGGAGGATCTATTTCTGTTGAAAAAAAGTTACGTGTTTTGGAATGCCGAGCGGTTTTAGATACGTATCGTAGCATTTCAAGTATAAATACTATGAGTACTATTAATAGGTTCCAGCTCATTATAGTTCTCATTGTTTTCTCCGTATGTTTATTTTATATGGGCTGCACTCCACAGAAGTTGTTGAGAGGTCCGATTTAATTGATTCGAGGAATGCGTCATGTTTCCTGGTGATTCCTGGTATCATCATCATCTTGAATGAGATTAATAATTCTGGAGTTTTCTGTATACCTACAGAAGGGGGTTTATCAAACATATCACCAAGAAATGAGGATTAGAAGTCGAATTTCATCGTTTGTTCCATTTTTGAATTATTATATTTATGCTCGAGAATTAGTTTTGTGTATGGGATGATGAATGATATTGATGACGAGTGAATTTCTGAAAACTGAGAGTGGAATTCTGGATCTTTCAGTGTCTAGAAATAATGTTCGTGGAATAGATAAAAATTTGGCTATAATATTTTTCTCTAACCATTCTGACGGAAGAAGGAATCATTTCCTGAGGGCAATTTTTCTTACCTAAAGCCCCATTCAGAAAAAACCTCTATGAAAAAGACAACATAAGCAATAGTCGAATACCCATATGAAAAGCTCATGGCGTTTTTTTTCCACTACTACAAAATAAGAAATTGTTGCTCGCTTCGATAACTCCTTTGAAAATAATGTTTGGATTGAGCCGGAGAGATGCAATTTTATCTTGAAAATGATGAAACTGTTCGGGACAAAATGTTTGTATTACTCTGGATCAACAGATGACAGAAACAACTTTGATGCCGATCCTTCAAATATACTTACCTAAGCATAATATGAACAGAGTAAGTTTATTCTTATTACAAAAATTTAGTTTGATTGAAGTGATGAATAAAAATGTATCGAATTCCATATAAACATCGGGAATGAAAGGAATCAACGAGTCAAAGGAAGCGAATATTCAGATAATATTATATTTGATCAAGAATTGAACATAAACGCAAATGTAAATCACTACAAAAAATACACTACATCCTCAGGAAATGCTGATTACCCCAACATGTCAATTGTCAATAAGACAAAGGATATATCACGATTGTTGATGTTCATATTTCAATCAAAACATAAATTTGTATCAATGATTTACACGTCAACCCTAATTTGAAAGCAGAAATAATTTTCAGCAAAATAAATATTTTAAAAAATCTACTGACGCTTGAATTAGATATATTCATAATTTTAATTCAAAAATAATTGATGGAAACCCTTTTGAAGGAGCCGAGGTCACTGAGATATCCGAGTTATGATGCTGTCAATTTCAAGATTCAAATCACTAGGTTAGGTTAGGTTTCAGTGTGAAGATTGTGCATTTTCCTTCACCATTCTTTAGTACCGTCAAATTGAACATGATCCTTCTTCATTGAGTTCCATGAAGCACAACGCCAATTCCGATATAACAGTGAAGAAATGAAAAAAAATAACCGGCGCTCAAGTTCGCTTCTTTCGTTAGCGCTAGGAAATCAAATTATTTATACACGCCTCGAAGATTGCTAAAAGTCATGCGGAGACACCTCTCCACTTTAACAAATTCAATTCTGCCGATTGAAAACGGGTCTAAATCGAATTTTCAACAGACTCCCCAACAATAGTTTGTGATGGAACGACACACGAACTCATTGTTTGCGTAACCATCAGAAATACACATCAGTGCAGCTGTTTCCAATTTTCGGAACGTCAAAAAGTTTGTTAAAACCTGACCCCAAGCGCTGCCTACCTCTCCACAGGGACATCAGATGTTTGTTTATTCATGTCAGATTTGGATTTGCTGTGGTACAGTATGTGATCAAACCATCAAACATTGGAGGATCCGCATCAGGGTGAAAAAAAGTTACTACCTCCATTCAATTCCAAGACTTTTGAAATGTAGGGTGCAAAATCTTCTTTTATGCACGATCGGGCGTAAAATGGCACTTCATCGCCTGGTTGTGCGGGCGTAAAATTGCACTTTACCGCCCTCGGACTACTTTACCGCCCGCCGGGCGTAAAATGGCACTTTACTGTCCGCCGGTTAATGAATTATTAATTATTCGCATCCTCAGCTGCTTTACTGATTTCTGGTGGAGTACAATTCACACTTTTTTCGTCACTGGAATGCATTTCGTAATGACTATTGTTTGTATTGACAGCAAATATGGCTACTAGCCTATTTATTCACCCACCAGTCTGGAACATGAGCAAATTGTGAACCCTCAATAACTCCCTTATCATGAGATATTGAGAAAAAGTAAAGACAATCTCATGGAATGCTTTTTCGAGAGGAACATGGGCGTAGCAAAATAGTATATTATTATTTTAAAGAATAGTTTATAAAATTCAAGTGAAGTAACCATACCATTGTGGCTCACGACAATCTAACCTCGAGCAATTTTCTGGCAGAAAGAGGGAAGTGGCTATGAAGTGGCCAATAAGACAAAAAAGAAGAAGAACTAACCTAAAACTTCTGTTCGTATGGGATTTGATAATACATATTTCAATATTCTTGTTCATTTTATTTCGATTTAGACAATAAAAATGTATAGAAGTGGAAGTACTGAAAGTTCATCATTTTATACGAACTCAACTGAACTCACTCACCTCAAGGGTAGCCTTAACACTTTTTTTGAAAAATAGGAATGTAACTGTTGACCAACTGTTGACAAATCAGGTTTATACGATTTCCAAGGGTAGTTTCAATATCAAAATCATAAATGGGTTGAATATTATGTTGGTATGCAGTTGTATCAGTTTCTTGTTGAACATAATGAATAAATACTATGTTGTTCTATCTTAATGAGCTAGTTTTTTTCTTAAATTAATAATCACAATCATATCACAATACTATTAGGTAATTCATTTTTAAATCCTAGCTAGGATTTAAAAAATCAAATTCATCTCCTAGGCACTAAAAGTGTTGCCTAGCAACATACATATTAATCATGTTGTTGTGTCAGTATGAGAAGCGTCAACTTCTAGAGCTAATTTCAGAACAAAAATGGACTACTTTTGAGTCGGTGCAGAAAAAAATATATTGTTTTATTAAGATCAAAAGTGACATTTTGTTTGACAAGCGGAATTTGACACTTTTGGTCCGAATGAAACATGATGCTTTAATATGAAGGTTGATTTATAAGACATCACTTAATTGAACTTAACTCAATTTGAAAGATAAAAACCATCGAACTTCCAAGTTACGTTGATGAGTAATTGCTTGAACGCTTGTATCTTTAATCGGTTAATGTATACTTCGAACCCATTGAATTTAACTAAATTAAGTTAAGTGATGTTGCATCAACTCACCATCACAAATTCTGAAATAGTTAATACATAAGAGACCCTCTCCCATCTCAAAGGAATTTTCAAAGACAAAGTAGGTCTATCGTGACATCTGTATTATATACACATATACAAAATCATGAAATTCATGATCAAAGGAGTAGGCACACATAGAGGGTTTCTAGGTATCGATAGAATCTGCCGAAATTTTAGTATGTTACACCCAAATTATATTAGATTGATAATTTCACGCTGCGCGACCACGATTGATATACTGTAATAAAAATATGAGGAGCATTGATATTGTTTCGTTCGCTGTACACATTCGTGCACCCAACAATAGAATGTATTTTTCTATTTAAATTCAATACCTAAAGAAAAAAGTTTTATACTTTCCTTCAACTATATTCCCAAATTATCAAAGAATGTTACAAACAACCATCAAACAACGGTATGTTTATCACCATGACAACAACTCATGACAACCCATGGCAACCCCAAAACGATTATTCCTAGGTACAGAAACAATATTCTATTTTTCTTCAAATGACATTAAAAGCGGCCTTTTAATGACACTTGGCAGGCTTAGAAGTTGTACTTTTAATGCCTAGGCAGAAAAAGTCCACTTTTACTGCTTAGGCAGAAAAAGTTCGTTGCTAGGCAACCTTCCAAGTAATAATTTAATATAAATTGAAAATTAGTTCTTTAATCCATAATAGATCATGTTCAATATATTCCTACCTTCGTACACAAATACAGTCCATCTAGGGCATCTGATAAAAATTTCTCGATTTCTTCTCTTTGAAAAACTTGGGATTTTTTTGCATGGAAACTGTATGACTGGCGTTTCAAAAAAGCCCGTAACTTCAGGTATTTTGCCAAATCAATGTTATTTTTTATGTTCAGGGTAGCTTTCAACATCGAATAGGTAGACCATAACGTTGAAGGCTTTATTTTCTTTGAAAGATCGGAAAAATAGACAATCAGCACAACTTCAGAAAAAGATCCTATATTTTTCTTCTGTCTATATTCCATGAATCTGATGTATGTGAGTTCATATACAGTTCTTGATTTTTCCGGTAAAAGGTTAAATTCCACATCTCGCGCCTGGTCTCTTATCTCAGGTGGTGTTAATTGCATCAATTCATCCTCACTTTGCAGTGAATCCATTTCTAACATGACAACTTTTCAAAATTGACAATAACAAAGTGAACAGTTAACAAACATATTCAACAAACGTCATCAGCGGTAAACATAGTAACGCAGGGCCCAGTTACCTTTGATAAAATAATTTAGT
This sequence comes from Chrysomela aeneicollis, assembly GCA_029955515.1. Lineage (NCBI taxonomy): Eukaryota > Metazoa > Arthropoda > Insecta > Coleoptera > Chrysomelidae > Chrysomela > Chrysomela aeneicollis. Next base: position 8,558,639 of record JARUHQ010000022.1, read on the forward strand.
TATTTGGATATTGATAATGAAACGCAATTTAAATATGAAAAAGTCGATTTTGCGTGGAATTGGAACAAATTTGAAGAAAAAATTATATGTTTCACACGGCAGAAAAGCAGATTTAATGCCGCGGCTGGTGTTTCATAGCCGAGCGTAGCGAGCGTAGCGAGAGTAAATCTTGTGCTTTTATGCCTAGTAAAACAAATAACTATTATTGTGTTCAAGAAAATATCTCATCACAATGGGTTTGGTACATATATACTACTTAAATTCATTGGCGCTACATATTCGAGCATGAAACTATGAAAACAATGTAAAAAAGAGAAAGCAAGAAAGAAAAAAATTTGAAGAGCGAAAGAAACTATTCATTAAATATGATGAATGCACATTATTAAAGAATCCTCATCAGAGAGTTTACAAATTTTCTCTGAGTGTTGGAATACTTCCGCCGTTGAATAGGACAATCAAGTCATCTAGATTCTAGAGCATCGGTCTGGCAGAGCCCTGAACCCTCTCTGATACCTTCTTATGAGGGACAGTCAAATAATAAGTGTTGAAGTGACTCATTAACGAGCATATTGCATATTGAACAGATTTCTGTTGTATTTATTCTATAGACCGATCCACTAAATGATAACATGAGAAGCTTATACTGCTACAGGTTCTGATTTGTGCAATCATACGAGTGAAACAAATTGGGGCAGAAATACTCAAATTTTAATGCAAGACATTGTGAGATGACCATGTATGAGAGGGTAGGAAAAATTTATCAGTTGAGAATTATCTTCTTCTAATATTTTTCGTCTATATTTTTCCAGTATTCTGACTCTTTGATGCTTGGATCTGTATTGAAGGAAGTTCTGCCATAAATCTTCACATCCGCCGTGAATTAAATATTGTAGTAACCACATAAAACAAATTAACCTAGAGTAACACAACTTGGCTAGTGTAGATCCATCCATTGACTTCAGGGTATCCAACCATATTAACGCCGATTTGAATATCAAATAAGACAACTTTGTTGAAGCTGTTTCAAGCCGTACAATATAGTCGGAGGTATCTAGAAATCTAGAAATTCCAGAATTCCAGAAAAGTACAATGGATTCATAAAGCTTCATTCTTGAATACCATGTGTTCATTTTTGAGCTCCTCATAATGTCCATCACTGTTCCTATTGCTTGACTAGCTTTACGTACTGTTTGCTTAGACATACTTAAAAAGGAAGAGGACGAGCAAAATTTCACTCCCAAATAACTGAAACTTCTCTGCAAAAAGTCATTATTTTTGTTTTTCCGTGTTTACTATAAGCTTATTTTCACTGTAATAATATTCTCATACTATGTAAGATGTTCAGTGCTTAACAGACATTTAAGGACATTTTATCGATGCCTACGAACCCCTTAATGACATGTTATATTACATTACACCCCACCCCGTACATCAACAGTGCAATTATTGCTATCGTGGTCGCACAGCATGAAATTATTAATCTAATATACTTTAGGTGTAGCATTAATATTTCAGTAAAATCTATCGATACCTAGAAACCCCCTTATGTGTGTGCCTAGTCCTTTGTTAACGATGATTCGTCATATTACATATTTACTATATTATTATTATTACATATGACAGGATATTTCCGATGAAAAACATCGTTTACAACATCAACATGGAATGAAGTTATTATTATACTATTGAAAATAGCAATGAATACAATGCAAACATTTCTATTGTTTTGAATACTTTCGAACTTTTAGATATATGAAATCTATAAATTCTATATTTTATCCGTTTATCTCATGAAAAACATGCCTATATACATGAAATGAATACTGTCATTATAGTATCTGAATTTCCGAGGTTCAATGCATTTGACCAATTAAACAAAAACAATGCAGAATGCAGGATTATCCTATTGATATCATACATTATATACATACATATATACAGTGAGGTCCTAAAGTAACAGATGAAAAAGAGAAAAACCTTGAAACCTCGATGTTTTTGAAACTGTCACATAAAAAATCTCGTTTTCTTTACCCCCTCAGCGTATTTGTATTTCATGCCACAGAGTGTTTATTCAAAAACATGAATCAACATATGTTTCTCTTGAACGTGAAAAATTGATTGATACATAGTGTCCTTTAGCTCACCTCCCGTCTAAAGGCCAGTCGTTATCTAATAATGATAATAATAACTTCATTGTCCTAAGAAAGATATGTTAATAAGTTGAGTTAGCATTTATATTTTGCAGACTCCATATGTATCCAAACGCTCATTATAGGACATTTTCGAATATACAGGCAGTCAGAAAAGTGTGACGTCATGATGATATATCGAATAACATCATTTTTCACTTATTCCGATCCCTTTTTTGGATGATTAGCTATATAACCCTGGAATTTTATTTCAAAAAAGTAAGAACTGATCTGAAAATGAAAAGAATGAAAATAATACACTTTAAACGAGGTCTAAAGATGTCGTGAAATAATTTTGAATGAAACCAATCATCACATGGCTTGTCTCAAGGTGTCGGAAATCAATAAAGGGCAAAATCTTTAAACTTTGCAGCCCATTATTTTTCTTATTTCATATTGGAATACTTCATACCCGAGTTCATACCATTCGAAGCGAAATTGAGAAACAAACATTTTCACATATAAATCCTGTGGAAATATATAATATATATACCTATATCCCTTCAGCCGACACTTTAACACCCTATATTTCGGTGAAAAACCATTTCTAGAAAAAAAACTATTCCAACCTAATTTTTTTTTATTAAGTAGTACCTACTTGCCTTGCATATTCGCCCTTCTTTTCATTCCATTCCCGAGATCAAGGTATAGCTGTAGTGCTTTGTGATTTTTTTTATATTTCACGGATTTGTAATCTTGTCTATGTATATATATAACGCATACATCAATCACTCTTCTTTCATTTTCTGTGAGTGCAATGCCCTAGACATACATATCAAGATTCTCGCAACATAGTTTAAGTACCAAAAATAAGACTATGTTGCCAAATCTATGACAAATTAATTCAGCCTCACTCGAAATAATATGGTTTGATGATGAGAGCAAAGTATAGATAGTGTATAATTATGCAGGGTTATTAAATTTTATCTGAATTGAATACCTGTTATTTATTTCGATGGCATTTTTTCCATTATTTCACGAAGTCATAGGAGATATACAGCGAATGTCAATTTTTGATATCGAATGGTAACATATTCCTTTTTGAAGATTAGATTATAAATCCATCGATAATGATCGACACATAGCGATGCATGAATCGCAATAGCGAAATGCTGCCATCTATATGATGTTCAGAAAAGAAATAATGAATTTACATTTATCACAATTTTTTTCGGGAACTTGATTTTTTCACGATTTGTTTTATCTCGATGTTTTATTGCTGAAAATTGTCCTGAAATATGCACTACTTGAAACAATTCATAATATGGACATACTTAATGTGGTTCAATGAGATATACAGGGTTAGTTGAAAGAATCAGGACGGTTGATATTTTCTGGAACCGCTCGAATTATCTGAAATATTTTTTTATTTTGACATCAATCGATTGCCAAATTTAATTTTAGTGCAACCTTGAGATTGAGCTAGAAGTAATGACGGTAAGCCTTTTTATAACGAGAACATCAACGATACCTATATCGAGTGAATATATTCAATATCTGATGAGAAATGGAAAAATCGATTTACTAATATAGAAAATGAATAATTCAGGCCATCGCATTAAGAAAATAAAAATCGACGCTACTGGTTGAAGAATAAGTTCACCCCTTGTGATAGTGATCGATTGGCAACAGTGTACGCAATCCAAAATTACGTGACAGGTTTTCTGGCATTGTCTGGATGGACCTCTGGCAACCTACCAACAATTTTAATTGTATTATGGATCGTTGTGTTATAATAGTAATATTACTATAATTTAACGAGACGTGTTGCCTAAGATAGGTATCTTTTTAACGAACGTTAAAAATTTCAATCAAAAATTCTTTACTACACCTGCTATCACCCATTCAAGAATCAACCACCAGAGTTGTACGATATTGGATTTGAAATATAAGAGTTGAGGATTTTTGAATGAAAATGGTTAATCTGATATTAACGATATACTGATATTTATCGATTGATCGGTTCATTGAATATCATCACCATGAAACCACGGCCAGATTGAATCATTAATCATATATTAAATCTCATTGATTCCCAAATTATTTATTGAAATTTACATAACATATGTAATAGTATATGTATGTATGTGATTCATTTACATTATTTATCGCTAGTTCCTGCAATTTTTCATGAAGTTAGTTGAAATTATCATGGACAAATTCGAATCAACCTGTTTCGTCGGCATATACAGTGGTTCCACTGGCAGTAATTTATTCCCACGTAACGTAACCAGAACAAAACATCATAAATTTTATTTCCGGTATGATGGAAAGCTGGCCTATAGCCAGCATCACTCTGAAAACAAACCGATCAAAAAACCACATAATCTCATAATGGATCATTTATTTCAGGACACAATAGGGATCTCTTGGATCACACTCCAAATATAAATTTGGATTCCAATGCCAGGCCAACTTTCGACGACTTCTTGACGAAAGAAGTCCGTGCCACAGTAGGTCAGACATTGCTGTTACCCTGTACTGTCAGGCACCTCGGCAGTAAAGTGGTAAGTACCATAATATACTTGTTCTCAGCTACTCACCCATGACCGTGCATCAACTAGGCCTAAAAATTTTGAAAGAGAAAATAATCTATCCAATTAGAAATATCAAACATAGTTTGAAATGAATGCCTGGTAGACTACTAGCAAAAAACAACTACTTTCCTGGTAAATACCACGAAGAACATTGAATTATATCTGCTCGTAGTCCATGCAACGATTCACACTGTGAATGCAGATCGCAAATGTTTATTTCTTCCTGAGAAGTGGCAACTATACCTAATACACTGTCACTTTAGCAAAAAAAAGGTCAACCTCGGAATGAGAGATACTAAGCCGTGAACTCGTATACACATTCCCTTGTTCTTGAATTTGTCTCAAAAGTCTCATGGAATCTCGTGTTTGCGTCGTAAGTTGTTCAAGAAGTATCAGTTATTCGCGATTTACAATCACCATAAATATTGTAGAGCATAGTAATTGCGACAAATTTTTGCCTAACAGTTTGTGAGATATAGCTAAGAGATTGCAGCACTCTACCATAATCACTTTAATGCAAGGTCAACCGTGAATTTCAGTGAATTATACCTTGTATAAAGTTATTTACTCATTGAAATGTCATCAACAATGAATAATTTTAATTATTTATCAGTCAATAACATCAGGTTGTTTATATCTAATATATTCATTTGATACAACTAACCTATTTTGTGTAATTAAAAACTTATCAGATGTAATAATCATTGCATATTTCAATTTCATATCAATTTATTCAAAGTAGATTTTTAGTAAAAATAAAACGAGTACATATATATTGTAATTTCATCTTTATTCAGTAGCTATACAGCGTGATTTACGTAGGCCGTGCATTAGAAGTTTTTCAACTTGCAGTTGGACTAGAAACTTGAAATTTGGTATGCTGTCATAATTGATCATGTGCGTTCTACCTCAAATGTTTTTAGTCCTACAGTTATACAGGGTATGCCAAAAGTCAGTACCAACTTTCTCATTTTAAATGGAAACCTAATGTTTTTTTGTCATGGTTCGATTGGCCTTCTGATTATGACTTTAGACAACCTAAGTTATGTTTACTTATCTATCACAGTTTTTGAGATATGTCCATTTTTCTGAAAAAAATTACGGCTGTAGTAGTTTACGAAAACACGTGTAGCCCGCAAACTGTTCAAAATTAGGAAACCAAATTCATGGAGCAGTTAGCTGGTAGTCCAGGTTAACACCTGATGTCCCATCGAAGGTCCCATTTTGTACCATATGGGCGCAGGCGATTTTTGAATGTCGCAATATAAAATTGTCAAAAACTCAATTTTTTCAAATGGCACCTACCATTTTTTTTTTAACCATTCGAAAGAAAATTGAATTTTAGGATGAGTTATTTCAGCATTCCCTATACCCAAGTTCCACCTCTATCGAGTTATTCAATAAAAATCAAGAAATGCCTTATCTTGCAGAATGATTATGTGTGTATGCCATGAAAACAAAAGAAAATTGTAATAATTTAATCAAAAATATTGAACAATATTGACAGAACTCTAGCGTAAATGTTCAATATGACCACCATTGTTGTTTAAACATTCTATTATTCTACTTTCAATAGATTGCGTAGCACGTCTGATTTCGTTGGGATCGAGACTGTCAAAAGTCTGTATTATTCTAAGTCTCAACTCATCTATATTGTGAACTGGTGAAGAATAGACCAAATCTTTCACCCTACCCCAAATATAAGAATCTAAAGGGGTAAGATCTGGAGATCTTGCAGGCCAGAGAAAAGGTCCTCGATTTCCACCAACGGTGCTCGAACATGGATGTCAATGTGGTAAACACAGTTCGTGTATTGTGCGGTGGTGCCCCATCCATCTGGTACCATGAACGTGCAGCTCTAGCCAGTGGCAAATTGTCAAGAAATGTTTCAATTACGTTTTGAAGAATTTCTACATATCTTTCACCATTCAGATTTTCATCGTACATAAAGTAGCGTACCTCTTGGTTCATTACCAAACAAAACACATTTATTCGAAATTGTACTTGATTTTCAACTTCGAACACCATATGTGGATTTTCAGAAGCCCAAAAATGTCGATTGCGCCTATTGTAAACTCCCAGCTGACAAAACTTTGCCTCATCAGTCCAAATTATGTTGTCTAAGAATCCGGCGTGCTCTTGTATTTTGAGTAACAAGTCTTCGCTAAAGTTTACTCTACGGGGAAAGTCACCCGGGTGTAATTTTTGCAATCGTATAAATTTGAAAGGATGTAGCTTATGGCGGTGTAAAATGGTTTGTATTGCAGAGTATGAAAATCCCAATTCCAAAGACGCCTTTCGTATTGAGGCTTGAGGATATGCTTGAAAATATCCGAGAATGGTAATTTGATTATCGTCATTGCCAGTTAGTGGTTTGACTCTCCTAACGGGTCTAGCCACCTTCCCAAAATGTATAAAATTAGTTTTCAATCGTGAGAACTTGCCCTGTGTCATCCTCGGTAAGTTTGGATATTTAAAATTAAACTCTCGGACAGTTCGCTGCACAATTTTTTGACACATGCCGTGGATAACAAACAAGTCAAACACAACTTCGTTTGTATAATTTTCCATATTCCAATCAATTTTATTTAATAATTAGCACGACTCGTTTTTACTTTGATAGAATAGCACCTTCTTGTTTACAGTTGTTTTTTGTCTTCATGGCATACTTGAATAAACACATAATCATTCTGCAAGATAAGGCATTTCTTGATTTTTATTGAATAACTCGATAGAGGTGGAACTTGGGTATAGGGAATGCTGAAATAACTCATCCTAAAATTCAATTTTTTTTCGAATGGTTAAAAAAAAATGGTAGGTGCCATTTGAAAAAATTGAGTTTTTGACAATTTTATATTGCGACATTCAAAAATCGCCTGCGCCCATATGGTACAAAATGGGACCTTCGATGGGACATCAGGTGTTAACCTGGACTACCAGCTAACTGCTCCATAAATTTGGTTTCCTAATTTTGAACAGTTTGCGGGCTACACGTGTTTTCGTAAACTACTACAGCCGTAATTTTTTTCAGAAAAATGAACATATCTCAAAAACTGTGATAGATAAGTAAACATAACTTAGGTTGTCTAAAGTCATAATCAGAAGGCCAATCGAACCATGACAAAAAAATATTAGGTTTCCATTTAAAATAAGAAAGTTGGTACTGACTTTTGGCATACCCTGTATAACTGTAGGACTAAAAACATTTGAGGTAGAACGCACATGATCAATTATGACAGCATACCAAATTTCAAGTTTCTAGTCCAACTGCAAGTTGAAAAACTTCTAATGCACGGCCTACGTAAATCACGCTGTATATATAATATATTTATTACAATTTGAAGCGAAAATATATAAATTTTCAATAATTATTTGAAGAACAAAAGTATTATTTTTCTTTTTTCTAATCGTCGTCATATTTCAGGCATGTAAAAATGACTGTTCAATTGTCATCATCTTAGTTGTACTGAATCGTTGTGTCCAGAATGTACGGGTCAAATGCACTCTCTTCCTCAGAGTCACATTGGGGCAAGATTATCCAATACTCTGACCACAAACTGAAGTATATTGCCACCCCAATATTCTGCAACCATAGCTCACACCACATCCATAAAATAGTGTATTGAGTAATTCCTCAGGAGCTGGTGGTAACATTGTTGTTATTGGCTACAGGAGTTCATTCTTTAGCACCTAACTCCATTCTTGGAATTTTAAATCATGTCCTAACCATTTTCGATCCTGGTAATAAAAACACGATTTATATACTGATGGGCTGCTGCACTTGTCAGTGGAAGATTGAAAAACTGGACAGTTTGTGAAGCTGTGTAGACCTATTATGAACTGAGTAATATCGATGATGATCGATATTGCTATCAGATTTAGGAGCTTTATATTTCGCTACTAAGATTCGTAATCAATGTTCATATAAACGAAATGTGCTAACACAACAAGAGTGATAATGTATATGCAAAAATTACTTGTGAGTATGGTCACAGCTCCATATTTAGTTGGTTAAGCCATTGGATGGCCTGAGGTGTTGCATGCAAAAGGTCGAAAGTTGTACCAGAAAATGCTCTTGTTGGACATTCATAGGTAATGTGATGCATTGTTTGAGAAGCTGCGCCGCAATCGCATTCTGGACTTGCGCTCATCCCCCATTTGAACAAGGCCGATCCGCTTCTGCCATGGCCAGTCCGGATCCTGTTCAACCGAACCCATGTTTTTCGGGGCATGTTGAAACCCTGTGGTGGATTATCCGGATCTAGCAAAGAGTAGTGAAAAGAAAAAAATCATTATTATCGACAAAGAAAAACCACCGAGCACAAATTCAAAGACCAGTGCTAGCACATTTCGCATCTCGCGACGATCCGCCGAAATATTCCCTCCCCGTAGACTATCGATTGTTTGTTGCAGGTGTCCTGGATAAGGAGCAGCGACTTGCACATCCTGACGTCGGGCAGGCACACTTTCTCCGGTGATGCCCGCTTCGAATCGGTCCGCAGCGACGGTTCGCCGGATTTTTGGGGGCTGCGAATACGCGGAGTTCACCTGTCGGACTCTGGACGGTACGAGTGCCAGGTGAACACCGAGCCCAAGATGAGCATGGCGGTCAAACTCATGGTGGCTGGTGAGATGTGGTGGTTTTTTAGGGGTCTAGAAGTTGTGCTTGGCAACCCGCGTCGGAATATTTTTTGAGAAAAAACGGTGGGTCCAAATATTCTCAAAAAAATCAGAGTTGTTTGAGCATTTGGATGGAATCTTGCCTGAAATTTTGAAGAGGATCTGTCGAGCAGTTTTCGAGAAAAAAATGGAAACGTCATTTTTAGGGGATTTTTTGAAATGTTTTCAATAACTATTCGACATAATCCATTTAGAATATCACGATAGTATCAATGTGGTGATAGGAGACAATCATGATTTTTTTCCGAATTTTTGAACTCACACTTTCAATACAATTGGTAAATAATCAGAAGAACTCATAATGAAATTGATAATAATCGAGAAAATCACTTCCTAAGATAACATTTGTGATGATGGACATTGAGGAACAATTCATACGAGTGCCAGGTTAACACCGAGCCCATGATGAGCATGGTGGTCGAACTCAGGGTGGCTGGTGAGATGTGGTGGTTTTTTAGGGGTCTAGAAGTTGTGCTTGGCAACCCACGTTGGAATATTTTTTGAGAAAAAACGGTGGGTTCAAATATTCTCAAAAAAATCAGAGTTGTTTGAGAATTCGGATGGAATCTTGCCTGAAATTTTGAAGAGGATCTGTCGAGCAGTTTTCGAGAAAAAAATTGAACTATTCGACAGATTCCATTTAGAATATCACGGTTTATCAATTTCGTGATGATCAATCATGGTTTTCTTCGAAATTTTTGAACTCACAGTTTGAATACAATTGTGAAACAATCATGAAAACTCATTATGTAATTGATTAAAAATGAGAAATTTCACTTCCAAAGATAGCATTTGTGAGAATAGACATCAAGAAATAATACATGCGGTTTTTCGGACGTAAAATTTCTTCATTTTTATTTTAATAATGGTTTCAAAAAATTCTTTCTGCAGCATAATAACTGCTGCAGTAATGGTATCTGCTGAAAATGATAACTATACTTCGAGATTGAGCGATTACCTACCAATGGAAATTAAAAGTCAAAACAAGATACTCGCAATCAATATTCACATTATACCTAGAGAAATAATTCGACAACCAATAAAATGGACTCTCGGGTTCAAACGACAATATTTTGAGAAATACTGAATATAAATAGGAGGGTTTCTTGATCTCTCTGATGAGTAAAAAAGAAACATTCCACTGATAATTCATACCCTCTTTTCCATGTTCTCTGAAATTACAAAGATTACATACAAAATAGATCTATTCTGTTTTTTTTTTTCATATTTCTTATGAAATCCTCTCTTAGAATTGGATTATGAGAAATAAATAATATTGGATCAATCATCATCATATGGGCTCTCGAAACTAAATTGAATTGAATATTCCTGGATATTTATTGAAAAATATCAATAAATGAATTCCACTCAGTTAACCGTGAAATTTTATTCGAAATTGAGGTAACAGTTGGCAGATCACAGAGAATTGATATGATCGTGAATTTCCAATATAAAATATGGATTTGTTGAATTTTCAATGAGAAAGCTCTCATTACTAACAGCGCTTGGGAATTGGAAACAATAACTGCAGTAATTATTGCAGGAAAACTAATCGGTATCCATGAAATATTCAGTCTGCTTATTCATCATCGATGACACCTTTATTTGGAAATATAGTTTTCGATAGAACAGTGTAATTTATTTATAGCACATTGTGTGACAACATCATCAGATTCAATCTGTTCGTTAGTTATAATTATCCTCAATTTTAATTTGAACCACAATTTGATTGAAATAACAGAAATATTTCAATAGTGGAAATTGGAAATAAGTTATAGAGCACCTGTTTTGAGAATACAGAGAGTGTTTTTTTTTGTATTATTAGATATGATTTCTCAATGAATTTTGAGGTGTCATTTTTCCACACTGATATTCATTTCAGCTCCAAATTATATTTCTCTGAAACCTATTATACTCGAATTCAATAGTAGAGCAATATATAATTCCCAAGTAGATCAATGCCCCCACTGATAAATTTCAGAGGGAGCAAAATTCTTCAAAAAGACGTTTCTAAACGAGTGAAATTAAGGTATATATAAGGTATTTCACTTGGAAATCAGGGTTTTCAAACTGCGTTCTGAATGTGGTTGAATTTAGGTATGAAATTTGTACCAAGACCAAGATGTAATTTCGAAATTCAAAATCGATGTTTTCGAGATTTGTTATAAATGGGTAGGTATGCACAATGATTGAGATACTGAATTTATTCCATTCAGCACTGTATAATAATTGTTTCGGGTGACGTTAAAAGGATGTCAGCTATGACCTCATCGACATTTTTTTCTCGAAAAACAAACCCCATTCTATACATTTCTATGCATAGGAATGTAATTATGATATATTACATGAATGAATTGGGGATAAAAAACCTAACTATACTAATTGAACGGATCTTGGATACGAATGAGACGGATATAGTCATGAATTTTTGTGTCAAGATTTTTGAGCGAAATCTTCTAGAATCGTTTAAACTCGAGTACCGGTTGAATACAGGGCGATTTTATTTTTTTTTTGAAATCAAAACGAACAAAACAAACATTGTCGATAGTTGACAAGAATTCTTCTCATGAGCGTGGGTCCACTATATTTTTCAAGTGTAGCGGAAGAATGAAGAGAAAAAAATGATAATCTGAATCATTCGTGGTTCAAATGTAAAAATAAAAAATTGAATCCAACAAACCACAATAGTATATTGTGCAACTATAGTGTGGAAAATAGGATATTTCCGCACGAGTTCCACCTACATGAGAAACATAGGTATGTCGGATTTTAATTTCGCGTGACTGTTTCACCTACTCACAAATCATTTTTACAGGAAACCAATTCAATTGCCTGAAGAATAATACAAGAAATATGTATCACACAAAGAGAACAAATTTTATTGAACATTTAACAAAAATATTTTGGTACATTTTAGTCTGTATTTATGAAATATGGAAAGAATACTTATTGATGGTAATATTTAAACAATTGTTCAGTATCAACGGAATACTTTTATTTTCTTTTATCAAACCTAAATTGAATACTTCTGGGAGAGTATAATCTACCATTTCATCGTCGGATGACATTTGCAGCAAAGAAAACTAAACATATTATACGATTCGGTACCTATCAATTTGGTAAATCACATCGACACTAAAAGTTATGAATTCGTTTGCAGATATGTCATTGTCACAGCTACCTTAGGTAATCGCACCAATTGCAGAGCGAAATATCTTATTTTGTGTACTAGTTTACAGTGCAAAATGATGCGTATTTCAGGTAGGTCGTAGGAAAAAATATTTGGAACACGAATAACACAATGGAAAAGCCACTCCCATTTCTCATAACGTGGGAGCCTTGTATCTGGAGTGTTGCTTTTTTCCACCGCATTGGGTCGCTAGTTCCAAGCCTTACTTGGCACCCGGCTCATTACGATGAAATATGCAATGCGTAGATTTCATTGAGACAGGCAACGCTTGTCAGGCATGCATGTCTCAATACCGAGTGTCAGGAAAAAGAAACACATACTGTATTTACTTAGGGCCATTTTTATAAAAACGTATATGAGCTCCGTTCAAACTGAACTTGGTTGAGTGGCTAGAGAACCAGTGATTTGATTGGCTATTCAATAGCAACCAATGGAGGTTCAGCTTTAACGGAGTTTATACTCGTTTATAAAAACGGACCTTAGTGAATCGGTGCATAGATTACGAGTAGATATAATTCGATGTTCTGCGTGACATTTTCCAGGAAAGTAGTTGTTTTCTACTTAAGCTAAGCTTAGGCTCAAGCTCGCTTAACGTTACGAATTTGTATGCACCTTATCTACAAAATCATTTAAGTTCGCTCAACTCTAAGCGGCCACAATCGGCGGTTTTATATATTTTAAGCCAATATTATGTAGACCCCGTTTTTTTGAATTCTACTGAATGTTTCACTATTTTTGAATAAAAACCAATGATGGAAGTCAATAATAGTGGAGGATGAAGGAATTCACAGTCTATGAAAATATGAAATTACTTGTTGCAATTACGTTTATTTCCAAACCGAGAATCAATGAAATCATAAGACATATATGAAAAACAAGGATGTAATAATATAATGTATTTTTTTTTCAATAATCAAATGTGACATAAAAATAATCATCACTAATATCTATATTCGCACTCTATCTTTAATATGAATACTCCATACGAAATTTTTCTGTTTCAAAAGTAACTCTGTTCCTGATATTTCTATTTCTAATTTTCTTTTTCTCATTATGAGGGCATTTTCTTCTTCAATATGGTTTAGCTGCCTTTCATGTCAACTATGTATTCCAACATTTCAACATAATTGTCTTCATCAGGGTCTCTACGCACACAATAATTGATTATAGACATTGAAAGATCGTCAGTATCATCCCTCTTTATTTTTGGAAGGAGGCCTCCGTCAGTGAGACGAACTTTCCTCTTTTCATCCGCCAAGGTTTTCCTGAGCTCTTTTTTTTTATTCTCCATTTCTTCAAAGAAGTCATACTGCGTAAAATACGAGTAAATGAAGTACCTACCATTGAAATCATTTGTGATCTGCTCACAGATCTTTTCCTTCTTCTTACCAGAAGCCAGAGCTGTGCCGAGCACTGACGTAAAGGGCTTCGAGCACTAAGCACTAAGCACTCTCAAAAAGTGCTCCGGAATCTCGAGCACTAAGCACTTTTATTGACAAAATGCTCGCGATTACTAAGCACTTTCAAAAAGTAATTCGACATAGCGAGCACTAAGCACTTTTGAAAAAGATGATACTGTTTACACTTGAATTAGGTACCTATTTTTTAACAGAAACACGTGATGTGGTTTTTAACCCTCAATTTGTGAAAATCTTGTAGTGTTCAATTATAGATTTTCAGTAGTAATACCACAAGTGATTGAATTTTCGCAATAAGTGTGTTGATTTATCCCAAACTGAATTGAGTCCGGAAATGTGTCCAGTTGCTAAGGTAACGATACAACATATATAGGCATATTTGATTGGTCGAAAATGTTAGGTTAGGTATGTTGAACGTTGAACGCAATGCAATGATTTATTATTTCATTAGTGTGGCATTAAACTGATGTGTTGAAAGTGGAATGAATACTTATATCTTGCATCACAAGCTGCTCGCCAGTACCTACTTCTATACTGCGTGTGCGTTCTGCAAAACATTCAAAACAAGACTGTGCACTGTGCATTCGAACTATTCGAAGATGCATAAATGTAAGCGATCAAAAGTTCGTCTTGAGTGGGGGGGCTACTGGCACCTGCCACGTGGACACGTTTTCATGTTCCGACAAGAAGTGAGTGGAGGCTTAGTGCTTAGTAATCCCAAAAAATGCTCGGGAGCACTTTTCGCGATTACTAAGCACTAAGCCTTTTCGTGAAATGCTTGAAGCACCAAGCACTAAGCACTGGTTTAAGAAAGTGCTCGGGAGCACAGTGCTTACGAGCACAAAAGTGCTCTAAGTGCTTCAACAAGCACTAAGCACAATGCTTTGGGACAGCTCTGCCAGAAGCCATATTTATGTGAAATAATTCTCAACAAGTGGAGCTTCTTCGATGATGTGAAGTTTTGAACTCTATCTTTTTCACTCATTTTGCTATGAATAACTATAGATAAGCGAATAAAATCGAAAATTGGAAAGTTTGAATTTGAAATCCCGGACCATCAATGACTTGACACGTAATAAAATATCTGAAAACGCCTAAACAATATAATGTTGCCAGGATTTTTTCACGCTTGGCTAAGCGGGCTACATTGTTGTGCATAAGTTTAAACTTGGCCTAAGCGAGCTCAACGAAGGCTTCGCTTAAAAGAGAACACGGCGAATACAGCCGTTTAGATGTTTGTTTGGTGAATTAATGACGTTTGAGATTTAATATCCCATTTTTACCGGTACATGAATAAGGTTCATTATTTTGAAATTAGGAAACATGAAAACAATAAATCGAACTCCTCAACTAGATTATTTGTAATTTTTTTTTCGAAACAATCGGGAATAGTATTTGGTAATCAGTATTCCACCATTTTCTTCTCGAACAAAAGTAATGAGATGACTCCAGCAGACAAACAAGATGACAGTTTTTATCTCAAAGAAAGTTTGTAATTCTAACAATCAAAGATACATATCGGCAAACTCCTCACGACCTCAAGACCATTCGAATCATGATCCTTTTTCAGTTACAGACGACCACAACTCGGCCCTCTCTGATTCGAAATGGGTCAGTCAAGCCCTTATAAAGGGCCCTAGCAGAGTTTACGTCCAGAATGGGTCCCTTGTGACCTTCACGTGTGAAATATCGCCTCTATCGCATCAATCGGGAGTTCACGGACTTTTCTTTTCCACAAAACCCGGCGTGCGGTGGCTGCATGATGGGAAAGAAGTTTCTTTTGAGGTAAGCACGAAGTGCCTTTTCGACTACTCCCATTCTTTTTCGTTTATTTTCGCCAGTGCGCGTTGCATCTTTTGTACCGATAAAAAAACTGTGAAAAAGGTTGAGCTGTTGAGAAGAAATAAGTGAAATGTTGATGTGACCGGGCATCATGAATCAGGTAGGGATTCTGGGAATTCCATGGGAAAATCAGGAATTCTTTGGAAAATCCAGGAATATGTAGGTATTTCTCTCATGAGGTATTCTTTTGACGAAGGTCTAATGTTTGTACTAATGATTTATTTTTTTATGTCGTACCAATATTGGCATTTTGAAAACGGTAAATGAAGAACAAAACTCCGTATTGAAAGTCAAAGCACAGCAAATCGAAGCGAATTCCAAATAGAGAATGAAGTTTCTTGAACACATTTCCATTTTACTGAAAATACAGGCGCCAGCGCAAAAAAAAATCAATTGGGCCATTACGGCTCTTCCCGTATTTTTCGGAAAAAAATCGTGATATTTTCGATTTGGAAGCATCGTTTCATTGATCACTGAAATATGCAACTTTTGTCTACTTTAACCAACTTCGTATCATTTACTGTTTTCGAGATGCCAAAAAAAATATTACGTGATTAATTATCCAGAAGTAGGTAAAATAATTTTTCTATCATCTATGTCACAATATTACCCCATCGTATTGTCATTATTACTCGATTCATCACAGTGATGACTGTTATTAACTGTTGAAAATCGAGTAAGCAGTGGATGATTTACTTGATAGTTGTAGATAAAATATTATTTTCGCTATTGATTACTCGAAAGTGCACCTTTGTGTTCAAATTTTTTGGCGCCACTGGAGCATATAGAAAAAATGCATTGTGAAAATGTTTGACGCCACTGGAGTATAAAGAAAAAATGCATTGTGAATGTAAATTATCTCTTAATTTCTACAAACAACCAAGATATTCACATGTATTGCGTTCAAAGTCGAAAAACCGCACTTTTGTTTATGACTGGAATATTAGTTTCAAAAAAAAAGATCAAGGATGCGACCTGCATTTTTTCTTATCTCATATCATATAGTTACCGAGGTACCCTATACAAACATCGAAATTTGCCCACCCTGTACTTTCCCTCCTTTGATCCACCTTGTAGAAATATATCACATCAACGCCTTTGCAAAGAATCCGAATATATTATCTCATACGATCCGTGTCACATAGTTGAACCTATCAGATCCCACCAAGATCCCATAAAGATATGTTTTTTCTGTTTCAGTTCACAAAGGGAAAGTTCAGGGTGGAAACTGAATATCGAGATAGGGATCAGAGGATTTTCAGCAGGATCTTTCTGCCGGCGGTTTCGTGGAAAGATAGCGGACAATACACGTGTATGCAGCCGTCAGTGAAGCCAGACAATGTGATGCTAATAGTTGTCGAAGGTATTATGTACACAGATAAAAAGGATTATTTTCTTCGATGGAGAGTCTTTCCGATAAAGCGGTATTTCTTTCCGGCTCCATTGATATATAATATGTAATGAATATACTTCAAGTTGAAGATGCACAGAAAAAAGGATCTCTTATATCGAGGTGTAACCGCATTAACTCAAGAGATTTGTAATCTTGATTAGGTCCAACCAAATATTAGTTTGATTTTTCGACAAAATCCTCTTGACTACTTAGGATCAAAAAGTGTTGTGTCAAATGTACACTTTCCTATTGAAAAATGTGGTTTGTTTGAGGCAAGAATATTTCAATGTTGTAGTGAAACAATTTTCTTTGATGAAGCTGATTTCTCAGCACATCTGAATAATGATCCTCTTTATTCAAGAGGAATCACTTTTGATCCATTCTTATTGACCTTTGAAGGATTGCAACTCTGCATGCCGATAATTGATAATGAAAAATACAGTAGTTTTTTCGCAAACTGGGGCTGCAGTATTGATACAGAAATGAATTATCACTTCAAGCACATTAACATGACCTGACAACACAAAATAAAGCATTCTTAACACCCAACAGTACCAGTGATACGACGCCATGTCCATCACATATGTTCTAGATTGTTTGCTTCCAGGAAACCTTTCACGTCCATGTTGAGTACTCGACTTATAAAGAATTCCCGAGCCTGCACTCTGCACTATAGGAACACAAGTACCATCAAAGAAAACTTCACAGTAACCTGTCACAATGTATCTCTTGAAAGTCTTAATGGCGGCCAACGGCGTTATTGTTGGCGTTGTCTAGCTGGTTCTGCGGAAAGTGCGCATCTTCGCTTCGGGCGCTAATTCTCAATTATGCTTATTGGTCGAGCTGGTCACGTGGCACATGCTTTCGTCATCAAAACACATTTTCATAAGAAACGATATTCTTGAGCTGAGAGAAATAATCTTGACTGACATTACTCACAATGTTTTGTAAGGTGGAGAGTGCGGATGCTTCAGTTCAACCAAATTCATTTCAAGAAAATTCATGTTAACAGGCGAACAACGTGATTAGTTGAAAAAGAAAATTTTCTGGTCAATCTGAGATTATTATTCTTATCGGAAGATTATACAATTCAAGAATATATATACCTATATTTGATTTAAGACATCCGTTTTTTTCTGTGTGATAATTCTTGTTTGAAATTATACGTTTCAAGTTAGGTAGTTACGTAACAGTACGAGTTATTGTCGAGTGAGCCATGAAAAACAAAGGAAGCGATAGAATATTACGAAAAAATAAAAAAAATGCAACGGCGCCATCTTGCGGTACTAAGGTTACCTACCAAGGATATTTGGACACCACTTTTGAACTGAAACATTGCTGCGAGTTTTTTTTTAACTATTAATTCTAGCATAATCCTGGCTTCATTAGAGATGAATATTCATCGAATATAATCGTATGACGACTTTTATACAAAGGTTGCACTTTTTGAGGAACATAATATGGCCTATAGATTTATTCTTTTTCAAGATATCATTGTATTTTGATGTGGTCAAATTCAATTCCAAATTCTCATAAAATGTTGCTCTTGTCCGAAAAAATACTAAAAGTCTCGGATATATATCGGGAACATCACAAGACGGAAAGTGGACATAAAGCATATTCGTTGTAATTTATTATTAACATAAAAAATAAACACTATCTGTTGATCATCCTACGGGCTTCTGATGTAGAAAAAAAACGACATAGACATATACTTATTTATGGTGTCCATCAAACATTTTATTTTGGATTTTTATTGTTTGACATCGGGTAAAAATGTCATGGTCGATTGTATACATACTATAATGAAATCTTTTTAAAGGCAAGCAATAATATTCACTTTTGTTTTTACTTTTTATTTTAGGAGAACATTCCGAGGCTATGCAACGAGACTCTCCAGCATCAGGTGGTAGTGCCGTTCTTAAAGTGTCATACATAATCATAATATTATTATTACAAATATAATATTAACTGAAGAAAAATTGGGTGTTTCATTAATCATAATAATAAAATTGATGTAACAATATGGAGAAAATCAATCGACCAGTGTAGATATTGGATTTGAATTTCAGTCATATATCATTCGCACGAAAGCTGTAAGCGACTTAACGATTTGAAATTTTAGTTGGCATTTTCGTATCAAATATGATTCATATCAGTAACCTTCCAATGGTATATAATTCCTATTTAATTTGTCATTTGTGAGTGACACACCCAGATTGTAGATTGTAGGGGGGGTTGTGGCTGTGTTGTGGCTGTGCTCAAGCACCTCGACCTATTGGATCTTTTGTGAATAACCCTTAATATATTTGAGGCCCGGGATTCCGACACTTCTTGCAAAGTTTATCAGTTTCCTGTCAGCTATGTTCCTGATATCGGAGGGCTCTAAGGAGGCCCCTTTCAGGAACTTGAGCCTCTTGCTGGGTATTCGCAAAAGCAAATGTTCTGCAGTTTCAGCAAAGTTCTCGCAGTAGCGGCAACTATCACTCTCTGTTTTACCTATCTTCTTGAGGTGATACCTCAGAGCTGCCCTCTGAGGAGTCCCATTACCAGTTTCAAGTCTTTTTTGTCCAACTCGAGAAGCTTTTCCTTCGCGAAAGGCTCACTAGCCTTTTCGCTTGTCTTTGTCCTGGCACTTTATTCCAGTGGGATTTCATTTCATCCGCTTCCCAACGTCGAACCTCTTCATTCAAGTGGGCCTTGGAGAGTCCACAGAAGGGTTCTGGGCCGGGAAATTGTGTATTTTCCCCTTCTTTGGCAAGGCACACTGCTTCCTCGTTGCCTTTAACTCCCTTGTGACCTGGAACCCACATCAAAGTGAACTGGTTGTGTGCAGCCAGTTGTCTCAGGGATTGTTTGCAGTCCCAAGTCAGCTTAGACTCACAAGTGTATGACTTCAGAGCTTTTAGTGCTGCTTGGCTATCTGATAGGATATAGATTTCTGCCCTTCGAGTGTCCCTTTCGAGGCACTCCTGTGCACATATCTCTATAGCATGTACTTCTGCTTGAAAGATGGTTGGGGTGTTACCTAGGGATTTTGAGAGCCTGAAATGTGGCCCTGTAACTCCCACTCCAGCCCTTTCATCCATCTTGGATCCATCAGTATATACCACACTACTGATGAATCCCTTCCCAGTCGAGGTCCGTTCTCTGTGCAAATTTGGTGGTTGTTTATGACCACTTCAAACTGCATTTCGAAGTCGTACCTAACTGGCATGATATCTGTAGGCTTGGACATGGATTCTAGGGAAATATTTTCCATAATCTTCAAATGTCCAGTCCGATTTCCTAATTTGAGGTTCATTGTCTGGCTCAGCCTGAAGGCACTGATTGCTGCTTCTTTCATTACACATATGTGCAATGGTGGAAGGTTTAGCATTACCTCTAAGGCTGCAGTAGGGCACGTGAATATTGCCCCTGTTATTCCCAGACAAGCTAGCCGCTGCACTTTCTGCAGCTTGACTTGCGCCGAAATTTGTGACACACCCAACAGATGAAAACAAGATTCAATACTCGCAGCAGTCTACAACCATGTACAAGTAATACAATAATGATTCTCGTATTCCAAATTTTAATAATAATCCTCTGTACTCCCTCTCATTCTGGTATGACAACCACCAAAGCTTCAATTGTTCATTGTATGCGATAACTTGTACGAGTTCATGATAGAGTGATATGCTGCTAATTAGATTCAACTTGACATAGCCTTGTGCCATGAATACCTACTGCTATTATTTAATAATACTACTGTGTGATGTAGTTTGGTAATCCAGAATCTCGAGACTGATTATGAGAATATTGTACTAGGCATGTCGCACATATACCAGATTGGCATATACAGATTGAGGAGGTGAGATTTTAAATGGAATTGTTTATAAAGAAAAATATATTTCCCACCTAAAAAACACACTGATTTGTGAACTGGAATGTGAGTGATAATTTTCCTCGAACTTACTGAAGAAGTGGGTGCTCTGCTCTTACCCTATATTCCTATATTACTGATTGCTGGACATATATACGTTTTATTAGGCAATTAATATTTGAAACCATAGAGGCGTTCAATTTTGTTATTGAAAATATAAAAATCAGTGACCTTGTTTGTATTGCCGAAAGTAATGTTTTTATCGAAAAACATGTACTGTAATTAAATTCTAATATAGATACGTATTGTGTTTCACTGAAAAAACATTGATATATTTTCTTGAAATAAATGTGTGTATAGGTATTCGACCCATAAATAATGGTTATGAGAATTTTTTCCTCGAGTAGAAATCCAATGAAATCAGTTATTTGTAGTCTCTGATGGAACACAACCAATCATATCTACATCATACTGAAAACAGCCCATGGGCTGAGGAAGTTGTTGAAAAATTTTATGAACTTCAGGGTTTGAAATAAATTCATCTGCAATAAAAAGCTTTTTAAAAATTAAATTTCAATGATTTCATTAAGTCCGTGTCTCATGGTCACACTATTTGATCAAACTATGGAAGTGTGATGTCATCAATGACGTCACATCAAACAGCAGCTGAAATTAGAACATGTTCTAAATATTTCACTTGTTTGAAAAATGGGCCAGAGTTAGTGGTTAGATAGGGTTGTATTATAAAAGATATGGATTCTCTTGGTTGAAGAAAGAGTGACTCTGCTTGACAAACCCTAATAAAACAATAGACTATTTATGATTGCGAAAAATATCAGCAATGTATATATAGGGTTAGCTGAAGGGAACCCACAATATGTAAACAGCAGACCTTCGTGAAACGAACAACTACTGCAGACTTGACCCAGATTGAATACGATCTGTTTTCATGGTGACAACTCCAATCTCTGCTACACAGCATGCAAAACAATGGAACACTGATTAAACGGCCTCTACCAAGTATTTGGTCAGAAGGCGTAAAAGAACACAATACCCAGCCCCCTTTGTGATGGATTTGCCGAACAGTAATGGAAGGTATAAGACTATTTGGAGAAGCAATCAGCACCGAGTACGGAGAAACATCAAATAAAAATATAGGAATATGAAAGATGGGAGCGACCGTAATTTTCTCTTTGCTAGAAAAATATCAAAGGTAGAGAATATCATTATGCTAATATGGCGTCAACTGGCCTCACTATCTCGCATATATTTTCAAGCATCTGTACACTCGCGTTATTTGTTTTGTGAATACTTGTTTGATGTTCGTTGCATGCAAGCCAGTAGAAGAAATAAGTATCTGAATGATGTTTCAGGATATCAGTAAAAACGGCTATGGCACACAGGATTTATTACGAGCAAATAAGTACGATTTCGGCATGAAGCTATCAACAGGAGAAATGTTTCACAAAAGAAAAAACATGAAGATGTAGCTCTCTTCCAGTTTGAGAAACACATAACTAATTTTCGTACCCGTGCTAAAATATTTCGTTTGTGGATCCATTCATCAGTTCACAATGTTCACAATATGATTAATAGTTTTCATTTAATTTCTCAGAATCACATATCTATACTGAAATATTGTTCAATTGTCTCCCGATATTATCTCCGTGGCTGATAGAACACCAAAAAATTAAGATTCTTGTTCATATTTTCTTCAATATCTTCTGACCACCTTGTAATATTCAACTCACATTTTGAACTGATACAGTAACAGTCAAACCCTCTCTTCCGCTTAAATGGTATCATCAGTATTTCAGCCCAACCTCCTTCATTGTTCGAATATTTTATTCATACCAATTGCCTATATCTTATCTGGAAATGATCGAAAATTCTATATCAGGAGATAGTCAATAGAGTTCAATAAAAAACTTATATTCATCCACCCCTTTCATTTGACGAGAAAAGTTTTTGTGTATGAGATAGTACCTTATTATTTGGTGTTATACAACCACAGAAATATTCAATTTCGGGCCACCTAGTAAATATATTCAATAATATTTTCAATCATTTATAATTCATTTTCAAGTGGTGCCAGAGATTGCCAGATAGGTTTCCAACAGTATCTCTCCACATGTTTCTTTACTTTTACTATTTTGTCAACGAATTATCATTTATCCATATGAACGTTAATATGATGTGGTTAGATGACATTTCAAACAGTGAATACATCTAGTGAATTCACTCACACTTCATCAATGAGCTTATCTCTTTGTTTATTAAACAATAACAGGGTACAATTATCAACGTATCACATCCACTAAATATTATTTTAAACGTTGAAATTAACTGATTTATTAGAAAGTTATAAAAGTGTCGTTTTATAAAAGAAAACTACGTGGTTCGATCCTGATTATTAACTTTTCCTGCCAACGTTAAGTATTGTGCATTCACATAAAATTATAAAAATAATATGATGAAAATCAAACGTTTCAATCATGTGTTCGATGATTTGTTGTTCTGAACTGAATTCTAACGTTGAGATTTTCAACTAGTGACGTTGTTTCGACCATTTCAATTGTTATTCAACGTTTTCTAAACGAGTGTGTGTTAATTTGAATATTTCTTGATTCCCAACTCAGTTTGCTTAACCACGCTTATAGTGAAAAATAATGAAAATGTTGTAGGATTTGACTCTCTTACCAATGGCTAATTCGAAAGCCAGAAATCAAATGTGGAAAACGAATAGACTCTGTTTGTTCACTGGGAATGTATTTGCACCACAAGCGGGACTATTTATTTAAAGATATCAAAGTGAAAAGAGGATTCGCCAGAACAAAGCTCTACAAGCGTCATTAATCAAATCAAAGCGGACCAAGCGGAATGCGTTTGGATTAGAGGGACACAATCGAGGATTTTATTACATTCCGACTGCAGACAAATTATTGTATGCTTACGTTTTTATATTTAGAGAGAGGACGAACAGTGGAACCCCCGACATTTGTGGAAAGTTCATTGGAGAGGACACGTTAATGGAATTGTTTCGAATGGATTTGGCTTTTATAAACCACTTCGCAACTCAGATAGTCGCAATAAAGGGATTGTGTGAATGGTGAATTTCCAATTCTGAAAATAATTCATTATCAAATAATTCATTTCTGCTTCTTCGGCATTCATGTGACATACAGGGTGTTTCAGTTTGTTTCTGCCCAACTTCAATGAGGCATAGTGCTCATTAAGACGGGGAAAAAAAGTACTGTAAACATAAGTTCACGAACGCTTAGTTTTAAGAAAATAATTGTTTTATCTTCAATATCTTGAAGATCAAAATATGAATCTTTCTGAAACACTGGAACACATCTTTGAGTATAATTGAATTGATATTGTTGAAAATATCGCGAGTTTCCTGCACAAATAGTATTCATCGTGATCATTGAATTGGTTCAAGAATTTTACGTCTCAGCTAACTATGAGTTTCTTAGTTTTCGGATCAAACAACCTATACACTTTTGCTCCGTTTGAATATCCAAAAATATACATTCTATTGATCTGTCATTGTTATTTCTATAACTGGATCATCTCTTTAAACGCGAAAAAAATATAATATCATTCATTGATGTTTCTAATTTGACATAACATATACAACAACCTTAGAGGAACGAGAGACGTTACTATGTGTGCAGGAAATTCTTGATATTTCCAACACCCCTTCTCAAAGTTTCAGGTTACATCATTAACTACAACTCCAAGTCCATTTTTAATCCATGTTTTGGACCATGCAGAGATTTTGTCAATACATCCGCTATCATTTCATTCGCTATCTCAATCAAGTTCATCTTGTATATCTCTCGGACGAAGTGATGTCGAATGTCAATATGTTTTGTACGGCAATGTTATTTCAGAGCAATACTAAAATAAATTCTGCGAGAAATTCCACTTGAAAACTTAAGCAATCATGAGTGGAAGCCAGATTGAACCTTTGGGAAAAGATAACTTCGATACTTGGAAGCTGCAAGTAGAAGCAGTAATAGTAAAAAACGAGTTATGGGGATATGTGGATGGATCTATATCGTCAAACCAAGTGCTGAAAATCCTACACCAGAATTGATGAAATCTATAGAAATAACATGTTCCGTCCAGTGGCGTCACAAAAAAAAGTGCGCGCCACTGCTTTTTTCGATGTTATTTTTTCAAAATTTGAAATAAAAAATGAACTATTTTCATCTTTTGAGTTTTTGACGTATCGCATTGTATTCGAAATAAAAAATGATTGTTCGTCTGTACGCTCCTGAAATCTTTGAGATGAAAAATTGATAAGATACCAGAGTTCAAAAATGAAAGGTTTTGAAATCAAGAATTTTCGGTGGATTTGTTTCGCAACAATTGTTCAAAATTATATCCTTCCATTCCGAAAATTTCCGGGATTTCAATATTTCTTTTTTTCGGAAACAAGGAGAGATACGACAAAAACTCGGAAGGGATGAAAGAACTTCATTTTTATTGCAAAACTTGGAAAAATGATGAAACATCGAAAAAAGCAGTAGCGCAAGAACTTTTGTATAACATCAGACAAAAACGTATAAACTATTATTTCTTCATATGTTAGATCTCAGCTAGAATATGCAAATATGTAGTTTAGTCTCCATCTTGGTCTCCATATTATAATAATCATACCGAAACATTGAAATGAGCACAGAGGAGATTGCTGATATTTCATGCTTTCAAAGAAGATGGGATTTACCCACACATTGGAAATTTCCAGAATGTTCTCATTCAGGGGTTTAAAGTCAGATCATCAGATATTTCGATGGAGAATACTTCACGGATATACCTACTAGTTGTGCGAGTATTATCCATTTCATTGATTTCCATATTCCTGATATCATAAGTAGACAAGTTCATTCCATCTTAACACGCCTATAAAAGCAAGTTACTCCAGAAAAACATTCCATTTTACGCACGTCGGGCGATGAAGTACCATTTGAGAGCTTCATGATAATCGAGATATATCAGTATTTACAAAAGATTGATAGCTTTTTTGGAAAGCATATCCGATGGTTATAAACCAACTCAACTAATTTATTGTCCGGCAGGCGGTAAAGTGCCATTTTATGCCCGGTCTTGCATAAGAAAATTTTTCCCTGGACCAATATAATCTTTGCCTGGACTAAACTTCAATAGAGACGCCTAGATACACCCAGAGTTGGAGTTAGCAGGTGATCTTCTATACTAATCAGGCTAAAACTTTGTGAATTATGAATCCTTTGTGCAGTATTTCCAGAATGTTTTCATTAGGGCCATAATAAGCGCCATTCATTTCGATGCGGATTTAAAATTTTCGTGACTGGTGACATTTTACTAGCTGTTATCTAACATGCAAATCAGAAATTAATGATTCTTTATGGTATTTATTCGTGGCTTTCTCAACTAAATAAAGGGCTAGTGGAAGGTGTTTTGGATTAATATAACAGTTATTTATTTTCTTCATGAGATATTTTTTGAGCATGGAGTTTCATTACGGTGCATTATAAGTAGGTGAAATATTTCTCATTTTATGAAATTCCATATAAAATGAAGGTGAAGGTTCAGAAAGCGTATTTCAAATCGAGTTTGATCACAATGTTTCGAATGTGCGTGTTCGTAGGTTGAGAAACGGTGTATTGATACTCTTTTTCTATTCCATTCGTAATGTGAGAACTGACAAATTTTGGGGATACTAGCGTATTCATTTGTTGAATTGAGCCGTAACTACTTTTTCAAAATGCCTCTTGAGCCATTTTTTTTTTGACCTCAGCTCATTGGTGAATTTCACAAGTGATCTCACATTGTGGTGAGGTTGTCTGGCTATAATCTTGGATGATAAACAATTGTAAAATGAAAAGCTTATATGAAAATGCATACCTATTTGTTTGAGAATGAGAATTCATTTGAATCATATGATTGTGTTATTTCATTTTCATCGATAGAAAACTTATTTACTTACCTTTGAAAATGTCAGCAGTTCACACAGCAACAGAATTATGCATATATGAATTTAAAGTGGTTAATTGAACATTTTTCAATAGATAGAAATTTGATGTCTCATGTGAAAATTTACAAACCTCTTATATAGGAAATCAGGGAAAGGATGCAGAATGATTTAATTGGAAAAACTTCGAATAATACACTGATGAAAACAACTCATTATGTAGTTGAACTACTGTTTATTTTCCAATCTTAAATATTTAATATTCACAGTGATAATTACAGGAAACCAGAGAATGGATACAGAATAGGTTTTAACAAAATTTCATCACTGAGGGAAACAATTCATTGAGTAGTTGAATTACCGTTTATTTTTCGATCTAGAATATTCAATATCCACAGTAATAATTACAAGGGGTGAAATTAATTCTATCAAATCTTCAGAACAATTAAGATGGAATATGGAATGTTAATGATTTATTGTTGAGTTATTACGTCAAATAATATCTTGCTGAAATCAATCGGTATTATATTTTCAGATTCAAATTTCAAGAATATCGACGGATGAATTCATGAATTGATAATCGGTATGCATAAATGATTGTCTTTGTATTCAACCTGTGATTCATATAAAAAGAATATAGGATGTACAAACGTGAAGTAAGTAATCTGAGTTCCTATAAAAATGATACATCTTCAACCAATACCAACAAGAATTTATCTACATATAGATCAACATGTAATAGTTATTACAATGATTCTTCTATAATTAATCTACAGTGCATTCTAGAAATATAAAACGAATGGTATATACACTTTGGGGAGTTTTCGGAAATCACACTCAATGCTTCATTCAGTTTCATAACATACAATAATTGTTCGTTCCTTCTCCACATCAATAAAGATACAATTTTATTTACATATGATTTTATCGTTTTTTCGCGACTGGGGTTTATCTGAGCTTAGCAACAATTCCCCGAAAAAAACTATTTCTGCACTTCCTCAGGTACGTTATCGGAGTAGAATATTGCCAAAGATTTTAGTCAGGCAGAACAATTTTCATCTCAAATATACTAAGGTTGAAGGAATCTCATTTACAAATATTATTTCATCTCGTGAATATCATAAACATGTAGAAACATCTATCCAAATAAACCTTGTGCCAATAAATATACAGGGTGTTCAATTCTCCTAGACATACCTTACTAATACACAGGACATTGTTTAGCTTCACCTCAGATTTCAGGTTCAGAGTTCAAATACTAAAGTAATCAACATTGAATTGAAGCTATGCGTTGCAAGAAATTAAGGAAATTTATGAATTTATTGAATTATTATAGACAACTTTTCGATATAAGCGGCAACGCCGCAAGGCTTGAAATATTTTGGATCGATAGAACAGAACTAATTATCCAATCGAATTTTCAAATGTCCAGAAACGTCTGACTAGCCATCGAGTTTGAAACACCCTGTACAGTTAACGAGCTCCCTCGTGTAGAGAAATGCCTATAATAAAAAATCTAATGACTTTTTTGGCGGTTTCAACTATCTCCCGAGATGAGGCGTTTTTATTGAAGATAATAATAACGGGGTTTCAAAGTTTTATTCTTGTCCAGCCACTTACGATCAGAATATCTCCTGCCTATCAGTACACTGTACACACACAATTGAACAATTTTCAACATAGTTCCAACACATTTAGAAAAAAAAAATCACCTGTAAACTAACAAGAAATTATCCTTCTCAATTGCGCACATTTGATAGGCAATAATAAACAACAAAAGTTTCGACTGTCAAAAGTTATAATTTTGTTACGCAGGAAGGATCCATTTTTGTTTTGCTACGACTGAAGTTCGTATGGAAATGTGATGAAACAATGTTGAAAATTGGAAAATTGTTCAATTAGAGAACAAACACGGTAAAATTAACTTGGACGTGATTTCAATCGAAGGGATTTCAAACGCAAAAAAACGTATTATATGAGAATAAATGAATTTCGTTTGTTATACATGCTTTCGTGTGTTCGACCCTCGGTTCTACCATAGAATATAAGAACCCTTGCTACTAGGTGGTATTGACGTCCTTCCTATCACAATTTACTTAGATATTAGCAGATATATTGGATTGTAATATAAATACTCCGTCATCAACAGTTTGGCCATCTCACAGAAACACTACAACACCACCACTAAGGTGTCAAATCGAACTCACAAAAATGCATAATTAACATAACCAAAGTGTTTCATCTGCTGAATTTGGCACTCACACTAGTGTTGTTACAAGTGGGTTCGATTCATTCAAACACCAATAGAAAAAAAATGATAAAATGCTGAAACAATCAGGACCTCAGGGGACACCAAATGGTATTGGCTGGTGTTTTTTTCACTGTGTATGCGTACACAGTGATAAAAATTTGGGTATAATTTCAATCAAATGGATTTCAGAGCAAACTCCGACGAAAACAACACTTGAATATCAAAGTTGTGTCCTTTTTATCATACATTTCACAATTGAATGTTGAGTGGTATTAATTCCTATCCCAGTAGTGGAAAATGACACATATTTGGTAAAGTATATCGATTCTGAAACATATAATCCTAAGAAACATCAAACGGTTAAAATATAATATTCTCAATGGTGCTATAATTCACGTCAACGCATAAAAACATGTATTATTTAAAATTAACACCAAGTTACACCGAGTCATATCACGATGGAATCGAGGCGGTGTATGAATCATATAATTTGTTGGCAATAATCATTCGGTAAGTATTGCTTCATGAAAACACCAGATTTGATATGAATTGAGAAAAATATTGTATGTAAGCACGTGAATGGTGTGAATTTCATACGCTCATCTGTTTGATCTTAGAACATTGGCCAATAGCTGGCACTGACGTCCTTCCTACCGTACCTGATTTCAATATTGGGCATGATATATAAGATGATTTTGACAGAGATCAGTATTAATTGGCCTAGGCCCTACTGCCACTGATCAGGATTAATCAGCCGAAGCAGTTCGTCCTCAACCGAATTGTCCTTAGATTATTTTTCCAGTTGATCATCATCAACAGGTTATCCAACCTAGTAGAAAACACCGGAGGTAATAAAGAAAAGCACTGATTCGCATGAACACACTCATGATATGGTGTTCCTTCACACCAGAAAAGTATTCGCATGTACCTGCACCGAATTTAGGTAGGATTCAGCATCAAGAAAATCACAGAATGTGCATCACACCACTGCGGTGTTGAATCACACTGTCGGAAATGCATAAAGAACACCACTAAAGTGTTCATTCTGCCAAATTCAGCACTAACACTACGTGTTACGGATTTGATTATTGAAAACACCTATGGGAATGGTCACATAACACCTACGGTGGTGAATAATATGCCGGTGTTTACTGACACTGAAACAATCAGGACCTAAGGGGACACCAGCTGGTGTTAGCTGGTGTGAGCTGGTGTATTTTTTTTTCAATGTGTAAAGCCCCGTTTTTCTTGTCTCCCCCTTATCTTCGAAATTAGTTGACACCGCAAAAAATTTCTTTGGAAACTTTTGCTCATGAGGCCAAATCACGTGGTTTACGCTAGATCTGCGAAGGGGAGCCCGATAACTATGTATTCATCCCAAGTAGCTTCAACCACATGCTGAAACCTGATTTACGATCGAATTCCTCATCGATCCCAGGATGACATACAAATGTTCTTCTATCCCCGAACACTCAGCCGCGCGCAATTTTCGTTCCCTATGAGTCCCATTTCTCGTGCGGAAATAGATTTTCCGGGAATCTTTCCCGAGCCTTCCCCTTAGACCCCTCCCCGCAAATTAGATCGAGATGAGCGCGAAGTTGATTGATAATTATGGGAGATATAATCATCTTGTTAGAGCCTCAGCCAACAGGGTGAGTGGCAGTAACAGCGCCATCTGGAGTGGAAATGCGGCCCTGCTAGTCTGCATCGCTGCTGGATGTTCTCCTGCAATAAATTTAGCGGCATTAATGAAGTTTTGGATTAATTTTCGGAGGTGGAGGAAGCCCCAGTTATAAACAGATCGAATTAGGCTGTAGGTGCAAACAAATCGGTGAGTATCAGCAGGTCAATAACCATGTTCCTATTTTCCTAACAAATACCACGCAGAACATTGAATTATATCTGCTCGTAATCCATGCAACGATTCACACTGTGAATGCAGATCGCAAATGTTCCTTTCTTATCAAGACGTGACAAGTTAAGGGTACTCAACCGAGTGGATACCCTGAGACCTCCACTCGAAGCGGTACTTGTCCAAATGCAATCTCCACACGCCTATTTCACTGCAGTGAACCGCGACCCAAGAGTCATTTGGAATTAGCGACACCATGCGGCGAAAGAAATAAACACTTCAGAAACAAATCTCTCATGTCACAAAACATGGGAGTATCTGACTAAGCTAAATCAATGCAAAATGAAAATGCCATGAAATTGGATGATATTGTTACGAACTGCTGGCATTCCCGAGAAGGCCGGAAAGCACCATCTCGACGCGTGACTCACAGCGGAGGTATCGGTCGCAGACGCACCGCTTCCAGTTTGTTCCTGTTCTTTCTGGACAGTGATGTCTTTGCCTATATGTATAGGAGCCGCGGTTTCGCGGACAAGTTAGTTATAGTTTGGAAAGAGTTGATATTATAAAGAAAGATAGTACAGTGAACATTGAGATTTGTAAAGCGAAGATCGTTGTGATTTAAGTAATTTAAGTTTTTATTGAGTTGTATTGAGTGTGTTTAGTGAAATAAACTGTTCAATTTTGTACTGAGTGTTTTAAATTCACGAACCCAAGTGGAAATAACGTAACAATATTGAAACAAAGACATATTTCTTCTTGTCCAATTGAAAATCGAACATTGTTTGATGAATATGATGAATATTTCATTTCGCACTAGTGCGAAATATCTTATTTTGTGTACTAGTTTATAGTGCGAATTGATACGTATTTCAGGTAAGTCATCATCTGACAATGAAATTTTGAATTGTAGAGTAATCACATTTCACATGGCTAAATTTAGAGGTTTCTGAGATATATCTTGGGGTAATATTAAGTAGAGAATCCAAAATACACCAGGCATATTCCAAAACGCGCGACATGTGGCTCAATTCAACATTTTCTTCAAGGGTAATTTTAAACAAATTCAGTATCAGCATGACTACCATCCTAGACAAAAAATAACTATTAAGCATGTAACCCACGTGAAAACAACAATTGAATAGAATGCACCAAATTGTTTGATAATAAAGCTCTTCAACAAGCTTCCCGGTATTTTGAAACCCACTGAATTCTTGGCGATATTTTTCACATATATGGAACATGCAATGTCGATATAAAATATCGCTACAGTTGCCTTTCAAATTCCAATGGAGATTCCTCTCTCATGATAAATCTATTATTCAAAAACTTGAATACGATGAGCTATTCCCTAGATACATCTGGCGTATTTTTTTTTACTTGTAGTCTCGGTAGATTATTTTTGCAAGCTCGAACAGGAGCAATGTTGAATATTTCATCTGATTCGTTGGAATACGAATATTTCCTGTCACTCAAACAAAATTTGGTAAAGGAAAATATTTCGTTTTTCTCGGCCTGAATGAATCTGCTCTTAAAACTTATGTTGGGTTCTGCGAGGCATTGTTCTGAATATAAATAACATTGTGTGTTATTTTTGGACAGCAACAGCGAACAACCAACTATCAGAAAGTTTGGATTTGTCGGTTGAGTTTTCTGAAATGTTCGATATGAAACATGCCGAAACAAAAATCAGAATAAACGTGAGTTCTCAGTTACTGCAATACTTTTTCCTCAAATCATGAGACGATAAAGATGTTGTATATGATGGAGGAATTCGAAGAGAAATATTGAGCAATTGAGATGATATTTTGGGATATTCATTGAATATTTCTGGTAGTATCCTCACTAAACTTCTGCAGAAGTTGAAAACCCTAGTGAAAATGAATAATTGAAAATGCATCAACTCTTTCATCTCTCATTATAGAACGACATACCCAGTTAGCACTCTATAGGACAAATATTTATTGTGATTTGTTACGCGAAATGTTCGCCAGTATAATTATTATGGAACTTTCAAAAAAGTTCCAACCACTTTCATCTTCAATAACGCCTCAATGTTGTGTTTACACAACTTCGTCCACTCAGGAGTTGTGTAACTTCAACTTACTTCTAGAGAACCTTATTTATACATGCGGGGGAACTTTTGTTCCTGAATAGGTGAATTATGATGACAGGAAATGTACTTAAGTGCCATATTTATTTTCGTAGTGAATTGTTGAACTTCTTAAACTATCATTTAATGGCGGCGAGGCGAATTATTCTACTGAGATCTGTCAACACTGTATATAAGTGAAGAGTACAAGTCGGAAATCGGAGGTAACCTCCCAGTAGAATATGTCAAAATATGAAATAGTTACGTCGGTGAGTATACTAGGAACAAGGGTTACTTAAAAAAATGTAAATGGTATCGTATGAACCTCTTTCTCTTTTCAGATTATCATACAAACTCTTGCGGACATTGAGAGGTATCACATTCTAAGTGTTGATTTAGTTGACTTACTCAACGGTGAGCTGAGGATTCACTCAGTCGAACAATAACAACGAAACTAAAGGCAGCTCACTTATTCAATTTCAATCCAATCATTTTTTCTCGACTCTAATCGACGAGACAGCATTCATTTCAGATGACAATATTAGAGGAACAATCAAATCATTGAATACTCAAATTGTTTGAATATATCCAAATTAGACACATACATTATCAAGGAGACTAGAAAGGCAGGTATATCAATTAGTTCAGCAATAATGAAGCTGATTGAGATAGAATTATGTGTGTCTTAGAGGTAATTGAGCATGTTGTGCCTATAGGCCAAGTTTGAGATCGATTCCATTCACTGAATGCCTTAACTAAATTTTTGAATGAGGACGGAAAGTGAATCCCAGCAAACAATTTCAGGGCATACTGAAAGCTCATACCTTCTAACAAAAAGTAATCGTCTATTATTTTCAATCCTGAAGCTTGAAGAGATGCCATGAAGTTGACTCAGAAGCATTGTGACTATATAATTATATCTGCATGTTTCTCAGTTCTACATTCAGTAATTTCATGGGTAATTTCGTTGTCCATTTGATTCCATATCAATTAATAATAGTATTTCGAATTTGTCTTTCGATACTTTCAGTTCTAGAGCAGAAGTAACAATTGCTAACACATTATTCTCACTTTTTAAACATTCTATTTCTGAAACTTGTTCATGCACAGATGATAAAAGTAAAATCCCTCTGATTTATTTCTCTCTGTTGAATTACTCCTACAAATTCAGTACGAATTTTCTCCACTAACAGTATTTCCAGGCATTTTCAGTTGTAGAATTTGAAAGCTACATTATAGAAGATGGAATTATAAATTGAAACAACAGCATTCCAAAGAGAATGGAATTCACATACAATTTCAGAATACAACTTCTTCCGGTCAGGCTCTGAATGCACATCACCACAGACAATCAACCTTCCAAGTGACAATGACAAGCGCAACTGAAAAAACAGATAGGTGCTCTTTGATCTGGTAGCCTCTACTGACATCGACTTATCAGTAGTAATACCACAAGTGATTAATAAGTGATAAGTTGCTGATAGAAAATATTGGTGTTTCCTTCAAGCAACTCAGTTGAGTTATGAAATAAAAAACAGACTTATGAGATGAATCCAATCACGAGTGGAATTTTATTAGACTATTTCACAAACAGACTGAATGGTTGAAATTGATTAATTCGATGAAATGTATCCCAAATCTGTTTATCTTGAAATGTGTGCACAACGTTATTATTTTTAATTGACGTTTGACTGTCACAGACACAAAGCTGAAAATACCGAACTTGACTAGAGCTCTTTATTGGTTCTTTTGGCAAGTGCGTGAAATTGTCAATGTAATCGTGGATGATAAATAAAATTGATGATTTAGATGGAATATCTCATGAAATGTAAGTTGCTTGAATGAAGAAATGAGTTTTCTTGTTCGGGAACTGTCTTTGTAGGAACAATATCTCGAAAAATCTTTTGTGTATTTCGAGAGCAAAATGTCTTGCCGCTATCGAAAGATAACTGTCTTTTTCTAGCAGCAATCTATCCCTCTCGCGCTCTAAATACACAAATAGCTATTACGTGGAATCACAAATTCTTTCAAACTCGTCCAAAATATACCTAGGAGCAAAAAAACTGATCATTTTCTCAACAAAACTATTTAAATAGAAACTCGCACTATAATAAAAATGAAACTAGTGTCGAAACATTTCCTGGTATCCATTTCATGACTTCCTTCAATCAGAAATTCTTCCAAACTGGTCCAAAATATACAGGGGCGAAAAAACTAATCATTTTCCTGATGATTTATCATTTACGTGGAAACTTGCACTGAAATTGAAATAAAAGTAGTGTCAAATCATTCCCTGGTATCTATTTTATGATTTAATTCACTCAGAAATTCTTTCAATTAGGTCCAAATTATGTAGGAACAAAAAAACTAATCATTTTCCTGATGATTTATCATTTACGTGGAAACTTGCACTGACATTTAAATAAAAGTAGTGTCAAATCATTCCCCTGTATCAATTTCATGACTTTCTCCAATCAGAAATTCTTTTAAACCCGTCCAAAATATACGTAGGGTCAAAAAACTGATTATTTTCCAGATAAAAAAATAGTTTACGTGGAATCTCGCACTTCAATACAGATAAAACTAGTGTCGAACCATTCCCTGGTATCTATTTAATGACTTCCTCTAATCAGAAATTCTTCCAAACTCGTCCAAAATATACAGGAGCGAAAAATTTGTTTTTCCTGATGATTTATCATTTACGTGGAAACTTGCCCTATCATAAAAATAATACCAGTGTCAAATCATTTCTCACGTGACCCCGATACCGATCATCCCATCTCCACCTACCGTTGAGCACGTGCACCACAGCGGACGCAGCATCCGCATTGGACGGCACGCACGTGTAGTTTCCCGTGTCGGACAGCAACGCCTTGGTGACGAGCAGTCGGCTGGTTGTCCCAGCGGCACCCTTCTCTGTCTCGAGGCTGACGCCGCCCCTGGGCGAATCGAAGTCGACCACGTGGGCGCCGTGGTACCACAGCACCGACGCCGGCGGCGCCGACGCCACGTTGACGGTGCACGTCAGCGATATGGTGCTGCCCTTTTTGACGTACACCTCGGGGGGGCCTGAGATGGTGGCGCGAGCGTCTGCAACAGGACGGCATTCGACTTCAAAGTTCGGAAAATTTTTTTTTTAAATGGATTAGCCATAAATTGGACAAAACAATTTTTCTGAAAGAGAAAAATAGTCTATCCAATTCAAAATATCAAACCTAGTTTGAAATGAATGTCTGGTAGACTACGAGCAGAAAACAACTACTTTCCTGGTAAATACCACGCAGAACATTGAATTACATCTGTTCGCAAATGTTTATTTCTTCCTAAGACGTGACAAATTCACATCCAGACAGGCACGCCTAACAACCTACAGACCGGTTTCGGGCCTGTCTTGGATAGACTATTTTTCTCTTTCAAAAACATTTTTTTTTCGTCCAATTTATAGCTAATCCATTTTTTCATTTATTAAGCTTAGTCGAGCGCTTAGCCACTTCCAAGTTCTGTAAAACTTGGGAGATTTGTTTCTGGAGTGTTTCTTTCTTCTGCCGCATGATGTCGCTACTTCCAATTGTCTGTTGGAACGCGGCTCTGTGC
Organism: Chrysomela aeneicollis; assembly: GCA_029955515.1. Lineage (NCBI taxonomy): Eukaryota > Metazoa > Arthropoda > Insecta > Coleoptera > Chrysomelidae > Chrysomela > Chrysomela aeneicollis. Next base: position 8,595,504 of record JARUHQ010000022.1, read on the forward strand.
GGTCAAATAGACGCGACGAAAATGCATTGGGACAAGCAACGCTTCGAGTGGAGATCTTACGGTCTCTACTCGGATAACTACCCTGCACTGATGAGGGCCAATAAGCCCGACACCGGTCTGTAGGTTGTTAGGCGTGCCTGTCTCGATGTGAATTTAACACGTCTTAGGAAGAAAGAAACATTTGCGATCTGCATTCACAGTGTGAATCGTTGCATGGGCTACGAGCAGATATAATTCAATGTTCTGCGTGATATTTTCCAGGAAAGTAGTTGTTTTCTGCTCATAGTCTACCAGACATTCAATTTGAAACTAGGTTTGATATTTTGAATTGGATAGACTATTTTCCTCTTTCAAAAAATTTAATTTTTTTTATCCAAAATATCTCAACAACGTTTTAGCCATACACTTAACAAAAACTTGGATGCTTTTTCAATCAGATGGATTTCAGAGCAAACTCCAAAGAATACAACACCTGAATATCCAAGTTGTGTCCTTTTTCTCTTACATTTCACAATTGAGTGTTAGGTGGTGTTAATTCCGATCTTGGTAGTGAAAAATGACACGGATGCGAAGAAGTAGAAGCAACACCAAGTGGTTGAAATTTAATATTCTCAATGGTGCTATCATTGACGTAAATGCATTAAAAACATCTATCATATAAAATTAACACCAAGTCACACCGTGTCATATTACGATGGAATCGAGGCGGTGTATGAATAATCTAATTTGTTGGCGATAATCATTTCGTTAAGTATTGCATCCTGAAAACACCAGATTTATTATAAATTAATGAAAATATTGTATAAAGGCATTTGAATGGTGTGAATTTCATGCGCTCATCTATTCGATCTTAGAGCCTCAGATCTTTTGCCAATAGGTGGCACTGACGTCCTTTCTACCGTACCTGATTTCAATATTGGGCTAGATATATTAGATGATTTTGATATAGGTAAGTATCAGTTGGTCTAGTCCAAGGTGGATATAGATATGGTGGAACGAGTCCCATTAAAAGGCACTAGAAATATTTGTAGACTTCTGCCTACTTGATTTTGTTGAATTTCAATCATAGTTTCAAACACTAGTAATACTTACACGACTTCACATGGATGGCGCCACGTCTGCTGATTCCGCATGATGAATATTAATGTTCACAATTTCTCAGTCATTTTGATTTTGTGTGATTTGTTCAATCAATATCGTGATTGAATAATCTGATTATATTCATATTTCAAGCCAAAACCAAAATTATAAATAATCTGTCACTGTCAATTGAACACGAAACCATAGAATACGGATATTGATAGAGAACTGAATTATCGCTATTGATGTCAAAAGCGATATTAACGCCATCTTCGAACGATAAGTGAAATATTACCGGTGTTATGATCTTCGCTAAACCAGTCTACAGGCTTTGACGAAAAACAATTGAAGAGTTGTTTCACCATACTATATCGACCTTTGTCTAGTCCTAGTACCAATGATCAGGATTAATAAGCCGAAACAGTTCGTTATCTTCCGAATTGTCCCTAGAATTATATTTCAACAGGTAATCCAACTTAATAAAAAACACCGGAGGTGGTGAAGAATAGCACTAATTCGCATCAAGAAAATCATTTCAGAATGTGCATCACACCACTGCGGTGTCAAATCGCACTTTTGGAAATACATGAAGAACACCACCATAGTGTTCATTCTGCTAAATTCACCTTCTGCTAAACACTATAGTGTTACTCACAACTGTGTTTGATTATTGAAAACACCTATTGTTTTTTTACTGTGTACTTGAGCGGAAAGGATCATTTCGATAACTCCTTCATAAAATGTTTTATTATACTTTTTTGCATGATTTGGAGATTGCTTTAGGTCTATGATAACATTTGAAGCGTATATCTTGCCTTCACATCGCAATTTCATATGAGTGGCAGAGGTCAACTCTACAGTAATTTTTCTTCGAAGAGTTTGTTTTTCTTCTTTCACTTCCTAACAATCCTAACATCATCAAAATACTTATGTGGGTGTCCCAGACGATATATTGCTTGTGGTAATTCAGATGCCCCTTGTAACCATCTGTCAATCCATCAATTTTAACGGAATTTTTTTTGATCTGCGACCCCAAATACCCTCGTATACTTATTTTCAATGTGATCAAACCATAATCACTAATCTGATCCGCCATTTTGGAGCTGCCATCTTGAATGTACCCATTTTGATCATGAACTCATACTATCCACCTCCAAAGCCGTAACATACGAATTTTGAATTGAATCGGATCATAATCACAAAAATGGTTCTTGAATTTTGATAATAAATTCATTATGTTCGACTTCCCAGAACCCAGATGCTTATTTTGAAGCCATCTTGGAGCCACCATCTTGGAGCCGCCATCTTGGAGCTGCCATCTTGGAGCCGCCATCTCGAATTTTCGCTATTTCAAAAGCAATACACTCCTACCACTTGAAAAAAGATTGATTTCTGTCCTGCTATTTACTAGTATACATTTATGAAGAAGTACAAATGAAAACACAAATCAGTGATTTGTATCAAAATTATTTACTAGTTATTGGATAAAAGTCCTTCATGTAGATAATGTTTCTCCATATATTTCCTATCTCCTCCATCTGTTTCCATTTATATCTTCTTATATATAGCTCAGTGAACTCCACAAAGCCTGGCATTGATTTTTCACTCAGTTGAATCGATTCATTTACTAACCCAATATTCATTCTTTACTATGATAAACTGTGCCCATAAACATGGACTGTTTCTTAGCCACTGATGAATAAATCTGTACCTACATAGCCTCAAAAAGTTACTAACAATCATCGATCGATGATAATCCACCCGGAACCAAAACTTCCACATCTCGAGGGAATCTTAGAGATTATGTATTTTTGATGAGGTGGGCCGCTTATTTCTATTTTGTTGAAGTTGGAAAGTTTATTTCTCGAACGGTATAATTCCCAGTTGGGGGATAAGAAGTTAATTGGCCATCAGTGCTGAAATTGAACGAATGCAGGTTATTCTTGACAGAGAGAAGTTGTTTTGGGAAGGTGATGAGATATTGACTTTACGAAGCTGAGGATACCGGGAGAAAATATCGGCAGCTTCTCAGCCAGATTCTTCTTCGTTTCGAATTAATATGTTATGAAAAAATATTATTTCTACGGAGTTCTGTGTTGGGCCAACTACTATCCATCATCTATATCAATGACCAATGCCTATTTATGTCTGCATACGAACGTATTCTCATCACAGATGAAATATTTTGAGTCAAAACTTTGATAATCAAGTAAAACAATTGGATTTGAAACTATCCAGTTCAAGTTTTCTGTTGTCCAGAAACTTAAGCCTTTCGAATGAAAGCGCTAGACATTCGCAAAGCAGGTTTCAATGAAATTTTCCCGGTACCGGCAACCATCACTCCCTGATTAGCCCATATTTTTGAGGTGATACCTCAGAGTGTCCAGACCAGTTTCAAGTATTTTCTGATCAACTCGAGAAGCTGTTCAGCTTTCCTTGGCGATAGCCTTTTCGCTTGTCTTTGTCCTGGCACCTCATTCTAATTTTGAAAAAAAGTGTGTGTTTTCAAGTGTTTTTGACAGCCAACTTGGTTGCAAAGCAACCCTCAAAGTCTTATTGAGACTGGTATGAGTTAGGAAGACTGGTAGCTCAGCTTTTTAAGTCTCATCCGAAGCACTATACTCCGGTGGTTATCGTTAAGAGTCCGAAGGATTGATATTTACAGAACTAAATAAGATTTCCAATAGCCGCGCCGGGATTCGTACCCGGACCCTCTGTGGGCCCAAAGGCCAGCCTACTCGACCACCAACCCAGTGAGATTTAATTTCATCTTTTTCCCAGCGTCGAAACTCTTCTTTCGCCCATAACCCTTCCACAGAAGGGTTATGGGCGAGGAAATTTTGTGTTTGCTCCTCATTTGGCGTCCTCATTCCCTCACATCTTACCCATTTTAGACCTGGAACCCACAACAAAGTGATCTGGTTGTTTGCTGCCAGTTGCCTCAGTGATTGTTTGCTCAGACTGTCAAGTGTATGACTTCAGAACATCCAGTGCTGTTTGGTTTTCTGATTTGTACCAACCGGGTGCACTCCTGGGCACATATAGCATGTATTTCGGATTGAAAGATGATTGGGAGGTTACCAAGAGGTTATTCATCAACTACGATTCAACTCAACTTCTCTCAGACATTATATCCAATCTCTCCCCAACCACCAAATTTCACTCCGGAGTAACTCTTTCACAGCTTCTTCGACAAAAGAAAAGTGCCATGAGGATACCAATCAATGCCCAATATAGAGGAACACATCGACCACCCCATTAGCCGAGTGATGCCAAACTCTGGTGCAATATCCTTCGTTTGATCTCTTATCCCGTCAATTGAGCAATTTCCTTTGAGGTTCAATTCGATAAGGTCATTGTCAGGGTATAAGGTGATTATTATCACAAGGGCGCAGGGCCCAACGATGATCATCACTCGGTCATAACTATGGTCCACAAAGCCCTAGCTGAACTATCGATTGGCGGTGACCGAAGTTGAAAACTTTGAATTATAGCATTGAGTGTTAATTAGAGCTATCGAACTATCTAATGGCTTCCACTGTTTCGCAGTAATACTAATGAAATGTTGTCGCAGTGGGCTGAAGTTGTGGAGGGATGTCGCAAGTTGCACTGGTACTGTCATTGTGTTTTATGTATATGGAACGTGTCTCGACAACAAATGCTCGAGTTGGCTGCTAAACGGATATCAAAGTTCGCAAGACGGGAATTGGATGCGGTATGTTCGAAAAATTACTCTCTATTGAGAATCACGGACGCGAACGTTTTCCAAATTTAATTCGCCATGTATTTATGAATATATTGAGAGTGGTGGATCTCAACATGTTGATGCTTTCGGTTGTACCACATGAATCGTTTTCTCATAAAAAATATGGTGGGTAGAAAATTTAACACTTAAGACAGATAACAGAGGATAAGCTATATATACAGTGTCCTTCATAAAGTCCGCATCATATGGGAAAAACTTTTATTAATGATTTATTTTGAAATTCGACTTGGGCGTTAAGTTGTGTTTTAAAAAATATGAAAAATGACCTACTCGGATGTGGTCACGTGACTTTTGCTACCTGTCAAAAGTAATATTTTTTCAAATTTGAGATTTGTACCGTGAAAAGTCGTAAACTTTGGTTAGATAAAAGTTAAGAAGTTTTATGATGTTTCGAATTATGACGTTGGTATCATTTTAATACTGAAAAAATCCACTTAAATGAATTCTTATGCTACATGCTTGAAGATACGTCAACTTTGCATCAAAAATAACAGAAATGTTAACCAGTAATTCTCATTTTCTTGAGAAAAACATATTTTTTTGGATGATTCGTGATTGAAAGTTAGTCGCATATTAGAGCTACTGGTATAAAACAGTTTTGTCGAAGTTTCGAATTTTTTAATGTTCCAGAAATTTTGTAATCATCAAAAAAATGGCAAAAAGTGAAAGTTGCAATAGAACGTTCCGATTTGAGATATAGGTGTAAAATCGAAAAAGAAACAACTTTTCCCCTTAAAATTTCCCCTTGAAATTCGAATAAATAAGCCTATTTTCAGCGATAACTTTGAAAAAATACTACTTTTGACAGGTCGCGAAAGTCACGTGACCACATCAGAGTAGGTCATTTTACATATTTTTCGAAGCACAACTTAACGCCCAAGTCGAATTTCAAAATAGATCATTGATAAAAGTTTTTCCCATATGATGCGGACTTTATGAAGGACACTGTAGAACTCTCTTAGAATGTCCACTGTAGATATACTGAATATTAGTCAAAATTGGTTTTGTACTAACAAACTGTTACTCAACACTGATGGAAAAACAAACAAGATCGTTCTTTAACTGTGTGAATACGGATCAGAAGATTTTGACAATATTTACAACCTCATTCATATGAATGTTTGACGCATAACTAATTATTCTCAATTTCTAGGTGAATCTTCCTATAAACTTTGGGGTTTACTAATTTTTGTGTCTTGCTAATTCTTAATGAAGCAACCTGTATATTCTCCATATAGTCTGTTGAGTCATATACGATGCTTTACAAATATCTCTAAACTATTTCGAGATACGATGCCTGACCATACTTTGATGTTTAGTCGAAGCTTTATATTCCTGCGTTTGAATTGAAATAATCCGATAATCCATGGATAATTCAACTCAAACAATTGAGTGAGGCAACTGCATGTGGATCGAGGTATACAACCATCAGTACAGTTCGCGGAAGAAAAAGAAACTATGATAATCATTCTGTGCGCTAGTGAAGATGGATGAAAAGTGGAAAACGTGATAAATTATATGCTCAAGTACAAAGCTTCGCGGGATGACAGCAGGGTTGGACTCACACTTTCATTCCACCGTTTCGGTCGTATTTTATGCCGAGACAAGAGAAAAATGGGGTTGAAGGCGAACGAATGAAATCGGAAGTCGAACAACAATGAGGAAGATAAGGGCGTTTCGAATTTATCGCAAGTTTAATACTATCAATTGGATTCAATGCATTTTCCTAGGAATATTCTAAACATTTGTTCGTTATACCGATAAATGTCTACAAAACATTAGTGTGTCACTCTGAGTTGATGATTATTCCTAGCACTTGAAAATAATTTCCCTATTCCAGTATTATTGTCACTCTCTTTGTATTTTGTTCACAGAATGTAGCGTCAACCAATATCGTGACTCTCACCAATTATTTTATTCGAAATATCCACTCAATTCACCTGCAATGTGATTATATGAATGAATTGAGACATTATTTGCTAGGTAGAAGTGATTCTAACTAATTCTAACTGTAGGATTAGCAGTTTTCTGATTATAGTATTGTTTCTCATGAATGAATGAATGAATTATGTATCCTTGATATTTCATTATCGTCTGTATAGGTTTCATTGATCTGGATCATAAAGCGATTGCTTCTTGAATTCAGGGGAGAAAGAGAGAATAAAATTTCCCTAGAATTAACCGGAGTCAGCAAATTGTCTTTCCATATTCACTGAATATAGTAACTTAGTCAGATTTCCCTCGAAATATGAATGGGACTTTCACATCTTAGCACATGCTGCAAATGATTTGACTGTCACAGATTTAGTATACTTACTCTAAATTGACTTTTGTCGCAGAACAGAAATGATAAATGACTCTACACATTTTACCTAAATGTTCTTATTGCGTTGTTTATATCATCAGGAACATTCAAATTTGTCCCACTCATTCAACGATAGTGAATCGGAAATATATCATCGAAAATACTTCGAAAATAATTCACTCAATCTTTCGATACCATTTTGTAGGTAAACATTTTGAGGCAAATAAATTAGTTATTCTTCAACTTTCGAATGAAGAAGTATTTATGTCCTATTATTACCACCTGACATTCACATCCTTGTTTAATTATCAGCTTTCTGGATTTTTTTTTTCAATACACCATCTAACAGAAATCCATTCACAGGGTGGGAAAGTAACAGGTTCAAAAAAAAATAATTTTGATCAATGAAGATAAAATAATAGTGAAGAAATGAGACAAGATACAAGAACTAGAGAAAGGGAAAAATAATATTAAAATCTGATTTTTTTCAATGAAGCAATGCTGCAAGAGAAGATGTCACAGCTGTTATTGATAACATTGTAGTTGTTGCAGATTCTGAATAAGGGTGAGTTTTTCTGTACATTTGTTTTAGAGGTTTCAAGGTAGAATAGAGTGTTCTGTCTTGAGTTCACTCTTGGAACATGAAAATTCAGCATACTCAAAACAGCACTACACTTGATTTGGCCATGGATCACCTTATAAAGAAAAATCAGAGCAGATGTATTCCTCTTATTTGCAAGATCTAATAAAGCGGTATTAGATATTCCTATAGCAGGGTACGCACCATCTTCCTTGAAAGAGAGATATTTCATAAAGCGTCTATGGATTCGTTCAAGACTATTTGATTGGACATAATAATATGGACACCAAATGATAGATGCATACTCTGTTTTAGAACGGACATAGAAATTATATAACAGTAGAGTATTCCTGAAAATGAAACCTAAAGCCCTTGAACATTCATTGGTGATTTTATTTACAAAGTAGACCATGAAAAGCTCTTCTCCATACATTTAACGGGATGTTTTCACAAGATTTTTCAACAACAAATATGAAAGAACTCAATCTAGTAGTTTCAAAGGCTACCAATCTCTATGAGGTAATTTAATATATAGAGAAGTGGAAGAATCCAAACTTTCAGAGCATATCAATTCGAAAAAATACCAGAAACCAGAACATTCATGATAAGACCATCTAGAATCTAGATGATACAGATGACGAATATGTGCGTAAATATATGGTAATTTTTCTAACTGAAATTAAATCGAAGTTATTAAAAATTCTACTAACAATTTAGCAATGAGCTGATGATGTGAGATGAAAAATAACGAAATTATATTCAGTGCATTGCATTTCAGTGAAATCTTGTGATTGCTAAAATCAATTCAAGCTTGATATGTGAATGTCAAGCAACTCTACTCAAACCTAATCTCGTAGGGTGGGTATCGTGAATGTTGAAGGGTGGGTCCAACCCTGAAGAAAAGTACCTTTTAGTCTTGGGCCCGGATGCGTGGCAGCTAGGGAAGACAGGTCTGGAACAAAAAAGGAACAAAAACACTAATTGATCCTTGTTGCTACTCCAGCAATTGCTATTGAAGCAGAGCTGCATGCAGATATACTATACTAATTTCTGCTTTGGATTTCAAGGGATAAGCGATCATACTGTTTTGCTCTTCTGTAGATGTCGAAGTTTTACTGAGCAATTTCCGTTTCCTTTTTTCAATATTTCTGATGGAAATTCTATGCGCGGTAAACAAAAAATAATAGTATATTTAATTCTGCCTGTATAACGTGGGGAAGGCGAGTATCACTGTATTTTTTTTTCACTGACCAGAATAGTTACATCGTCATCGTAACTCTTATGGTTTAGAATAAAGAGCAATGTTCAGAAATGATTTTTATTTTGATGTGAGTTCCAGGTCACAAGGGAGTTAAAAGCAACGAGGAAGCAGACTGCCTTGCCAAATAGGGGCAAATACACAATTTCTCAGCCCACAACCCTTCGGTGTGCCAGGATGAAGACAAGCGAAAAGGCTTATGAGCCTCTCGCCAAGGAAAGCTGAACAGTTGTACAAAAACTACTCGAAACTCATATCGGGGCTCCTCACTGGACACTGCCCTCTGAGGTATCACCTCAAGAAGATGAACAAATCAGAGAGTGGTAGTTATCGCTACTGCGATAACTTCGCTGGAACTGCAGAACATCTGCTCTCTTCAGAAAGAGGCTCAAGTTCCTGTAAGTGGCCTTCTCGGAGCCCTCCTATGTCAAGAACCTAGCACGAAGTCTCGGAATCCCAGGCCTCGAAAAGATTGAGGGTCATACGAGGTGCTTAAGAGGCTGCACAGCCTTAACGACCCCCCAACAATCTACAGTATAAGACCTGATTGAAGATAAGGTATGTATATTCAATACAATCTTTTGACGAAACAAAAGCGATAAAAGTAGCTCAGCTTCTGTAATGTTCCGAACTATCTGGAACAAGAAATTAATGACGCTGTCATTGAGAGATTGAGTGAAGGTGAAGTCTTCAAGTTGAAACTGAATGAACATGAACGAATAATGGAGTCCTATCAGGTATATATAGACCTTCTTTGCCCCAATTCTTTCTTTGAAATGTCGTCTTCCTATCATACAACAAACGAATCCCAACTTCTGATAGGGAGGAGAACGCATACACTTTCCACTCATTCCCTCGCATTTTCCACTGTCGCGTGATCGACTGTCGCTAGCTTTCGTACCTTTTCCGATGGGTTTTATATTTTTGATTCAGTTCCTACGGCAAAACAATCAGTCGTGATATATTCGGCTGACAGTGGTTTCTAGAGATTCGAGAAGTGGAAAAGCGGAATTCACGAGAGATTTGCCCTTAACAAAGGAGGGCATCAATGACGAATAGTTCTATACATACGTGAGTGGAGTTTTTTTTGAGCGTTTTTTCATCCAATGTTCCATCAATCTACGCGATTTCGTTTCGATTGGGAAATTTTTTCCTCGTGTTATTGCAACACTTGGAATTGATACAAGATCGTCATTCACATGATTAATGGAAGAATTATGAAATAAGATAGTTCGCTTCACGATCGGTCGTGTTATTTCGGCACTACCGCATCTTGATATTCACATCTGACGCACTGACACCGTTTGGTTAAATTATGAAATATTCACTTTCTTTACTTTGAAATAAAATGGAAACACATGCGAAACACATAAGGAGCAAGTGTTTTTCGCACATTAAAGTGTTGGGAATCTTTAATTTCTTTTATATTGAAATGATTTCGGAATTATTATATTCAATACTGGTTGTGTAGAATAGTATATTATTCAACGAGCGCATAATGATGGCTATTGCCCACGAAGATGAAAATTGCAAAATTGGATGATTGATTTATTCAAAGAAATGCAATGAAAAATATAGGTACTAGACTTTCAGGAACTGTATATTGATATGTTTGAACATTTGAATTGATTTGAGAATTTTGAATCCAGCCGCCTTAGTGAAAGGAGTCGTTCACACGCATTATCAATCAACCAGTGTTTTATAAAAATAGTATGCATATTATTGCAGAATATCAATTTTAGAAAAGTTGTATCTACGCGATATGCCATGTTATTGTAGATTCTCAGACAATTAAGTCTTCAACAATGCTATTGCTATACTGTACTGTACTACTAAGATGCCTTATGCAACCAACAATATACACTTGTATGTTCTGGTTGGTCTGAGCGGTCTGTCATTCTCCTCTGTTTTTGCATCCCTAACCTCAGTTCAGCGTTTCAAGAAAGAAACAATGTTTTTATACGGTTGAGAATAAAAAACAATGAATTATCGTTTTATTTGTTTAATGAAACGATGAAAACATAAGTCAGGTAAGTCTCTGTTGAATTTGCGTGTATTTCACAAAAGCGGTTTTATTATGCACAGTAGGTAGAACTCCTATTTGAATTTGACAATACGATGGGATTTCACAATATCACCCCATCGTCATTATTACTCGATTCATCACAGTAATTTACTGTTGAAAATCGAGTAAGCAATGGATGATTTACTTGATAGTTGTAGATAAAAACATATACCTAATATATGCATGTGATGATCATATCCTTGTTTGCGAACTTGTTTGAGGTGATATTGTAAAGATGTTTTGTTAAAATATTATATACCACATACTTGAAATAAAAGAAAATAATTTACAACCAACATTATCTACAACGTACGACCAGAGTGTAGGTACCTACGGCTTTTCGTGTGGGGTCAAATATCAATGAAATTGTTTATAATAACGAAAAAAAAAAGTACCTAATTGAAATCTGAAATTGTCTGAAAAGTTTTCAATCATCACCTAAAATATAGGAATGATATAGAGATTAATATCGAATCAACAAAACTTAACTGGAAAGTGCAAAACCTACAATTATTGCGTTTTCGAACTCTTGTACTACGTGATATGAACTATAAAAATTGCGATAGGATTAATAAAAAAAACTTGGTCAGAAATTCCTCGAGTTGTTTCAATGTTCTTGGCATCACACTTGTTTGAAACAGTGGTCTTCGTGACATTGTAATGATGTTGTATATTAAGCAACCATAACGCTCTAATGCATTACATTGTTTGAAAGCAAGATCTAACTATCTCTCTTGGTATCGGGGAGAGAGGAGGAGAGCTGGCGGTAATGTTGATCCTTCTTGTTAATAGTCGTGCGAAATGAAATTTATAGAGGTAAATATTCAGATGGATGAACCACAGAAATATAACACGAATTGATTCTTTGAAACATATTATGTTCATCATTGTTCATTTAAATTATATTCTACATAAACGAAATCTGTAAAATACAATTTCGATTAACTGAAAATATTCATCATCTCGAATTGAATAAATATCCATGCGTTATTCCACATTATTTCATTTCCGAACGTACGATCAAGACAATCACGAATTAAATGACACTATTGACACTTTAATCCCAGAAACCTGCTTTTAACCATAAATAATAGTATATTACACAACAAGTGTGAAAAGTGACATATTTCACACGAGTAGTCGTTTAGCACGAGCCGCGTAGCGGTGAGTGCGGAAACATAACGAGTGAAGTAAATGCACTTTCCAACGAGTTTTGTACACTATTTTTCCTACGACTCCGAATAATTTCATTTCGCGGGAGGTCTTGTCAAAAATGTAACTTGAGCGGTCTCTAGAATTCCAGGTGGTTTTGATTCAATATCAAGTACTGTTAATTTCCATATTCAAGATGATATTTGAATACTTCTCCGACAATTCCTCATTATGTGAATTACTGATTGATTGACTGAGTTTAGTTTGGACAAATTTTATTGATATTGACACCAGCGTACATAAACAAACTTGACACCATACGCCTGCTAGCGCCAGTAATCACGCAACCAGGAATACAGAACCATAGAAGTATGTAGTTCGCAAGCGCGTACGAGTTACTCGAGTTAGTGCGTCCTTGTCTCCTTGCAAACATCTGTGATACCAAAGAATCTTCTGGTGATACTGATATCGAACTGATGCAAGCAGCAAGCCGCATATAAAACTGTAGCCGTACTCTTTTGAATGATCTCACCCGCTGTCATCAACATCGAAATAGTTCCAGCAAAAAGTATAGGTTCCAGTTTTAAAGTGAATTCAGGGGTTGTGTATCAGACACATTGAAATTAATAGTTAAAGAATTCTCGGTATAATTCAAAACGAGACAGAAATTTCAATAAATAATATGAATTTCATTTGAGAACGCATATATATTGACAGTGAGTACCTTCACTATATATCTAATTATTTCTATCAGTTCATGCGACCGTTGTGATATTTTCTTTCCAATAAACAATACCATGGTGATATGATAGCTACTTTCTGAATAACAAAACAGTGTGATTATTGGGTGCTGCCCGTTAATAAATAAATTATAGACTTTTTCATACGTGGTTCGTAGGAAAAACAATTTTTCACCATTATAAGTGAAGAAAAGTACATTGAATACACGAATATTTGAGTAAATCGATATAAACGCACAAATCAACGCTACAACACAAATGACCACGTCATGAATCGTAAACAATCTGAGAAACTCGTTCGAAACACGAAAACGGCGAGTTGGTCCGACGAGGCCCGAACGATAGATTCTTATCGTGGAAACAAGAAGGTTTTGGCATCATAAATATGATGGAAAATACCAGTCTATGTTTTTTAATCGTTTGATAGATTCCAACTCACCATCCACTTCCAACAAGATCGCCAAGTTGATCTTCGGCTCGGTGTTGACTTGACATTCGTAAACGCCAGCATCCCTCTTCTGCACATACTCAATGCGCAAGTCCCAATCGTCAGAGTGCTCAGGATGTCGTACGCTGAATCTGGCATCCCCCGTATACGTGTGTATGCTCGAGGTGAGGATGTGCAAGTCCCTTTTTCTCATCCAGGATATCTGGAAAACAAGAGCTGAAATGAACAACCCGAAGTTTCGTTTCCACAGGTTCCGCCCTCTCAGAGGTTTTCTTCAGACTAGAAAATGAAGAAGGTCTTCATTACCCACAATATCTTCTCACCTCGAAGATATTTCTGATGCGGTGTATAGAAAGCCTTTGAGTGACTGTATTTTTGATAGTGTTTTGAAGTTCAGAGTGAATTTTTTTATTGGTCAAAATTGAGTGTATCCTGAATTTTTTTCCACCTCTGACAATATTTATAATAAATTTGAGCAATTCTACTCAAGTGAAGAATTTAATGAAGGAATAGTTTATCTTTTTTTTTGTTGTTATTTTTTTATGTTCTGGTTCTCACGAAAAAGGATATGCTGTAATGTTCAGAGAACATCGTGAGAACCAAGGTAAAGAAGATAGGAGTTGGTGTTCTTCTCAAATTTCTGGAGATTTTATGCCTCGGGGAACAACTCCCTAGGCAATGAGGTCCAAAGTCTCGATGTTCGTTGGATGAACGAGTCTTTGGAAATAGACGTTCTAAAGGTCTCTAAAGTGACCACGAAAGGGTGTGAATATTTAATTTGACGGGTTGATCTCGAAGAGACTGCTAATGGAGGAACGATTTTTGATATTTCAGAAGAGCATCGCCCATGAAAATATCTATAAAATAGAGATAAATCGCCAACTTTTGAACGGTGTTCCAGAGAAGTGAGCGAGTTTGTAAGCGAGGCATCACCGACGAGACGAATTGCCCTTCTTTGGACAGAATCCATTGGTTTCAGGATATGTTTAGTTGCCGCACTCCAAATATGGGAACAGTAAGAAAGGTTATTGCTGATAGTAACGCCAAGCATCGAAATGGTTGACCTCAATGGTATGGTTACTCCTGACTGAATTATGTTGTTGGACACAGTTGTGATCGGCTTTTCTAGAGAAAATAGATGCTTTCGTTTTGTTTGCATTGAATTCTTCCAGGTAATTAGATCCCCACTCGAGAATTGTTGCTAAGTCAATATTTATTTTGTCAACATTTCTTTCTCGCTCATTTCTGGTTCTGGGCCGATATAGGAGCCCTGGAATAGAAAGCGGTATGGAGGGTACTATCATCCACGAAGCTGTGTTAAGGACATAAAGTTGCTTTCAACAAATCGTTGATGTGAAGTAGAAATAGTGTTGGTGCTAAAATTGATCCCTGCGGAACACCAGCATTCATAAGTAGAGTATCAGATGAAACTCTATCGACCACATAAAGTAGTAGTACCTATATGGTTTGTTCTACCCTCACCCGAACTTGAGTGAAATTAATCTAAGTTTCCTCTTACAAGAGTTTTTCAAATCAAATTTGACTTAATAATATCTGAATTTGATCTAACAAATTATCATTAAAAACTTTGAAATCAGAGGCTTATCAATAAGAACTCAAAAATGGATAATATTCAATCAAAACTGAGGAAAATAAATCAGTTCTAATCTCAAATTTCAACTCAACGAAACACCATTTCACTCACTGAAATGGAGTGAGTGTTGATCGAAATAATTGAGACATTATTGAGTGAAATTTCGATAGTTTTTTTTCAGTGTATCGAATTGGAGAGTAACTTTTCATTTTCCATTAGATTTTGCACAACAAGTGAATTTTGTTTCTGAAGTGATTCTTTTTTTCGCCACAGGGGGTCGCTAGTTCCAAGTCCCTCTTGGAACGTGGCCCAGTGATTTGAATAAGCGCAAAGAGAATTGCGTCATTTTTGTTTTTCTCGTATATTTGGAAAACGGTGCTTTTGTCTGCATTAGCCAAATTCTTTATGATTTCACCTTTTTTGAGATGAGAACGGCAATAGTGGTACATACTGGTAAAGTAATAAAACATAGTTTGACAGAAACGAATGAAATAGATTGTATGAAAAACCCTGCATTATGTATCTCAATCTGAAAAAATACGCTAGCAATCTTCTCCTTCATCATCAATTCTAGTAATTTTTGTGTAATTCTCCAATTACAAAATATTTAATATATCTCGTATTTTTCTTTCATTTCGAACGAAGTAATAATCTTTTTTATTGTTTTGTAGACTTTGATATAATTGAAATGTGATAAGTATGAACAAACCTCGTAGAAAAGCAATTTTTCTAAACTCTTATAGCTATTCATTCAGTTAAACTTTGAGTAATAGTTGAGTAATAGTTAGCGTTGTGATTCTCATTGAAAAAATTCTAACGCAATCTGTTTATCTCGACTCATGAACAGTGAACAGTTTCATAACTCTCGATTTCCATTATATAGATCGAACTGCTATTGAACACGACAGTAGAAAATGGACACAAGATGTTTCACACCACCCAGGAGGACATCATTCTTGGATTTTCATCGAACCATTTCGAAATGTATAACAGCTCTAGCGTACTAGCTAATGGGCTGAATAGTTTCCTATCCCCTCAATCAAAATCTATCGGGGACAGTTACACGCATTTGTCTATTTACACGACCTACTGGATGTGTATGTCTAGTATGCTGTTGGTAGAATGGAGATGTATCCGCATCGTATTGGAATTTATGGAGGAAAGGGTAGCTATATGTTATATATTTCCATTGAATTATGTTTGTATGTGACTCACGAGCAAGATCTGCCTTGTGCATAATCAAAAAGAGTTGTGGAACATTATCATATTGTTCAGAAATCGAGGTCCATGATCTCCTTTTTTATTGACAAGTGTACCAAGTTGTATTTACAGAAGTTAGCTATGTATGAGAGTTCTGCTTTCTTTTCGGATTACTCTCGAATACAGTGTTCCTACATCATTCTGTCGTGAATGTTTTATTATGTTTTCTCAAGACGCAACAATTCCCTCGATGAATGATATATAACTTCGAGGAATTTTTTCCAGCATCGTATGAGCTCAGACATACTTTTAACTATAAATATTCGGTCAAATATGGCTCGTGTAGGTATAAGAAACTGTACCACAAACTTCTGAGCTCAGCCCATCTTGTTTACTATTGTTGTACCTTTCACATTGGTATCAGCAGGAGTATTGCAGGGTTCAAATTTGAGACCACTCTCATTGATTCAATTCGTAAATAACATGAATGTAACTATCACTTCTGTGTTCCGATGATCTCAAGTTAATTCGAACTATACTTTTTGTGAATTATAGGAACCAATAAAATGAAGTGATAGCTATCGAAAATTATGGATACTGTTACGATCTTCGTGGGTAGAATGAACGACGACCGAGTTTTGACTTGATTACTAATTCATTTCAACGAACATTAACACTTATTACATACTAATTTATAACAACTATTTATTTTGGAGGTTATGAACGATATTCACGTATGAAGACTTCGTATTTAATTGACTTTACCATTATCTGGCCCTGTATATATATATCGTGTTTGAGTTGTTCTAGAACTTTCTGGAACTGTCATTCTTCTGTCATATATTTCCATCTGATATCTCCCAAGATATTCCATCCTTTACTGTTCTAGATCTTTCACGAACAATCGACAGCTATCTGGAATGTCCAATACAGCAAGATATTTCAATCTCGGCGATACTTTTTCATGACATTGCCGAATTCCATTACAATACTCTATATAGGTAGACGTAGAAGACACTGCTAATGGAGGAATGATTGTTGATATTTCAGAAGAGCATCGCCCATGAAAATATCTATAACATAGAGATAAATCGACAACTTTTCTACGGTCTTCCAAAGAAGTGAGCGAGTTTTTAAGCGAGGCATCACCGACGAGACGAATTGCCCTTTTTTGAACAGAATCCAATAGTTTCAGGATATGTTTAGGTGCCGTACTCCAAATGTGGAAACAGTATTCCAGGACAGTTTTTTTTACCTACAAAAGATTTTTATGCGATTTATAAGGCGAGGACGTTGTTAGGTTGCTAGTTAACTTATTAGGCTTTCGTAACTGACGTAAATTATGGTAACTAATGTATTATGAGTATAACTAAGGTTTCGGTACGTTTATGATGTTCAAAATTATTAATAGAGATTTCATATTAGAATACGATGAGGTATATAATCTGCTTTATAATGATAATCAATTGTTGGAAAGATTCGACATAGTTTCGCCTGAATAACAAATAAATCGCAAATCTTGTTCCACAATGATTTATGCCTTGATTCGTGGATCTATGGACGATGGTATAGTTTCAATACAGATTTGATTAGATTGGTCAGAAGATAACTCATTTCGTCCTGTTGACATAGGCCTTTGATATAACTCCGATATTGTGTAAACATTAAGCTTTCGTGATTGGAAATCGAAGCCTCCTTGTCTTTGAATGTTCAACGTCGTTTTCTTTCATCATTTCGTGCCAATTTTCGACCTCAATTTCTTGAAACCTAATGGCATCAACATGAAATCAAATGGGTTATTACAATCAAAATCGTGTCAGACACGCAACCACTCTCAAGTGTTTCAATATACATGATAATTTAATGCCGAACCCCCATGATGAAACCGAAATTCATCAACGTCGGGGTTTCATATGCATGAAAAGGCAATGTTTCGACACCATTTCACCATATTGGGCCACAGTTTCACTACAAAGAGTTCGTCCGAGTACCCAGATATCACATAATTGATACTGAGCATGCTGTTGACGATCATCACAATGATTATCATTGATAGAGTAGTACATATATGATGAAATATTGGAATATTAGGTCTTTAAAAAACGTTTTTTTTTACAACCGGTTAACAAAGTAGCCTCTGACGCTTCCAAATTCCAACACAAAGTTGACGTTTTCCGAGGAATGTCATTAAGTGACAGCATTGCCGCTCGTGCGCGGAAATAATGTCATTGAGTGACAGCATATTTGCGATCGCATCTATCATTGTTGAAAACAAACTCATCATTCTGTTGCATGTTGGAAAATAATAGTGACAGTGAATTATCTAACACATATCGACACGGCGCCATTCTAAAGATATCAAAGTATAAGTATCCTCAACTTGTCGTTTTTCTCAAAATACACCAGCCCGTTGAATTTAAAGCAACAATAAATTCGACTATATATTTTCAGTTCATATAACTGTGGGATAGACATAAGTTTTCAAGTAGCCTCAATAGCCGACGGGTTCAAAACTCAACTTCTCGAGCCGCCAGCCAGGTATCGATCCTTATTTTCTGTTAGATTTATGAATTATCATTGGATTTAATTTCAATATTATAGTGAATAATCATTTAAATTAATGATTTAGATGAAGAATGTTATAAAATGCGACTTCAAACTCGAAAATTCCGACTTTGAACTCAGAAATTCCCTCTTTAAACTCGTTATTTTTTTTCAACTTAAAACTCGGAATTTCCGAGTTCAAAGTCGGAATTTTGTTGTACGATGGATGATGGAATAGCTATCAATAGAGATCTGATAATCTAGTAGAATTCGATGCTACAATTGCTACCAAACTCAATCTTGTATTTTTTTCAAGAAGGTGGACCTCATAATGCCTTATACTTATGATGATGTCAGGCATGTTTTTGTTCCTGTTGAATTTTCGATATCCATGCTGACCATGCTTGGAATTACCATCATCAACAATACTCTTTCATGGAATGATATTATGTGCAGAAATTGCTTCACAAGAATTTGATTCTTTGTTTCGCGCCAAGGACTACTTCACACCTTAAAATAATATCATAATTAACAAAGCACGAATTTGACCTGTCATGGAGTTTAGTTCACATGTTTAGAGTTCAGCTCCAGGATTCAATATCCATTAAAACTATACGTCTGGTTGGTGACCTTGCATTAACGAGTTTGTTGACCGCAGAAAAGTGGGCGATATCCCCTTTTTTGTAGATATATTTTTATGGTATCATTTATATCATAATGAGCGATTCCGAGCAGACGAGCCCCGCAGAACTTCCCTCTATCAGGATTCTATTTTTCCTGAAACGGAGAAGTTGTGTGACATTATCTAGTATTTTCCTGGTGTCTATATCTATATATCGATTTTTTTTTCGAGAAATAGGTATTTCTCGAAAAATGATGAGTATGAATGAAAAATGATGAATATTGAGGATGTTATAAGAACAATCATGGCTGCTGGTATCATCATAGTGTTAACTTGTCTTCGCCTTGCACCTCAAGCTTCTTTGGATGATATAGTGGCTTTAGAACAGAAGTGTACATGGAGTGTACTTTCATCCGCAAAGCTGTAGACAGGACACCTCTATCAGGTCATTGATGTGAAGTATAAACAAAGTTGATGCCAAAATAGATCCTTGTGGAACACAGGCGTTGATAGTTATTCCATCTTTCCGAGTTCAAAAATTCCGAGATTGAAGTCGGAAAAAAATAATTCCGAGTTCAAAGTCGGAAATTCCTAGTTTAAAGTGGGAATTTCCGAGTTTGAAGTAAAAAATAATAATTCCGAGTTCAAAGTCGGAAATTCCGAGTTTGAAATCGGAAAAAAATAATTCCGAGTTTGAAGTCGGAAAAAAATGATTCCGAGTTCAAAGTCGGAAGTCGGAAATTTCGAGTTTGAAGTCGAAAAAAAATAATTCTCAGTTCAAAGTCAGAAATTCCGAGTTTGAAGTTGGAAATTCCGAGTTTAAAGTCGGAAATTCCGAGTTTAAAGTCGAAACAAATATGAAAAAAATCTCGGTGGCCTTTAAACGCTCTCGTACGATTCCCATACCTCAAGATACATAAGAGTGTGATTTCCAAAATATAGACGTTTTCTATATTATGCTCGTATCTGTACATTTCATCATCTTCTATTCTATTCATGTGTTCGGCTGCACCGATTCTGTATTCAGTGAGAAGCTTTTTCCCCATTCAATATACAACCAAAGCCGTATCCAAGAAAGCCTTTGGTCGTAGGATAACATAAAATTCGTGACGGCTTTTATGCTGCGCCATGAAGTGGAATTTCAAAGTGTTATTTGCTTTGAATTGAAAAAATATTTGGCGATTTGGCGAACTTCGACGATGTACGGTGACGTTGAGGCTTCGTTATGCTTGTTTCCGTTGTTTTTTCATGGCCTTCCTAGGCCCACCCGCATTGAATACTTGAATACAGTTTCTCTGGTGGATAAATCCAATAGGGATTGTTACTCGACTGAGATATTTAAAATCTCGTCCCTTATTTTCAGGTTTTATTTCAATGGGAACATTGAAAACTTTCAACGAATATTATACAGGATGTCCGTTTTTTGAGCTCCATCATGGGGTCCTCAGTTATAAGTGATAAGAGGTTGGGTAAATTGTGGCAAAGTTACCCCTTCCATGCTGAACATTTATCTGGAAGAAAATTTGAGGTGTCATATTTTGTTTTCGAATTAGAAAACTAAACAACTCTTACTAAGAAGAGGCTCTTTCTTACAATGAATCTGAATCTGTCATCGTATTTCACAAAGTTGTACTATTGGATTATTCCATTTTTGAGATTACTGTTTTTCCTGAATACAATAATGTATCACACGGTATGTTTGTATTGCTTATGCTGATCAAAATTGAGAAAAAAATCATTTTTGCAATGATTGCTTTGGAAATGACGCCAGATTTTTTGTTTTCAAACTAAATGATGACAGTTCGATTGAATTTACAACAGTTCCGAATTAGGAAAGACATGATAGGCTACTAGAAAATTCTTAATCCGCAAAACAAAAGGAAGTTAAAAGTAGGTACTCGAATACTCCACCATTCACTTCTGAACACAATTATTCAGCACTTTTTTTCAATTTCTGATTATCTAAATTCTGAAAAATAATAAATTACACGGTGTAACAGCTTGGCCACTCTAAAGATTGTTTCAAAATCAGAATAAAAATACACTTTTTGTGTCACCCTGTATAAATCGGAGATGAGGTTAATTCCTTCAAATTTCAACCTTGTGTGGGATTCCTTATGAGTTTACCTATAAAACGCAATTATTGTCGAGCAAATTTGATCAATATTTTGAGTGGATCGATTATTTTGCCGGTGAATGTAGAAACGCCTATTTTCCAATCTTTCTTTCATTTTACAGAATTTTGAGGATGTTTCACCCAAACTCAGGATTTAGGAGACCATAATATTTCCTCTTTGAACTGCAAAGGACCATTCTATAAAACAGGCAGAAAAAAATCATATAGAATGTTTACACGACTTTGTTAACAAGATATAAATCTTCAGACAATAGAGGATATTGATTGATTGATTGATTGATTGATTTCAAACTATTGACCACTGATTACTATCGACAAGTTTTCGTGTAGATCTAGCAAAACAATCAATCGTGTATTCATGAATTTTTTTATTGTTGATTGGTCAAAGTATCTCCGTTTAGCCACATGAAAAATGCATGACAATTTTATGGCGCTTTCAATTGAGAAACAACTAATAGAAATTTTGATGATGCACTTAAGAAAACACAAGTTGGAAAATGTTTGCAACAGATCCTTATTTTTTTCAAACCCTTTTTTATAGTAAGAAATTTTGATTAGCTTCAAGGTGAAATGTAAGTATGTAGGTATTGGATGTTTTCCTAAATACAATGATTTATCACACGGTATGTTCGAAAGTACGAGCTGATTTAAATTGGGAAAAAGTCGTTACTGCAAAGAGTGCTTTGAGAAGAACATCGACAAATCTAAATTCTAGCAGTTCATTTGAATTTGGATCTGTAACGTTCACATTTTCATCAAGCTTACCTATTTGAAAACTACGGTTTCAATAATAAGGAACGACATGATGAGCTGAAAAGCACACTTCTCACTTCTAAACACAGAAATCCAATATTGCGCCCGTTAGGAAAACCAAAGTTGATTATTGAAATATCTAATTCCTTCGGTTCGCTTGAAAAAATAATAACGATGATTAAAATTTTCTTTTTTTTTATAATTCGAAAACTAAAAATGAGATTTTCAATTCATCCTTCTTGTCTTACTTCAGGTATCTGATAACTATCTGAGGAACATATGGCATAAATATTACTTTGAGAAAATGCATACCATGCAATATAAGATCATAAAAATTAGGTTTATTATTCACTATAGAACTCCTACAGAAGAAGCAAAACGAAAATTGACCAACTAAATAATATACCCGTTCTAGAACACTGTAAACATCTACAAAATCACAAGCAAGAATAACATTTATCTAGATTAATCTCGTACGGAACTAGGACTCAATAATCTATTGAATAAAATAAAGCTCAATTTATAAACTCCACTGCCGTAGCTACAGTTGACGCTGCCGTTCCAAAATGTATAGAGAAGATATCCGACGGCACCTGCCTCAGCTGCGTAGTTTATGAACAGATGTTTATTTTTTACACATTTCATCTTCGTACAGTTTATTGCAGCGTCAATTGTAGCTATGGCAGCGGAGTTTATAAATTGAGCTTGAATGTATAGAAACTTATAACTCTTCACCCACAAATTTGAGGAATATATATATTACTTCCGATGTATTTCACAAGACTTGAATATATAAAATGTAAATTACAATCTTGTATAGACAACAATTTTACACTCAATTATAATGTTTTGCCTTGTTTCTCTGTTCAAATATTTATATTTCATATTATTATATATTTTATTCATATTATTTATTTTCTCTGCATTATGCTAGGTTTACCATGCTGGTTTTTATCATGTATTATACCAGCAATTTCGTTAACTGTTCAGGAATTTCAGCTGTCATCATCTGTAAGTATGGATTTCCAAATATTTCAATAGGCAGAGTGAAATATTGATCAATATTGTTATTTTTGTATGTTGATAACAACATTCTAAAAAATATTGTATTGGAGGATTTGTTGTAATGAATAAATGATGAGAAAAAAAGATCCCCATGGTGGAGCTCGAAAAAGGATACCCTGTATGTAAACTTGATTTTTTTCTCAACCTCGTGTCATCTCTCAGGAGACATCCTCTTTAAGTTCGTCGGTCTGAACTGGTAACATACACACCCAGTGACAAAGGTACTTTATCGAAACCAATTTTCGGTAAGTACTTTGCTTAGAGTTGATACAGCCCTAGGGAATAATTCCACCACGATCACGCAGAATGTTTATGACAGGAAGTCGACGAGGGACACTAGAAAGAAGAGGGGTCTGAAGGCGAAAATACCTGCGCAAAAATATTGAAATGCCTGAATGGATTTTAAGGTATAACTTTGGATTCTGCAATGACCATATGAATGGATTAATATTTTCAGGCCTGTGTTTTTTATATACAGCATGTCTCACTTTGAACAGTCCCTTCCTCCTACAGGGTGAGGCAGTATTCTATACCAAGACTTGAATATTGAAATGCCTGAATAGATTCCAAGGTTAACTTTGGATTCTGCAACAACCATATGGATGGATTAATATTTTCAGACCTGGGTTCACATAATCATGATGGAACTTGAGTTCTTATTCTGTGTTTATATACAGCATGTCTCACTTTGAACAGTCTCTCCTCCTACAGGGTGAGTCAGTTTTCTGTACCAGGACTTGAACAGCTTTTAATAGGGTATTTTTTACGATTTAAATCTGATGTGAAAATGTCTACGTAGGAATGTCTACGTAGGAGCTTCATCAAGTTTTTCCTACGATATTTGAAATAATGAATCGAAAACCCAATATTCAGTATCCTTAAGCATTTCTCAATGTACAGGTGATACTTTTTCGGGGGTCGTATTCAATTTAACCCTGTCGAACTTTTTACGTGGTGCCTCTGATTTCAATCAATCAAAATTCCCACCTTATTTGGATATAATTCTTGTTTCTTGTATGTTTTTCAAAAACTGTGGGGATTTCGAATCCTTCTATCTTTATACGCATTTCTTATCTTATGAACCGGGATTAGCTGAACTTTTTCCTTTGAAAATCCCCAAACAAAATCAATAAACTTTGATACCCTCGCTATATCGGAAAAGAAGCTGCAACGCATATATGTTTATAGGTACAAGATTATCATCTTTTTCAAGTTCTCAAAGTCCTGCTACAAAAAACTCTCTCACCCTGTGTATCTATCTCGTGAAATTTGCATATTTCTCATACTCAAAAATTACGGGAGATAAAATGGTGTTTTCATGAAATGTGAAAGTGATTTCGATTTTACAGGACTGCATTTTTTTCAGGAAGAAGCTGTATGGTAAGTCCTGATCACGAATCCGAAGTAACTTTGAGGCCATTTTGTCTTTATGAAAAACGACCCAACTTTCGATGAAAAACTATCATTGAATTTATTTCGAATATCATTTTCATCAACTCTGGTTACTGTCTACGCTATCGTCTTCGCTAAAATTGAATTATTCATGAAATGGTATAGATCAGGATGAAATAGCAAGAGTGAAACAATTTTCTGCTGAGAATTTCCAATACCCATTGAAATGTTTCCAACGACCTCATCGTGAAAAATGGCAAGGCCTTTTTCACTTAGTAGTTTTTTCGAACAAATAAAACTTTAGACGTTGATGGGCTTCAGGATATCTTCCCAATTCACATAAAGAAATACCCCACAAAAATTGTATCAAGAATATGCAAAATCTACTAGGCAATAAAAAGAATTAGAACAGGAGAAATCCCATAGGATTTATCTGTTATTACCGTTTATGTTTCAGTTCGAACAGGTAGCAATTGTTGCAATAAGGTTTGTGTTCTAAATATCAAGCAAACTACTTTCGGATCTGAGAGTCTGATGGCGTCAGATGATGAGTAAAAAGTATCCGAGTGTCAACTTACAGAGACAAATTAATTTCATTTATTCCAAAATACGAGAAGTTACTTACACATTGGATACCTATATTTTCTTTAAGAAGAAAATATGATTTGGTGAAGGCTTGTATATATTTTCTAGATAATAATTGAACAGAGTTTTTCTGACCGTGGAGGGTTATAAAAAATTCAAGAAAGATTTGATATTTATTTCGATGAAATACGGTTGTGTTGAGATATGTTATTACATGACAATGAGAAAATAGGACCTAAATGTCTTACTCTTCAATTGTTTCAAGAAAAAAGGCCTATATCTGAAATAATTGAATTTCAAGTTTCGTCACAACGACATCAAAAAGGTGGCACCAGTTTCGTGAAACTAGAAATAATATATTGCTTGTTACAGAAAAGAATACTATTTATTCAATCATTACACCGTTGTAAATCCGTTTTTCGTTGTTCCAATATGGTTATTCCAATATTTGTAGATCCTTATCCACAGCTTATGAAAACTAGGAACAGCAAGGACAAGAAAACACAAAATAATGAAAACAGAGAGCAAAAGCAAACTTCAATGAAATGGTGAAAATTCAAGTGCAACAAGCAAATAAAACTAGGACATCTATTTCAAAAAACATCTGAATTCACACTTTTCACACACTTCTTTGTTTCGAATCGAAAATTGCGAAATTGACGTTATTCAAAAATGGCTGTTTCCAAATAGCGATATCAATTAGTTAGTGTTAGAACTATAATTTTACTTTGTTGCCATATTTGAACCGCTCCTACAGCTACTGGATGTATTTGTGATTTTGTTGATCGTCCACTCCATTTTCCAATACATTGTATATTTTTGTGGGATGAACATTCACACAGTGAAAAAAAATTATACCAGCTCACACCTGAGGTCCTGATTATTCACCACTGTAGGTGTTATGTGACCTTTCCCATAGGTGTTTTTGATAATCAAACCCAGTTGTCAGTAACACTAGTGTTAGTGCTGAATTTAGCACAATGAACACTTTGGTGGTGTTGTGGTGGTGCTGAATCTACCTCCACGAAATTCTCTTCGATGCGTTTAAACACTGAGCAGGTACATGCGAATACTTTTCTGATGCGAAGGAACACCATATCATAAGTGTGTTCATGCAAATCAGTGCTTTTCTTCACAACCTCCGGTGTTTTTTACTGAGTTGGATCACCTATTGAAATTGAATTCATATTATGATAACTATAGACTCAGAAGAATCTAGGGACAATATGGATGATGACGAACTGTTTCGGCTCATTTGTCCTGATCAGTGGCACTAGGGCCTAGGCCAATTGACACTAATCTATATCAAAATCATCTAATATATCATGCCCAATGTTGAAATCAGGTACGGTAAGAAGGACGTCAGTGCCACCTATTGGCAAGATCGAACAGATGAGCGCATGAAATTCACACCATTCATTCAGATGCCTACATACAATATTTTTATTAATTTATATCAACTCTGGTGTTTTCATGATGCAATGCTTAACGAATGATTATTGCGACCAAATTAGTTGATTCAAACACCGCCTCGATTCCATATTGATATCACACGGTGTAACTTGGTGTTAATTTTGAAAAATACTTAGGTGTGTTTTATGCGTTGACGTCAATGATAGTACCATTGGGAATATTAAATTACAACCATTTTTGGTGTTTCCTATGATTTCATGTATCGGAATCGTTCTAATTTACCACATTCGTGCCATTTTTCACTACTCAGATCAGAATTAACACCACCCAACACTCAATTGTGAAATGTATAATAAAAAGAACACAACTTTGATATTCAGGTATTGTATTCGACGGAGTTTGCTCGGAAATCCATTTGATTGAAATTACACCCAATTTTTTTTACTGTGCACGATTGCTATCTTGACTGACTAAACGTTAAAGGAACGTCAAATCGACTCAAAACTTCTTGCAGACAGGTGGGATATCGGGGCAAACATTATCCGACGCAGCAGTTTATCTCTCGCTGTTATATCATGCATTAAAATTAATCCGAAGATCAAACTCCGATGCGGAGATTGGTTCAAGCCCAACATTATGCACATCCGCGCCTGGAAATTCCTGGGCACGCATTATTGAATTGAATGGATTTCCCATCTGCTTCCTTGTATAACGTATGGCAGAGGCAGTTGAAAATCAATTTGAAGATGCTCATTATACAGAAAAATCAGAGGAGGAAAGACTGAACGAATTTATCATTTATGATATTGAAAATTCCCGTACATTCAGCTCAAATTCAATTCAGGAGGTAACTGCCAAAATGTGTTTCATATTTTTAATTGGATAACAGCCGTTTGCACCGACTTATAATAATTATTTGAGGTGGTTTAACTAAGGACCGCTCAAAAATTTAAGGGCCGCCTAATAATTATGTCTTGCACGGTATTGATATATAATAAACAAAACTCAGTTAAACTTGCGGATCATTATAGACAACACTGATATTCGAAGTAAATTCAATGATAGTTTTTATATACAATGAATAAGACGACCATATCGAGAAAAGACAAATGGTCCTAACTATACCCAACGAGGAAAATATTCATCTTCGAGCAACCTTGCAAAACGGGCAGATACAATAAAAAATAAAAAAACCAATACCGAGAACTTCTAAAGAAAAAGATACTGCGGGAGAAGATTGCCAGAGAATCACCTTATAGTAAGGTGGTGGGCCTCTTCCTAAACCAAAAGTATCTTTCTCATATGGAATATTTTTATCTTCAGTAGATAAAAAACTATACATTCATATATGTAACAACTACGTATTCTTTTGATGCAGTTGCATGGACTACGAACAGATATTATTCATGCGAGTCATAAGGCGAAATTCCGAGTCACACGTTGGAATTCGAGTAACAAGTCCAAATTATGGAATAAATAGTTATTTACACTACAAGGGACGCAAGTATACTTACCTGGTCATGAATACTGCCTCCTGAGTTTTGTATTATAGTTTTTCTACTCCAGCTCCCTCAAATTGAAAAAAAAAGTTTTTTATCATAAAATTTGAGCAAGGTGGATATAGGATGGTGAAACAGCTTCCTATTAACAAGCACTAGAATAAACCGTAGACTTTAGCCTCCTTGATTTCATACCGTAGTAATATTTCCTGAAATTAACAGAGATGGCGACATACCTTGTGTCGGTAAAACAGAAACTGTGCTTCTGTCATCTTTTTATCAGTTTCATCTGTTCTACATGAAAAATGACTGAGAAGAGTCAAAATATCGATAACTATTCCAGATTCACTGAAAATATTGTGTTTTGATGTCATTTCAACTCACGTCTGTCAGATGCGAACCACAGAAATACATGAGCAACAGAAATCTTCTTCGATAATCGATCTTACCGCCATCTTCATTCAAGTCGTGGAAATATTAGTACCTTTTCAAACGGTCTACAAGTTTTTCGCAGAAACAATTGAAGAGCTGTTTCATCATCCTATATCCACCTTGATTGCAATGTACCCAATTCATAATGTTCATAATCAAACAAACGTTCTGTCAGTGTCAAAATTCTTCATAACAATAATAACATCGATTCTAATTCATCTGCCATTCATCATGCCTACCTAGGGAGGTGAAACTTACTTACCTCCCTCAAATCAGTATCAAAATAAAGTACTAACCGAGTAAGGAGTAGAAAAAATAATACGTTGCATTTCTACTCCTCCGTACAAATCTGGTAGATTTGTAGTAGAAATCGAATTTTTGGCTACCAATCCAAAAATCTATCACATAACTCCACAGTTTATCCAGTCCTGGTTAGGTGAATTAGTCCATCAAGTTAATTATAGAGGGTATACAATTTCTCCTGCTTATCTCGGGTAGAACTGAGGAATATATTTCTACAAACAATGAAACAATTCTGGTTGAAGGAAGGGATTGTGATGATATTGTTGGTGTTATTCAAAACGCACGAAATGGCCATAGTTATTATGAACCACGATGATTCCAAGCATAACACAATTACTTGGGAAGAAGGCATTCCACCTAGAACGTAGGTATTCTATTTGAATATGAGAATATTTACCACAATGTATTTCCGTGATATGCAAACACCTACTTTGTGTACGTATACGTTATGGAAACTACTGTAAATTTTAATCATCCCAGAAATTTAATTTTGAATTTGTGTTTCAGACAGACAGAACATCTGCATTCCATGTTATTTCTACTGAATAAGGAAATGTACATTTTCGAAAGGTCGACCCAATAACAAATGGATTAAATTAATTTGTATAATTATATCTGGAGGGCTGTGCATATGTATTGATTATGGAAAAAAGTGATACAAATTTTTCATTTCGTAGCAGGCCTTTTTCGGACTGTTTAGCCAGCGTCAGTGTTCACTCGTCAGCTAATGCAAGAGTTTGATTGAAAAGATATCCTAAATAAAAGCGAGGGGACATCGATCCCACATTTCACAAATAAAAAATAGAAATGTGTAATCTTTGATGTAGATGTAGTAAAATTACATTTGAATTCATTAAATGTTCATCCTTCAGATAGGATCTATAACGGACTTCACTAAGTATAAGTCATGAAGTGGAGATGACTTTGAAATTTACGATCAAGTTTGGAAATTGTTATGAACAATGTTTCTCATCATACGCAGCAACTGACAAAAATTCCAGCACTAGTTTGAGAACATCCGAGTTTATAAAATTCATGGAAAGTGAAGGCATTGAAAGTATCTACGAAAAATGTGAGAAATAAATTCATGGATAACATTGGAAAGAATAAAAAACCTACATTCAATCATTATGATCCCACTTTCTGAGAGTATTCGAAAGAAGCAGAATGAGGGGTGCTTGTTTCAGAAAGAATTTGATCAAACATCATATAAGTCAATAGCTCAATTGATAACAGTTGAATAATCCAATGAACAGAACAATACAATAGTATATTGTGCAACTGGTGCGGAAATAGGAAATATCGAATTTCCGCACGAGTTGTACACTATACTTTTCCAACGACCTACATGAAAAACATAAGTATGTTGGATTTTAATTTCGCACGACTGTATTACCAACTTACAAATCACTTTCACAGGAAACCAATTCAGTTGCCAGGAGAAGCATATAAGAAAGATGTAGAACACAAAGAGAACACATTCTATTGAACATTTAACAAAAACATTTGGGTACATTTTGGTCTGTATTTATGAAATATTGGAAACATAATTATTGATGGTAATATTTGAACAATTGTTCAGTACTAACGGAAAACTATTATTTCATTTTATCAAACCTGAATTGCATACTTATGGGGGAGTAAAATCTACCATTTCATCGTCGAATGACATTGCAGCAAAGAAAACTGAACAAATTATACGATTCGGTACCTATCTACTTGGTAAATCACATTGACACTATAATGTTATGAGTTCGTTTGTAGATATGTCATTGTCACAGCTACCTATAAGTGAAAATCAGAGTATAGTTAACTATATTAGGTAATCGCACTAATCGCAGAGCGTGGAGATGAATATTTCATTTCGCAGTGGTGCGAAATATCTTATTTTGTGTACTAGTTCACAGTGCGAAATGATACGTATTTCAGGTAGGTCGTCCAAAAATGTATTTTGTTCATTTCCTTCGGAATTCATTATTGTTTTTTATAGTCATAGCCATTTCAGCAGTTGTTGTTAATTCCTAGTTATATAATTTGTATTTCAATTTGAAGCTTGAACTAAATTGCAATAACTTTATAAAATTATGTACCAACGAGAGTTAAGATTCTGAGACTTCGAAAAATGGGCCTACTTACTCCTTACCCTTTTCCAATTTTGAATATCCTGTGGAAAACCCGAGATAGAAATCCATAACAAAAACGGAGTAAAATGTGGATGATGGTCGTAGATTTATCTGCGTATTAATTGAAGGCAATCAGAATATTGAAGCAACTCACTTACAATTCATATACATATAATATGTGATTGAACCTCATCAAGAGTAATAAATTAATCGTTCCATTAACATGTTTCGCCATCAAACTGAGATCAGAGTGTTTTTCAGTGATTCAATCGTATGTATATAAGAGTTTGGTTTTTTCCATCATGCAAAACCAGAAGTTTATCTTCATTTTTGTGCAGGGAAGAAATAATCCTGTGAAGTCGATTCGCCCCATTTTTACGCCATCCATAGCAGAAATATATCAGTGAGAGAATATTGATTAATTGGAATCATCCAATAAGATCACCATTATCTCACACCAAAGCCCCTGATTAACCAATTCCCCCTCCATTCTGGAACGTGGTTTCGATCAACGAGTGATAGACGACTACATCCAATTTAACAGTTGCATAAACTAAGAAACGTGATCTGGAACATTCTGGGGCGGCAAAACTGGAGGAGGGCGGATTACTTAAGGTCAATATAACTTTTGTTGGATTATCGAGATTTAGTTCTGTTCTGCGGACCTGAATCCTAATTTATCGCTCGCTATCTGGCTCCCTTATTGGGTTGTATGGGGACTGATGTAACGTCCTGGGATTATCTTATAAGTCTAATGAGATTCGTACGGTGAACTCGAGAATATGGCCGAACTTATTGCGAACATGCATCACTGGAACAACCGCATGGCACCTTATTCACAAACAAACGACAGCTTTCCATTAAGACCAGATCTGCAATGCACTTAAACGAGCTGAAACTGAATTCAATGACATGCGAATACAAGAAAACTTATTATTGAACTGCGGTAACAGGTTCACATAGGAGTTATATTGTTGTAGGTTCCTACCTAATCTATTTAGATTATTGCCAATTTTTTTGCGAAGCAGTTCACCATGAACGTCTTGCATGATTTCTTCTAATTTGGTTCTATAATGAAGTCATTATGAAACTCAAATGCTATTTCGATACGCATTTATTATTATTCGGAGGTTGGTATAATCGAACTGTCAAATGAAAGTCAGAAGAGTAAAAAAAACTTTCACTTCTGAGCGATATGGATTTGGTGATACTAGCAGTGAAGAACTCAATGATTTTATTGGTAAATTATAGTTCATAGTATGATTCGATTTGAATTGACCAATAAAAACAGTAACAACATCGTATATATTTTTCACCGCTGATATCGCTAAAATCAAAATGCTCAACAGTGAACTGGCTTTTTCCTGTGCTTCAGATTTTAATTATTTCAATGTCATCATTGTTACCAATCGAAGATGTTTTTGTTATTTATCGTTATAATATAAATTTTTTCAATAAAAGACTTCAAATCATTGCAAAATGGAAAAAAAATTATATGACACACGTTTTATCTAAGACATTTTGTCGCACTTGTTCCCTTGGAGCACTCCTCGCTTTGCTCGAAGTACTCAAAACAACGCGTGCGATGGAAAATGAATCGGCAATAATTAGCAGAGTGAAATCATAAAATTTATCGGGTTTACCAACGATGTATCCAAAAATTTGCTGAAATAATTCAGCTATTGGCTCAGAGAACCAAGCTAATCAATTTTTGTTATTAAGAAGTGCCTTTCCCAGAAAAATTCGAACTCCCAGTAACTCAGAATACAAGAAAAGAGATCCGAACGATATTGTCGAATATAAACCAATCAATCTGTTGTGTAGCATCTCGGAATCATTCGAAATGGCAGTCGGAGATCGTATAAACTCTTATCACCTTACCAACATGGCTTCCGCAGTAATAAATACACTGTATCGGCACTGTGTACTGTTTGAGTTCAGTCATAAAAATATTTCGAGCTTTGATAACAGCATTGTCTGTTTTGGATAAACTTCGTTGATTGTTCGAAAGCATTTGATACAGTAAGTCATCAATTATCATGTGTTTGCCAAATCAACTGCCATTGGTTACGTGATATCTTTATTACTGCATACTATGTCTTTTTTTTATTACAATTAACCGCATCAACCTCTTGGGTCATTAGCGGTGGAGTTGATAAAGAACTTTTTATCGTCCAAACATTAGACAAAGAAGTAATATTGCTTTGGGTTCCTTCACATATAGGAATAACTGGTAATGAATCGGCCGATAAAGGTTCTCGAGAAGCAATCAATAATCCGAACCAGGCTGCGCTCCAATACACTCCATCGATAGACATGAAATCCTACATCAAAAGCAAGATGTAGAATGTATGAAATACTCATTGGCAGGCCTCACAATAGAATCTACAAGAAATCAAACCAAACGTGGGACCGTGGCAAAATCAATTATCGAAAAGAAGAGAACAAGTGATAATGACCCGACTTCGCCTAGGACACACCAAGCTCACACACGAATACCTGCTGTCTGGACAAAATGAACCAACTTGTGATATTTGTGAAGTGCAACTAACTGTGAAATATATTATAGTGCAATGCCCCTTATTCCAAATTGAGAGAGTCACATTTAACATATCCCCTAAATTGAAAGAAATGTTACACTATAGTAATAGTAACAAAATCATTCCATTTTTGTCTACTTTAGATTTAATGCATACTATGTCTTGTTCCATTCATATGTTAACTATGATTTCAATCTAAGGGGTATGACGCATAACCAATGTTGATATAATAGTTTTTTAGTTCAAAAGGAGGAAGTAGTGACATGCATATTTATAACACCAAAAATAAAGATGGACCAATTGCTTCTAAGTCCAGATTAGAACCACTGGAATGAAGGCCTATTAAAAACTCAGTGGAAAACATCAAATCGTAGAAAATTCATGGTTACACTTTTAGTCAGTGAAAGTTCCGACAACTGTTTGTTTTTTTCATGAACTTTCCTGGTCACCTGGTATATTCTCATATATTCCAGTTTTCTCAATATTCTAATAGGAATCAATATTTCTGTTCAATATAAAGATAATGATACATTAATGTTTTTATATACCAAAAATGTGAAGACTCTCTGTGAAGTGCTTTTTAGCTCCACTTGAAATATCGTCAATACTCGCGTTGAGTTCTGTCACTGAATTTTCGAATTAGGAGTCATAAAACCATCATTGATTCCATCCAAAATCTACACGAATGAGTGAATTGTCGGATAGCAGATTCGCGACGAAGTGACGGTATATTTCCCAATTTCTCGATGAGAAATTCATCATTCTCTCTGCCAGCAGAATATCTGAATAGCAACTCGACATTTACCAATTTTTCAGAAGCGAACGTATTCATTATATGGATTGAATGGCATGGTGGTTTTCCGGCCACTATGACAAGATTGATTCCCAAATGTCTCCTCTTGATGGATTCGAAAACTAAAGAATGAAGTTGGTGTTTATCAAACTTTTGTTTGGATATATCGATTACATTGAATTTATGAAGTGAAGAACCTCATTATCTGTGCATACAGGAAAGTTGCATACCTAGTTACGAAGGCAACATCATCATCCTGCCTCTTGTTCACATTGCAGCTTAATTTGAATGAATACAAATAGTTCTCCAATCGAATGAATCTGTTTCATTGTTATTCAATTCTGCATTATTTAAGTTGTGCTAAACAAGGTCGTTACAAAATTACGTCATTTACTGGGTTATTGAATATCTGAGCATGATGAAGAATAGTGGGTGAAGACACAAAGACAATTATCGCAGGATTGGCAAATATCAATAGAATTTTTCACATGTTTGGTAGGTGAGCACATCGATCATGGTAACATTCTAGATGATTTCTAGAACTCTATAGAAATTTCGGGTATTGAACTGAATACCGGCAACAATATTATAGTACGAGATACGGTATGAGAAATATATACCTCTGTTATTTGCTGATGACAAAGATTATATATCATACGAGGTACGCTCATCTGTTATTTGATTGATTTTTTCATAAAATGAAAGTTTATTTTAATCCCTATCCAAGAGTATGAAGTTGCCTTGTCAAAAGTGGCATGGTTGCCTGAATTAGAAAAAAAAGGTTAAATAGCACACAGGGAGAGTGACAGACAAGCGTTGGGCGTGCCCCTAAATGCGACAGAAAATGAACAAAGCTATTGGACAAAGATCAATTACATATGTTGGACCCAAATTATACAATCTTGCTCCAGATCATATGAAAATGGAATATGTGTTTGATTTATTCAAAATTTCAGTGATCAAATGGCTCAAAAATGAAAATATAACATCACTGTGAACCAATTCTAATAGAACAATCTCTCAATTTTCACATACCTATACTTTCATCACATGCCTAACTAGCATTTTAGATACTTTTAATTTTACACGAGTTTTAACTTTGTACTTTATAATGTAACATTCAATATTTTATATGTTTTCACATTTATACTTTTACGTATTACATTTCTTAAAATATTTACACGTCTAGAAATTTTATAGTTTTAAATTTTATAAATATGTGTCTTTTTTGTTGTTATTACTGTTTAGAAATATAGGCACTATAATGTTTGGCCGAGTATCTCAAAATACATTATCTTGACCATCTTCAGAGAAAGGAATTTCGATATTGATGTTTCGCAGACAAGTTTTCCAAAAACTTAAGTGAATCATCAATACCTATGCTTTCCGCTGATAAAAATTCAGTTAGACTCGGTTTGATAAACCTTTTCTCTTTTACCTATATTAATCGCCCATTTATTTTTCTATTGTATGTTTTTTGTAATTTGGTGATTAATAAAATACTACTACTACTACTACTACTACTACTACAAGGATGAAGAGAGACAGGTTTGCGTCAGTCTGTTTTGCAAATTCACTTTCACTTGTAGCAACACTTTGCTGATACTACGATTATTAAGTGGTTATTGTTCAACTGAGAAGCTTTGATTCAGCCAAGCAACTCATTCCATTGCTGCCCTGCTAATTTGCTAACTGATCGACTAGGAAGTCTGCTTCTAATTTCGGAGGTTTTATAGTAATTTTTCTTGAAAAACTGTTGGAACCTCCCATCCTCCATTTATTACTCCAACTCGTGGCTAATGTCGATTCTGCCAAATATTATATGTTTGCGCTTTTGAATTACTCTTTGCTCGAGGTAATATAAATATTGTATATACTAAATTAAGCTTCATTTAGAATGTAAGGTGGATTCATGCTACAATACTTTATTCAACTTAACGTCACTTAAGAAGTGATTGCTTGAAAACTTGTAATATTCATGTAATCTTCAACCCTATTGAATCCAGTTAAATTAAGATGAGTAATGTTGCATGAATCCTGTATTCCTCAATTCCAATATTTCGTCAACCTTTAGTATATAGTCTTTCTCATAATTATATATTAGGCTTCATTTCCTATTTATATCATCATCAAAGCTTCATCAGGAAAAAACGACATCTGATTGGGTCGTTTTCCAACTTCTCAAACAAAAGTTTCGGTTATGAAAGGTTCACTCGCATAAATTCAGGTTGGATCTATGACTGCTTCTGATCCCACAGAATGATATAATGAAATATATCGAAATGATATAACTCCAACCAGGAGGAATACAGTTAACATCGTCACACATCCTAGCTATAGTGTTAGTCTTGTGAATAAATCAATCAGAGTGTGAATGTCGATTACATAAAGCAGTCGGCATATGATTCGGTGTTTGATTTATTTGTATCCCTGATGGGATCGCGAGCATCAGCAGATCAGTTGACATAGCTGAAATCCTGTTGAGATAACAAAACGTTATGATCGACCCACACTATGCCCTATCCAAGTTCTGCGAGAGGGCTGGACGAGATATCAGTCTTATGTTAGCTAACATCCATCAACTTCATCATTCACATATTATGGAATTCGACGTCTGAATTCATCTTTCCAATCAGCTAATGTCAAATAATTTTGCGTTGGCGATGAAAACTCAAGTTGTGTAAGACGATTACGTTCGTTATACTACCTGTACTATCGATGATCCTGACCTATGCTTCATTGTTATCAGCTAGTGACGTCATGTTTCGTTGATGAAATCTCATTGACATATATAGAGAAATCGAGAGAATTACATAGAACTTCACAATGCCCTAATACTCTAACTATATCGTTGGATACGTACAGCGATATTATCCTTGGGTTATATCTTTTCTCAGTTGCAATTGTAGCTGAGATTGCTTGAACTTTAAGTAGTGCATCCTCAACTCTTGTGTATATCTTTCGTTTTGCAATTACTCGTGATTGCTTTGGCAGAGACTATTGGAGAAGTCTTGGAGAAATTTATCCTAGAATAACACCTACTTACACTTCCGTCCTGAAAATTCAGAACTTCATAGTATGAACCAGGCTTTGGAAGATGGAATGAAATGTGCCAAATAATTTCATGACGTGTGGAGATATTTATACAGACATTCTTATGAAGAAGTCGAAAGCCATGAATCCAATCTTTTTTCACCTCATTTCAAAATGTAAGGCCGGGAACATTCAAACAACTTGAGGACCATCTCAGTATTGAGTATATACATTGAAAAAAGTTAATTGGTGTTTGAAATTGTTGAAGAAAGTGTACATTGATACTAGTTCATAGTGTTTCCGAATAAATCTATAGGTACTTAAACCCTATCATCCGCATCATTCATTATACAGTGTGGAAAAGCTTCTGACAAATTCGTTGAAAAATATATTCATTATTCATTGAGAAATGATATACTCTCAAGAATTTTCTTAATCAATTTGAGAGTTCAGGAATAGTTAATGTGTTTGACGTAAACTTGAGTGTAAGAAATGTTCAAAGTAACATCCTTGAATGTCTTGGCAGCATCCTGATCATGATTAGAAATGTTTTCTTTTCGGTTTCCTCTCATGTTTCCATCAAAGTAGTTCCACTCGGTTGAATCTATCCTTTCCTAATTCCACAATGTGATGAATGATTTTCTATATTCTAATATTCTACCAATAATTGCGCCTGTCTGATTCTAACACCTAACACTTGAGAGCTCGCTAAGTACCGATAACTATTCTCATGAAAGCTTGTTTAAATGAGATCGATGAATGATAGTTATGTGATTAGTGTTCAAGATATTTTTGAAATTGATTTGTTACACATCCGAATAGTTCCTTTGTCAATCCAATAGTCCTTGTACCTGTAGTGAATGTTGCAGATGAAACGTTTCATTCCGAATCATACTCCTCTTCTCATTAGTGTCAACCAGCCGCATCCATCGAACTGAAAACCCGCTCCGCATCGGCTTACAAACAGATATCATGTTCACCGGCATATTTTCGAAATACTGGATTTCCCACGAGCATCGTTTTCCTTTGAGCACAAACATCACCGCTGCAGCGACTGCATATGGCGATTTGCGATCGCTGGAAATGGAAAATATCGCTTGAAAGGTGATCAATGCAGTTTCTATTTCACGTCGATTCTGGTCCATAACATTACCAGTTGTTGGCTA
Organism: Chrysomela aeneicollis; assembly: GCA_029955515.1. Classification (NCBI taxonomy): domain Eukaryota; kingdom Metazoa; phylum Arthropoda; class Insecta; order Coleoptera; family Chrysomelidae; genus Chrysomela; species Chrysomela aeneicollis. Next base: position 8,634,092 of record JARUHQ010000022.1, read on the forward strand.
ATGTATCGACGGGGTTGGGAGTCGGTTCATGAACCTAAAACAACGCAGGTTATCTGGACTGAAAGGTTCATGACCTGCGATTTTCCAACAATGATGAAAATGAGACCTGGTTCCGCTACTCTTCAATTGTTTTAGCAAAAAAATCCTTGATTCGAAACAATTATTTGAAACAATAGAGGCGCTATCGTCGAAAGATACTCGAAACATTTTGTTTCAATCATGTTCGCATTAAACTCGTTAGAAAATGACTCCATGAAACTGTTCGAAACAATTAGATCGAATTTTTTATTGGGATCAGACTCAGAATGGTAGTGATAGTGAATTCACCGGTCAGTATCTATCTATAATATCTCTGTCAAAATTGAATGTAAAGTGGATTTTCTATTCAATTCCTGGAATTCGAGTTGATATTCTTGATTATTTCATTCATGCTATAATGCACGTTTTTGATTGGTTGAAATGATTGTGTTGATAAGCAATAACACCATGTTTTCAATTTTGTATTTCGGCTCCTGATTGGCTATTGGATACCTACATGCTGTGTTTTCGTTTTTGTATTTCGCTTTCTGATTCGTAGGCAGTAGGGTAGTTTAATCAAACAACGACTTACTAGTAGCAATCTGTCATGGTATTTTCCGATTTCGTGGTGAATAAATGAATGCCACTACACCAAATTTTCGTCTGAACCATGATAAACACACACTATTAGTATGTATCCACTTCATTTCCACAAATTATGGATAATTTCAGTAAGAATTAATCTGATGTAACCTAACCACACAAATTGTGACCATTAAAATGAATTCAGCTCAGTAGTACCTAGTGCATAGGTAATCTTGCCTACATCATACAATGGCATAAATGTATTGTTGGTTGCATAACGAATCTTCTTGTGTCGAACTACAATGCATAATCAAAATAACTAATTCCATAAACTGTAAGTTTAATATTAATTTAAACAATAAATAGGAAATGATCAAAATGGCTTTGATTTTATTCATGAAATAATCTGAACAAATACAACTTGTGTTATTGATGACTATCGAAAATTCCTTCTCTTTTTCTCAAAATCGAAGGAATTTTTGTTTTGATAATCATCAATACACTTGTTGTATTACATGCGAATACAACTGAAATTTAAGGATGGCTTCCTCTAAATCAACTGAAGTGGCAAGAAAGTAAGTTGCTCAATTAGAATTTGCTAGTTTTTTTGGCAAACCTTAGACTTTTCATCCGATTCAAACTGTAATGACATTCTCATCTCTAGCGAAAAATCAAAAATTCAGTGGGAAATAATACACTCCGTCAGTTGCACTTCATGTTAATCCCTCTATATCTCTTCATTCATTTCTGAATAGACTTATATTCTGAAGAAACAATGTTCTTCGTCTGAAATATGGCATTGTTAGATTCGAAATACGACGTTTTGCCTTCTAGAAACGATCAAAAGCTTGTTTTTTTAATGCGGACCTGAGCTTTTCATTTCTTCTCCTATATCTTTAGGCTCACTCGAAGCTATATCAACAATCATAACCAAGTTTTTTATACGGACCTGACTTTTTTATCGCATTTTTCCATAATTTCAGGCACCTTCGGAGTTATCACAATTTTCGAATTTTTCTTGACATTTTTGAAACACGACTGTATTATCTGTATTCAATAATCGATATTAGGTATTGAATATCAATCCAATGATTGGTATTCATCTCGGTATTCATTCTAAAAACCCGAATGAATGAAGAGATGATATGAGATTGAATGCCTATATAGGTATCATATTTGTATCCAAGTTTACAGGATTCATAACAGCTCCTTCTTTTCCAGCTTATATACTGAAATGATCCAAATTCTAAATGTCTATCAAAGGATATGAACTTTGTCGCATGTTGGATAAAAAGAAACATGTGCATTCTGAATTCATTGTGTAAATCGTTGAATAGACTGCGAGTGGATATAATTCAATGTTTTGCGAAGCATTAGTCAGGAAAGTAGTTAATTTCCACTTCATATTCAACAGTCATTCTTCCTTTGTTTGTATAATGAATTGGAATCCAATGTATTGAATCCGTATCCGTTGAAAAAATAATTGATAGAATTCCGTTTTTTTATTATAAAAAAATTCCAAATTTGGAACTGGCACAACATTGCTCAGCTTCGCCATGATCCAACCGCTGAGGCATGAATTCTGACCATCCTGTAGAGTAAATGCCGTAAATGCCGCAATCGTTCGGCATGAAATTGGGAACCAAGCACAACTCAATGAAATATTCGTCAAACGAATCGAGTTTCATAGAATCCGTACACTCAATCACACTCCTATTGAGCGCATGAATTTTCAATTCCAGAAATGGGAAATGGAATGTAATCTCATAATCACATCCAATATTTCCTGGGATTTGATTGGAGTGTGAGTGAACCCTATAGCTTTTAATCCGAGTTTTAATCCCATTACCCCAGCGCCCTTAGAAGCTGACTCCCGAAGAAAGTTGATCTTGACATAATCTCTGAGTCACCCTTGATTCTCTTAGGATTTGTGATTATCAGCAGCGAATTTTGTCAATCCACGACAAGTCAACGATAAATTCAACGAACGAGGAAATTGTCCCTAGACCTGTTCCGGTGGGTTGTAATATGTTTTATCGCAGATTCTGGATCGCTCCCAATACGTTTTGTGTTCGGGGATCGCAATTTCAATATTCCAGTGAAGAATTTCTCATTGAATTCCTGCGAAGGCTTACTACTGATCTCGCTTTCTGAACGCCTTCTCATCGAATATTTTCGTTGATGGATCAGAAGATTCGTGAGGTAGACAGTTTCGCGAAAACAAGAGGTCGAAGATTAGCTTTGACCTAGATGGGGTAAGGCCCATTCGATAAGGAGGTAGCTGGTTGCAACATATTTTTTTGATTGCACTGCTCACGGCTGCTTTTCATCGGAGGCATTTATTGGTCACGGGTTTTAATTTCAATTTTGTACTCATCTCCTTTGAAAAGTATTCGGCATTGTTGCAATAGAGAAATGTCATCTTACAGCAAAAATAACCCATAACAGAAAAGTATTCTGAATAGAAATGACAAACAAAAATAAAAATTCACGCATAAACCCATTTGTTCAGAATTGATATCGAGATTTGGAGTAGGAATAGCCATCCATCAAACAATTATTGAAATATTTTGAACCTGAAATGAACTCGAATGATTGAATTAAAAGATCATCATCTGACTGAGACGTTACTATGATTCTCTTAGATGAATAGTAGAATAAAAAATGATTATTGATGAATATAAATTGTTAATTTTCCACTTTCCTGGTATTTTTTATTGAAACATGGTGGTTCTCAGCTCTTGGCACTCTGCGAAGCTTTGTCTGCAATAACTGCTGGAGCGTTATCATTATTATAACGATCAAACTACGTTTTTATTGGAATGTTCAAACAGATCAGACAAAATTCAGAATGAAACGGTCTTGAAACTCTGAGTTCTTGCAACCAAACACAGTGTGATATTGAAATCCGTCGTTCTTAAAAATCAACCAGAAATAATTGTCATCAAGCTCGTTGTATACAAATTCCACTCGTGTGATAATAAACAAGCTTTCATGAATATTGATATGGCGTTTTGTATTATTGTCCATTGAACAATTCCATTCAATGGAAATAACAAAGCCGAATGAAATAATTGCCGAATTTGAATCTGACGTTCATCTACGTACGTACACTATCGATTCATCATAAAATTAATATTTCGAAAAGAAGATTTGGTTGAAATAATTTTTTGCAACTGATGAGGAGAAGAAGAACTAAGGATATTAGTTGAAAAAAAAAGGAAGATCGCCAAGAACATTTTCTAATTGAGGCTACGGCCAAAAAACGGATAACCATGCATCTCGTTCAAAGAAATCACTGATACGAAAATATTATAGAAGATATAAGTAACCATTGAAAGAACCAAATTGGGACCACCCTGTATGGCGTTAATTATATTTTTTGTGCTTTATACCAAGCGTACTTCTTTTATTCTAGCTTATCACACAACCCTCCCTTACCAATACAGTTCATTTCAGAATATTTGGTGATTTGAAAATTTTTTTACAATCAATTCAATACAGGAGGCAATGACTTTTATTTTTCAGTAAAGTTGCCCTCTAGCAGCTCAGTTATCAAGGTTCACATCATGTTTGTCAAGCTTAGTGAAAATATCTGGTATTGTATAAGCCTGACAGTTCTCACATCAACTTGGTATTTTATATTTTTACTATTAATTCAACGTTTATATAATTGAATACACAAGTGTGATACATCAATGAATTGAAACTATTATGATCTACCAGATGATGTGAAAATTCAATATGGCTACCATTAGAAATATCAAAGTTGGCTTGGAATTCAGCTTGCCAACTTTAGTAACTATACCTAATTTCAAAATCCTAGCAGCAATAATTGAAAAGTTATCGATGACTATAAGAATCGACAATTGTCAGTTTTTTCAGGATATTTCAGGAACTACGTAGGATATCCTGGATTTCTTCTGATATTCGAGATCACCATGAAATTTCGAATTTTTTTCGTAATCTAACCTAGTTCGTATCTTTCTCCGTTTACGATTCGACAAAAGTGTACCATGAAATTTGCATAACCCTGTATATGTATTCTTGTCAAACACTCCAGCTGACGGAATCACAAATGATTGATTTTCTTCTAAACTTATTTTCATTTCGTTGGGCGCCATCATTATCACAGCGGTAGGTCAATTTGCACCTGCTGCTAAGACTATGAATGAAATCTCAATAAACTCTCACTGATTTCATTAACTTGCCATGCAAAACGATTTTATCTACTGAATGCATGTATCTACAAAGCTTTAGAGCTCAACCTGAAATACCCCTTGCAAAAGGTACAGCGTAAGCTAATTCACCCCACTTTCTGATTGCTAGTTTCATTCGGATTGCGGACAGCTTTCAATTATCAAGCTTTTAACAAATGAAAGCAAATAGTACCTATTTGACGACATTAAAAGCTTTGTATACCTTTCACTGCTAGTTCATAAAGCAAGAATGAATACAACGTCATAAAAGCTCTGAAACCATCTGTTTATAAAGGATTGTGATCCAGAAAATGACTAAAACAATGCGAACGTCGAAGGAAACAAAAAAGTCCCTGTCAAATATTCTCATCGACTAAGGTGACTAACAGGATTTTGTTTCTCTTAATTGATTATGAGGAATTTAAATTGATTGTCACTTGTCAGGAACTAAGGCCAGTCACTTTGGCGAATGAATGAAATGTGAAAACAGCTTACCGTCAAGATGATGAATCAAGAGGTTGTCTTGGTGTTGAAGACGTAGAAGTTAATGACAGTTCGTGAAATTGGAGAAATGGGTAACCGATCACCACAATGAATTTTGGAAAAGAACCACTTCCATATGTACCTATATATACTATGTTCGATTACATCATGGCAGATTTCTAAGAAAAATCAACAGAATAAAAGTTTTTTTGGTGAATCTTTGTTCAACGCACTTCTTAAAAAAAATTCGAAACCTACGTATTTTGGCCTCCTGATAAGTAATCGAGTATTTCTGGAGATTCAGTCCCATTTTGTCTCGGAAATGCACAATTTGACCGAAACACTTCACACGCTTATATTCATTTGTTCCAATACCTTCCTTTAGAAAAAAATCTTATTTCTCATTTCTTCAATAATTCGCCCTTCTTTGAAACGTTAACAATAGTTATTTATGTATTAAGGGAATTATGAGGGCCTTAATTACCGATGGCAAAGTTTGCGTCCCGAGGGCCTCTGGCCTCTGGCCCGAGGGACAGCAATTGCCAGAGGTTATTAAGGCTTTATAATTCCCGTGGTACATAGATAATTTTATTTTTGACCGATTTTCATAACAATATGTCCATATTTATAACGCAATAAATGTTTAAATTCATAACCTTTCTGGTATATTTGAATTAGGTAGCGTTGATTGTAGCATTGTTGGTTGTTGCTAGGTTGTCGCTATGTTACATGTTTATAAGCAAACTTTCTTTATCAATCAATGTTTTTCCGTTAAAAACGTGTTTATTTTTCACCACAAATCGACGATCTTTTTCTGATATAATGGAGGATATTATAAAAAAAGCGGAAAAAGCAAGACAATCATTACTTCCATCGAAAAGTGAAGCCCTATATCAAAAAGAATACAACTTATATCTGAAGTGGCTGACACAAACAAATGTTATGTCAAAAGATGCCAACGAAACTGTCTTTCTGGCATATTTTCAAGAACTGGTAAAGTATTTTCAGTATTTTCTGATAGATTTGGTAATAATTGTATTTATTCGTTGCAGTCAGAAACGTTTAGCCCAAATTCGTTATGGACTAAATGGTCAATGCTCAAATCGATGGTGACCATATATGAGAAAAGAGATATCACCAAGTTCAACGAACTAGAGGCTTTTTTGAAACGGAAAAGTAAGGGGTATAAGCCAAAAAAGTCTGCTGTCTTATCTCCTAAAGATGTCATCAAATTTCTAAAGGACGCCCCTAATGAAATTCATTTATTGCATGAGGTAATTTTTTTCTCATAATTTTCTTTTTCGTTTGTTTATTTCGTTTTATTTGTTATAGGTTGTTCTAATTATGGGTTATTTTGGAGGATGCAGAACTCAGGAACTTCTAAATATGAGTATTGCAGAAATAGAGGACCGGGATACTGTTATGGTAGTGAACGTACCGGAAAGTAAAACTGGTGTATCGAAGAAATTTACAGTTGTGGATGAAAAAGAGTTCTCTGCTTTGCCTTTATTGAGACTTTATATGTCATTGCGTCCTGAAGGTACAAAACGATTTTTTTTTGAGCTTCCTACAAAATAAATGTACAACTCAGCCAATTGGAAAGAATATGTTTGGCAAAATTCCCAGCAAAATCGCAATGTATTTAGGATTGCCAAACCCACTAACCTATACGGGACATTGCCTTCGTCGCACTTCTGCTACTGCCCTAGCCAATGCAGGAGCCTATGACAAACTTAAAAAGACACGGAGGTTGGAGAAGTCCACGGTGGCAGAGGGGTATCTGGAGGACAGTATTGAATTGAGAAATAAAACGGCGCGTATGCTGTCTACTTTGCCATCAGAAGAGGCAGGCATCTCGACTGTAGCACCACCCATAAAAAAGAAGAAATTGTTTCCAGCGGCGGAAGTAATTTTCAGGGAACATTTGAAAATTGTACATTTATTATTTGTAATGACGTGAATAAGGAAAATATGTCTTAGTTTTCATTACATATAAACGTTTATAAGCATTTCTTGTATCATTTTCACCTGTAAAAGGTAAGAGGGAGTTTTTGAACCTTAATATCCCAAGGGAGTTATGACCCTCATTATAAATATCGTAACTATGACGATATAAGCTTATAATGTCACTGTCAGAAATAAAACACCTTTCATCACTGAATTTCTGGTAGTGTTGGATTATGATGTTGGCAACGTGATTGTTAAGCTCTTGGGCTCGGCTATACTCGACTGGTTATATTCCATGGGTTATATGGTTACCATGCTTCCATCAATTTCATTCTATTTTCGCTGAATTCGATATGAGATATGAGATCGGATAGAAAAAGTTACAGAAAAAAATTTAAGAATTTCATTCGATATTTGAATTATCAAACTTGATGATAGCCGAGCCCATGAGTTTAGCAATCACGTTGCCAGCATCATAAATAAAAATTACCAGAAATTCGGTGATTGAAGGTGTTTTGTTAACTTTTTGAAGAAGGGTGAGTTTTTTTTAATAGTTTGTTATGTTGGAAAGAGTTATAAACAAGTAAATATAAGCGTGAGTAGTGTTGTGGTTGAAAGAAGGGTGTATTTTGTTTTTGATAGCAGAAATTTGAGATGTGAAATTGGGCATTTTCAAAATAAAAATGGTGCCGTATCTCCAAAAATACTCGAGAACACCGCGTTTTCACTTCGGATTCGTTTCACCTACAAATTTTCTTGAACTCAAAGATATGCGATACACGAATATTTCGATTTCTCAATAACATTTCGTGGCGTAATGAATCTCAGAATCAATAAAAATTACGATGACTCTGACGTTACTCACAACCTTTTTGAGTGGAAAACAAGGTGGATATATGATGGTGAAAAAGCTGCCTACTGACAAGAACTAAAAAGACTGAAGACTCTTGCGTATATACTTGATTTCAAATCGCAGTAATATTTCCTGAAGTTACCAGAGTTATGTTGGTAAAACAGAAACTGCGCATCTGTCATCTCTTCATCAGTGTCATCTGTTCTAGAGGAAAGAAGATCGAGAAGAGTCAAACTATCGATGTATTCCAGATTTACATAAAATATAGTATCTCAATTCACGTTTGTCAGATGCGAACCACAAAAATACATAAGCATCTTTGATAATCGATCTTACGGCCATCTCCATTCAAGTCGTTGAAATATCACTAAATATCACTACGCTTCTCAAAAGGTCTACAAGTTTTTCGCAGAAAAAATTGAAGTACTGGTGTGTTGGTGGGAAGATTACACAATATCTGTATGTGACATTTGACTAACCGTTCGATCTCCTGGATGTTTGACTCGACAGTTGAGCAGAGCTGACTGTCCCACCACTGCCGTGACGTTTCTTGGACCGACGTCATCAAAATAAGGCCGTTGGAAACCCGACATCGATTCCACGAATCTAGATTTCGGGGCTGAGTCGCTGCCTTCTGACTTTGATACTCCCAAAAGATTCCTGGATGCTGGAATGAAAGAAAAAACAGGATAGATTGATTGTTCCGGCCAGTGAGTATCCATACTGAGTAAGGTCCTAGAAAGATCGGAGAAGTATTATTCATAATTTTTTGCTCAAGTAGATATCCAATGAAATCATCAGTTGATTTGTGGTCATCTGATCGAACACAACCAATCAAACCATCAACATTATACTGACAATTTCACAAATTCACATTTTCGACCAATCAAAAGCATATATTTTGTATCGTTACCATAGCAACTAAAACGATTTCCGGAAATTTTTTCCCTTCCTTTGAGGAAGAAGCATGGTATCACACTGTCAGTATTTTGTATTTTATTCAGCGTAATCTTAACTGAGTCTTGGTGTGAAATTTTCTCACTAAATACTTCAATTCAAAACAGAAAATTCTTTCTCGAACTCGATATTATATCGATATAAAAAATGTCCAGGAATAATTGAAGCTCTAGTGGTAGATATTATGAGTGAAACATTTTTTTGCTCGAGTAGAAATCCAATGAAATCATTTAATTTGAAATAATCTGATGGAACACAATCGATAAAACCAACATTATACTGAAAAAAGATCCCATGGGCTGTTTCCACCCAATCATATTGCTATGGATACCTACAATTCGATTTTGACATTTCAAATATTCAATATTTCAAAATATCACGATTTGGTTGTAATACTCAAGAGAATATTAATTGAATCATCGAATCAAATTTGCCGAAGAACAATGTTAACAGTGAAAACATTTTATGGAAAGCGTTTATGGACTTTTGCAATGTTCAAAAATATGAAACAGCTAAACATTTTTTGTAAAAATAATCCTCGAACATTGATGAATGCTCAAAAATGTTCATATTCAAATTTAAATATCAACTTTTTCAAGCTTGTTCCTCATAGGCAACAGACCTCTTTCTACGGCGTCGACCTGTACATTTCTCCGATCAATTATCAATATCTTTGGGTTACTACTATTGAAAACAAATTTTTTTCTGAAAAAATAGATACCTACACTCTCGGTGATAGAGCCCACTTAAAAATATCACGATTTGAACCAACTTGCTTTCATAAAATGTTGTTAATAAGGAAAATACAGGTAGTTGGAGTTTAACTTTTCAAAATTAATATTTCATCAAAATATAATTATTATATAATATATAATTATTATATTATTGAACTCAATATCTATCACAGTAACAGAATCATTCTTACTCTTTCTCTAAGTGATATTATTTATTAATCAAACGTATATTCATCGAAAAAACTAAATTATAACGAGCAGAAGACCAGGTCACTTGAAAATTCAAGAAAAATCTCAATACCTTTTCCCTCTCCCACTGACAGCGGTTTTCCTTCCGAGCCATCAAGAGATACAACAAAATGTAAATTAAACAATTCTAATTCTTGTTCATTTTTTTATAAGACAATAATTATGTTTACAGAAAAAAATTCACCCATTTGAAAAGTCCTACAAATTAGTAGAAATACTAGATCATTCAAATGACGATATAAATTGTGTTGCCATTAAAAGTATAGAGATGAAGTCATATCTACGAAATAAATGCATTATATACATTGAGGTTGATATGCATGTACTATCAATTTGTCATTTCATCTGAATTGATTCGATTCGAAATAGTCCATCTTTTATGTCCGCACTGTATTTCCAATATTCAAAGATCCAATGGCTCTGGTTCACTGCACTCAAATGTTATCGATGAATAAATCGTGGATATACTAAGAGATGTATACTTACATTTGAAATAAATTACTATGATGCCACGAAGGTAAAATATTTTTGAATCAGAGTTTATTGCTTAGGTACTATATTATTATGTTTCTGACATTTTCAAGGGATCCTAGAGTGCTATAATTCTGAATATAAAATTATTTTGCGAGATTTACACTTTCATGAGGATAACGAGTTTTTGATGGGAAGCTCTTTTATATTTCTGAAAACTCTTTATAGAACAACTAGAGTCTTGAAATGGTGTGCTCTTATTCGATATTGGCCGAACCACTGGATATAAGTATATAAACAAAATTTAATAAGAAAAAAGAGGTTCCATGAGACCTATATAACCTAAATTGATTATTTCAATCCATATATGGTGTTCGAACTCCATGATACTAGCATATGAATATTTTTTAAATGGAACATTCTGTATACCTTCGCATTTTCAAATGCACAATCTGAATTGCTACACAGATATTTTTGGTTTTTTGAATTTGGCTGCTGCATGCCAAGATATTCAACTTTTTCCGTGAAAAACATATTTGGTAGTGTCCTTTAAAAAAATCATCCCCGAGGCATACGATCTCCAGAAATTTAAGAAGAACACCACCTCCTACCTTCTTTCCCTTGGTTCTCACGATGTTCTTTGAGCATTACAGGATATCACTTTTCGTGAGAATCAGAACATAAAAAAAATATACCTAAGCGATATACTTGAGTATACACCAAGATATTCTATCCCACCCGTTGAAAAAATTTATTGATGAAATCAAAAATTCAAAAGTTTTAATAATGTAAGAATGATGTTCATTTCGATATATGTCGACTTTTTATCAAATATGTATAAATTGTGATATGATAATTCGATTTTCCTGAATTTTCGTTTTCAAGAATATTAAACATTAATCAGTGAGTTCGCAGATATGATTTACCTACATTTTGATCTAGTCGTTTTAGATTCATCTGAAGTAGGTACAGCCACTTCAACAAAGCAGAAGAGAATTCGGGTGAATGAAAGATCTATAGCGTATGTAGAAATATAGTGAAAGATATAGAGAGAGAACTACCCAGGATATTGAATATCTTATGATAGGTATTTGCATTCAAGAGGTTCAAAATGTCGAATGAAAAGCATTCACCAAGAACATTTATTGTTCTATTCCAATAATTTAGAAACAATTCAATTTTAAGACGATTATCTACGCTCTTAGTATCTGCCCCCTTTTGTTTAAAGAAAAAGGCATCTCCACCAACACAACAAAATCTGCACGACCCTCTGTTGATACAATTCCGTTCAAAAACACAAAATATACGTTCCTGTGAAGGTCGGCCTTTGATTATCTCCTTCAAAAAGCTTCCCGTTTAGGTGTTCCCTCGAATCCTGCGGGTGTATTTCAAGTGGGACCGTAAAATCCGAGCCCTGACAAATTGAAATTGCTATTTTGCCGTCCTTTTCCCCTTTTCTATTGTCACGCACAGATAGACACGAGAAACCCGGATTCACCAGGTTCGGATGTGCGCAGAAGGATTTTCAATTCAATGAGTGTGTTTCCTGCTGATGAGCGGTATCAAAAAAAGTCAAATGTCAACAGTTTTCTGATTCCCCATTCACTGAAGCAATGGGGGACTGGGAAATAAGCATCGGTAGTTGATTTCCAATCTATAGGACAGTCCGAGAAAACATGAATGGACGTTTGAAAGGCGGGCCATAGGCGTGAATGATGTCTAGATGGCGGCGTCTGATGCATTCTAACTAAAGCCCATTGATCAAAAGTTGATAGCTAATTGATATAGAAGTTCTTGACATGCCTCACTTAATGAAATGTATTCTGCTTCCGATGAGCTCAAAGATACTGTAGATTGTTTTCTACTGCTCCATGATATTGGATTTCCAAATATTTTTATTATGAATCCACTAGTCGATTTACGGTCTCTATTATCCCCAGCCCAATCAGCATCTGCATATATACATTTCAATTTTCTTCTCACCTCTATTTGTTCCTAAGATCAGTTTCAAATTCTTTGTAGTTTTCAAATAACGCATCACCCGTTTCAATTCATTCCAATCTTTCTGTGTAGGGTTTACAATATTTCCACTCAATATTGAGATGCTTGCTGCTATATCTGGTCTAGTATTCACTGCAAGGTACAGTAAGGATCCTATTCCTTTCCTATATTCATTATTATTTTTCAAAAATGCATTATTTTCTTCAATTTTGAAGTATCCTGTTTCAAGCGGAATATTTGATTTCTTTGCTTCTTCCATATTGAAAACTTTCAAGATTTTTTCAATGTAATTTCTTTGATGTAAATGAAAAATGCCATTTTTCTTTCTTTCAACTTCAATACCTAGATAATATTTCAAATTTCCTAGCATTTTTATCTTGAAATTTCTTGCCAATAGTTTTTCTACATCTTGTATATCTTTGTCGAAATCAGCGGCCAAAATAATATCATCCACATAGATCAGAAGATAAATGAATCTATCAGATATTTTCTTTGAAAATAAATGTATCTGCAACGCCTCTTCTGAAACCATCATTGGTCAGTACTTCAGATATTTTTTCATTCCACACTCTAGCTGACAGTTTCAACCCATAAATACTCTTCTTCAATTTACATACCAGCTGAGAGTTTTCTTTATTCTCGAATCCTTTTGGTTGATACATGTATACGGTTTCTTGTAATTCTCCATTCAAGTATGCTGTTTTAACATCTAGGTGTTTGACTATTTTGTTCTCAGATCCACTCATTGTGGGGAGTGTTCTGATTGTTGCTTGTTTCACGACTGGAGCAAATACTTGGTCATAATCTTCTCCATATTTCTGTGAAAATCCTCTTGCCCTGTGTCTGATATTTCCATTACTCGGATCAGATTTTATTTTGTATATCCATTTACAGTCAACTATTCGTTTGTCTATATGTAGGTTACTATTGTAGTGGTATATAATAAACATCTTGAGTTCATCTTTATTGGAAGAAAATATTTCAGAGATTAACAATTGTTCGTTCGCTTCGTATATGCATAAGATTTATCACAACACAGCTGTTCATCTTTAAAAGCATATTTCCCATAGTGAAAATATTGCATATTCTTTTATGCATTCACTCTGACTCTCACTTATTAGTTATGTAGTTTGTTTCAAGTAAATTTGTGAGTAATTTTGAAAAGGGTATTGCTGTTATGTAGTGAGTTTTGAAACGATAATAGCTACTTGTCGATTGAATATGCGCATGAACGCTGAAAAAATAGTGTTCTTAGTAGATGACAACAGAAATAATGGGGTTTCTTGGTGTGAAGAGAAAATACTACATTTCATGGAAAGACAGGTTCAATGGTTTAAACCAATAGATTGTTCACTGACATAGAAAAGGCTTAGTTACCAAATTTTAATGGTAATATCATTATGATCGGAATCATCCATGAAGGTATGAGTTGATTATATTAGTACCGGTGGTGCTTTCAGTGGTACAGAAGACATTGATGGATGTCAAGATAGGCCAATATGGGATGAAAACCTTGAGCCTGATTCAGCCTCTTCAAATATACACCAGACAGAACTACAACTCCATCCGAAATATTAGGATTCTACATGTAATTTACTTGTAGTGATGGTTTTTGAGTGCAATGTGATGTGATTGTAATTAGTGTGAAATAGTAATTGGTTTATGTGAGATTTTAATGTGAGATTCACATGAAATTACTATATGGCAATATCTAATTATTAGAATAAAACTGGGTATACCTGATGAAACCATTATAATTTTATCATCATTGAATTTTTATAAACATAAAAATATGGTTATTATAACAAGATTTGACCAGAATCGTTCCGATTGAATGTGCAACAGCTAGAATGGTGTGCTAGATATTTCGAATTAATGAGCAATTACACCTTCGGAAATGACCGCTAGTAAACCACCCTGTATATGAATTGGTTCAATTTTTGAACTAACAACTCAACTTATCATTATAGATGATACATAGGTCACTGCAAAAGTGTTACTTGAACTAGTAGACAACTCAATTCCAATAATTATCAGAGTTAAAACAAATTAAGAGGAACATTATAATATGCAAGCGCTATTATAATAATCTATCTAATCTATATAGATCGTTTAGCATGTAAATGTGGCTCGTAATATAATGAAAGCCTGAACTCGATAGATCACTAGTAGGAGTACTAGGTTAAAGCCTGATAATGATACTAATAAAGGAGCACTTGCATGAATGCTTCAATTTTGCTTAGTTGTTTTTCAAGGTGGATTTATGCAGCAATTTCAACTCATAAATCTTGAGTCAGAAGTTCTTTCAATAGTTTCAAGTTGCAAGTCATAAGTTTTAAGTCGTGAGAAAGTTGGTCAACTTTTATCTGTCATTGTGTTGAAGTTTTATCAGAATTATTGGATTATAAAAAGAAAAAAATTGATATTGATGACTGGCAGCTCATAGAAATTGTGAAGTGACCCTGACACTGAACCACAAATCGGGAAATGTTATTTCTAAAGACATGACATACCTAAATAATTCCTGCATAAATGCTATTTCTTCCTCTGTCTTAAATCTTAATACTAAAAACTTAAGACATGAAACTTATGACTTGAAATTGCTGCATAAATCCACCATCAGTAATACTCTTATGGTTAAAATTCAGCACAGAGCATACGTTGGTTCAAATAAGTGGAAGATAAAATGCTTTTTTCAATTTCAGTTCAAAAATGTTCAATTGTATTTCCAAATAGTCATTTGGATTTCAAAAAGTATCAATAATTGTATTTCAAATTAGTCAATTTAATTTCAAAAAGCCTTAAATGTATTTCAAAATTATCAATTCAATTTATGAATGAGTCAATTGTATTTCAAATTAGTCATTTGGATTTCAAAAAGCATCAATTATATTCCAAAATTATCAATTTAATTTCAGAAACTAACACTTCAAATTCCGAAATGGTCATTTGTATTTCCAGAAATTTCAAATGTATTTCAAAATGCATCATTTGAATTTCAAAACTGAAAAAGCACAGGCAAAGGTTAGATGGGGAGTAAAGAGATATTTTCATTCACCCTGTTATAGGAAAGCTCCTGGTTCCTATCATATATCACATATTTGATCGTAGTAAACTTATTTTGAAATGAAAACGATAAGATTCAAAATTGAAATGACGGATTTTGTAATTGAAATGAAATTTCTTGAAATTGAATTGATTAATTTGAAATAAGCATTTTGAAGTTGAATTGATGATTTTGAAATGAATTTGATACTTTTTGAAATTAAATTCACTAATTTGAAATACAATTGACGTATTTTGGAATTGAATTGATAATTTTTAAATACATTTGATACTTTCTGATATTAAATTGACTAATTTGAAATACAATAACTGATGATACTTTTTGAAATAAACTTGACGCTTTTGAACTACAATTGGAAAAGATAGTAGTATATATTCCACCTGTTCTACTGCCGAAACATTGAAACAATAAGTGTCTACATATCTCCGCACGTCCTTGCATCGGAAGATATCCAGATTTTCAGTGTTAATTCTATAACCTTCGCTCTCAGTAGAAATCATTCTGCTCGATTCGTCCGAGAGAGCAAATTTCAAGTGAACGTCCTTCAGTGAATAAAATATCAGCCCGCTCAGTCCTGCAGTCCAATCATTGCCCTCCCGGTATAAGGAAATCTGGTGGCAAGGACGTGACATGATTATACGAGCTTGACACAAAGGACACCTAGAGGATGCGAGCTGTGCGATTCAATATTCAGTGTGTGGAGCGATACAAATCCCTTCGAAAGAAAATACGTTTTATTGCCCGTACGAACGAATGGGCCTTGAATTAATTCCGAAGGGTCTGACCGTCAGATGCGGTAAAGATCCGTCCGGGGCTCCGGGAATGACGGGATTACGCCCGGATTATGAGCATAGGTACACGGAATATACAGCATACCGATCAGAAAATATCGAGGTTCTGCTGATCGGATGAAAACGAATCGAATTCGAAAACGACTTTGCAATTCGGTAATCCCCGCGGACTATGCGGGAATGATTTTACCCTTTCGAGGGGAAGGTTTGCTGTTTGGACCAAACGTAACCAATTGGATACTAACTCATTCGCACAGTAATGCATTCAATAACTCGATTTCCCAAATTCCCCTACTGGGGGTATAATAATGATAATATATATTATTATATTCAGTCATTGAAAGCTTCTCATATAGTGGTGGAACGAATGTCGCAAATAGAATTTTCAAATTCGATAGATTGTAGATTGTAGGGAGGGTCGTTAAGGCTGTACAGCCTCTTAAGCACCTCGACCTAGCAGATCATTTGTGCATAGACCTTAATCTTAATCTATTCGAGGCCCAGGATTCCGAGGCTTCTTGCGAAGTTCATCAGTTTCCTGGGAGCTAGGTTCCTGACATGGGATGGCTTTATAAGAAGGCCCCTTCCAGGAACTTGAAGCTCTTGCAGAAGAGCTCTGGGCATTCGCAAAGCATATGTTTTGTAGTTTCAGCGAAGTTCTCGCAGTAGCGGCAACTATCACTCTCTGTTTTACCCATTTTTTTGAGATGATACCTCATCAGAGGGCAGTGTCCAGTGAGGAGTCCCATTACCAGTTTCAAGTCTTTCTTATCCAACTCGAGAGGCTCAATAGCCTCTTCGCTTGTCTTTGTCCTGGCACTTCATTCAATTGTGACTTCATTTCATCCGCTTCCCAACATCTAACCACTTTATTAACTTTGTTGATGTGTTTGTCTCTTTTCATATTTGAATCTATGATTACTCCAAGATATCTGACATTATTATGTTCTTTGTATGGTAATCATTCCAATTCTTCTCTGAAAATTGAAGGTAGAAAAGGATTGTTTTCATGTACTGAGAAATATAGACTACATTATATAGTGGCCATAATGCAGTGACACAAATCATTTTATGTACAGTGTTGACGTCATTTCCAACTTTTACTATCTGGATTCTATAACTCAGAACAATGACAGTGCTCTGCCACGAATCTCATTTGATATACAGGGTGTCCCATGACTCTATGTTCATAGCTTAAGGGCATATTCCTTGATTGAACAATTCAAAGTCGAGGAGTTATGAGCACTATCAAGTTCAACAGTAAATTAATCTGGTAGGCTATGTAAGTAATTGTATTTGGAGTTATGGGCAGAACTCAATAGTAGAGAAATCTGGTAGGCCATGTAATCGTTCTGTCATATTTTTATGGTGAAATTTGTTCGACGTTGTTATAAGATTAATTTGCAATGGCTACGTTTTCAAATCAAAATAATATGCCTGCCAGATTGATTGACTGTTGAATTTGAAATTGCTCATAACTCCTCGACTATAGTGGTTTGTTCACTTATAAGGCACTTTCGACTTGAAATTGTTCAAGTCGCTATGGACATTGAATGATTATCATCATAACCTCAAACTTTATCTGTTTCGAGAATGTTTTTCGAAATGCTAATCAAGTTTTGGGTTTTTATTCATCATTTATCGATCTCTGTAGCAAATTCCAAGTCATTCGCTCCACAAGCTGATTACGGTTTAAAATTGCGACTCTCATGTCAACTGGACCAGAAGGCTATAATATGGTCCCTGAGGGTTGCCTCTGGATCTGTATCTCGCCCTGTGCATATACCACCTATGTGGGTGTGATTCTCCAAGATGTGTGGGTTTCAGGTTGTGCGGGAAAAATGTCATCAGATGAAAATCCTGGAACGGCATTGCTCAAAATGCTCATCCCGGCCTTCTCAAATCAGATTACAAACCACCGCCTGTGCCCCGGAGACAGGTAATTTATTTTTCATTACACGAGAGCAACCCAATAAAACATAATTCAGGCAGAGATATAGGTAACCCTGTGTTGAGTCGGGCGTGAATAAGTTCCAGCTAGAAGATGCGGGAATATCCGCCTTAAATTCTAATATGACTGATATTTTTCTGGAGCAGCTGATATATCGAGCTTTCTTCGAGATGATGCCTCCAGTTTTGGACGGGAATATCTCCGCGTTTCCAGAAAAGAATAATTTATCTTATGGAAACCGATCCTTGTGGGATACGTAACTAAATCCCATCTCATCCCCTGGTATTATAAATGGGGGTACGTGGAAAATTGTCCGCAGTTGTGAGTTTTTGAATTTTCGCAGTCCTAATTGATAATAACATGCGACAGTAATTGTATAGGAACAGTCTAGTTTTACAATCCCAATACTATACTACATACTACTATACTGGACATTATTCAAATGACATATAAAACATATTATTTTCCAGAAGTGATTTTGATGTCTCAAATAAATTAACATTTATGAAAAAAATTTATTCTCATTCATTGATCACACTACTATTGAAAAATTCATCAATATTATAACTGGAATTCCATAAGTAGCTTTGATTGAATCAGGCAGTTTGTTTTATAAGTTCACACCTGAGTATAAAAGGTGAATTCGTCGTTGTATATATTTGTTCGATTTTATATGAAAATTATTAAAATAT
Organism: Chrysomela aeneicollis; assembly: GCA_029955515.1. Lineage (NCBI taxonomy): Eukaryota > Metazoa > Arthropoda > Insecta > Coleoptera > Chrysomelidae > Chrysomela > Chrysomela aeneicollis. Next base: position 8,653,090 of record JARUHQ010000022.1, read on the forward strand.
CGCTTATTTAGGTAATGTTAAGAAGATCTGCGAACATATTTCGACTTATTTCAGTATATATGAATAACACACACTTCTCAAAAATAAAAATATCCGGAAAAGGACATTACGTTACATTATAGCCTTTTTCTCCATTGATATTCTGGACATGTCTTTCAGTAAAATGCATTAAATGATCTAGCATGCATATTAGAAATTTTTTTAAGAACTTGAATGAACAGTACACGCAAAGAAAAATACTGTATAAATTACTAGAATCGAAGTGATTTTCACTGGTTCATACAGTTGATATATGGACAGAAATTCTTTCCAGTGAAAACTACTAATGAGTCCAAGTAAATTGAGTCAACATACTGATCACATAATATAATAGTCAAGTTCATTAGGAACACGGTTGATAAGTTACCATTCGTACATCATTGGTGTGTACATTGAGGAATAGTTAATTGGAAGAGTACTGCTTCCTTGTATCAAATATTGTATTTAACCGATAAGCACTAGCAGTTTTTGTTTTTTATTCAGTGAAATAAACTATATAATATTGATAAGAATCCTCTCATAATCCCTAGGTAACACCCCAACCATCTTTCAAGCAGAAGTACATGCTATAGAGATATGTGCACAGAAGTGCCCCGAAAAGGACACTCGAAGGGCAAAAATATATATCCTATCAGATAGCCAAGCAGCACCAAAAGCTCTGAAGTCATACACTTGTGAGTCTAAGCTGACTTGGGACTGCAAACAATCCCTGAGACAACTGGCAGCGAACAACCAGGTCATTTTGATGTGGGTTTCAGGTCACAAGGGAGTTAAAGGCAAACGAGGAAGCAGACTGCCTTGCAGAGAAGGGGCAAATACACAATTTTCCGGCCAGAACCTTTCTGTGGACTCTCCAAGGCCCACTTGAAAGAAGAGTTTCGACGTTGGGAAGCGGATGAAATGAAATCTTACTGGAATAAAGTGCCAGAACAAAGACAAGCGAAAAGGCTAGTGAGCCTATCGCCAAGGAAAGCTAAGCAACTTCTCGAGTTGAACAAGGAAGACTTGAAACTGGTGACGGGACTCCTTACTGAACACTGCCCTCTAAGGTATCACCTCAAAAAGATGGGCAAAACAGAGAGTGATAGTTGCCGCTACTACGAGAACTTCGCTGAAGCTGCAGAATATTTGCTTTGCGAATGCCCAACGCTCTTCTGCAAAAGGCTCAAGTTACTGGAAGGGGCCTTTTTAGAGCCCTCCGATATCAGGAACCTAGCTCCCAGGAAACTGATAAACTTTGCACGAAGTCTCGGAATCCCGAGCCTCGAATAGATTGAGGGTTATGCACAAAAGATCCAATAGGTCGAGGTGCTTGAGAGGCTGCACAGCCTTAACGACCCCCTCTACAATCTACAATCTACAATCTTCCTTGTATAAAATAATATTGAAATTATTCATTGAGCACTGGTAGTTTTTGTTTTTTATTCAGTGAAATGAACTTTATATAATAGATTTGAATGTACTACATGACAAATGAAATGAATGAATTGATGAAACATTTCGTCAAAGATATGGATAAAACTAATTTTTATGCTAGGGTAAAGGAATTTTTCAGTACTGATATAGCAGGATTGATATGGTATTTTATGTTATCTACAGAAGATATATCTTGATGATTATTTCATTTCCATCCTGTGAATTCATATAGATAGGTCATTAATTTTCAGCAATTAACGAATCGTTTCGATAATGCGAACCAAAGAACTTCTGCCAGTTTAGCGGGATATTAAAAACAATGCTGAAAAACAGAAAAACCATATGATATGTATGAACGATTCATCGATGATATTAATCTCCTATCATTTCATATACTTACTCATTACTGACAACCTGAAAATAACATACGCTTACATATTTGTTCATTTATAATAATGAAATAATCACCAAAACATATCAAACGCACATCGAATATTAATGTAACGAACTAATTTTAATGATACGATTTTGAATTACGTTACACTCAATTTGCGAATTGAATTATGATTCGGGGTGATGAACAGTAAATAAACGCAACTGTTGGTTTTCCATATATAAAGTAAACTATCAGTCCGGAGAAATGCAAAATGTTAGCAGAATATCCTCAATACGAAAACGGCAATGAGGCAAAATGAAATTTCTCTGAACCTCCTAGAGTTCAATCAAAGGATGACAAATGAACTGTCACAGATTCGATACAAATTGTTTCAACGACAAATTTCACACCTAACATCTTCGACCAATCAAAAACCTATATTTGGTTTCGTTGCAGCAACTAGAAAAATTTCAGGCCTTTTTTTCTCTTCCTTCAAGAAAGGAGCATGGGCATTGCATTGAAAATTTCGTGATTATAAGTTGTATGTTCACATTTAACTCTGCAATTATTAAGTACCACTTCGAGTTTCATTTGAAAGTATATTTCTACTAACTTCAGTGGAAAGTTAGTCAAGAATAATGGTTTGAATTACAAGCAGCTATCTTATTATTATTTTTCCTACGACCACGTATGAAAACGTCAATAATCACACTGTTTTTTTATTCAGAAAGTAGCTCATATCACCATGGTATTGTTTATTTGAAAGAAAAAAAGCACTAGTGTTGATATAAGAAATATCACAACGGTCGCCTGAATTGATATAGAAATAATTAGGTTGTGAAGGTACTCACTGTCAATATGAGCGTTCTCAAATCAAATTCATATTAGTTATAGAAATTTCCGTCTCGTTTTGAATTATACCAAGAACTCTTTGTCTATTAATTTCTGATACAGAACCTCTGAATTCACTTTAAAACTGGAACCTATACTCTTTGCTGGAACTATTTCGATGTTGATGACAGAGGGTTAGATCATTCGAAAGAGTACGGCTACAGTTTTATGCGCGGCTTGCTGCTTGCATCAGTTTGATATCACAGTATCACCAACGAGAAGATTCTTTGGTATCACAGATGTTTGCAAAGAGTCAAGGACGCACTAACTCGAGTAACTCGTACGCGCTTGCGAACTACATACTTCTATGGTTCTTTATTTCTGGTTGCGTGATTACTGGCGCTAGCAGGTGAATGGTGTCAAGGTTGTTTATGTACGCTGGTGTCAATATCAATATAATTTGTTCAAACTTAACTAACTCAATAAATCAGTAATTCACATAATGAGGAATTGTCGGAGAAGTATTCAAATATCATCTTGAATATGGAAATAAACAGTACTTGATATTGAATCAAAACCACCTGAAATTCTAGAGACCGCTCAAGTTACATTATTGACAAGACTTTTCGCGAAATGAAAGTATTCGGAGTCGTAGGAAAAATATAGTGTACAAAACTCGTTGGAAAGTGCATTTCCTTCACTCGTTACGTTTTCGCACTCACCGCTACGCGGCTCGTGCTAAACGACTACTCGTGTGAAATATGTCACTTTCCACACTTGTTGTGTAATATACTATTACGTAACTAAGGTCGGTATATTATTTCAATGTTATTTAGCGTAATCTTAACTGATCCCTTTATTCTTGATTTCTGGGGAGTAGAAAAACTGATAGAAAAGTGAGGAGAAAATAATATATCATTCATCTGTCAAGAAGTGAGATAGTTGTCCTGCTTTTCAATCAGTGAATATACAATACATAAATCTGAGATGAATCAGAGGATTTTTTAGTCAAATATCGACTTTCCAAGCCTCATCAGTTGTACAAAAAGTACATATGTTAGCATTATGGATATAGATTTTTTGTTGTTTGACACATAACAACAATACAGACTAGGTGATGCATTTGATTAGTCTTTGTTCTAATAAGAGCGTTTTATTTGTAGAAATCAAGCCTAAGAATGTACGTTTGTAAGGTACAACATCTAGTTCCTCCTAAAAAACGCAAAAGAAATGTGAAAGGGTATCATCAGATTCGTTTGCCAGGACATTCTGTGAAAGAGTTTATATTAATAACATGCTATATATCAGACGACACAAATTCGCACAATGAACAACATGAATTCGCTTCGTGAGTCGGACTTTTCGGACCGGAAAATTAAGTCGGTTCCGGTTAGTTGTCCGACGAGACATTGCATAAACATTACTGGAAACTTATTTTATCTAGTAGCACACATTTGCGCTTCTCCACTTCGCGTCTATGAAGATAACTTGGGACGTTTCCAGAGGCACTCTTATAATGAATCTCCATGAGAACTCTGTAAATGTGACTACTTGAAAAACAATTCGGAACTTTTCGTATGCTTTGGTACAGATTTTATTAATGTATCATGCGAGAACGATAGCACTCACTCTGGATTCTGGCAATCTGAACTTCTTTATTTTTATTTTTGCAACCCCATAACGTCTTAACCTGCTTGACCTTGAATCTGGTGGACAGTCATCAACAGAAAACAGCTCTATGATTTGCTGCTAGTGTGACAAAATCATCACTAAATCAATTAACTTTTGATTTTCATGGTAGCGTCTACAGTTGACAAACAACTGAAGATGAGGATAGTCAATCTTGAAAGGAAGGCACTGTGCAACTCTCGTTAAATTGCCAATAAAAGTAAGTACTCAATAACAACCACAAAAATTATGCGTCTGAATCTAAGCTCTGGTATTACGCGAGGTTATTTTGTAGTCAGGTCCAGGCGATTCTGATGATTATTCAAGAATGGTATCTATTATTTCAAAATTTCACACTTGTCAGCGCGTAGTCAGTTATTATTGAGACGAACGGGATAGGGAAAAAAGTTAATTTGAAACAAAATCTTGTTAGATGGTTTGCATTTCTAGTTACCAAAATCAATATCGCAATGAATTGGGGAGTATATTCTTTCACAACTGAAAGAAATTCTCAGAGGTGAATTCATCCCTTGAGTGGAGTTGCTGAAGAAGTTTTCTGTTTAGGTGCACCCTAATAGCTTGGGAATAACTGAAAGTATTGTCGACATATTATAAACATCCGTCTTGATAGGTATAAAAATAATGAAAATATCATGGATATGAATATTATTATGCAAGAATATTATTGGAATTTGAAAATACTACTAACATCAGGATGATTCTTTCGATGGGGTGTTAATATCAATAGCACAGATTTGAATTTCTAATCTGTGTCAATAGTAACCCCTGACCAGACTTACTTCGGACTCCCCACATTCAATATTCATCACATACAGTAGTTTTGGTGACCTTGATTATTTCTCTCCTCCTCTAATTATTTATGCAATAGTCATACCAATCTGAAATAAACATATCTATTATATTCAGAAAACATGATTCTCGAATTCTGTTCTCGAGTTCTGTAACAAGTGTCTCCTTTGTCTTTGGAATATCTTTATAGCGTTTCATTCACTGAGTTCCTTGTTAGCTAAGGTAATGCTAGAAGAAGCTACAAAAAATAGAGCTTTTTTCCCAACACGCTGAATCAGTTATTGCGACCCACGTATCTACGCGTTGAATATCACTTCAGTGTTTGCTGAAATACTGCTTACAATAATCAGAAATGTTCACTGTGAGTACATCATCATATATTCACGAAATGTACGTCGCATTATGACTGGAAATATGATCGCTGTATAGTGTGCCATGGGATATAAATGGCAGTTTCTGTACCAGAGTAATACCAGTTATTTGACTATTAAGTTGATTCATATATTAGGACACATGCGGAATGTTGAATATTGTCGGTTCACAACTGCAGAAGTACCTACAAACATGCATATGGTTCATAAAACAATATCGAATAATTCAGCTAATTGTCGCTACATATTGACAACAGCTGGAGAAATTTGGAGATGTAGAAGATTTGCAGAATGCAGCTTCCTCTCCATCTTGAAATCAATGAATAGATAATTCAACAATGAAACCACACAGAAGATACACAAATATATGTTTCAGACAGTTTCAGACTTTTGAAACAATATGTAAATGGCAGGCTATTATTATTTTTCACTAATTAATCCAAAACAACTAGAACACACAACTACCATAATTTGACATTAAATGATCGCAAGTTAACTTTGATCGAGGCTATGACGATGTGCAGTGTAATCAGTAATGTTGTCAATGCCTGAACAACTGTCAATAATTTCTGATACTGATCACTTATCTCAATTTCCCTAATTGAATTTTAGTTATATAAGATCGACGTCGTTTTCAACAGCCTGTATATGTGATATCAGTTGAAAAATAAAAATCAGGGTATGAAAATACTCATAGTAGCATCGCGATTGAGGCAACTGATGCTTATTCTGCTGTTCATTCGTTACAAAATGCTCCGCAGAAATGCGATGCTTGGTTCAATACTGCAACAAAAAGAACCGAAGCTTCGAGCTAGTGACTTATATCAGCATTGTTGCTGGATTATCTGCATTTCGCGGAATTCTTTGAACTCATTACAAAACAATTTTCAATTTTCTAAGACATCATGCATTCTTATAGTTGAATTTCTCTCGTAATCATACATTCAACAAACTCTTGATGTGCAATCCAACCTCCCGACGTAATATCTTGGGTAAGGTAGACAAACCAAATGGAATTTCATGCACATTTTATTTACATCACGTAAATATGGAGAATCGTTATAGAACTAGGTCGAATATTTCAGGATCTCACTGAAACTTGTATGCACCGAGCATAACTCACTAGCTCCAAAATGAATTCTGGATTTGTATGTTATTCGAATTCTACTAGGTCTTCCTCTCACAGTATACGGTTTCTTTTGAATCGGGTCAACAATATTCCGAGCAAATAGCAGAATATGTTGTTGAAGAAACATAAATTTTTTGGTGTCAGAGATTGCATTCAGTTGGCGGAAGTGTGTTTGTGAATGATGGGTTATCAGGAATAAGGCCGTGTAGCATTAATTACCTCAGGGTTTAATATAAAGACCATTAGATTAGATTCTAAGGGGGTCGTCAAGACTGTGCAGCCTCTCAAGCACCTCGACCTGTCAGATATTTTGTACCTACATGACCCAGGATTCCGAGACTTCACACAAAGTTCATCAGTTTCCTGGAGCAAAAAGTTGTACGAGTAGTGTACACTACCTAAATAAGATACTTTGTTGGCGAAATGTCGAGAGTTGATTGAATTCATTGCTGTGAAATGTTATCGTTTTTTTGTGATCCAAAATTTCAATAGTTTTAACCTATGTAGCAACTTGATTGATATATCTTATTTCTTCTGCACCATCATCTTATAAATATCTAGTTCTTCAATTTTTGCATCATGATTTATTCTCTATTGATTTCATCTCATCATCCGTCTCCTTTATTTCTATAGATTTTTTATTTTCCTCTGAAACATTCCTCTATTGTCATGGACTTCATTGTTTAATAATAATTTCATATCATTATTAGTCTTCTTTATTTCTATAGTTTGTTCATCTTCTAGATTCTAGAACATTCCTCTTTCATCATGGTTTCCATTGTTATCTAATAATTTCATATTATCACCCTTCCCTTCCATTTCTATGGCTTGTTTATTATCCTCTAAAACAGTACGCTCCTTTTATGTTTCCTCTTGTTTTATTTCAATTCTTCAATACTTGTTCATCCTCAATTCTTTTCACTTTCTTTCGATTGATTGAACAATATAATTCTAGGTCCAAAGGGGTAGAAATTACAGTCTAACTACACCAAAATGTAGTTTAATTGTCAACAGACTTACATAAGGCCATGTTTTGAGGGATTAATCCCTCATCATCAGCTTATAAATATAAAAAGTACATCTGGAGAGGAAGTAATACAAAGTTAAACACTAGACTTAGTAAAAATGGAAATACCTAAGACCTACTATCAAACTACATTTTGGTGGAGTTAGACAGTAATTTCTACCCTTTTGGACCTATAATAGTCACGACCACTGTAAGAAATGGATCACCTACGTTGGTTTATATAATTCTATATAACAGGTAACTGCTAAAGTATCAAAACTGTCATGTCGCTGAAAACCAGAACTGGTGGCATAATCTTTGTCCTCAAATTCCAGTCTATGTTGCTGACTAAAATTCACACCAAGCTACCAAACACACGGCTACATAAATTGCACCCACTATAATATCAGAGCATCAATCATACCATCCCCACTTCGATTACAAGTACCTGTTAGGAATCCAGAGTGTTGTAAAGGGAAACAACTACCACAACTGGCCCTCAATCTCGTGTGAAACCCACACCGCTATGTCGAATCCATCAATAAAATATACCGATCTGCGGAAGCACTCAACGGAATACCGTATTCCTTTTACAACGTATTAGCATGAGCTTTGTCTGAATCAAACATACTGTGCGGATAGGGCACCAAAATCTACACGTCCATATACATGTACATTATAATTCAACAGGGCTATAAGAGCCACAATAAACTGGAATAATAGGCGCATATACGGAGATACAACGGTGTCTACTAAGCTGTTTAATGGTTTTAGTTTGTACGGAGAACAATTGAGTTAAGGTAGGGATCAGCTGTGGTCGAGTGAGTGAATCCGAGAATTGAATTTATATTTTGATGATGTGTCAGATCAGGAATATCTATGTGAGCATATCGATTCACTAGCTCATATCTTAGTTGATCTGTAGTCCGTCAAGAAGAGATGGTTCTTCAAAGTTTGATAGGTTGTAGGCATCAATAAAGACCACAGCGCGGTCCAATCGACAAAATTGGTGAGTCAATTCGACAATCATCTTGAATCTTGTTGTTTCATTTGTGAATATCAACTTCATCAACTGCTAGTAGACGTGAACAATATCTAACTAGAATCTACGATTGTATGAGATTGTATCAGTATCATTTCGGTACTATCAGTTATTTTCGTGGACTGTGATACCCCAAAATATTTTGAATTACGACATACATATGCTGAACTTTCCGAGTATTAAATTGAAGCAGATCAGTTTGTGTATGGATACAATAAGAAATTAGCAATCTTTTTCAGATGAAATTGTTTGGAGCAGGATTTGTTGCCGTTTATACTCAAAAAATATTATTTCGTCTTCAACTTGAATTATCCTGAGGCAAAAGACCTACTCATCAAATATTTTCACAGATGTAAGCTCTCATAAATGACCGAAAATTCATGGAAACATTATATCTGGTGAAAATATCAAGGATTCACATGACAGGTATTGTTGTAATTTGTACTAATTAGATCATTTGATTAACGAGATTCTGATTATCATCATTGTGATCCAAAATTCAAACATACCCTGGATACATATATAACATTGTTTCTCGCAATCAATCAAACCATTGTAATTTGATCTCCTGTGGTATCATGACATGGCGAATTATTGGTTGCTATAATAATCCGTTTCTGACCAGGAATATGTAATAATGTTCTGATTATATTACATATTGGAGTGTACTGTGAGAGACATTAGAAATATCAATGAATTTTCACTTAGAACAGTTATAAGATAATGAAGTTATCGCCCATTAGACTGTGACTAGATATAGAATGAGTAGAAATAAATATACATATACGTTATAATTTTCATTTTTTCTAATTTCAATCCACTGAAGTATCACGTATTTAGATTCACTTAAACATTTCTTGTTAGTAGACTGAGTACTGATTCTGTTTGAATTGAAGCCTCAAAGTTCAGATAATAACTCTTCCCCTTCGATCATAAGACATACTAGATGAATAAGTCTCAATACTTACCACAGTAGTTGTTTGAAGCCAACATCTAAATCAGTTACTAGGGTTACCTCATTCTGAAACAAGGATAGCAACAACAGATTCCCCCAGCATCAGTGTCTTGCTATCTTGAAAGGGTTTGAATTTGAATAAATTGACCTACTAACATAATTATCGTATCTATTATTCCTAACACTGTATAAAAACAATGTAATATCAAAGTTTTCTGAAAATAAACATTCATCGATTCATTACCCGAATGATAATATAGATTTAATTCACTGTCACAACTATATTGTTTATTTTCTGGTAATAAAAAGTTTCATAGTGTCGAATTTGAGAAATATAACATCAAACATGTTATTACTTCTCAATTCCACTAAATATAGGCTTATCTACTGCTCTGAGCATTCTCTTAACAATTGGGCCAACCATTTTATCACTTGTAGTAAAATAATGCCAGCAAACTCTATCGACTTTTGAAATATACTCTTTCCCGATCATATTCCTATAACTTTTCATCTCGGAGAAACGCGAGAATGTTTTCAAATTAGCAAAAATCGTTTTGCATATGAGGATGGGTGAATAATGTTCATACAACGGATGATACGACACTGAGTAACTCACCAGTGGAATGTTATGTTCTGGTCACCACTTTTAAATCGTCTCTCATACATTTCACAGCGTTTCACCATCCTTCAAATTCGATTTGAACAGAATATACAACTTTTTAAGTAAAATTCTATTCAAATTTTCACACAAAACTGGAAATATTCCGTTTAAAAAAGCATCAAACGAAATATGATTTGAAAACGAGACGTTTCGCGCTGTCACTGTCAAAAATGTGTTTTTCTATTTTGATTGTATAATGAAGTCATTGTGCAACGCAAATGCGTGTCGAAATAGCCTCTATTTCGATACACATTTTTTATTATTCAGAGATTGGTACAATCGAACTGTCGAATAAAAGTCGGAAGAGTTAGGCCCAGTTTACTTCTGAGCGATTTGGATTTGGTGATAATAGCAGTAAAAAACTCAATGTTTTGCATATGACACACGTTTTATGTTTTATGTTTTCATTCATTTAGACAATAAAGCATATCTATCTATCTATCTATCTATCTATCTATAAAACTTGTATCATAATATACTATTTCCACTCTCACGTAATGTTTTTGGTCAAACGAAAAACTCTGATGTCTGATAAAAACTCAAATGCATTAGAGCTAGGAATCCTTTTTCTGGGCCTCCTGCTAAAAGTTTGGCTAACTCCAAATTTTGTAATACCTCTAGATGAGCTATTTCATCCATATTCACCATTTTCTCTTTTTGTATAATAAAAATCACAAATGAAATACTAAACATAAATGTAGGCTATTTCGTGACAACATCAACACCTTGTCAAAACCCAATTGAAAAACAAGTTTCATGAGTTTTTTCTACGGGAAATAAGTTTTTTCCATGGTTATTAGCATGTGATGCATTTCTCCTGAAATTTGTAGGAAAATGTTTCGATAGGAAGATTCGAGAATACTCAAATTTCCACAGGAAATATCGAAATTTTCCTATGCAATCGGGCGCCTGAGAAACCTTCCCTATACATATGGGTTAGCAGAATGTGTTGATGTCAAACCCATTGGAGACATCTCTGAATCAGATTCTAGATTGGAAAAAAACTCCTACTACGTCACTGTGAACGACCTCCATTTCGATTCGAATCCTGGAATCTCGAAATTACAACATCCCTCATCCCTGTCGCTTTATGTCTTTTTTATGGGTCGCAATTATTATGACCAGATAAGCTTGACGACTCCAGATAAGTGTGCACGAATTATTTTGAGACGCTATCAAATGAAAATGTCCTCGCTGCTATTCCGAAATGAAATGGCAATGAGGTTGCCAAATATATCAAAGTTATTGGATGTTCGACCGATCGATTGATAATTCCCCTCCAGAAATGATACTCAGTCGAGATCAATTTACTTTCCCTGGAAGTGTTTGACAATTCGCAAATTCAACATTATGAAATCCATTCACTCACGTCAGCATGTAACCAACGACAAAGATTTCATCACATCTGCAGTTGGCATCGCTGAATCCGTTATATTCCATTTCTTATATTATGACATTTCGAACATGCGTATCCAGATCCAATAATTATGTTCGCTAGTCTTCTGTATTCCCATCCATGGCAAATAAAATTTAATCTTATTTCACTGCGAGGGAGTTTTCGGCATTCAATAAGAAATTGTATCGAACAAATTTTATTTTCAGGCTTACGGCTCCGGCAACTTCAAAGAGGGATCCTTCTTTGTACGTTGGTTTGGTTGTCGCCTACAACGCAGATATGTCTGTCGTCGGATGGTATTCATCGATTCAGTCACAGGATCCTGTCGGAATGCTATGTGAGATTTTTGCTTTTATCAGTCTCATCCGTCAAATCGAATTTCAATATTCTCCGAAACAAACAATTACTCGAACATGAAGTAGCTCAGGATACTTGTTCTTTGATATGCTACCATTATTCCGGAAAATGTTTTTTTTGAACGAATCTTCACTCTAATAGATAGGTATAGGGCTTCGTGAGACCAAGACTTGATGAATCTTCTCAAAACCAAGAAGAATAAAGAACTTAAATCTACTCAATATTAAGAAACATCTGATGAAAAATGTTATGACAATTTATTTCAATTATTTATATAACAGGGTACTAATTTTTGTTCACTCGCAATCGAAAATACATTTTTCAAATGCATTATTGCAATTTTACTGTTCACAACAAATAGTTGTATGTTGTAAGGTCGCAGTGGTCCATGTAGCTCCTACTGTTGAAGATAAAACAAAATTAATTACAAAAGTTATTTGGTTTGAATTTGAAATTTTTGGAAATATTTTTGTTACTGCGTTGTTGTTACTTCCTGCTAAACTTGGAAACGATTTTTTATTCTACGTTAAACATTTTGTATATAACAGGTGAAAAGCGAGATTTTGCAATTTTCGACAGCCTATTACAGCAGCTTGACAACTGAATTGAATAATTCAAATTTCTAGACGCATTTTGATCCAAGAACAAGACTATAAAGACCAAGACTATCAAGACCAAGACTATCAAGACCAAGACTATCAAGACCAAGACAATCAAGACCAAAACTATCAAGACCAGGACTATCAAGACCAAGACTATCAAGACCAAGACTATCAAGACCAAGACTACCAAGACCAAGACCAAGATTGAGTTAGTCTCGTCTTATTTTTCGAGACCTAGATAGATCTTGCAAGAAGCTTCATCGGACCAGAACACGCTATTAGCATATATGGAGTTGCTGATCTTTCTCCTTGCATACCTAGCATTTCTAGCAAACTAGATATCAGAAGATGGATTTATTCACCCTCTGAGCAGTTAAAATCTTCACCATCACATGTGTGCTTGTTCCAAGCAAGAGTGAGTGCGGAGTGCGGAAACGTAACGAGTGAAGCAAATGCACTTTCCAACGAGTTTTGTACACTATTTTTCCTACGACTCCGAATACTTTCATTTCGCGGGAAGTCTTGTCAAAAATTTAACTTGAGCGGTCTTTAGAATTTCACGTGGTTTTGATTCAATATCAAGTACTGTTTATTTCCATATTCAAGATGATATTTGAATACTTCTCCGACAATTCCTCATTATGTGAATTACTGATTGATTGAGTTAGTTTAGTTTGGAGAAATTTTATTGATATTGACACTGCGTACATAAACAATCTTGACACCATACGCCTGCTAGCGCCAGTAATCACGCAACCAGGAATACAGAACCATGGAAGTATGTAGTTCGCAAGCGCGTACGAGTTACTCGAGTTAGTGCGTCCTTGACTCTTTGCAAGCATCTGTGATACCAAAGAATCTTCCCGTTGGTGATACTATGATATCAAACTGATGCAAGCAGCAAGCCGCGCATAAAACTGTAGCCGTACTCTTTTGAATGATTAACCCTATGTCATCAACATCGAAATAGTTCCAGCAAATAGTATAGGTTCCAGTTTTAAAGTGAATTCAGAGGTTATGTATCAGACACATTGAAATTGATAGATAAAGAGTTCTCGGTATAATTCAAAATGAGACAAAAATTTCAATAAATAATATGAATTTGATTTGAAAACTCTTATATTGACAGTGAGTACCTTCACAATATACCTAATTATTTCTATCAATTCAGGCGACCGTTGTGATATTTTTCATATCAACACTAGTGCTTTCTTTCTTTCAAATAAACTATACCATGGTGATATGAGCTACTTTCTGAATAACAAAACAGTGTGATTATTGACGTTTTCATACGTTGTCGTAGGAGAAAGAAATATATATATTCCATTGAATAAAATATTGAACTGGATCCTTTTGATGATGTAGCTTGAGATGCGAGAAATAAACAGAATTATTCACAAGCAAGGTATTCCGAATGAAAGAAAGTTGTTGCATGTTCTGTTGCGATATATAAGAAAGATATCATGGAAGATGAATGGACCAGATGAATTGCAAGATGAATTATTTCATAAACAGCTCTGAAGGAATTATTTCAGAAGATGGAAGAAGCTGTCAACTTCTTTTATCAGATTGATTTATATATTTAAATCATCAGTAACTGCATGAGAAAATCTGACACACAAAAATTGTGAGAACGAAATGTTCAAAACTTCTATGAAAAGTGATGAATAATCTCCTTCAAAATTTCAGTTCCTGATATATCAGAACTTCTTTCAGTCCCTTGTCTCATTATACCAATATCCACCAAGGAGTTCACAAGGTTTGACGATTTAGGTGTTCTGAAGTTACTAACAAATTAATAAGTTTCTGGAGTGATTTATGATCAATGGCGGACCAACATAATGAGATTGAAGTTGGCGGAGTCCAAAAATATAATTAAAAATTAATCGGATTAGAGAAAAACTTTCATTGCAAAGAGGAAGTTCCTTTTCCTGTTGCAATTAACCCAAATTCGTTGAAAAGAATATTTTGTATGCATCGATCGTTTGCACCTGAATAGCAGGGACAGGATCTATGAATAATACAAATGCAATTGAATGATGAAATCATAAAAAATAATGATTTGCTGTGCATACTGACTAAAAACTGAGTATCTATTAAGATATCAAAAATATTTCAGTCAAATTTTTACTGTAGCTACAGCTGATGTAAAGAGGACAATCCAAATGTCAGCCAATTTTGTGAACAATACTTTTGCTATAATATTTTCATTTTGGGTCAATCACATCACCAGACGTTCCTCTTTTCCGTGTCTATATTAACACGTGAATATAAATTCATTTAGCTTGCTTATGATACAAACTAATAGTTGTTATAACCATCTAAATTCGTTTGCTCTTATTTATGAATTTTTCGAACCTAGCAGTCGAATTATTGATATTCTATAGACATACCAGCACACTCTTCCAGAATCAAAAGTGATGACATAGGTACTTTGACAAGCAGAATTTGCGTTGATGACACGAAGCGATAACAAAGCCAAAATTAATGGGACTGAAACATAATATTCACTTCGTGATTTTATCGAGTATTAAAATGATATTGAAGTATATCGAAGAGCAATGACTCAAAAACATATATATTACTGGAATGCATAGCCAGCTTAGATGGTTTCCTGCATGAATTACTGCTGTTACAACCAAATTTGTTCACTTGTCTGATCAATTATTTGTCATTGAGTTGGGTATGTTCGTTTGAACGATTCCAGTTCATCGCAAATGATTGGCATTAAGTTCACAATTTCTTTATTCCTTCCAAATCATTTCAAAATCAAGATGTAGTGTATCTACGCGGAGAGTATACATTTTTCTCCGATTGATATATACCAGCTATCACATTATTGATATAGAATGAGTAGAACAGTAGTCCGAGAATAGATCCCTGAGGTACCCTGCTTATAATTTCGATATCCGCAGATGCTATCAGAGTGCAAAACTCGTTCATATAAATACGAATCGAATCATAATATGTACCAGTAAAACTTGGTGAATGAGTGTAAGAATATGTGATATCAATTCTTTTTTTGAACTAACAATGTGATATTATCTTGCTAGTTAAATTTTACCCACTTCTATTCGTCCGATTGATTTGTTATTTGGCAGATATTCATGATTCCGAGGATATTGCGTTGTGAAATTATGGTTATTTCAAGAAAGAAGAATAATATGGCTGCTAAAATAATATTTTGGAAGTTCGAGTTCGAAAAATATGTTTTTCTTGTTGAAATTTAAAATGACGGCTCCAAGATGGTGGACAATATTTTTGAATATGGTTCGATTTGATCCAAAATTGCTAAGTGGGGGTACTACAATACACTCATTCATCGAAAAAATTAGAAAAAAAAACGCTAATTGCCAGTACTTCACGATATCTCAACGAAAATCAATAAAATTCTTGAAACTTCCTCCCAAACTCCTCAGTGACACAGCCAAAGTTCAAGGTAAGAGCGTAATCTCCATATTCATCCGACTCGTTTCCGGCTAATGTCGATCGTGAGTTCCCATAACAAATGCCGCGAAATATCATTAGCGCCGCTGATGAGCATTGTCTACCTGTTCGGCCGTGCCCCCTTGTGAGTGCTCTGGTCGTTGCCAACTAGATTTGCGATGCAATCGCAGCGGCTTTGCACTGCCAGAATCGGAAAATCATGTTTCGCGGGGCAGGACGTCATTAGTGGGGGGTGGAAGTTCGCCCCAGGGCAGGGGGTTGCAGTTGGGCCAGACGAAATTGTCCGCATCGGATACCGGTTAAAAGTTGGGTGGTTTGTCTGGTACAGCAGCCTCTGGGTGTATTTCGTGTTCATCGTCAACACGGGATATTGCAATTGGGGAGGAATTTCAAAGAGGTTTTTATTGTTGGGGGGTTGTCGTTTCAACTTTTGAATTGGTGTTTGATGGTGCTGAGAGGGTGGAAGTTCAATATTATGGTTCCTTTGAGTGTGTATTGAAAAGAGTTTACTCATCCCTTGTTCTCTATCCAAAATTTATCATATTTAATGAGATGAAAACTTACACTTTTTCCATAGAAAATTGCTAAGGATATTTTTTCGAAATCTGCTGATTCCCAACAGTTTCATCTCATTTTATTACTGAATTCATTCGTTTTTGAAATAATATCGTATCATATGCACAAATGTTGCTTTCAATCAAGTTTGTATTGAAAAGAAGAAATGGTTGTGGTGGTAACATCTTGTTTGCTGTCAAACTGAACGTATATAGCAAAATGTTTTACCGGAAGTGACCAGAATCCCTACTCAATGTTTGACTTTTCAAACGAAAATGTTTCGAAAACAGACAAATTTGGGAGTAAAGTAAATACTTGAAATAGTCGGTTTCGTACAATTCCTTGAAACAAGGATGTAAAGAATTCTGCTTTTGTAGATATTGATTCCCGAATTGGACCGTTTTTTTTTTCCTAAAATGACTCGTATAAAACTTGGCTATATTGATTTTGGTAAACAAAAACACAACCACAGCCTAACACAAGTAAAGGAGGTGAACTGTACTGTGAAATTCGTATAAATATACCTATTTCGCATTTTATCAGACAGGGACAATGTTATATTTAGTATTGAGATGAAACCACGAATTCACGGTACCTCATGGTAAATGGTACCTAAGACGTTTACGAAAAACGGAACATTGGAGTGCATATTCTGAAAATGTTGCTACTTCATTAGTTGCTCGTGCTCTGTTTAGCATATTTCTCGATTTTTCGAATGTGTATCATTGAATTCTTGGCTTGTTGATGACTTTGTGAAACATTTTTCCAATCACGTTTCTAACTCGAGAAGCTGTTTAGCTTTCCTTGGCGAATGGCTCACTAGCCTTTTCGCTTGTCTTTGTCCTGGCACTTTATTCCAGTGAGATTTCATTTCATCTGCTTCCCAGCGTCGGAACTCTTTTCTCAAGTGGGCTTTGAAAAATCCATAGAAGGGTTCTACGCCGAGAAATTGTGTATTTACCCCTTCTTTGGCAAGGCAGTCTACTGACCTCTGGCACCCACATCAAACTGACCTGGTTGTTCGCTGCCAGTTGTCTCAGGGATTGTTTACAGTCCCAAGTCTGCTTAGACTCACTGCTGCTTGGCTATCTGTTAGAACATAGATTTTTGCCCATCGAGTGTCCCTTAAGTGGCACTCCTGAGAACATAGCTCTACAGCATGTACTTCTGCTTGAAAGATGGTTGGGGTGTTACCAAGGGGTTTTAAGAGGCTGAAATTTGGCCCTGTAATTCCCACTCCAGCCTTTTCATCCATCTTGGATCCATCAGTATACCACACTAATGCATCCCTTGCCAGTTGAGGTCAGTTCTCTGTGCAAATTTGGTGTTTGTTTATGACCACTCCAAACTGCATTTCGAAGTCGTACCTAACTGACATGATATCTGTCGGTTTAGACATGGATTCTAGGGAAATATTTTCCAAAATCTTCAACTGTCCAATTCGATTTCCTGATTTGAGATTTTTTGTCTGGCTCAGTCTGAAGTCACTGATTGCTGCTTCTTTCATAACACACAGGTGCATTACCTCTAAGGTTGCACTTGCACTTTTTGCAGCTTGACTTGTGCTGAAATTTGTTTCTGTGCATTTTCGGCCACCATATCAATGAAGCGTAGGGCACCATGGGTTTGATGATCGTTTGGTATGACCAATAGATCATTTGTGGTTTCAGACTCCATGTATTTCCAAAGACTCTGCGGCATGTCCAGCTTTCCGCTATACCTCTGGAAAGAATGTGGTTGAGTTGGCTGTTCCGAGTCAGTTTTTGGTCGATTACCACGCCCAAATATTCAACTTATTTGGAAAAAGTGAGCTGGATTCCATTTAGAGCTGGGGCTTCAAGTTCATGCTTTCGCCTCTTGGTAAATGTAGTTCATCATACAGGGTCGCTTAAAATTCGTGACTTTCCTGCAAGCTACAGATATGGTGAACATCATTATTTTATTCAAATAGAACAAATAATCATGTTTCTATATCTGAACGGTAAAATTCCGGAGATAAAACCAAGTTTCTGTATGAATATGAATTTGGCATCGTAGAAATGGCATGATCAAACAGGAAGAATTTCAACAATTAGTTTATTGATGATAATGAAGTTGAAAATAGTTGGTATTGAAAGAAATAACTGATCAAATGAAGTATTGATGAAATTGTTCAGTCCTCAGGAAGTTATATTTTGAATCCGTCAATCTTAAGAAAATATGTTACTGCGTGACAAGACATATTTTCTCATATTTCTATCAGTTGAGTCAACTTCTAGGAAGGCACTGGAATGTTTGAAAGAATTCTCATTACATCAGAAGTTATCGCATTCAATGCTGCAACCACAAACATCAAGAAAAGTTTTCATAAGAATTTTTGAAAACTTGAAAACTCTGATTGTGTCTGGAAATTCAAAAATTTCTGGAAATGGTTTACAAGACCCAATTTCAATTTTTTTCAATATCTACCCTTGTAGATACCGTTTTTTTTTAAATTCGCCTAACTCTGGGAAAATTCGTCCACGCAAATCTGAGTTGTCCCGCTGAAACTTGTTTATCTATCTCATATCCGGGAAACTTCCACGCAGTAATAACGTCCACGGTGTAAATTAGAATTACCCCAGTTTAATGATTGCGAACGGCGTTACCATTCCGTGGATTTTGTCGGCGTGTACGCGGCTCCAGCATCACTTTGTGACTGTGACTGGGTTTCCAGAACATTCGATCGATTGGAAACAAGCGCTCATCACGTGTTGAATGCGAAATTTTTATGCAGAAATACTGATTTGCCAGATTGAGCGGGGAATCGGTAAGTTCTTCTCAGGAATAATTACCTCTTGGACACGAAAATTTGTACATACCTACCCAAGAATCAATATTAATGTATATACAAAATTTCACAAGCAGTAACCTTCCTGAGTGAACAGATCGAGAAGCTATCATCACAGGGGTGACTGAAACCACAGGGAATCATGAAAATCCTCAGTTCTTCCTGGGTTTTGATGCCAATAGGAGTGTTTCCACATGGACCATTGTATTCGAAGCGTTTTTGTCCCGTTCGGTGTGATATAGCTTCCAACAGTGTTTAGATTAGATTTTGATTATACTTGTGGTCCAAAAGCCTTTTCACTATGACCTTTTTCGATATATTATGTATTTCCTCTTGATAAGGTTATACTAGTAAGATCTTAGAGCTAAACCCGCCCTTGTGGATTCATCGATCACAGCTTAGGTCCTACATACATTGCGGGATTCTTCCTCTCCTATATCATCTGTAACCGTTTTATTTAGTTTAGGGGTTGGCCTCTGAAGTTGTCTGATCAATTGCCTAGGTTTTCTGTTGTTTACAAAACCTCCAAAGTGGTTGATTACAGAAAAAAAGTATTTTGAGTGCCCAGTTTTGGAAAACTGTGGAAAACTAGACACTGGTAGTTCAGCGGGACAATGGGTGAGTACTTTGGGACTAGAAGGTGTTCAAAGGAGTATATGTTTACTATAAACTATGTCTATTATGATTTAATATGATAAAGGTGAACAAATGAATATCCAGTTCATCTACTCATCAATAATTTCGCAAATAGAGGATCTGAATCTCGTTACCGCAGTGCACGTTGGTTCCGAATTCAATATGCCTTTACAAAATACCTATTAGAATGGTAACAAAAACAATAATCAGTATAATCTAATGATATATACGGTAGTTGGTGGTAGTTTTTAATAGACATAATATGTATTCTGAGCCAAGTCACAGAAACTCTGGTCGCAACTCAGACCAATCAGAAGATCGGAGATATGGAAGTCTGGGCTCGTTGTGAATAGTCAAATCGGCCGTGACACTGACATTTCCTCTCAATATTAGTCGGGTTCCGATATTACTGAATTTACTGATGACAGTCAGCAATTTCGGAACGAATTCGGGTTGAGTAAGCTACCACCAGTATAATTCAGTAATTTCAGAACGATCTACAGTACTGAACAGTACTGGTTGGGAATTTCGGAACTCAACAATTATTGGAATGTAATATGTAAATAATAACCAACAGATCTAAAACGACAACAGATCACTATTGTAGGTACCACAACTTTGCAAAGGAAAACATTGAAAGTTTTTGATTTTCACTAGTCCAGAAGAAGGTAATTGAATACTGATGTACTAGGCTAAAATTTACTAAGCTAATACCTTGAAGATGGTATATGGAATCAGCTTCTAGGGCAGTATTTTCACTCTACTGAAACGAAGTGTAACACATCGAACACCTTCACCTCCAAAGTAGTCCAAGGTTGTCAATGTGTTTTTCAAGTATCCAATGCCTCATCAGGAGCCAAACTATGATCCTGGTTCATCTCCTATTCTGGCTCAGTAGGTTCCTAATGAACACTCCATTATTGAGATTGCTTTCTCATCTGTTTTTTGCAGCGCTTTCGTTCTACCACAGGAAGCTGGAACAATGGGGGCACATCGTGCTTCTTCTCGTGCTGGTGAAGGAGCCTTTTGTTGTCTTTGTCACTCCTGTAGGGTTTCCAAGCATTCCAGATGAGTTTTGAGTTGACATGCATGGAGCTGATTGCTTTCATAGTCGCTTGGCTGTCGAAGTATATATGGCGATCTTTTTTTCTTTAACTCTTCTGCTCTAAGCTCAGTGAGACTCTTGTCTTCAGCTTGGCTACCATAGTTTACCAATATCATATTCAGGAACTGAATGAGTAGATTGCTTTTATAATCGCTTGCCTATCGGAATATCGCGATCGTTTTTTTGTCCAACTCTTGCCTTGTTGATTCTTATGAACACTCACATGCTCAGCTGAGCTCATTGAGACTCTTGTCTTCTGCTTCGCTAACCATCGGTGTTTACCAATATCATAATCAAGAGCTGAATGAGAAACAACTACTTATATAAAGAACATGATATTAGAAGTTTTTATTATGCGGAGTATTGGATATCCCTTGATTTCGTAGGAGAGAAATATATTGAAAGTCAAGATCAGCGGTGTAATAAAAACCTTAGTGCATAAAAATTCTACTCCAATCGAGCAATTACTCTCTGAATCAATATTTCCACTTGAACTCCTCCTGTTGGACATAGGAAATTGCGACAATAAACCCGCATTTGTTGGTTTTAATCATAAATGACTGTGTATATGCTAGGTTCTAACTTGAAACGAACAACAAAGGAATTTCTCAACCGTAATCCTCCTCTTTTTGTATTCGTAACGATTATCTTCCGTGACGAATTATGTGTGAAATGACGTTATCATCGGTATTTCCCTAGATAATCCCCACAAAAAGCCACCTGCGTTGATAAATGATTATTGCCGTAATTTAGAGAATTCTTTTCTCAGCTGCGCACAATGAAGAATTCATATCCTAAAATCGATGGAGACGGTTTGGTGAGTTCTGAGGAGTTTTTTTTCACCTAAGAGTCGGTTTACAAGAAATTCACATACACGCCAGTTCGCTCAGGTATATCTGGTGAACTTCTATGGAAAAGAGACTAGGTATTCGATGATAACGTCTGAATAATTTGACAGCTATACCTTTTGTGAGGAGATTTTTGAACGTTCGTTGTAATGGGGGAGGCCGAGAGGCTAAATGTGAGGTTACTCGTGTGTCGTGAGGACCTTTTGGATTGTAAAGATTAGATGCTAAAAAGAAAAAGGGGTTATATGAATTTTGCTCTTTCAATGTAGACCATTTTTCTTTCAAATGAAATTAGTTATTCGCAAATAACTGAAATAAGAATGAAGATATCGAATCGCGGTTACTACTTAAATGTAGCTAATTTCATTATCTTCGAATATAATGATATAAATTTGTAGCATTCGTTTCGAATTTCGGAAAAACTGAACCTTGGGTGAACAGCGCCCTCTAGTAGACGCGGTGTGAACTGGAGATTAACATCGAATGAAGTGTTCGAATGATTGTGGAATTATCTTTCAAACGAGCCCAAGTTGATCTCATTTGGAGCAAGGGTGTAGGAGATATCGCGCGCGATTCCAAAAATTATTGTTTTAACAGCTTCCCTCATCATTATCTTTCGAGATATGAGAAAAGTATGAGCACAAACTGGCGCAAAATTTGCTGAACTCTTCATTTCCGTCATTGAAACAACCTTGATATGGTGATTTTCCGAGAAAAATCGAATTTTCAGTTATGTCATATAGTAATTGTGCCCTCTAGCGGTCATTTTAGGAACTCTAGAATATTTTCCATCAATTTCTCTTTATTTTATTCATTCCTCAATTTACTTTTTTCGGAGCCCCAAGGTTTATGGTCTTCTGCACCACCACTACATTTCCGCGATACTCCAAAATAATTTTCAGTCAGCTTCATATTCAATCTGATTGTTTTTGATTCGAACTTTCTGGTCGTGGAGAAAATACAGTCTGTTATTCGTTCAGAATCGATACTCGTATCGATTTTTTTCCATTCTAACCTTCCTACTATTTTGTATAATCGTAACCTTTAGTATCGATTTCCCAAATATTGTTCTCATCAAATTCGTGGAAACCCAAATTTAATGAAGTGAGTGAACGAGTGTCTTTCCGAACACGCTATCAGAAGAATATTGTTGGGAAAAGCCAACCAATTACAGGGAATGAATGTTTCTCTGCATGAGAGAATCGTTACATCTGGAAGATTCTTCTGGCCGAAGGCGTTTAGTTAACGATGATATTTATGGGGCCTTGTTGTAACAACACCCAGGAAGGGATTCCTTTCTGGAACACGACTGAACATGAAAGGAAATTTAGAGAAAATATTTCGATGCAATCAGGAAAATGGTATTTTCTCCCAAAATACTTACCTGGAAGTTAGTAAGATGGCATTTGTATATGGTTACCATCAAAATGAAATCGTCACAACTTAATATCAAAGTTGTGAACTTTTTATTATAAATTTCAGAATTAGGTGGTGTTAATTCCGATCTTATTAGTGGAAACTGACACGAATGTGGTGAAGTAGAACGATTCCGAAACATGAAATCATAAGAAACACCAATTAGTTGAAATTTGATAATCTCAATTGTGCTATCATTGACGTCAACGCATGAAAAAACAACTATCATATGAAATTAACACCAAGTTACACCGTGTCATATCACGATGGAATCTGGGCGGTGTATTAATTTATTAATTATCAAATTTACTGTCAATAATCATTCGTTGAGTAGGTATTGCATCCTGAAAACACTAGATTTGATATAAATCAATATAAATATTGTATGTAGGCATCTGATTGGTTTGAATTTTATGTGCTCATCTGTTCGACCTTAGAACTTTTGTCGATAGGTGGCACTGTCGTCCTTCCTACCGTACCTGATTTCAATATTGGGAATGATATATTGATATAAATCAGTATCAATTGGCCTGTACCTACTCAGTGTTTGAACGCACCGAAGAGATTTTCGTGAAGGTATAGGATTCAGCATCAAGAAAATCACAAAATGTGCATCACACCATTGCGGTGTCAAATCGCACTTCCGGAAATGCATGAAGAACACCACCAAAGTATTAATTAAGTGCTTAATTCAACAATAACACTAGTGTTAGTCACAACTGGGTTCGATTATTAAAAACACCTACAGTGGTGAATAATATGCCGGTGTTCACTGACACTGAAACAATCAGGTCCTCAGGGGACACCGGACGGTGTTAGCTTGTGTAATTTTTTGTTCACTGTGTACAAGAGGTAGGTACTTCTGGAATTAATGGGATGAATTCTGCTTCCAAGTCTCCCTTCCGCCGGATTGAACAGCCCTAATGTGGTTCCCGTTTATTTTACTAAAAATTCTTCATGAGCTCATAATGCAGTTCTTTCCGGGACACTGATAATTCGCGGTGATAAAGTTCAACGCCAGTAGATAATCGTTCTCGCTTCTTCCACAAATTGCTGTAGATAATGAACGTTTCCTTCCCCCTGGTCCAGGTATTACGTTTAATGATGATGCTGGCGCGAATGTAAACATTTTAAATGAAGATCGAGGATGTGCCATCACGAAAGTGACTTTATATTCACTCTGTACAAATATATTCGTGAGGGGTTGATTTTATCTGAAAACTCACAGCAACTTTCGAGTCAAATGGTATATAATAATGTCACAAATGGAAACTCCCAGTATATATAGCAAACTCATCCGGTTATAGAGTCCACGTGCGTATCCATATATTCTAAAAGTCAAGTCTAGTCATATTTCTAGTAATTGTAAAAATCGTTCACGTCAAGAAAATCATCATTCACGTGTAATTTAACCCTAGCTCAGGTTACACAGTTCATGTCGGTTACATGGACAGAAAACTGAGTTCAAGTTGAAAACATATTATTTATTGAAAACTCAAAATCGGCAGAAACGGAATATCTATAACCTAGAGTTCAACGTCGTACTAGTTGTATGAACAATGGAATTGCCGATTCTGCAATCTTGCAAGAATCGCCTATAAACATTGATCGCGCCTGAATAATCATTCATTACTATATCGGTTTTCATTATTAACTCATCATTCATTTGACAAGCACCATTGCTCAGGCCTTCAGCCCTTTTACGTGAATTTGCCGGCAACTATTTGACAACCAGAGAACATCTCCTCATCCTGCGATAATCTCAATGTAAGTACCGAATAATAACAATTGTCGGAAAAAGAAGGTACATTTGTTTATCATCTTGTCGACCCCCATGTTTTCTTGGGCCGCTTGATGGCCAAATAATATGTCAATGGATAATTCAGGAATGTAATTTTCATCAATTTAAACTCACCAGATGATTGTTCACTTGTTTTCCTGAATGATAAGTCACCAATTTTTAATCACTATCTTTGATTCACTGTATTCACTATCCACGTTTTTTATCATGTTGTTCACTTTATTTTGAATTCACTTTGTTTTTTATTTAATAAACTGTTCAAGTCACTATTATCATGTCTTCTTCCACAAGTTGTATTCAATTAACCTCTTGCATGCTGCCATGCATAACGCCCTTAACTAAGGTCCGACAACGGGGTAGCAACCCAGGTCGTGACAATAATATAAGTAGTATAGGCAACAATGAAAGTATCGAGCAGATATTATATTTTAAGATCATTCGAGAACCAGAGTTATTCATGAAAGTGTATTTTTCTGCAACTGAACTCAAAAGTCGTCCATTTTTTTCTGAAATCAGCTCTTGGATTTAAAGTTTCTCCTACTAAAACAATAAAACTATAAACCGATTGATATCTATGTAGCTAAAGCATCACTTTTAATGTCAAGAAGACACAGTTGATTTTTAATTCCTAGGATTGAAAATGAGGTACCTGAATAGTTTAAAATTGTAATATGATTGTGATCAATATTTCAGAGAGAACTAGCTCATTAGGAATGAACAACATAGAGTTTATTCATTGTTTAACAAGAAACTGATACAAATGCATACCTACATTAGATATTCAATTCGTGATTGGTACTGATATTGAAACTACACTTCCTCAAATTTTTTTTTAATTGTTTCAATGCCACCCTTGAGGTAAGGTTTGTCTAATCTGTGCTTGAGATGAGTCTGAGATTAACTCATATCCAGTTGAGTTTGTATAGAACGTATAGAATGATGAACTTCTAGTACTTCCACTCCAATAAATTTTATCATATCTATCAAATCGAAATCAAATGAACAAGAATCACTAATTGAATATTATGAATAAAGGTTATGTTGATTCTACTTTAGTTCTGCGTTTTGCTTCTGCCCATTTTCATACCATTTAAAGATGACACGCGACGTCAATGAAATATAGTGGTACTTAGTAAAAATATTTGAAATATTTCGTATCTCCCTCAGTGATTGAAAATGATCCTGTCTCTCATAGAGATCATAGTTCGTATAATTACACGTTTCTTCGGAGGAATAACAGAGAAGGATATCCAGATGAAATTGACAGAAATCTTCCCTGTGAGCGCCTCTCCACTGATTCCTGGAAAGTGAAGTAATTCCAGTCCCATAAAGCACATGGATTTGGTAGAAAGTTCATGTTAGCAGAATGGAATAAAATCGGCTCAGACTTGTCTTGTATCGAATTTGTAGAGAAGGACTAGTTGATTAGTTGATCCTTGCAGGAGGTTGATGTCCTCAGATTTAGAATCGAAAAGACAAAAAATTTGACAGTTGGCAAAGTTGACAGTGACAAAAGTAGGTGCAATGTGAATCACATTATGTGAGCTTACCTAATGAAAACACCAGAGTTGATATAAATTAATAAAAATAGGGCATTTAGACATCTCAATGGTGTGAAATTCATGCGCTCATCTGTTCGATCT
This sequence comes from Chrysomela aeneicollis, assembly GCA_029955515.1. Lineage (NCBI taxonomy): Eukaryota > Metazoa > Arthropoda > Insecta > Coleoptera > Chrysomelidae > Chrysomela > Chrysomela aeneicollis. The sequence goes on from JARUHQ010000022.1 coordinate 8,680,009, forward strand.
TGGAACCTTGGAACTTTGGCCAATAGGTCTCACTGACGTCCTTCCTACCGTACCTGATTTCGATATTGGACATGATATATTAGATGATGTTGATATAGATCAGAATCAATTGGCCTAGGCCCTAGTGCTACTGATCAGGATAAATAAACCGAAACAGTTCGTCATCATCCGATTTGTCCCTAGATTGAACACACTCATGATATGATGTTCCTTCAAACCAGAAGAGTATTCGCATGTACCTGCTCAGTGCTCAGTGTGGTAGGATTCAGCATCATGCTAAATTTAGCACTAACACTAGCGTTACTGCCAACTGGGTTTGATTATCAAAAACAACTATGGAAAAGGTCACATAACACCTACAGTGGTGAATATTGTGCCGGTGTTTACTGTCACTAAAACAATCAGGGCATTAGGGGACACCAGACGGTGTTAGCTGCTGTAATTTTTTTTCACTGTGTAGCGTAAGCATATAAGATCTATGGCTAATACAGATAAAGAAGGGCAGATGTGTGAACATCCTGTATCAACGCAAATTTCGAGTGCACGCTCTTTCACGCCAACATAAACCAATTTTGACATAATCTCCAATCGCGGCACTCAAAACGATAATCTTCTTAGCCGAAAACATTTTTCATCGCGCTGTTGTTCATGCCCATCCTAATCTTGGTGACAAAGTATCATCTGACATGTATATCGCCGTGCTACCCCCATTTTGCTTTACAGCATAGCATGACGTTTCCTGCGTACAATAAGCACTAGATTTCCCGTAAAATTCGTTACACTCCTAGTCGTGCCTAAATGTAATGCTCTCGGGTTGTTATGAGGATTTCCCATTCTGGCCGCAACAACCCTAAAACCGGGACCCAAGGGATATTTATGTCAAGCGGTAGTGTATTGTGCTTGTGAACATGCCCTAGCTCGCTGACAACGCACAACCTACAGTTCTAATGCAACGTTATTGGATAACAAAACATGTGGAATTGTTCGCCAACTAGGTATACTGTTTTAAACAAATTCGTACTATCCCTAAAAATTACATTACCATAGATTGTACGGGTGAAAGTAAGTATAATACATATATTCATCATCGATGGTTTTCATTTAGTTGAAAGTAGAAAACATTACATTTTCAATGAAAAGTCAGATTGAAGCTCAATTTATAAACTCCGTTGCCGTAGCTACAGTTGACGCTGCAGTTACTGTTCGTAAATGGAATGTGCTAAAAATAAACATATGTTCATAAACTCCGCAGCTGAGGCAGGTGCAGTCGGATATCTTGTCAATACATTTTGCAACGGCAGCGTCAACTGTTTATAAATTGTGCTTTAATCTTATAAATACTTAAGGATATAATATCATCCTGAGCCTCTTGATTGCTATGAAAGACAGAACGTCGTAAAGCAAATCTGAAAACACCATTGTATAGCAGAGAAGAGTGTGGTCTTGATTTTCATATTCCTCATTGAATAATGCCAAAGGAAATGGGATAGATCATTCAACATTTCTGGTTCACCGTATATTTATCTCCAACTGTATTCTTGTTCACATAAACGCACAACTTTTCCTGGATTCAACCATCTCCGCATTCCCTATAGTTTTCGAGATGCTGATGGAGGCAAAAAGTACCATGGTTTTGAAAATTTGTGAAAACGTCAAAGAAAATATTCAGAATACAACTATAATATATTACGAGTTTTGTACACTATTTTCCCTACGACCATAAAAATAATTAAAAATTTTTTCGACAATTTTAGATATAACTTACTGAGTTTTTTCCTTTTGCATACAAAATTTCATTGATATTCAGAACCACATGCTTACACGAAATCACAGGAGATCAAACTATACAGGATATGACACCAAAAACGAAACAGATCGAATATCTTCATGGCACATGATATATTTTGGAAAAAATGCAAAAACACATTGCTTTTTATTCCAAAATGGGGACTTCTTTCTATCACAACCCTTTTTTGCTCGATTTTTGTTGTTTTTTATTGAATTGGTCAAAGTAGATTAGGAGTTGGCCCTTTCGGTCTGATCCACTGCGACCTTTGCAGATCTATTGTGGAACTCCTATGTGTAATCTGAAGCACACTGTCCAACTTGATCTTCCTGATGAGACTCCATAGCTTCGACAGTGGTTCCTTTATATAGCAATCTGCCTTTGGTTTCTAAGCTCCGTACTGCATGTACCTTGACCTTGATAGGCCTTCGCAGTGGCATAGTATATGCAGTGGAGTTTCTTCTGCTTCTTCTGCTACCTGGTCAAAGTAGCTTCAAAATGAAATATCATAATTTGGAATGCGATACAGTTGTTTTTCCCGAAAGAGGGCGTCGAAATAAAAAGTTACGTAAAGCAATAAGCACAATAAGAATGTTTATTCAAAACAAAATGGTAAAATTACAACATTTACAATATAATGTATGGAATTAAGCATCAAAATACCCAATGGAACCATGAAGGTTGTGAAGTAGTAGTAACCGATTTGTGAAAAAAATTAAAAATACGGATGACAAAAAAGGTGTTGAAAAATTTACAAGAAAGATACAAAGTAACATAAATCAACAAATGAATCGCATCCAATTTTAAACATTTTATTAAAAGTTTCTATTTCACTGTGGAGAATAAATTGTTCGAATATCTTCTTCAAAAGAATGATGGATTGTATGGTATGCATATGTGATTTATAGATTTCAGGTAAGAAATTGAAAATTTTCATGCTTTAGAAGAAAAACAACGCTGGCCAATTGATGTCTTAGCAAGGTTTATTTGGACATTATTTCTTATTTTATCCCTAGTTGGATGTTTAACTCTCCTAAGAACGTTTTTGTGTTCGAACAGATAAAAAGTTACACTGTGTAAGTAAAGTTGTCTTATATTCATAACTCGAGCTTTTTGTAGGGTGGATATTTTTCATCTTGAATATAATTATGAGAATTTTTTCTGTAGTAGGTATATAGAGTTTCTTGAGATGACTTTGAAGGATGCCTCTTCAACTAAATATAGCATAATTTAAGCATCATTGATGATGTGTCATTGGGGGTAGTGACCAAGGGATGGGAGGTGAGGTATATGACAGTTGAGGTTTCGTTTTCAGCGCCCCACTCTGTATAATTCGAAAGTCAAACCTCTCGCATCATCGTACCCTTGAGTTTCCCGAATAAACGCACACGACCTACTGACGTTCCAATTTCAATTACTCTAAAAACTCCATCAAAGCCCTCATTCCGGCAGCAGTCAAGACCGATAGGGGATGAGGTCGCACCCTAATTAGACCAACCCTTGCCAAAGACTCTCGGACTCGCGTCGAGTGTGCGTCGACAATATGGAAATGCGAGACGGAATCTGTTCTAATCATTGACGCTCCATTAATCGCAAGAAAATCGGCATCACCAGCCCGCTTCTATTTACCTGGCTGAACAGATTGCTGGTCTGAATTAGAGTCGGAGGCTTTCAAATCCGCTCATTTGAATAAGTTTGGCGGAGTCCAAACTACCAGTTGGCTGAAGAACGCTACTGAGGTTAGGTTAGATGTACCACGCCACAAAATAAAGAAACACACGCTGGTATTTTCTCGATTGCTCTGTGGTATCTATTCAGCATTTTTACTTAATCCAACTACATTCATTTGTTTATTCTTTTCATCGCTCAATAATCGATCCATACATGATGACGATGATGATGATGATGATGATGATGATTTTTTTTAAAGTTATCCAAAATATAGAGATGCTCCCGAAGTGATGCCTTTGGATGGATTATTTTATCAGTCTTATTTTTGTCTTTTGAATGGTTGATTTAGATGTTTATTATTATAAGCCAGCTTATATAAACTTATAAAGCTTATAAATAACTGAGAATCAGAATAGGTATCTGTTTATTGGCATAAGCTGACCTAAGAATTTTAAATCGGAATAGGAGTCTGTACTATTTGTAAATTCACTCTTCTAGTGACATGTCTACTAACTTTATGTTTCTCAAGGCAAATAAAATTTATTATTATTATTACACTACAGTTTACCATTTCAGGAAAGATTCAGGATTGATATGTAGGTGTACAGCTGGGTACTAAATATCAAAGCTGAGTGGAGTGATAGATATATCGAAGAATTAAATAGACCTTGATTGTATGTGAGGGGAGTATCAATCTCAGGAGAGTTTTGAGATAAGGGCTATCGTATTGTTTATAGAGTTAGTAGCACATTTTCACTATTGATGTCTCTCTTCTGATCATCAGATTTATTTTTTGAAAGGTGGTAAGTACTGAGATTTTCAGTATTAATCACATTGTGACCGTAAACTATATATATTCCCGGTAGAAGAACATTAATAGTCGGTTCTCAACTGTTTCAAGATAATAAGAGTTAACAATGTATTAGTATTCCAAACTGTATTCGAGCTTAGGTCTTATGAAGGTATTGTATAATTGTCTTGACAATATCTGATTTGGAGGAAAGTGCGTTGTATCATTAAATGCCTAGCTCTTTCACCATGTCCACTTTCTATAGATCATCATTATTCCATATTCTAGATTTGTTGAATGGCAGATATTTTTTTCCAGACCAAAGGAATACGAAGTCTCTATATGATTAGAGGCGAAAGCAGTCCAGTTTTCAATTCTCAGTGTTTGTGGCAAGTCATTTATAAATATAAAAGAGAAAGTGGGCCTAGGTTAAATCCTGGGGCACTCCAGTCTTTGTTGCCTGATGAATTGCCGCAGTATTCTACTCTATACGTTTTGTTTTCAAGATATGATACAAAAATGTCAGAATAGGAAGGTTTGCACTATACCCCTTCAGTATTTTCAATAATATGTCGTGATTTACTTTTTCAAAAACTTTCCGGAATTCGTTGTCCATTATATCCAAGATCAAACCATCAAACTGACAACTGACATTTACTATCTGTAGTCGGCTAGTTGGGTATCATCCAAGAACGTATAATGCCTGATAATTTGCTGCCTCATCAAATATAAATTGCTGTAATTCGAAAACGGAATGGATTTGAAAGGTTCAAATTGTCATTCCACGAATAATATACAAGAGTTCTAATAACTTATTTGACGAATATTCATATAACAGGAAATTCCTAGTTATAGTGGAGAAATTTCACCATCAACCAAACTTTTCAGCTCATAAACTCCTTATATCAAGTGATATTCGTATTATCAGTAGGCATGACGTTCAGAACCGGAAGTATATTTCGTTTGATATCACCTCTTTAAATTGTCATGCATTCGGGATTGTATGACTACCGTGAGAGCATTGTTTTTAATCCCAGCTCATCAACGGCTGTCACGTTGGAAGCTGTAAATCAAACTGTAATGGCCGAAGGATTTTGACTGATGACTGATGATCGTCGACCTATTTCAGTCGAGTTCATGGATAATCTCGAATAATGGGCTCTGATCATCATTCCGTTCCAGCATTTGGGATGAATTTACAGTTGTTATGGGCAGAATAGAATGGGTGAACAGTGCTATACTTTGAAAATAATGCATTGATGAATCACGTGGTATTCGGCTAAAAAAACCAACGTTTGTGGAAAGTGCATAAGACTTATCTCACAAAATTGATCTCATGATGAAGTGCGGGATCATCCACATTATTGTTGTGATGATATCGAGCATGTGTCGTTTTTGTGGTATTGGTATGAAATATTTGGGGACCTTGAAAACGTAGTTTCTGTGTGAAGAACTCGCACAATGTCCAAATTGAGGTCAACGTGAAAAATCTCCTAAGTTGGGATAATGAATAGTTGAGAGCGTGAGTGGAAATGAAAATAAAAACCAATACAATTTTTTTTTTCGGGGAATAACCAAATCAGATGATGTTCTTCATGTGATTGCCCATAATAATACAGCTGAACGACATTGGATGGGACTGAACTATTTTATTCAAATAATTTCCATGAAGAAATTTTCTTGAACATATCTCAAGAACTACTCAAGATATCGATTTGCTTTTTTTTTAATCGGAAGGACATCATTCAGCGCTTCTCACCATTAGAAAAATTGTTCTTATAAAGGTTTCAAAATAAATAATGCAACTAATATTACATTTCATAATTTATAACTTTCAAACGAATTCAAACCAAACTAGTCAATAAAAAATAATGTTCAGTGTCTTCACGTATATTTTGTAGCCCCCCTTCCCTAACTTTTTCATCTTTCGTGCAATTAATTTTGTTATCTTTCTTGTAGATATCAAGATTTCATAAATGTAAACAGAAAAACAGTTGAAGATCTAAGTGAAAGTTAAGGGCTCCAAATATATTTTGTTGATATTGGATAAAGTCTCCTCATCTGATTTCAAATATATATACATATATCATAATATCTACAATAGATTTCGAGATATTTGATGTTAAAATTCAGATTTCTTCCGGATTCTTTCAGCTAATCAGGACATAGATGGAGAGAGGATAGCGATGGAAATAACAGAATAAAATATGATATACCTTCAGAAGTTTTATATGGCGGTCAAGTGATTCCTTCTGTACAAATATTTAATCAAAGATATTGAACCATCGTGAATAATACGATTTCTTTCAAACGAAGAGATCGAAAAACGATTAAAATTGGAGATGATGAACTTGAAGTTTATTTTCGAGGGACACAAAACGTATTCTATAGCGCATGCCTCGAGATTTCGGTTTTTCTGTTAGAGAGAAATAGAAAATCGAGCAATATTTCGAAATCCTTGACACTGAATATTTTTTCTATTTTGGTTGTATAATGAAGTCATTGTGCAACGCAAATGCGTGTCGAAATAGCCTCTATTTCGATACGCATTTTTTATTATTCGGAGATTGGTACAACTGAATTGTCAAATGAAAGTCAGAAGAGTTAGGCCCAGTTTACTCCTGAGCGATTTGGATTTGGTGATATTAGCATTGAAAAACTCAATGTTTCAATTGGTAAATTCAAATTCATAGTGTAATTTGATTTGAATTGACCAATGAAAACAATAACAAAATAATTGAATTTTTCACCCCTGGTATTGCAATAATCAAAATCGCTCATCTGTAAACTGGGCTTTACGCTTGTGCGTCAGATTTTAATTATTTCAATGTCATCATTGTTACCAATCGAATATGTTTCTGTTATTCATCGATATCAAATCCATTTTTGTCTTCAAATAAATTCAAAATAGAAAAAATTGCATATGACACCTGTTTTATAAGACACGTGGTCGCGTCTTATAAAACTTGTATCATAATATACTATTTCATTCTTCCTAACACAGAAAAAATACACGTCGAGACCCTGTATATACATAGCAATATTCCTCTTCACATTCACTTTGACAATAATTCCACCAATTCATATATTGTCATTGGTTTTCTTTTTGATTAGACAAAAAAGCTCGACCAAAGGTCTAGAAATTTTACTTCATCGTAAATTTACTGATTTACAAAATGTTTTCCTTAGGAAGAGATGTTTTGCCGCCGAAAAAAGCGATTGAGTTTCTATGATATTTCCAGAGATTCATTGATCACTTCGCATTTAAGTTTGTATCCAAACCAACTTGTTGCTGAGATTTTAACAACTATCATCTGTTTCTAAAGCAGAACCGATGAGAATTTGCAGACCCTGACGGCAACCTTGCAATAAGGATTAAAATCGTATTACAGTTAACAAAGCTTAAAGCACTTTGAGCTCCAGAGTCAAGAAACTTCTGAAACTTTGTTATCTATTTTCTGTCGTATTTTCCTGATACACATGTCTTGAGGGTAATTTTGTTTCTGGCCTAATATAATCATCATCTTAGCGATAATTGAATCTGCTTGACGCAGCCTAGCTACAGGACAGTAATTAATTCTCTATGTATCGAATAATTGAATTCTCACGTCAATCGGTACAGAACATGGGGGAATAGTATGGTTATTGGTACAGGCTTTGGGTGAGCTGTATTACATAGTGTTTTGGAAATATTGGACTATTACCAGTAAAATTTCAACATTTTTTATAATTTTTCCTGCATAACTCCAGAACTGAAGAAATACGCTACTTTACCCCCATTTAACAAACCCTCTATCTCTTACCTCTATCTCTTACCTTATCGAAATCCCTATGATTCAGTAAAATAATGTGAAATTTCGAACTCTGGCATCGATTATCTCGAAAAGTAAAGATATGTCCACGATATTATTATGAAATTCGTGTTTTTGAGGTCGAAATACGTAAATACCAACAAAAAATTCATCAAAATATTCATCGCATGATAAGTGCTTTTACCCAAGTTTTTTTTTTGTGACCTACGCTTCCATTTCCAACGAAGTATAAAAAAAATCGTTCATTACACGTCCAGAAATGATTTTTTCGTGCTTGCATGACTTCCCACACACGGGAATTTGTCACACGCGTACGGAAAAATCCCTATTTCCAGACTCGTAATGAAATATACTATTCCGTTCGACCATTATATTTTTCCCAGTGGCAACTCGATTGATTTCTCTTTGGTAGGGGCGAATGAACTTAAAGTTCTCGATCAATTCCTACCATTTCCACTCTAGAACAATGAACGAAAATGGTGACACATTGACGAAGAGATATAGAGACATGTGGAGTGAAATGATTGGCGTGTGATACGAGGCAGGGTTGAAACCAGTCCCCATTGTCCGAACCACAAAAGCGGACAATTCCGCTTTCTCTCTTGATTTCGACGTTTCGTTGAGATACCTGTCAGCTGCTTTTTCATTCCCTACTGAATCGGGAGTTGAAAATTTCCGATAATTGGTTTTCACTCAACTAGATGAATTGATGTTTGTGTGGACATATACATTTACCGACACTTACGCGTTTTTTCGTCCCTAGCATAGGGTTTAAGGCAACCAAAACTTCGAATTGCACTATAAAGGCAAACTTCACAATTCCCAATATGTTGAAATCACACTGAGAGAAATCGACCAAATAAAGTACTTTGCTAAGACCATATGCATTGTATTCAATGGATTTCCTGCACTGGCAAAGAAATACTCATTTACTCTGAAACTAGGAGCGACCAAGTATACAAATAAAATTATTTTGCTACGGCCTCTTTTGTAGCCTAGCATGATATCAATTCGTTTCAATACAATTACTTGCATGAATTGCCTGCAATACGATTTTTCTATTTAAAACAAATATATTCCGATCAACTCTGAACAGGTTTTGACTTTGCTAAGAAAACCCTTATTTGCCACAGGTTTGTTATTTATTTATTTCCTACCAACCTTACTGTGATAAATAAAAATCAACTTCCATCTAAGAAGAAGAAGAAGAAGAAGAAGTTTATTTAAAATAGGTTTACCCTAATATAAACATTAGATTCATCAATTAAGTACAAGTAGTAACATAAAAAAGAATAAATATATATAAAACTAAAAAATAATAATAATATACGATTACAATTAATATAGAATAATATAAAATACCATAGAATAATACTAAATACCATAGAATAATATAAAATACCACTACAATTGCATCAGTAGAAGTAATATAAACTGTACTCGAACTAAGAAAATGAAAAACTGATCAAGACAATATTTAATACCTTCATCTGATACAACTTTTACTGGAATGTTCACTTATTTTTTTTTTGAATATTGCCAAAGTTGGGCTATATTTGATTCCATTTGTAAGTTTATTGAATTCGTTAAAACCCTTGAAAAAAAGTGAGTTCATTGAGTGTTTCCTGTTTATTCTCCTAATGAATATGTTTCTATTACTTCTTGTGTTGTGTTGATGTACCTTAGAATTGAATGTGATGTACTCTCGGAAATAAGAGGGAACCAGATCATTTAATATCTTATATATAAATATCATGGTGAGATATATTAGTCTCTGTCTAACAGAAAGCCATTGTAGAGAATTTAACATTGTATCAATAGGAGCATATCGATTAAACTTTAGGATTATTCTCATCCCTCGGTTTTGCAATTTTTGTAATTGAGACAGTTTATTTAGGTTGAATAGGTATAACACTGAAGAGCAATAATCAAAGTGAGGCTGGATAATTGTTCTATATACAGTGATTTTCGTTTCCATTGATAAGTTACTAGAGATTCTGGAGAAAAAAATATAACTTTTTAGTAATTTTTTTGTAAAGATAATCAAAGTCAATAGGTTGTCTAGTTGGAATCCTAGATATTTAATATTATTTGATAATTGATAATGGATTTGCTTCGATGAGAAGCGCATGCGCAATTGAATTCCCCACCAATACATTTATCAAATTCCAGTTTTTTGTCATCACTTGATCGGAATCTTTAGATTTAGGTGCATGGAGCGGGTGATGATGCATATTGTCTGCGTGTGAGATGTGTGTTTATACATGGTGGAATGATAGTAGTGCGTTCAAGTTGCAATAAATCTGATTCAAAAACGTGAGTAAACTAGGTTTCATTTCGGGAATAAGTCACTGAATAAACAGGGCGATCCATCGCACGATAGTCATATTGTGAAATTTTTTCAATGACCTTCTTTCCAGTATACCTTCTGAAACTTATTTGCAGCCTTCCTCATATTTATATTATTAGTGGCATTCCAATTTGAAAATGTCACTTGACTGTTTAAATTCGTATTTGATCCCCCTGTATATTCGATATAATGTCCTATTATAGAACTTCACCTACGTATTCGAATCAGATTTATAATCATTAAATGGTGATTTTCGATTCGTTGCTGTACAGGATGATTGATAAAATACTCTACAATTGAAAATAAAACTATACTGTTCAAATAGGTATTACCCTCCATTATAAACCCTACAACCATCAACAAAATTTTATCCTGACATGGGATGATCATGTTTGGTCCATTGCAAAAACAAAAAAATGGTTTCATGATATTGAAATGAATTATTCAACTCATCGAAGAGCCTGGGATAGATGATGTTCTGTTTTCCTACTTCCAGAAGGTAAACAAAATGTTTCAATAGCAGGATTGAATAAGTAAACGAAGAAAGGGTTAATTAGAAGAGTGAAGTTAGTTAAAGCATAGAAAAACATCGAGTTGGGCTAAGTTGGAGTAGTCAAAATACATATCTGTTGAGTTTGCATCATGGAATCTTGTTTTCACAAACAGTTGACGACCGAATAGAATGTTGACTCTGTGCAAATCTGAGCTTCTCTTAATACTTCATTTATCGGGATTTCTACTAGCACTAATTCCAACTGCTCCAGAGTATCCTGTTTCATTAAGAGTAAATGGATCGAGCAGAACAACTGAGACTAACAATGTTTTTGAGAGCGCTTAAAAAATTCTTCTGAGGAAACAAGCTACTTCCATGTAATTAGTTCACCTATACAGGCAGGAACAACTGATATTGATTGATATGATGAGCACTCGGATGAGCAGCTTTAATCAAACATACATCAATTCAATTTAGAACTAAAAACTACCGAAAACCTGCGATACATTTGGTTTTTTCCCACCGATCCTTGACATTGAAGATTCTCAAGTATATGTAGGAAGTGACCCGATTCATAACTAATAAATTCAGATTTCCAAGATGATGCTATTCCTCTTCGTTGCATGAAATGCGGTGAGAAATATCGAAACCTTCGTGCCCATTTCAGCAAAGAAACATGACCTCATAGTGTGGAAAGAGATATAAAATCCATATAAATTTATTAATGTTGGCTCACCTCGGAAATGATTCCATAAAATATCATTTTTGTGGGTTGTTATGCCAGGAGAGAGGTCAATTTATATGAATCTATGAGGATTCTGAATCGAGAAAAATAGCGTGTTTCTCTTTTCACGTTATTCTCGTATCATCTATCGAGGAAAGCAATCTCTTGAAAGCTTATCTCCTGAAGAAACGAATTGATGGTAGCATAGTCCAGTGTCAAAATTATTCGGAAATATATCATATACGCAACTATAACAGAACACCACAAGGTTTGACAAGGTGAAGGATAAAAAAAATGGATAAAAAGTCGTTAAACCTTTTTAGCAGCAGCTGCTATTGAAATAAAATCATTAAACAAATTTATTAGTTTTCAATACCACAAATCAAGGGATCAAGTTGATTTAGGTTATTGATGCATTCAGATATAATTGAAATATGAATTATCATGGATTGAAGCAAATGATTCATTGTTTCTTAAATGTTTTTATTTCCTTCATTGCTTCCTTGCGAAGGTTGAGTTGAAAAACACTGATAGTGACACTCCATCACCTATTCAATCATATACAGTTTATACTACTTTTCCATATGTATTGTAAACGATTGAATAAAGTCCTATTATTATTATTTGTGACGTGATGAAACCGTGTAATAGGTAGGTAACTAATTATGAACTTTAGCACTCGAACGAGACTAAATTTGAAAAATTTATTTCCAGGCGCGAACTTTTCGTCTTGATATTGAAAGTTATCGAAATCTCATATTGCTAGATGAAAGATGAGACAGGGTGAAATGTCCTGCATCTTCAGAACTCAAATGATACGAAGTTGATTAGAAAAAGTTGCTTATTTTTCAAGCGAAATGCATCAATTAAAAAGTTTCGGAGATGAATCTTGTAGGGAAATGAACTCCATTGTATCTTTTAGATCTAATAATATTTTATTATCCGCCTGCAAATATGATGGATATATTACAGTCAGATATATCCTGTAGACTTTGAGAGCATCGTTTCCCTCAAAAACCTGTATTATGCATTTGGTCGATTGAAGCTGTTAATATGCTTCCATAAGCTGAAGTATTCATACATATGCATGTCTATAACGAAGAAATACCATGGGGATGTATCTATAATAGTCATAAAAAGCCTTCCAACTGAATATAAGTAGCACTACAGTAGGCCATACTAGACTTTCCAGAATTTGTCTGATGTCTGATCGTATATAAATGTAAAAAAATCTGTAGTTTTGTGATAATAATTTATGTCATCCGTACCTGTATAGGTCTTCATTTATTCCTAAGTAGATCCACTTCGAAAACTGAGTAACAGATAGATAAATGCATAAGGAACTGTGCACCATTGTTGGATTATAATTATCTGATTCAATGCGTTCATACTTTCCTATCTAATCTGAATATCTTCATCGCCTTCATTATATCCCAAGAGTATATAATATAATCCAGAGTCATCCATACCTAAACCAAAAAGACACCTTCTGCATGAATAATCGAGAAGATATAATGAAAGCTTTATTGGCTTAGTAACCAAGTCCTTCTCCGAAATTGAATATTCAAAACGTCTTGAAATATTCACTAAGGCAATTTCCCCGATATTAAATATTCATTTTTTCCTCTCACCCACTTTTGTGAATTAGAATCAGAAAACGAAATTCTGAATCATGCAGGAGATTGAAATGGGCCAGCTTTCAGCTGAATATAATACCTACGGGTTGATTTACCTCAAGGACAACATTTCGGTGATTTCATACAATGGGATGAATTTTTGTTGGTCACAACTTCAAGGATAGGAACCAATTCCCCAAAAGTTCTAATTTGAGCGGGGTGAATACGAGATAGACATACAGCTCAAGGTGAAATCCGAACGAAGTATAGAATCACGCTATGAACTGAAAGATAGGTTTTACTGTAACAAAAATCTCATCAAGAGTGTTGATCCCATTTTCTGACATGGAAAAAAGAAAAGAAGAAATCAGCTCCAGGACATATCCGACATTTCGGTTTTCATTCCATAAAAAAACTCCATCGTTTTTTTGTCACTGGGATACATCTCCTATTCAAATGAGATTTCCTCGGGATCACACGGCATGGCCAAGGAAAATACGAAGAGTAATGTAGTCTAATCTAATTGGAAAAGTGATGTAGACAGAGATTGATGCATGCTACTATAAAAATCCACTTAGTGAGATCTTGGATGCAGAGGTTTCAGCGCTGTCAGTGTCTGGAGAGGCCAGATTTGTTGGAACAATTAGTTTTTCATTGAGAACCGAAAGAAAATTCATTCTTCGGTGCGATTAATTATTGGAGGCATGGAGATGTTGGGAGTTAGGAGAAGTTATCATAAGACTTGATTGAAGTGCCATCAAGGTAATGGAAATGCGATTCACCGTGTTGTATCCCATTCTGTATAAGAAACCAACCATTCAATTGCTGAGTTCAGTTTCATATCATTCCCGCCAATAGAAAACAATACAACTAGTTTCTAAGAAATGAAATCTCACTGGAATGAAGTGGTAGGACAAAGACAAGAGAAGAAGCTAGTGAGCCTTTAGCCGAAAAGAAACACTGAGCAGTTTCTCAGGTTGGTACCAAGTTGAAGGAATTGTTAACGGGACTTATCACTGGACACTGCTCTCTGAGATCTTACCTCTAAAAATGAAAGCGGTAAGCTATTAGTGCTGCTTGGCTATCTGAATATAGATTTCTTTCCTTCAGATTGTGATAGTTACCAAGGGGCTTTGAGAGTCTTAATCTTGGCCCTGGAATGTCCATAGTCCTTTCATCCATTTCGGATCCATCAGTATGCATTCCTTTCCAGATGAGGTTCGTTTTCTGGGCAAAGGAGTAGACACACACATAGGGGGGTTCTTAAGTATCGATAGAATTTGCTGAAATTTTAGTATGGCATACCAAAAGTATATTAGATTTATAATTTCATGCTGCGCGATCACGATAGCAATTGCATTAGTTGATATACGAAATAGAAAATATGAGTGAGTTTATAGGCATTGATAGAATCAACTAAAATGTGTGTATGTTACACCTTAGATATATAAAATCAATAATGCATGCTACGTTACCAAGTAATTTCAATCTACTGAGTATAACATACACACATTTCAGGAAATTTCGAGGGAAATCCTTCCTCATAATTTCTATAACACCCCGTATATCAACTAATGCGATTGCTATAGTGGTCACAAAGGATACAGTACTGATCTTACCGTAGGTGTAACATGCATACATTTTAGAAAATTATTCCGATGCCTATGAACCAACCCCCTTACATGTTCAATTACACCCCGTGTATCACTACTCAACCACAGATTTGAAAACCTTACAGATGAGGCACTCCGCCTGAGGCACTCCGCCCATTTTTTCTGATGTACCGATATCCGTTTTCATTGACCTAGGACCTTTAAATTTTGCGCATCGCATTTGCCGGATAGTCGTTGTCACCGCTGAAACTACTGGTATGCAATGTTGCCATTTTAGTGATGCATAATCAACACCAATATAAAATATCTGTGATGAGAGGTTACCCTACTTCTGAGTGATTTATCATGGAAAAGTTATCAGAAATAATTTTCTATTAGGAACTTGTATTATTTTGTATGTAGCCCATTTATTGTCATCAGGAAAAGTTTAATCGAAGTCAATAATATCACTCAATATAAGTACTCACAGTTTTGTGTAATTTGATATTCCCTGAATTATTTGAAGATGATTTGCAATATTCATATACACAGAAATGATTGCCAATGAACATACTATTGTACCTGATTCACATTCCAGATAATGAAGGTATGATCACAGCTTGTTTAATTTGTGCTGTGATAATCCTTGAAACCTTCATTACTTTTCCTTTTGAATTATAGTTTAGGGGGAAAAATTTCTACATTGTAAGCATAGAAACCCATTCGAAATACTAGATTGTGAATAGTGTAAAGCGAAAACATTTGTAACATAACCAACAAAATGATGACAATGATATAAACAGAACTCGATCAATATTTCAGCGCCTGCGGATATCTATGACTGGACCTTCAAATTTTGCACTTTTGACATATTTATTTAATTTTATTCGCTTTGTCTGTGAAATATTTTGTCCAATTTATGGCGAATCCATTGTTTTTTAAACTTAACCTTCTGTTTACGTTCGGTTCTGATGTGAAAGGTGTACTTCCAGTAGTATTTCTAGAGTTCTTCTGCTGGAATCCATGTGAAATATTTTTGTTGTTCCAGTTTCAGTTATTGTTCGGTGACACATATGTCACAATACGAATTCAAAACAAAAACGATACCATTTCGAGAAGTTCGAATTGTTGCCATGAGATAGCGCTACGTGTTATTTTCTATCGCGAATTCTAATTGATATCAGGTTTACCTCCTCAGACTCCCTACCCCCAACCCTCATCAGCAGAATATACCCCCGAGCCATCTTGTCCATCGGACCACCGCATAATGCAAATCCGTCGGAGAAATCAATGCCGAGTCCATCCCTGCGTGGGGGTGCCTCCCATCTACCCCCCAACGGACCTAAGACCAAATTAATTGCGTCGCGGCGGCCCACCCCTAGAGAGCGGTTTTTGCTAAGCCACGGCGCGCTGTTAAATGAAGAGGATTTCGACCCACATTGGACGAACTTCGGTGTCCGGTATTTTCTTTTTTGCGTTCGTACACCGATTTAATGGCCTTTTTTCCCGTGGAGATCTTGATGTCGTTGTTGTAGAAGTTTTTTGTGCGTTTAACAAGTAGTCGAAACAAGTTGGGGAGTTCTTCATTGTCGGAAACTTCTAGTCGATGCTCACGAACAATTCGATTGCAGTAGGTTCAGCAATGCGCCAATTTATAATGGCGACCGTGACAGGATATAGCTGGGAAATGAAGGTTATCAAGCAGGAAAGAAGAATCAGATATATTTTTATTTCTCTCATGGAAGGCATCAACGCACCAATGTGAAAAACACATCCACTGGTCAATAATCACCGCCACCAACAAATAGAATTTAATAGCTATTTGTGTATTCAGTGCGCAAAGTGACAGATATAGTCGCTCGAAAAATGCAGTAATCTTTCGAGAGCGGCAATACACTTAGACACTTGGCACTCGAAATACACACAATATTTTTTCTTCAAACACATTTCCTAGAGAAGGAAACTCGATACTTCATTCAATTAACTCACATTTCATCACATTTTTCATCTTGTAAGGCTCTTTTTTCGGTAAAGAGCCCTACAAAAGGCATCAGGGCTTATTTCTCTATTCAAGTTAAAGCGGGTGCCGCGAGTGCCAGTTTTTTATATCAAGAAATACTCAAGCTAAATAAATAGATAATATCTACATAGACCTACAGGTAAAATCGGAGATGGTTGCACACTATTTATTTCATTAACTAAAACTTTTCACACTGGTATGAATCGACCTTTATCGTTATGACAAGCACAAAAAATTGTGGACTTTTGTAAACTTCATTCCAACTTGATTGTGGTAATATTTCCTGAAGTTACCAGAGATGGCGCCATACCTCGTGTTGCATCTGTCATCTCTTCATCAGTGTCATCTGTTCTAGAAGAAAATAGAATGAGAAGAGTCAAAATGTCAATAATTATTTCTAGATACACTGAAAATATCGTATTTTATTGTCGTTTAAATTCACGTCTGTCAGATGCGAACTTTTTGGAATATATTTACAGGCAACAGAAATGTCCCTCGAGAATCGATCATACTGCCATCTTCATTCGAGTCTTGGAAATATTACTACGCTTTTCAAATGGTCTTCAAGTTTTTTGCAGAAATAATTCAAGAGATGGTTCACCATCCTATATCCAACTTCGTTATGAATAAAAAACAGCGTGATATATTCCGAATCATTTGTCAGAATCATCAATAGTACAGAGGTAGCACAACAGACGTGTGAAAATTGTCTTACACATGAGATAACATTTTTCTGAAGTCTGCAGAGTAAGACTATCAGATGTTACTAGATAAGTTCCCAAGTGAGCAGCATCTGCAAGTAGCTTGAAGGCAACTAGGAGACTAAAGCGATCGATTATTCAGAACATATAATTGTTGTTTCCACAACAATCTTCATTCCATCATCACAATAAATACAACCACATTTTTATTGCCCTGTAACATCAAACATTTTCTCCAAATCAATCATATTTCACAAGTTATAAAAATTCACTCCTGAACTGTTCAAGTTGTCCTTCATCCTGCTGAAGATATCTACTAGACACACCATTCGCAAATGATTAATATTTCGCGACATTCACTGATAATTTTATTCCGCAAAATTATTAGAATGAGTTGAATACATTACAGAACGAACATTCACGTACAAGACTGCTAATGTACGTCTTTGAGACCCCAGGAATGTACGTCCCAAAACTTACTTGAGTGGCAAACAAATCTTCTGTGTTAAAACAATTCAGAATAGAACATTGAGAAATCCGAATCGAAAAAATCATCATGTCTATGATGAATGTGTACTTTGTATCAATCTGTATTCCACGGATTCAGATCCAACGAACATTGCATACCGGTAAATGTAATTGGCTACACTAGCGCGGCAATTAAAAATCACATGACATATTGCAACAACGTTGGCAGTTTTGCGATATTTTTCGCGAAATCAATGTTTCCAATCCAATTTTCCAGTAAACAGTGCATGAACACGACAATAATGAGAAGGTATTCGTTATGGGCATTTTGAATGAATATTTCATGAAAATTGAGATGTAGCTTGCAGCCTGGATAATGGTGCATTGGAAACCGCGTCATTAAAGCTATAACTTAACCATAAATGTAGCGGTAGAATATTGCATTATCATTCGTGCTCACTCATGTTTCAGTCCCTCATTACAACAAAGCGTATACATTACCTCGGAAACGAATAACAAAAGGAATTACTGATTTGACTCGATTTTCTTCAATCTAGACACCTAGACAGTAGGGTATATCAAGGTTGGAGAAAGTGACAGAATGTTTCATCATAACTACACTGAAGAGAACAATAAGGCCACAGCATTGAGGTGTCTGAGACAGTCAGTTTTTTTCAAAGGAGCAATGTGTGGACCTCATATAATCATCCCATGATAGGTATTGTTGATGATAATACCGAGCATGGATGTTGAGGATTTCATAGAAACAGTCGTGCTTGATATCATCCCTTCTTGATATCCACCAGAGATAACAAAATTTCAGATGAATCTTCATCAAAATCATCGACCTGTCTAAGCCTTGCACCTCTGGCTTCCCTAGATGACACATGGGCTATAGCAATAGATAATAAAGCAATAGGTACGAAGTGTACTGTCATCCGCAAAGCTGTGGACAAGGCAGGAGGTAACATCTAACAGGTCGTTGACGTGTAGCAGAAACAAAGTTGAAGCCAAAACAGATCATACGATGAATACGACAACCACGAGAATACAGTTGTCAAACTACTACGGAAAAATTACTGAGCAGACCAGTTTGCAATTTTTCAATGCTCTTCTGCTGTTGTTCGATGTTTTGTTGTTTTTCCTCGATGTTTTGATGTTATTCGAGAAATATTTTCCTCTTTGGGTATCGTTTGTCGATAATTTAGTAATTAATGTCTGTGATTGGATGATGCATAATGGATCTTGGATTGACGCATTTCGTATGAAATTGCAGTATATCCTTACTTTCTCGTTTGTCGATCATGGAGGGATTGAAAATATTTTATTTATTTCTTGAAGTACCCACCTATCTACATATATCCCCTGTTCTATGCCACTTGTTCAATGCTTTCCTACAATCTGGGATTTTTCCTGATCAGATGAAATTGGCAATAGTGATACCCCTGTATAAAAAAGGTGAACAAAATGACTTGACTAATTATAGACCTATTAGCCTGCTATCAGCCTTCTCTAAATTATTCGAAGTAATTATCTCAATGAGGATGATGAACTTTTTCTCGGCATATAATGTGTTGAATGATTTTCAACATGGTTTTCTCAAAGGTAGAAACACAGAAACTGCATTGTTTGATTTTGTAGATCAAGTTCATAAGCTAATGGAAATAGACTCTTGTGCTTGCGGTGTTTTATTAGATCTTAGTAAAGCTTTTGATAGTGTTGATCACTCTATTTTACTCCATAAACTCAACAATTACGGAATCAGGGGGAAAGCTCATGAACTCTTGAAATCATATTTGAGCAACCGAAAACAAAAAGTCTGCATCAAACAAAAAACTGAGGTATTTCTATCAGAGTTCACGGATATTAAAAGAGGGGTACCACAAGGGAGTGTGCTTGGTCCCTTACTTTTCTTAGTATATATAAATGATCTTCCTGAAGTTTTCAATGATTCAAATACTGCTGTTGTTAGCTATGCAGACGATTCAAATCTGATTCTACCAGTTGGTGATCATAGACACTTAGAAAACACTATCTCAAAAACAATTTCGATGGTATCTGATTATTGCAATGTGAATAACCTCCTTCTGAATACTGCAAAAACAAATTGCATCGTTTTCAAAACTAGCCGCAAAAACATTAACATTCCAGAGTATGTACATGTGAGAAACGATGAAAAATTGTATTTCTCCACACATACAAAAGTATTAGGCATATATATTGATGACAAACTGAACTATGAATTTCATATTGATTTTCTTGCAAAAAAACTAGCCTCGAAATGTTTTGCTTTAAGAGTTTTGAAAAAATACTTGAATTTAGAGGCACTCAAAACTGCATACTATGGGACAGTTTATCCTTTTATGAAGTATGGGATATTAATTTGGGGTGGGAGTTCACTATTGGAACGTATATTCATCATGCAGAAGCGAATTATGAAAACCATGTTGAATATGAACTATACAGAATCTTGTCGTGGTATTTTTAAAGGTCATCAAATGCTTACTGTATATGCCATTTATATATATGTTTGTGTAATTTTTGCATATGACAATAAATCTAAATTTGAAACTGACACATACCAACATGAATACTTCACAAGAAATAAATCGGATTTCGTTTTCCCAAAGCATAGATTGAAAAACACAGAGAAAGGACCACACTATGCTGCCATTAAATTTTACAATCATATACCCTCGATAATCAGAGAAGACTGTTCTAGGAATAGATTCAAAAAAGTTGTTTTTGATCTATTATGTGACATTGAACCATATTCTTTAGAGGAATTTTTAGGAAAATAACTGAGTGATTGTCATCAATGTACTTTATCATTTTAATTTTTATTTTTTGTTATATACATGTTTTTATCTATACACTTATTAATGTTTTGATTGTGATATTTTATCAGATTTAGCTTTTTCAGTTTATCTTAGATTTAAGACGTAATTTGTTATGACCTGAGTTTTTCAACTGTTACAAATTGAAAGCTTCAATAAATTATCTATCTATCTATCTATCTATCTATCTTCCTCATTGCATATATCCAATATATTGAGCATGCTGAAACATCCAACTGATATTGCTAATGTTATTATAACATCTTCTCATCAAATACCAGCTGAATTCTGAACATGTGAAAAGTAGTTATTCGAGTATCATGGTTATTCGAAGATTTCTAACAGAAACATATCTTGCTGCGTTATGCAGATTTTCAACTCTAGTTTAAGAAGCACCTGGATGTGATTGGTATACTTATTGTTACTAGGAAAAATATCTAGTAGATCATAAATACATTTGAGAGGGTAAATAATCAATCTCGTCAGTCAACATCTAGTCCATTGAAGATATTTTCATAAATACGTGCCTGTCATTAAATGGTAGGAGGAAACAAAAACACACTGTAGCAATGTATTATATAGATATGTTCGAATATCAATCATTCCTCAAGTAAGCCAATCTTCCGACAGACATAATCGAATATCCTTCAAGAATGAAGCTTATTTTTATGATTATTCTTGCTGAAGATGGTCCAACATTATGTATTCCTTCATCATGTTTTGATATACTCCTGTAAAAACCATAACAGTATAGATAAATTTCAGTCTCGCGAGCTCCCGGAATAGGGTTTGAATTTCTTTTATTCGACGGGACAAGTCCTCCAGGAAATTTCAGGTCTCTACATAAATTTCCACCCTCGCTCATCAACATAAAGCCAATATCACCAATATCACTGGGTCTAACTATAAATTTTCTCGCACGAAGTCACTAAATTGAAATTTATATTGTTCACCAGGCGGTTAACACTCCGATTTATTTGGGGAAATGTTAAAGATCTCTCTCTGAATTCGCCCTTTTTGTATTGAAGTTGTATATTATGAGAGTGTCCGTGTTATTAAGTCTCATCGTGCATTAGATATTTGAAAAATCTAGTCCTGTGTAAGTACGTTGTTGATATTTTCAACACTGCTCTTTTTTCAAAAAACGACATGAAATTTTATGCATGGACACACATTTCTGAACAAAACTAATGAACCAAAGAATATCATTATATAAGGGTAGAGATACGAGCTTGTGTGTATTAAAGTGTTTGAAAAGTGAATTATACGACAATGAATGAATTTAACGAATTGTTTCATGCTCATCCTCTAAATCTAACGTATCTAACTGTATCCAGTGTAATCAATAATTGAATATAATAGTACGACAATTAGTTAGCTAGACACGACTGGCAGAGCAGAATATTTATTACCTCCATTCAAGTATCCAAAATGAAGGAGGGATCGATGACATCTGATATCTCAGCCAGTGAGAATGTTTATTAGCCTTCTAATGACGGTTTCAAGGAAAAAAGGTGGAATTATCCGAAAACAAAATATATTCTATAGTCGGATAACATTGTTATCTGACATCTGCATTATTTGTTCATAAAAATACGTTCTCCCATCAAAATCGCCTTATCTCAACTCCAGAATGGGGAACTAGATGTGCATTTTATCACCTCTTTAAGACGCGATCAATTGAGTAATGGAGAAGCTGCTAGTTGGGGTTATCTTCGAACTACGAATCAAATTTCCCAGCAAACAATTTCAGTAGGCCCAGTACTGGGCCAATAACTGCTTACCAGAAGTTGAATGACGTCGGCCAACATCAATAGGGCATATTTCATTTTAGCGGGATTGACAAAAACGAAACCAACATTTAATATTCAGGAACCTATATAAACCCGAGTATAAACCCTTTCTAACATAGGTAATCTCAAATGATCAGCTCCAGAAGCAAAATGTTTCTCAACTATTCAATAACACTCGAAACGGGCCATCGTCCGGATGATGTCGGTCCAAAGATACCCTTTTGATGGTATTGGCCCATTGCTGGTTGGATTATGGGTACCCGATTACAATATGCCATATATTGGGCCGACATTTTGCCGATGTAGCGTTGCCATTGTCAGCATTTACCCGACCAATCATGCGTTGGCCCAGAGAGCAGCCAAAGATTCATTGGTTGCTGGGTTGGTATTGTTTTTTAGGTTCTGATTCTCACGAAAACGGATATCCTGTAATGTTCAGAGAACATCGTGAGAACCAAGGGAAAGAAGGTAGGAGTTGGTGTTCTTCTTAAGATGGTATGCCTCGGGGAACACCTCCCTAGGCAAGGAGTTCCAAAGTCTCGATGTTCGTTGGATGAACAAGTCTTTGGAAAGGGGGACGTTCTGCAGGTCTCTAAAGTGACCACGAAGGGATGTGAAGACTGAAATTGGCGGGTTAATCTCGAAGACTGCTAATGGAGGAATGATTGTTGATATTTCAGAAGAGCATCGCCCATGAAATTATCTTTAAAACAGAGACAAATCGCCAGAGAAGTGAGCGAGTTTGTAAGCGAGGCATCACCGACGAGACGAATTGCCCTTTTTGAACGGAATCCAATAGTTTCAGGATATGTTTAGGTGCCGCACTACAAATATGGAAACAGTATTCCAGGACAGGTCATATCTGTGCCTTATAGATCATAAGCAGCTGACTGGGGGTGGAATAGCTCTTGGCTCGAAACAGAAAACCAAGTTTTTGGGATGCACCTTTGGCATTGGACCTCACGTGATTATCCCAAGAAAGGTTATTGGTGATAGTAACACCAAACATCAAATGGATGAATTCAATGGTATGGTTACTCCTGACTAAATTATGTTTGGCACAGTGAGATCGACTTTTATAGAGAAAAGACATGCTTGTGTTTTGTTTGCATCGAATTCTACCAGGTTATTAGATCCTCACTCGAGAATTGTTGCTAAGTCCATATTTATTTTGTTAACATTTCTTCTTCGTTCATTTCTGGTTTGACGGGCCGATATTGGAGCCCTGGAAGAGAAAACGGTATGGAGGTCACCCGTAAAGCAGTATATAGGACATGGAGTTGCTTCCAACAAATCGTTGATGTGATCTCATAGCAGAGCGGAATTATGTCATTCCAGACAGTTGACACCGTTGACAGTTTTGACAGGGGTCTTGTGAAGCTGTTATGATGGACAAGAGAAGAAGAATCGTGAATCACTATCCTAGGCAACCGATGGCCATTTCTCATACCAATCATATCAAACATCAAAATAATAATTCCCACTGCAGAAATACGTCCTCCACATAAAACTGTCCGAATATGAGGGTAACATGCGACGCGAAATATGGAATTTTCATTTCATTTTTTATTAATTTCAGCACCACGACTTTCTTCTCTCCCACCGAATTGCTATGCTCATCGTCGTTTCTCTGGAAACGTATTCCCATTATGGCCTGGCGAAAGCCTCAGCGCTCTTTAACAATAGGGGATGTGGGGTTTCTTTTCGAATAGTGCCGTAATGATGTAATAAGAACCATTAGGTGGAGCACCTTAATTTCGCTGGAGGAATGGCTGTGATTTCATGCTTTTCACGTCATTTATTGCGGAATCTTTAATAGGAATGATGGCTGCGAACTCGTTTCACACCCTATTGCAGACTTTCATTCGATTTTTGCGGTGGGATGAATGAGTTTTCTCGTTGAAAGAGAATGCAATTATCCACGGATCAAACGCATATGTCTGCTGTGGAAGTTTGACCTTAAATCTTGAAAATGGCATATTTCAGAAACGAAATGAGTAGGTTAGAGTAACCTTAGATGAGATAGTTTTTACATCAGATCATATATGCTTATACTGTAAACAGGTTATCTATTTGGTAGGTCCGGGGGAGTTTGAAGTACTAAGCCATTGATTGGTCGTATTAAAATTTTGACGATACATATTTTAGTTCTTCACATTGGAGGTGATTGCTCGAAAACGAATTAGGCGAAATCGAAACTCTCCATATATAGCTTAATGTAAAATGTTCTAAACTTGTTTGGGTCCCATCGTTGGTTATGGGGAAGTATCCTAAGATGGGACTACAGGTTTCTCAAAGTAGGAACTCATATTTTGCTAAAAAAACTATATGAATTCTTATCCCTCTTTTACCATAAACTTCTGATTGAATGCAATTATACATATAATTTCAGCTTATTCACATTATATTTGGAAATGCATATAAAGATTATTGTATTCATGAGTAAAACTACTCATAATTAGGTACAGTAGGATCACGTTGAATCACAAAATATTTCAGAAAATATTAAAATTGTTATTTTCAGTCACCAAGAGTTGACTGTTAACTATGAGTGTTTGAAAAGTGTTTTCAACCGCTAACTCAGTTGCAAAGCAACCCTCGTATGTTTAGGACTTGTATGAGCTAGGAAGACTCCGAAGCACTAGATTGTAGATTGTAGGGGGGGGGTCGTTGAGGCTGTGCAGCCTCTCAAGCACCTCGACCTATTAGATCTTTTGTGCATAACCCTTAATCTATTCGAAGCCCGGGATTCCGATGCTTCTTGCAAAGTTTATCAGTTTCCTGGAAGCTACGTACCTGACATCGAAGGGCTCTAAGAAGGCCCCTTCCAGGAATTTGAGCCTCTTGCAGAAGAGTACTGGGCATTCGCAAAGCAAATGTTCTGCAGTTCCCTTCCAGGAATTTGAGCTTCTTGCAGAAGAGGACTGGGCATTCGCAAAGCAAATGTTCTGCAGTTTCAGCGAAGTTCTCGCAGTAGCGGTAACTATCACTCTCTGTTTCACCCATCTTTTTGTGGTGATACCTCAGAGGGCAGTGTCCAGTGAGGAGTCACGTTACCAGTTTCAAGTCTTTTTTGTCCAACTCGAGAAGCTGTTTAGCTTTCCTTGGCGAAAGGCTCCCTATAGCCTAGATTTCATTTCATCTGCTTCCCAGCGTCGGAACTCTTCTCTCAAGTGGGCTTTGGAGAGTCCACAGAAGGGTTCTGGGCCGAGAAATTGTGAATAAGGCAGTCTGCATTCTCCTTGCCTTCAACTCCCTTATAACCTGACACCCACATCAAAGTGACCTGGTTGTTAGCTGCCAGTTGTCTCAGGGATTGTTTACAGTCCCAAGTTAGCTTAGACTTACAAGTGTATACTATCAGAGCTTTTAGTGCTGCTTGGCTACCTGATAGAACAAAGATTTCTGCCCGAAGCACTAACAGTGCTAACTGTGTTTTATTTTTATTTTTTTTTTTTGGTTTGCGTGGTGCTTACTTCGGTGCATACCTACCTATTGATTAATTGATTGAAACAAGGTTATAGTACCTATAGTTACTTATTGACATGCAAATAATCTTATGAATTACATGAATATTTTCTTACTTCAATACCTATAATCGCAAAAACACCTCCACACACATGCAAGAATTGTTATTCAATTTTTTTGAGATGATCCTGGATATTGGATGAATAAATATAAAATTTCACTCTGATATCAAGTTCATGTTTCACATGTTATTACAGACAGAATATTTCACATAATTAAAAAAGGTATATAATTTTACATATAGATCCAAGGCGTTAAAGGCATTAAATTATGTAGATTTTTTTTTAGTCCGAGATATTATCATGTTGATTCAATTGGGACATTTTTGAACCAAAATTCAAAAAGTATTTCCCTTTAGTTTTCTGTTTCTAGGAGTAATACTTTTTAACAAGATCATTGTCATTGTCAACATCGGAATGACATTGGTACACACTCAGTTTGCTGGTGCAGCTGTTACTTTTGCTGCATCAACTGTTTTCCATTGATTATCCCTACTTTTCATTCGAATTATTTACTTCATAGGCGAAACAAAATAAGCAGTTCGCCCCCTACCGTTGACGAATATAACTAACGCATGGGCCATAGAATCGTTTGTTTACATTTGTTGCCATAAGGTTTCCATATAGTTTTCCTTTTGTGAAGTGTTAATTTGTTGGTTGGAATTCAAATAATTGTGGAAAAACTATGCATCATTATTGTTGTCGTACTTTACTGTTTCTCTTGGGCGAGAAAAAAACCCGATATAAGTTTTCATACCTCCCCAAATACAGGAAAATCTCGAGTTATATTTGTAACCAAGTTGCAAACAATGGAGTTGCTGGACAGGAGTTATGTGTGGATTAAAACGATGTACCTATTATTTTTTTTCATTGTTAGTAATTGAAGAGGTAATTGAGTAGTTCATTACGGATATCTCAGTGAAGACACTTGAAATTAAATACCTACATAATAATGTATTTTCTCATTCATTTTATACTTACCAATAAATATTTTTAATTGCAAGGCGTTTTCATTGTTTTAATCAAAAAGTGTGAAATAATATAGTTAAAACTTCAAAAAAATTTTAAAATAAATGTAATAATATAAGATGTTGGCACACAAACAAGTTTTTGAGTTTTTTCAATAGGTCAATACAGGTCAATATAAGATTATTTCAACTGTCCAGGTAGCTGCTCACACAGGACAATGAGTATCATGTTGTTATTAAAATCATTTTGTTTTATTGCTTACATATTTGAAGTAAATCCATAATAAAAATTATTGAAATACTATCTTCAGAAAAATAGTCTTTTCAACTGAGGTTGTACTTTCAATCAATAGGTATATTGTCCAGAAAATCACAACCATATATACACAAAACTGCTTAGTAGAGCACTATAACTACATAATATAAGAAGACTAAACGAAAAAAACTTTATAGCTAAGCAAACAATTTGAAAATATTGAAAGGAAATGAAATAATGATATTCTTATTATTCTTCCAGATAATGTAAACAAACTGGAATGGGCCATAGAGTAGTTCTGATTTTCACCGTTCTGGCGCTACGATCTTAATCTAGGTTCCCTATTGGTACCGTTCGTCAGATTTTGGCACGAATTGTAATGAAGTGCATTTGCCAGCACCGAGATATCACGCTTTTCAGAACATGATTTATGCGTCAGTCAAACAACCAAATATCAACGGCATAAATCACCCGAAATCGGTTTATAGGTACAGTTTCTGTGCGACCCAATTCGACTTTGTTCGATTTATTCTTGCAGCCAAGTTCGTACTTCGACAGTGTTTCAAATATCGGAATGAAATATAAATCCTGATTACGGTCGGTTCACTTGCGATAATTGAAACATATATACAGAATGGACTGTATATACGCGAGAGAGTGTGAAAGTGAAACAAATCCATTTATATATAGGTAACCCACCAGTGTGTAGTATTCGAGGTAGTATATCCATAATCCTTCTAACTCATTGAATAACAGGAGAAAACAGGATTTGGCAATTCATTGCTTGAAAATGGAATTATATCTGATGAAAAACATGCTTAATATTATTCTCATTATTATTGATGTTATTTTCATTTGAGACTCGACCAAAAAAGATACTGAACATATCAGTCACTCTGGAAGGAAAGCGATCACTCCTGTTTTTATGGTATTTTTTCACCATATCGATCTCAAGGCTTCTGCCTTAATAACCCAAGTCATAAGTTTCACAACTTAGTATCATACCTTCAGGTGGTTACAAACGATCTGCTATCTTCGAATTCCCTGTTATCAGAACCCTCCCCTTGTGCAATTTACGTAGATAAGATTGTAGAACATTGACTATGTGCAGTAGCTAAACCAAATCAAACTGAGATATGAAATACTCCCGAGAATGAACCTTAATAATGTCATATGCGTTTTAGCGCTAGGGAATTATTTTTAAAGCGTATGGGTTTATATGTTAACAATATTCCATCACCAAAGGCTCAGAAAAGGCAAACTCATTATTATCCAGCCTGCTTGTTTACCTACTTCACACATTACAAAGTATTAAGATAAATCTTCTTGCTACATTGATAAATATTCCACTTATTGTTTCCATCTTGCAAATGATAATAAATCGATGAAGAATATCACGATTGTAACTTTTTGATTTATTTGGCAGTCGCAACATTCTTATGATTGATGGGGTTGATCTATGATTAGTCATGAATATGTTGTTGTTCAAGTCTATTCTTGATTCATTATTATACAGGGTGATTCATTGGGAAATGCGCATACCATAAGAGTAGATGGAGGACACCAAGGTGCTTCCAAATAACCTATATTTCATTGGTATATCGTTCTTTATAACCAAGATACAGGATGATTTGTTAATTTTTACAATTTTTTCAATTGATCATAACTTATGAACCACCCTATACATTTTTGTGATATTTGATACGTATGTTCTGTGTCCACAGTGGTGTCGATCAACATAATGAAGAAAAGTCTTTTTCCAGATCCGGCTTTGAAGAAATTAAAAAGTTGGTTTCGAGTCGAAACAACATCCTGTACATCAATATTTCGAAATTTCATCTACAGATTTGAAAAGAGCAGAAAAAACGGAGTGAGACCGAATGCATTTTGTGTTTCCGCATACAACTTTTCCACTTACTAACTTGAGTCAAATCTAGATTTTTTGATACAATGAGAGGCACAAAATTTAAAAAAATTAATTTGTTTTCCCAAATGGTAATTTGAATGAAATCATCAACCATTCCTCATTATCTTGATTTCTGGATTCAAATCTTATTGAAAAAATGAGAGGTCCTTATTCGAAACAAATTATTATTATACCAAAGACTATTTTTAAAACATCTTGTATACTGGAATCAAATCTAGACGTTCCGATAGAATGAGGTCGCACAAAATTTAGAAAAAAATGATTTCTTCCTCAAATGGTACTTTGCCAGCTTTGATCCAAGAAATCATCAACTATTTCTCATTTTCCTTATAATTTTTGTATTCCCGTATTTGTTGCATTGTGATTATTGTTCAAAATTGAGTTCGGAATGGGCATTTCTCCCCATTTCCATGATTTTTTTCATCTATGAATAAATGTTTTGATATTGTTTTATGCATACAAGGTGTTTAAAAGTTAAGTCGTTGGTATAATGATAATTTGTTTCAAATAAGGACATGTTTAATCAATAAGATTGGCATCCAGAAATCAAGATAATGAAGAATTGTTGATGATTTCATGGATTAAAGCTGAAAAACTACCATTTGGAAAAGACAATTTATTTTTGTTCATTTTGTGCCACTTATTTCATCGAAAATTCTAGATTTGACTCAAGGTAATAAGTGGAAAAGTTGTATGCGGAAACACCAAAAACACATAGTCTTACTGAGTTTTTTCTGCTCTTTCCAAATCTGTGAATGAAATTTCAAAATATTGATGTATAGGGTGTTGTTTTGACTAAAAATCTACTTTTTATTTTTTAAAGGCCGGACCTGGAATAAGACCTTTCTTCATTATGTTAATCGACACTAATGTGGACAAAGAACATACGTACCAAATATCACAAAAATGTATAGGGTAGTTCATAAGTTATGATGAATTGAAGAAATTGAAAAAATGAACAAATCATCCTGTATCTTGGTTATAAAGAACGATAGACCCATAAAATATAGATTATTTGGAAGCACCTTGGTATCCCCAATTTATCCTTACAGTATGCGCATTTCCCAAAGAATCACCCTGTATAAACAAACATCGTTTGTGAGAGGGCATAATAGAAAGGTACTATGCTGACGTATTTGAAAATACACTCAAGGAATATTCAGGACAATCGTTCTAGATTCACTGAAAGGAATATAAAATTCATGTAAAAGGCTAACAGGTTGCCCATTTACAGCTATTATCGAAAGCCGTGCGCAGATATGACATAAAATTGTAGTCAATTTCGAGGGAACATTTGCGATTGTGGTCTCTGTGATATTGTACAGTGAAGAAATTGGGTATGGGTTAGTCCAAGTTGTATTTTCACTCTTGAGAGTTGATTGGTTGGTAATCGTTCATGTGGTTGAAAATGGGAAAATCAACTAGTTTTGAAGTGCAAGACATCAAAAATATCGCTAAATATCATCAATATCTGATGTTTGGCCCCGTATTTGTGAATACATTTAACAGTACGATGACAAGAGATCACTCCTGGAGTTTCTTTCCATGGATTGAGATTTAAGTTGTTACTGATCATGGCATTGAATATATCATAGTTCTTGATAGTACATTACCAGCTTTTGAAACATTATATTCCAGATGATAGGGTGGGAATAAGGAGGAATCTGGAGTTTCTGCCAATTCCTTTGGAAACAGAACAAGAGTAGGTATCTTCCAAAAGCATGGTTATCTATAGAAGGTTATTTACTCATACACTCTCTCACAACGTCATTGCGGATATCCTGATTCAAATGTGTGTGCTCGATTTCAATAATTGACTTACAAAAATTAAAGATACCAATTCCAATTTAGGAGCACAAGCTTCAGCAGTATGACCTTCGATATACCTTTGACACATGTGAAGAAGTTCTCAAAATCGAAGAACAAGTTCAGAGACTATGTAGCGTAGTACACATGCATGGATACGCTACATCTCATTCAAACTAGAGGAGTAAGAGAATATAATGACCTACATTATCCTTGAAGAGGAACAATGGGAATTAAAATGAGCATCGATCAATGTTGCATCCTGGAAACTCTTCCTGCTAATGACAAGAAAGATAAATTGAATACGACGATGCTACTTGAAGCGCGTTATTAAATTTTTATTACACCTAGTTACTTGGAATTTATCGCTCTCTAACTATAAATTACTGATTCTGGATCAGTATTAATGTCTTCATTCGCTGAAACATTGAGAAATAATTGACAATTAAAAAATCTCGACGTGGCTTATATCATCTAAATTAGATTGACTATAATGTTGCGGTATATATCAAAGAAATTATATCCATCAATTTCCAGTTTCATTGAAACAAGTGATCCGTAGGCATTAGAAAACATTGTATCTTATGGTTCAGCTATAGAAATTTGAGGAACAACTTTCAGATGCCTGTACCTACTGAGAGAATAAGTGAAATATGCAATCTAACAGTCTAGTTGGGGATTCAATTTCGAATAATCGGAGTATCCAACCTCACGTATACCTTCCCGACTGATTCATATATTCCGCATATCCGCATCCAATCCACACACACACAACAGAATTCCTCAACACATCATGTCGAGGAATTGTGTTACCTGTAATCTATCATTATCCAGCTTGATGTATCGCCCAATCCAACGTTTCATGCTCGATACATCTCAATTTCCAGCTCAATGTAGCTCAGCATCGTACGTGTTGGACACCAAAGGTTGTATGCATAACAGATATCATCATGACAAATTACAAAAAATTACACCAGCTCACACCAGCTAACACCGTCTGGTGTCCCCTGAGGTCCTGATTGTTTCAGTGTCAGTAAACACCGGCATATTATTCACCACTGTAGGTGTTATTTGACCTTTTCCATAGGTGTTTTCATAAATCAAACCCAGTTGTCAGTAACACTAGTGTTCAGCAGAATGAAAACTTTGGTGGTGTTCTTTGTGCATTTCCAAAAGTACGATTTGACACCGCAGTGGTGTGATGCATATTATGTGATTTTCTTGATGCTTAATCATACCTCCACGAAATTCTCTTCAGTGCGTTCAAATACTGAACAGGTACATGCGAAGACTTTTCTGGTGTGAAGGAACACCAAATCATGAGTGTTTTCATGCGAATCAGTGCTTTTCTTCACCACCTCCGGTGCTTTTAACTAAGTTGGATCACCTATTGAAATATAATTCACATGATGATAAACTAGACTCAGAAGAATCTAGGGACAATTCGGATGATAAAGAACTAATATATGTAGCCCAATGTTGAAATCATGTGCGGTAGGAAGGATGTCAGTGCCACCTATTGGTAAAAGTTCTAAGATCGAACAGATGTGCGCATGAAATTCACACCATTCAGATGCCTACATACAATATTTTTATTAATTTATATCAAATCAGGTGTTCTCAGGATGCAATACTTAACGAATGATTATTGCCACCAAATTAGTTGATTCGTACACCGCCTCGATTCCATCGTGATATGACACAGTGTAACTTGGTGTTAATCTTATATAATAGGTGTTTTTATGCGTTAACGATAATGATAGCACCATTGGTAATATTAAATTTCAAACATTTGGTGTTTCTTATGATTTTATGTTTCAGAATCGTTTTACTTCTCAACAGTCGTGTCATTTTTCACTTCTAAGATCGGAATTAGTACCACTCAATACTCAATTGTGTAATGTATAATAAAAAGGACACAACTTTGATATTCAGGTGTTGTATTCGTTGGAGTTTGCTCTGAAATCCATTTGATTGAAATTACATCCAATTTTTTTTTCACTGTGTATTATTCGAACTAATATTTTTCTCATGCCAATGTGAATATAGATAATTCAGTCGTGTGTAAAGGTCTACAAAAGAAACGTTCGACAGAAGACTACTGCTAGATTCTCTTCACCAGGTATATATTATTTCAGATGGAGGATGATAATCATATAGATGTACAGTAAGTATCTTATCTGTAGTACAAAATAAATGATAGATAAAGCAGCAACCCGACAACGTGATATAAAACAATATGTATTATTCGTCTTATCCACTTTAGTATCACAAAACGAAGCTTCTTAAAATCCGTTTCCACCATTGAAGAATTGTTTTAAGTTCTTCGATCCCTGATCTGTCCCATGTTTGGAATCTCCAATAAAATGTCTTGAGTATATCAGAGTTCATTGTGAACATCTGAAATAGAAATTCCTCAGTGGAATGATATAATATTTGATATTTCATAACTAAGAAGATTCTGGTCCAATACACTCGACTCATTCTTCGCTGTTCTCATCCTAGATTTGCTGTATCAAAATAAATCTTCCTCTAGTACTGATGTGGATACTATCGAAAATTGTGAATCAACAAATCAGTTCATAATTATAATCATGACAGAAAACTCTGAACCACTGAGGTAAAGTTGGTAGATATATATATTTACACTGAATGCGAACCAGTTTCACCAATGGAAAACGCTATTAGTATTTGAAGCTATGTAAATCTGGATGCCATTCAACCTATAAACGTCAAAAAATTTCCCCGAAGGAAGAGAGAAAAATTTCCAGAAGTCGTTCTAGTTGCTATGATGGTAACGATAAAAAATATAAGCTTTTGGAAATTGGACTTGGAAATTTTACTGCTTATAAACAGCCGTACGGTCAACTAACCACTTGTATGCTTGCCTGGCGTCTAGACCAATGAGAAACGAGGTCGAACCTTCCCTATCTCTTCAACGCTGTGACTTCAATAATATTTTGGAGTGAAATTTTCTTACTCATCACTCTAGCCTCAATTGAATTCTGTAATAATTGAAGCTCTATAGTGGTATTATAAGTGAGAACATTTTTATTTCCACCTTGAGGCATGATCTTCCGCTTTCTAGCTACATTTCCACGCTATCAATCATAAGATGGCTCACAAACAATCATCATCACGATCAGGCAGAATTGAGGTATCTCTTTGTTGAGGACACACCCACTCATTCATATGCCACAACCCCCTTCCACAAAGAATGGTCGAGATTATACGTGAATATGTTTTATAATAGACTGTCACCAGCACTCAGCAGCTGAGATTAATGTTCTTGCGGTGACGATAATATCAACTACCGATCGACAGCTACTTGGGTAGAACGTTTGGAATGAGCACGGCTTCCAGATGATGTGCCCCAGACTTAGAGAATGAGTATTTGTCGGGCAGTTTACATGGAAAGATTGCGTGTCGACTCTCAGATTCAATGATGCTCGTAAAGTAGGAAGATCTCATCAGATACTTCTATCCGTGCACATTTCCTATAGGAGTGGGTGTGACTAATAGCTCTGCAACCGCTCTCTGCAGACATCATTTCGAATCGAGCGAGGATTCGCACTGAAAAACGATGTTTTTACTGCAAGCGATGAATCGAGCAGTTGTCGTCATCGTCAGATGAGACGAGCTTCTCTTTCTACTTTCCTTGGTCATGGCTGGAAAGTGTGATTGTTGCAAAGGGTTCACAACCCTGTACGATTTCTGGATCGATATGATTGCGATATTTGAGATTGTGAAAATTATTACATCGATTTGGTTCATTCCTGGTTTTGATATAATCAACTGGAAACCTTTCATTTCCAAGAGTTACATGGGACTGTTGAAATATGACTGTGGTTGCAATCCTGAATCTCTAAGAATCAACAAAAATCTAATGATGAATACTGAAGACTGAAAATTGAAAAGCTGAAAGCTGAGAAACTATGAAAGTGATGAAAATTAACAAAAAAAATCAGAACATACCACTCAATTTACAATGAAAACTCTGGTTTTAAACAAGAACCTGCATTTCTGAACAGATTTTACCTTTGGGGTGGCTTATTTTTCAGAGACTGCACAGTAAAAAAAACTTGGGTTTAATTTCAATCAAACAGATTTCAGAGCAAACTCCGACTAATACAACACCTGAATATCAAAGTTTCTATTTTACATTTCAAAATTGAGTGTTGAGTGGTACTAATTCCGATCTTAGTAGTGAGAGATAAAATTATAAGAAACACCAAATGATTGAGATTTGATATTCTCAATGGTGCTATCATTGACGTTAACGAATGAACAAACACATATTATATGAAATTAACATCACGTTACACAGTGTCATATCATTGAATCATCTGATTTGGTAGCAATAATCATTCGTTGAGTATTGCATCCTGAAAACACCTGAAGTGTGAATTTCATGCGCTCATGTGTTCGATATTAGAACCTCAGAACTTTTGCCAATAGGTGGCCCTGACGTCCTTCTTACCGTACCTGATATCAATATTGGACATGATATATTAGATTATCTTGACATAGATCAGTATTCATTGGCCTAGGCCCTAGTGCCACTGAATAGGATAAATGAGCCGAAACAGTTCGTCATCATTGTCCCAAGATTCTTCTTAGTCTAGTTTATCAACATATGAATTATATTTCAATAGGTGATACAACTTAGTGAAAACACTGGAGTTGGTGAAGAAAAGCACTGATTCGAATGAACACACTCATGATATAGTGTTCCTTCACACCAGAAAAGTATTCGCATACCAGTGTTTTAACGCACAGAAGAAAATTTCGTGGAGGTAGGATTCAGCATCAAGAAAATCACAGAATATGCATCACACCACTGCGGTTTCAAATCGCACTTTCGGAAGTGCACATAGAACACCACCAAAGTGTTCAATCTGCTAAATTTAGCACAAACACTAGTGTTACTGACAACTGGGTATGATTATTAAAAACACCTATGGGAAAGGTCACATAACACCTACAGTGGTGAATATTATGCCGGTGTTTACTGAAACTGAAACAATCAGGACCTCAGGGAACACCAAACGGTGTTAGCTGGTGTGAGCTGGTAAAATTTTTTTTCCACTGTGTGGAGTGGGGTAACCTTGATCTCTCCAAGCTTTCATCATCCTTTTAGGATGGACAATGGTCCTCGAAGTTTACAGTGTCTATAAAATAATGGGAATCTGGAATTTTATGTGATGCCGATAAGATTCCTAGATCGAATCTAATAGATACAATTCACTACATCATAACTATAGGTATACCAAGAATGCATCAAGTTTTCATCAGCCTACGGAAACTATTAAATTGAAATTTCTCTTCTCAACATTTGACGACTTTATTATATCAGTCTCCATGAGACGAATCTTCCACATATAGGATGCTGATAACAAAACACCCCATTTCCTCACATTTTGCAACATAGCAAAATGAAAAAGCACAATTCAAGGAGGCCATAACCATTGGAAAACAAGAAAAGACACATCTATTTCCGCTTTCGCTGAGTGAAACTCAAAACTTTTGTCTGGATTTCCGGAAACGAATGATGGTGCATTGTTGTTAAACAAAAAAAAGGCTCGACTCTGCTCTATTTTAGCGCTTATAAATCTGCGTTTACAATGCGTCACGACCCACTCCCGCGAAATATGAGCAACGAAAGAGTTTTTGGGGTGTTTTGGAGTCTTCCACACTGAATAATGTGGATACTAGAAGTTGGCAGGACTTGCGGAATTCTTGGATGCCTGATGTTCTCAATGTGAACTCGACATTAAATGACAGAAAGCATAGATTGTGATTCGTTGTTCGCTTTCATAATTGTCCACTTATTCATTCTAAACGAGTAACAGACAGCATTTTCTCCACAACCAGAATATGAACGAGAAATAGTGAGATGGTGTATGAACTTGACTGAGAATGATTGTGACGGCTCCGCCATTTTCAAGCAAGAGTATCGCGGTCGCGTGAAAAGTTAGAAGATCGACAAAAAGTAAGCGACATGCGAATGCTCTGATTCAGCTTCACTTGAAACTATGTAATGAACAATATTATAATACTATAAATTATGAGAATATTTAAAATCGGATGCACAAGTGTAAAGCCCAGTTGACTGATGAGCGATTTTGATTCTTGCGAAACCAGCGTTATTAAATGCAATATTGTTATTGTTTTTATTGGTCAATTTGGATCAAATCATACTCTGAATTGAAATTTACCAATGAAAACATGAGTTTTTCACTTCTAGTATCACCAAATCCAAAATCGCTCAGAAGTAAGCTGGGCCTAACTCTTCTGACTTTCATTTGACAGTTCGTTTTTTTTAAGTTCTGGTTTTCACGAAAAGGTATATCCTGTGTGATGTTCAGAGAACATCGTGAGAACCAAGGAAAAGAAGGTAGGAGTTGGTGGATTGTTGATATTTCAGAAGAGCATCGCCCATGAAAATATCTATAAAATAGAGATGAATCGCCAACTTTTCTACGGTGTTCCAGAGAAGTGAGCCAGCTTGTAAGCGAGGCATCACCGACAATACGAATTGCATTTTTTTAGACAGAATCCAATAGTTTCAGGATATGTTTAGGTGCCGATCTCAAAATATGGGATCAGTATTCCAGGACAGGTCGGATCTGTGCCTTATAGATCATAAACAGCTGACTGGGAGTGAAATAGCTCTTGGCTCGAAATAGAAATCCAAGTTTTTGGGATGCACTTTTGGCTATGGACCACACGTGATTTTCCCAAGAAAGTAAGTAAGTATAAGTAACGCCAAGCATAGAAATGGATGACTTGGTATGGTTACTCCTGACTGAATTATGTTGGGCATAGTGAGATCGGCTTTACTAGAGAAAATACATGCTAGTGTTTTGTTTGCGTTGAATTCTACCAGGTTATTAGATCCCCACTCGAGAATTGTTGCCAAGTCCGTATTTATTTTGTTTCTTCCTCGTTATTCATTTCGATATAGGAGCCCTGTGAAAGAAAGCGGTATGGAGGGTACTATCATCCGCGAAGCTGTGTATAGGACATGAAGTTGCTTCCAACAAATCGTTGATGTGAAGTAGAAATAGTGTTGGTGCTAAAATTGATCCCTGCGGAACACCAGCATTTATGAGTAGAGTATCAGATGAAACTCTATCGACCACTACATGGAGAGACCTGTTTGAGAGAAAACCAGCAAGCAGAGAACACAGCTGAGGGGGCAATCCATAAGATGAAAGCTTAGCGAGGAGTTCTTGATGCCAAACTCGATCAAATGCCTTGGAAATATCTAATGCCACGGCTAAAGTTTCTCCATATTTTTCAATAGATAGCTGCCATAAAGACGTAAGCGAGCAGGTCACCAGTTGATCTCTGATGACGAAAGCCATATTGCCTATCGTTGACAATTACTGAGTGTTCCAGATATTTCATGAGCTCGATATTGATGGCTTTTTCCATGACCTTTGAAATAATTGATAGCATTGCGATAGTTGTTGCGTTGTTGCGTTGTTGCTTGGTAAGGTCTTTTGGCCTTTTTTGGGCCAACCTCCGAATTTTAAAAAATGCGTATTGAAACACAGCCTATTTTGATAAGCATTTGCGTTTCATGATGACTTCTTCATAGAACGAAAATAGAAAAAAGTTCAAGTTTACCCATTTCTAATCATCCGCTTTGTTTTGAAATTTGGTGTACATAATTCCGGTAACAATGCATTTTAGAATTTTTTCTGGAGAAAATCAAAATGGCGTATTCAATATGGCGGCAATGGGTGTTTTCGGTGTCGGAGGTTATGATTTTCTCCACAAAATGGAAAAATCCATAATGATTACTCGAAAATGGCGTACCTGAAAATGGTCCAATTGGATTTAAAATTGGTATGTCTTGCTCAACAAAATGGCGGAAGATTTGTGTGATTATGCACTGACTCGATTCAAAATTGGTATCTGAGTTTACGAGGTTTATGGTTATGAATTTTCCAAGATGGTGGGCGAGAAATGTGACTATGGCTCGAATCGATCCAAAACTGGTATGGCGGGCGATTTTTGTAATTAAATAGTTTGATCATATTGAAAATAAGTATGTTGGGGTTTTTGAGGTTCCAGATTGTGAATTTTCAGTCAAAATTCATGAAATCAGAATGACGGATCCAAGATGATGAGTTTTCTGATTATGAGCAAAATCAATTCAAAATTGAAAGTAGTTGTCAAGACAGATAACTAACTGAGTATATGAAGTATTTAAAAAATGAAATGAATGCGTGGAAAAATATTTTTCAAAACAAGCCTAATTGCGAATGCTCTAAATAGGAAAAATAATTTCACTCATTTTTTGATCTACAGGTTCTTTTGTGAATAACGAATTCAAAGTCTTTCCGCTTACTTACAGAATAACCAAATAGATCAAACAATGAAATACATTATTTTGTCAGCTTCAGTGCATTCGAATCAAACCATATTTTCAAATATATTACTTATCTTCAGAATCTTTCGATAATTGTTAGATAATTTCACTCAATAATTTGGCGACTAATTTATTCGTTCCTACAAAGAATCAGATGGCTTTAAAGAGAAAAGGAGGATGAAATTTACCATCATCACTGGACCTGATGACTGGCAAGTTTCACCATACATTATATTCATTCTCTTGAACAACTTGAAGGTTCCCTCTGAGGAGAATAAAGCGTGTGTGACGCAACTTCTTGTCAAGGGTTTTCTGCAAAATAATCGGACATATTTCGTGTCAGGCCGTTGCTGTTGGATCCATCATCAGTCATTGGGCGAAAGTGATGAAAAAAAGTACCAACTGCAAAAATACCCCTTGTAATACACCACTCGACAGCTCTCGACGTCAGAATTGGCCACAAACGCCAAAGAACTCCAGACCATTAATCATGTTAGCCGTGCATATTGCATTCGTTGGATAGAATTTTGCCATTATCCCACACATACATTTCATGCATCATTGAAACGAGCGCTTCTAATGGAGAACGGTCGAGCGATCATTTCATTTTATGAGGATTGTTCTTCATGCCAAACCTGATCGTGTATTATACATTTGATGTACTACATTATTTCGCGTACATACTGGGTGTACATTTGAAATTGCCTGACGGGATATCTCGCTTATTTTTGAAAAGTGTTTTTACCGCCAACTTAGTTGCAAAGCAACCCTCGAAGTTTCATTGAGACTTGTATGAGTAAGGAAGACGGGGATCTTAGCTTTTTAAGTGTCATCCGAAGCACTACTCGGCTGGTTATCGTTGATAGTCCAAAGGATTGAAAGACAACTATCTCACTTCTTGACAGATGAATGATATATGTCTTCCTCACTTTTTTATCAGTTTTTCTACTCCCTAGAATTCAAGAATAGGGGCCCTGTTGTTTTTGATTATAGGGACTTGCGGTGTTCGCGATCGTTGGCTACTTTTTTGTGGAACTCATGATACTGCAAACAAAATTTTCATAGCTTGCTGCTTTCGAATTACAGGGAATGATTGGAAATATTGCATTTTGGGACCACCACTGTATCTCAGCTATTTTTTATCTCATGGGTAGAGTAGAAACTGTCTCGTATATAATTCTCACATAAAATAACAGAGGATCAAGCAGTAGAGCTTTGTTTTATGGTAATGTTGTCATTTAAGTTCAATTGCATAATTGTCCAATAATTTGGTTACTTATAAGTGATGTTGAACCTGACTAAGCTATAAAAACTGAAAATCATCCAAATATAGAGGTTGTACTCAAAATACCTACTGTAGAAGTGGTGAAAAGCACAAGTTCTTAATTCATGTTTTGAACATCAAAAATTATACACAGTATTCTATTGAAAAAAACACAAATTTGGGTTTTATTTAAATAATGAAAGCTCATTTCGGGAATCTGAAATGAAGCAGGCAATGAAGATTTTCTTGCGGTATCGTGGGTTCAACAAAAAATAGCCAACGTGAACTATTTCCATTTATATACGTTTTTTACTTTTCATCGACATATTTTTTCGAGTATTTCGATTTGGCTGATTGGTCTTTGTCCTATTTTTGAAATGGGGTTATTTATTTCTACTTCAAACGCTCCCCAAGACGACTCATTCTTGTATAAATAGTATCTGATGATACTTTTTTTTAATATTCAACACATATTGTGTTAAATATTAAGAATCCATTTTTATGATTGAAATCGACACCCTCGTGCATTTGATGGTGTCAAATTACCCTTAAAAATTCTGATAAAAACAAAATAGTAATGTTTAAGACAATTGTTCACTCGATCTATATAGAGAGAACTATAGGTAGCATAATCCTGAAAATTTGTAGATACGGTGAACGAAACATTTAAAATCCAACCAAAATATCTTCGTCATCGTGAGCAATACCGATTTCTCCGGATCTTTCAACTTCAGGAATTGTCAAAACCTTTCATCATTATTTCTGTTCACACAGAATAGGGTTGTACACTATTTTTCAAAAATTATATATGTGAAACCCGGGTCTCCAGAGAATACGTCGATATTTTTTTGAAATTTTTATTTTCAAGGGTTTTTCCAAAATCGGCATTCAAAAATCAAAAATTCTCCATCCTTTTCTAAAAATGTGACGTCACCTGGTAGGTTGGTTTAGGTTCTGTTCCATTAATCGAAGTGGAAGAAGAATTGACAATCTCTGTCATCATTGACAGATGGCAGTAAAAAATTACTGGGCGATTTTAATTATTCCTGCGAAAATATATTCAGATGATTAAAGGTAAGTTACTATTGGGTTTTATTCCATTGTTCAGCGTTCATTATACTCTTCACTGACCACTATTCAAAGACTTGTGCTTCATGTAGCAACAAGAATGTGGATTCTCGAAATACATATTTGTACTCCAAGTGTTAATATGAGACAAACTTGGTGTTTTGCAGTAGGAAAACAAATATCATCAGCTACATCTGCAAGTAATTGCTGTGAAGATAATTTTGATCTATGTTAAAATTCTTATCCTTATTCTTTGAATCTATGTACATGAACATCATGAGAACCTGTGAAAGTGTGAGCACAAGCTATAATAAACGAAATCTTTATTGTCATGCACTCCTGTAAATAATAAATGTATTTTCCTATAAATCCTCAGTTATTCTTAGTACGTACTCTATCTATGATGTGAGTTTGTATATGATATTTCTTCTTTACATTATATTGTGAATATGTAATTATAATATCAACTTGTGTTGTTTATTAAATATATTATCAGATGCACCACTACACTTACCTACTTTTCCCAGACAATAAAGTTATTAATTGAATCAATTTTTCATTTCTCTATTTTATAGTGTCTTTGAGTTCAATCGTCTCATTGTTTTCGCTGAGGACGCTGAGGTGGTATTGAAAATCCTATAGAAATATTATTAGCTCATATAAAATACCTGACTTGAGTTATATAGATGATAAACAATCAATTAATGCGCCCTTTTGAATATTTTGAATTAGTTTCGTTATCGAAAAAAAATTGAATTAAAAATTGACATATTGTCATCTGACTTATCTGCCATCACTTATGTCAAAAAATTCTTCTTCCCTATTATTTTCGATATTTTTACGATACCATCCAGATCTACCAGGTGACGTCAGCAGAAATATGGTGCTGTCAAATAATTATTTTTGATTTCGATTTTCTCGAGCATAAAAGAATATTCCGATTTAATTTTAATGGCATATCGGTAGTAGTTTAGTAAGGTATCGGAAAACGACCATCAATTCTGCTAAAGCTTTAGAGGTTTATGACCCTATTTCAGTCGATAAATTTATATTGCAGTAAATATCTACGTATTCATATTTTTCGTCAAAAATCTAATTAACATTTGCGAAAATGAGACATGGGTTTGTAAACAATAAAAAGGCAGATGGAGAAACGTGAAAATTGCTACCCTGCAAAACAGACAGATTATTAGTCGAGCTTTAAATTCCAATTATCAATCACGTAGAATTCATATAGACCTTTTTCGCATCTCTTCCACTTCCACATACTCGAATACTCGAGTATAACAAAGTTTGCAGATAATTCCAGCATTTCTGCAGTAATCGCCTCTTCGTTTTCTGATATTTAGTGGGGATCTCTTATCTCTTATCCTTTGTAGTATGCTCAAACTGATATTCTATCTGAGTAGGATATTTATACATCTTCGATCACTCAACGCTCCTAATACTTTCGGGAATTTGAGAAACTTCTATTCCACAAGATCAATGTCGATTCATGCATCAATGGATTATTCGGATTACAGTAAAACAAAAATATGTGCTCAAATCTCATGTTCATAAATAATTAAGGTCATATAGAAACTGTAATTAATTTATTAATCCATATCCATCATAACGCGCGTATATTGGCATGAATTATCTGCTTGAAGTAGAAAGTTGTTTTTCATCTGTTGAGTGCAGTAGTGTGCCTATGCGGGTACCATGCCAAAATGACCGCTGTGGGCACACATGACATATGACAGCTATCATCTGTCATGTAATATGTCATCTGTCAACTATGATCTGTCAGCTTTCAAATCGACTGTCATATGTCGAGTGTTCCATGCCATCTGTAAACTGAAAAGAAAACCTATAATGTTCGTGGAACACCGTACAAGTTAGAATAATGATATTGGGAGAGGAAATGATCCATTATCTGTGATTTATTGAAAATATTGAACACATTACTATGGCAACTTAGTTTCCAACACATTACTATGGTAACTGTTTCAATTGAAACAACAATCCTTGTGTTCGGTTCTGCCTCAAATATCACTTATAGGAACGTTGTAATGCTAATTTCAAGTTGTATACTATCAGATCAGACTCGTACGATTTCTTCACCGCCACACAATGTATCATGCACCATCATCTGCCCAGTCACCCCCAGATTCTGTCATAATTTGTGGATGCTGGTGCTGCTGGATCTCTTGCAATAGGGGCAAACATAGAGATAAGATCTACACACATTAGAGCTGCTATTTTATGTGGAGCTACTCTTATCTGGGGTGTGGATGGCATACCCCATTCCAGTGACGCAATGCTGACATTTAGCATTCTTTCTAACCCTGCGGAGTGAGATCGCAGTGCCCCGGCATTGCAGCAAAGATAATATTTTGACAATGGTTGTGTTGTTTGTAGTTGGGAGCGTATGCTTTATTTCTGGCTTGAAAACAGAAGGCACATAATAGTTGATTCTATAACATGATTAGGATCAACATAATTCGATACGAGTATCGAAAAACGATCAAAATGAACTTGACTGTGGCGGGCGTGTGGTTGTGCTGCAGAACACGACCGTGCGTTACGCGGTATGCGAATACTCGCGGCCGAGTCCAAAGCATAAAATACTTTTAATGCATATTTCAGTACGAATTCCTTACTTCTTGTAAGTTTCGGCCAGTTTGTGTGAGTCTCATCATTTTCGGGATTATTGCATTCTGGAGAAAAAGTACCCATTAACGTTATATGACGGCTGTTTTTAGAGACGAAATCTCACGAAAACCGTTCGAAAAACAAAACTCCACTTTATTGCACATCTTATCAATAATATTAGTTGATTTTTGAGCCCAATTTTTTTATATGATGATGTCGGATATCCAAGGGTTTCGCGAAATTTATTAGAACCGTTTCAGACAAAGAGGCCATTTTGATATGAAAAAAATCCGTTTTGTTGTTGATAATATCACCTATATCATGTGAAAAGTGTTTCAATAACGAGTTTACAATCAAGGAGTGTCTATAGGAGTTTAGTCTATAGAACGTATTATCTTTCTCATATTTTTTTTCTCATCGAACGG
Source organism: Chrysomela aeneicollis (assembly GCA_029955515.1). NCBI lineage: Eukaryota > Metazoa > Arthropoda > Insecta > Coleoptera > Chrysomelidae > Chrysomela > Chrysomela aeneicollis. The sequence goes on from JARUHQ010000022.1 coordinate 8,724,920, forward strand.
AAGATTTTTCCTGATGCCTAACAAACATTCAAGAAAAAATCCGAAACCTATCATTTCACTATAGCTTGAACGATCTTCCACGAACCATCATAATACTAATTATAAATACCTATTACTCTAACCAGATACTTTATGCCAATATACGTCAAGATGGATCGAGTAATGAATGAATTACAGTTTCTGAATGAAATCACTTATTTAAAAACATGAAAATTACCCACACATTTTGGTATCCTTATGAAATATAACACAATTTCCAATTGACGTATGAATCGACATTGTTCCTGTTGAGTTGAAGTTTCTCAAATTTCCGAAAGTATTTTAGCGTTGGGTGATTGAAAATGTAATATCCTTTTCAGATAGAATGTCAGTTTGAGCATACTACAAAGGATATAAGAGAGCCCCTTTGAATATGAGAAAACGAAGAGGCGATTATTGCAGAAATGCTGGAATTTTCGATATAATTTAGTATCACGAAGGTAAAATTTCGTATAATTAAGTCATTCCGTAGTATAGGAGATACACATCAATAAGTATCGAAGTACTACCGAAATTCGAGTGGTGTCAGATCGGGTAAACGAGGAGGCCATCGAATTGTTTCATTATCGTCATCATCATCATATATACAAGATATTGATTTTTGTACATTATTTGATAAAAAATAGATGGCATCATCATTTATGTCACCATTTTCTTTCCTCGAACATTTTATTGTCTCCCTAGATTCGTCTCCAGCAAAGCGATGATAGTTGTTGTTATTCGCTAGTCAGTTGTTTCGAAAAACAATAGCATTACCATAAAGCAGCGGCATGATTAGAAAGCTCTTCTGAGAAGAGGGAAGAGTCGAACGTATAATAAAAATTCAGAATGGGCGAAAACGACGTTTTTGCGGAACAGTTAAACGGGCTTGGTTTTTGTAGCCATAACGAGGGATGTAGGAATCATCATAGGCGTCGAAAGGTTCGCAGGAATATGCGATTAAGTATTGATATGCAGGAAGTTTACGGAAAGTTTATCATTCAGATGTCGTTTCTTCGAGTTTCTTGACGAAAAAATTAGAAACATTTTTCAGGATACAACAATGATTTATTATAGTTTTTTGATGATTCGGAATAACAGATTTCTTGTGTATGAGTGAATCTTCAATCTCTGAACTGAATAACATGGATGGTTCAACAAGAAGTATTCAAATGAGATCAAAACTTTTATGTATTCAAATCATGTTATTATATTTTATATAAGTACCTATATGAAGGAGACTGCATGGAAGAAGTAATTTCAAATTCTTACAGATCATTCGTCTATTTTTTGTTGCTAGAGCTATTGAAAATTTTGTGAAGTACTTCTCAAACGTGTTATGTGTCGAATTCGCTATTTCCAGGATATTTTTTTTGTGGATCACACTGACTGATTTCAGAATATGAATAGGAAGAATAATGTTGAAATGTAATGTCTTCAGAACACATCGCCACGAGACTCCCTTGTTGATACTTCTCAGTTCGATGCATAACCTAACATAACCCTGCGTATAACGGTTAACAAACATTTTCATTGTTAGCCAAACACTAAGAAGAAAACTCTGGGAAAGTTATTGTTGAAGTCCTGAGTTCAAGGTTTGGCCGTGAATATATGCAGAGGTTTCAAGTAATACGTCGTAACTCCATCCACTGATTGTCAATTTACACTTCTCATAAGTTTTAAAACATCTCTTGAAACTAAAAATTCAATCTATTTGCGCATGCTTGTGGAAGTTTGATGGGGCCACAGTGTTATGTGATTACTGGAATGTTGGTTCTATATAAACTACGCAACACTAATTACGTCGCACCCCGAAATTTGGCCCATGTTGAAATCTGAATAACTTTTGTTTGATTTGAACAATTCGAATTCTGTTTGCGTTGTTCGCTAGCTCAGTCCTTCAGCTATAATCTCGTACTTTTCTGTTACATGAGGTTTTTTTATAAAATTGCTACAGGATGTTTTTTTAAACTGTGCAAAATTTTGGAATTTTCAAAAGGATCCCAAATGAAGAAAAACAGTTTTTTTTCAACTTTAACAGCAGAGGTATAAAAGTGATCTCATTAACTTGAACCATCTCCAGAATTGTCTTCTTATCTCTTTTATTTACAGAGTGACCTCAAAAAATCATTTTTTTTTTGTTTTGCAGTCATAACTTTTTTCCTCTTCAACCGATTTTCAAAATCTGAGGATCATTTCGAAGCTGAAACGTTAGATAAACAGACATGAAGATTAGAATTTACTAAAAATAGATATTAAAGATCAAGGGTCTCTGCAAAGGTGACCCAAATCTAAATCCACCTCGAAATCCCGATTAAAAATAAAAAATATACAAGACGTAAACGAAAATATCACTACCAAGAAGACTGCAAAAAAAATTTTGATCCCCTTCCCCCCAAAAATTTTTTTGGGGGTGAAATTTTTGCTGGTCAAACGGTTAGAAATATCGGTAAACATATTTCACCTGACACTCACATCGAGATCGGATATTAAAAAAAAATCCCCCCTCCTTTCCCCCTTGGGGTACTTTGGGCACGGATGAAGAGGGGAAGGAGATTTCTGTGATTTTCTTACATATTATTCTCGTGAGTTTCGTACAAAACTACTAAGAATCGCCCAAACTCGGGTACTCTAATTATCATACAGGGCGAAAAAAAAGTTCCTTTTCAGAATCGAGACAAGCGGTACCCATAGCTGTGTTCAGCGGAAAAAGTTGATCAAAGATATGAAAACATTTTTTTCATAGGCGTACGTATACATTTTTTTGGGGTCTACAAAATTAAATTCTTTGAAAAAAATCCAAAACATGATGGAAAACTTTGTATAGGGTGTGAGAAGGTTATCCTGAAATTTTGTTGTATTAAGAATTTTTTTTTTATTTTAATTTTTTTATTTTTATTTCTTCAGAAAAGAAAGACCTACTAATAATTTTTTCTGTCCATTATTTTCACGAGAACGTAATTTGCAACCTGTCTTGTCAGTCACTCATTATGATTCTTGTTACGTTGGTTACAGACCATGCATTTTTTTTGGGCTGATTCTTTTTCGAGAACATGGCGTTTCAATTCGGTTTTCTCACGCACAATTTTTGACTACTGAAAGAAAAAAGATCTGGACGTGTCCAGAATGAAAGATCCTTCCGAAAACAAGTTGATTTTCATTTAATTCTCCTCCCAGTCGGGATTTACAGGGTGTTTCAGATTTGGGTCACCTTTGAGGATACCCTCGACCTTGAATGTTCAGCTTAAGTTAATTATGATCTTCATATTATCTTATATAAGGTTTCAGCTTCAAAATGAGCCTGAGATTTTGAAAATCGGTTGAAGAGGAAAATAGTTATGACTGCAAAACAAAAAAATTAATTTTTTGAGGTCACTCTGTAAATAAAAGAGATAAGAAGACAATTTTGGAGATGGCCGAAGGTAATGAGATATTCTTCATGCCTCTGCTGTTAAAGTTGAAAAAAAATAGTTTTTCTTCATTTGGGATCCTTTTGAAAATTCCGAAATTTTGCACAGTTTAAAAAAACATCCTGTAGCAATTTTATAAAAAAAACCTCATGTAACAGAAAAGTACGAGATTATAGCTGAAGGACTGAGCTAGCGAACAACGCAAACAGAATTCGAATTGTTCAAATCAAACAAAAGTTATTCGGATTTCAACATGGGCAAAATTTCGAGGTGCGACGTAATTAGTGTTGCGTAGTTTAGTTATTTCTTCATACAAGTGGAAATATTCTTTCTTGGTTATCAAGAACGCGGGAAACTCTCAATGGACCTGTGAATATCAATCTATGACGAACAATCATAAGCGAAATCATATAGTTTCTTTACCATGACATACGTATCTATTTTCCATTTCTGTCAGATTATGGATTTCAGACTGAAACGACCATACTTCAATATCGTAAATATCCGGACAATCTTTTGAAATGACTGTTACCTTAGGAGCTCGCCAGTCATTTCTTGTACCAAAGTTTTTAACACAACAGCTGTCACAAAACATAAAGATATTCTGCGCAGTTGTCATGTTCATGAAATAGTTTGTGTTTCTATGACATTTCAAATATTATGATGATTGTTATCGAGGTAGATTGAAGTATTGTGGTAACTTCACTAGCATTCACTTCGTAATCTAAATGCATTCACAGTAAACGATATTTAATTCCATTGTCTTATAACCATAGAAATATTTGTTTCATCAGATTAGGATTATTAGAAATATTGTATGTGTACTTTTGGCACCATCGACTATCGACTGATTGTCAAAAATGGCTTGATGATTGATATCAAGGTAGATTGAAGTATTGTGGTAACTTCAATAGCATTCACTTCGTAATCTAAATGCATTCATATTCAACGATATAAAATGCAATTGTCTTATAACCATAGAAATATTTGTTTCATCAGATTTGGAATATTGTGTATGTACTTTTGGCACCATAGACTGATTGTCAGAAATGTCTTGCTCTCTCAGTCATCAATATCTGCCGTTCTCACAGGGTGCGTCAATTTTAATTTCGAAAATCGGTACGCCCATGGGATAGGGCGCACTGATACGGCGTTGGGCTGGCCCTGATAGATAGCAGTGAATACGAATTAGGGCGGTTCGATCCTGAATAACGGTCTTCCCGACTATCCTCCGACAGACACTTCTTCTCATATTTCCTATTCCTGCATTCATATATCGTTTCATCGCCTGACGCCTTCTCATATCGCCAAGTTTTTACATGGTCCCTGGGACCGGCTCCATTTATTTCTTGATGGTCGGCCAGCATTGCCATGAATGAGATGAGATTAGCAATTTTCGTCTCATCTCGTCCAGATTGCATCTCCCGAATCCAAAAAGGAATTCGACCAGCGATATCTGCAGGATTGATCGGCTGATGACTTTGGTCCGCAGGATTAGATGATGCCAGAAGAAGTTATTCTGTCGTGTAGGTTACTAATAATTGTAGATCGAAGGGGGAGTCGTTGAGGGTGTGCAATTTCTCAAGCACCTCGACATATCAGATATTTTGTGCATCACCCTCAATAATCAGATTTATCAGATTTCAGATTTATTCAGATTTATTCAAATTTGAGATCGGATTCCAGATTTTTCCAGATTCAAATTGTTTTTGGTACAATATCTACTATAAAGAAAATATATCGTAAATACAAAGAAAGTATGGAACATACCTAACCAATGAGTGCTTGTGTCGTAGTGTTCCATTCTTCCATTTGGATATCTTAATTTACTTTATATACAGTGCGAATTTTGTAGAATAATAATAATATAGAGTAGATGAATTCGAAATTTAACCTAAGAATTATTTTACATTAGTTGGGTTTTTGTGTAAAATATGGGAATAAGAAGATAAGAAAGAACAAGTATTAGAGGAGTGTGTATCAATTGAAAATATAATTCAGTGTATTGTTTTCAAGAATAAAACTTTTAATGTTCAGTTTAAAGTTCGCCATTTTTGTTTTAATAAAATATATACCTTTGTGTATGACTTTTTCTGAATTTGGGTATTCTGGTAGATAGATTTTCAACAGATCTTGTATATTTTTTTGGCCAGATTTTTTTCATAGTTTTGTTTATTTTTGAACATCCACTGAAGACATTGATAGGAAGATAGATCCCTGGCATTCAAGATCTCAATATCTTTATATAGTTGGTGTGTTGAGAATAACCAACGTTCCTCAAATAGAATTTTAAATAAAATGCTCTGTATTGTTTGAAGTCGATTAATTATTTTATTATACATTCCACCCCAAGCAGTGTTCAGGACAGATTCCGCTAGAGACTTATATGATAAAAAAGATTTCTATTATCAAAGATATCTCGTAATTGATAGAAGCTTTTAATTAACATTCTGAGTCTTTTCATTACTACCATAATACCTAGGTATCTTATATTCATCAACCTTTCTATCAAGGGACAAGAGCAACTTTCTTTTTCACACCCAGTTTGATGTATACTCAATTATTTTTTTCCGGCTGATAATTCTGTAGTAAAATGAAAGTTTTTGTTTTATTAATATTGAGACTCAGACGGTTATAATTCAACCATAGCCTTACATCGCTTTATTAGTACCTTCTGTGAATCTTCGTGTACGTTTTCCCATGAGTCCCCTGTAATAACAATGGCAGTGTCATCTGCATATGATATGAGATGACCTTCGAAGTTTCGTATTGTACTTAAACTGTTTATATAAATAAGAAACAGAATCGGTCCCAGCACTGTTCCTTGTGGAACTTCTATTTTGACTTCTGTAGAACTTCTAGACTTTTATAACCCAGTTGGGAGTAACACTAGTAATAGTACTGAAATACGCAGATTGAACACTTTGGTGGGGTTGTTTATGCATTTCAGAAAGTGTGATTTGACACCGCAGTGGTGCACATTCTTTAATTTTCTTGATGCTGAATCCTACCTAAATTCGGTGCATTTACAGACTGAGCAGGTACATGCGAATACTTTTCTGGTGTGAAGGAACACCATATCATGAGTGTGTTCAGGCAAATCAGTGCTTTTCTTATCCACCTCCGGTGTTTTAAATGGTTAATCCATTGAATTATAATTTATAAAGTAGAAGAAAAACTTCACATGCTTACATACAATATTTTTATCAATTTATATCAAATCAGGTATTTTCAGGATGCAATACTTAGAGAATGATTATTGACACCAAATTGGATTATTCATATACCACCTACCATTTGGTGTTTCTTATTATTTTATGTTTCAGAATCGTTCTACTTCACCACATTTGTGTCATTTCTCACTATTTAGATCAGAATTGACACTAATAAACACTCGATATTGAGGTGTTGATTTCGTCGGAGTTTGCTCTGAAATCCATTTGATTGAAATTACACTTTTTTTGTGTGTTCAAGGCCCGAGATCTCGAGATTTCGTGCAAAGTTTATCAGTTTCTTGTGTTTCCATAAGTCCCCTTCCAAATTGCTGACTTTTTTATAGTGTCTGGAAAAAATGTCTCTAATTGGAAGTCACAATTGCACTGTGTTGATTTTTTTTATGTCGAGTGAAAAATATATGATATGACAGTCAGAAAAGTATCATTTCACACTCAATCTTTTTAAAGAGATAATCCTGACATCTGAGTCAAGATCCCGAAATCCCGACTTCGTATAATAGAAGAATCATCAATACGAGTTACCAATCCACTCATAAGAAAATCAGTCAAATATAATAATAAATTCGGTATCCCATAAACACCCAGAAGATAAAGTAGTGACAAACACCCTTCGCTAAGCGCCTTGAGATGTTTGCCCGAAAACAAAAGAATGTATTCCACAGTGAAAAACACAAGACACCCGTGAGTAATAAGTGTTCCGATAACCGCGAGCGAAAAACCCCTATATCATCCGAAATGGGGGTTCTAATCTGAAAAAGGCACATATTCAGTTACATCCCATTGTATACGGCGTGGTAATTAATTCTTGTTAATATCTCTTGTCAAATTGGTAAATAAAACTGAGAGAAATCGGGCGTCCCTGACAACCTAATAACTCATTTTTATCGTGGAGTTTGTCCCCTCCCCTTCCTACTGCAGCTCAAGAAAAGCCGGCACGCTGGGAAAGTTTCGTTGTAAATTATGAAAAAAATCAACCCTTTAAATTTTGAACAATCCTTTGCGGAGTTCAGTCATGAAGAATGGCCCTTTAATTAAATTTTGGAATTGTTGGTCTTAAGGAACAGCGGGATTGCCTTTCATGTTGAATATAGTAATTGCTTGGGAGCTTAATTTCACAGGATTTTCTGCTAGAATTAATGAACTATCAAAAATTTCTCGCATGAGTCTCAGAGAATTTGAAAAAAAAATGCGTTCACATTTCAATTAGCCAATCGTTTTGGGATATACTCTGATAGGTGATTTCCAAACATCCAATAATCACAATATTGACCCTAAGAGACAATGTTAGAAAAGTGAGGCCAAATTTCATACATCTCCCTTTGTCTAACTGGCAAAATGTTTGAAGACGCATGCGTAAAATCGAGCGCGAAATTCAAATAATGAAATGTCTAATGTGCCAAAATCTTTTATTCATACGACTCATCATACTATTTTATATTATCAAAATAAATATTGTCCGAGTTCTTGAATATGTGTATATTGATGATAGAACACACGGAGTGTACTTAGCTTTGACAGAAGATCTTCTAATGCAGGATCACTCCTTTTAGATTTGAAAGAATGAAGCAATCAGAATCAAAACAATGGTACGCATATAAATTATCATGAACATTTCAATATTTTGTTAGACATTGATGGCACTTTCATCGTGTTTTGATTTCTGGAATATTGGAAGATAACTTGAATATGACCTGGACACCGACACTAGCCATATTTACTTCAATTATGTATAGTAGGTACTTTTTGGCAAACGATGAACTAACGATCATTTCCAATTCAAGTACCAACAAGAACGTAAGAGAGAAACAATTCTTGACAGTCATCTTCTACTTTTATTTTGCCTTGCTATTTTGACACTCTTCTGTTTTGGCTTCATGTAGGTTGTCCTTATGATCAATATTCGTAGTTGATAGATATATCGTGATTTTCCATTTATCCAATAGCAGAAGGCAAAAGACAATTGAAAGCTTCAACTTCACAGAAGAATGAACTGGAAAGAAGTTAGCTCTGCACCTAGAAGAAGGACCAAGAAACACCTTAACAGGATATTCAAAAACCGGATTGTAAAAGCCGCAAATGACTAGTTCCGCAAACCAATTCTCGATTCATGTTAGTTTCAATCACCAAAACAAAATGACAACCATGTTAGGTACACTGAAACTGGCATGCTCTGGACACAATGTGAATTGGAAATAAAACAAATTTGACATGGCCAAAGGGCTCGTTATTTCCATGGATTTGTTAGGGTTATATCCTCAATTTAGATCTGCCATGCATGAAGAAATATGGAATTGGGATAAGTCATATTATCCAAATGGATTTGTTTCTGCACATATACATGCAACAAGCAATAAAAAGTTTGCCCATCTAGAATTCCCAATCCCGTTTAATCCCATGAATTTGCTCCTCGTGATATCTGAATGAGAACATTTCACGCTTGAGTATTGTCCAATATGGATAATTTGATATGACGTGAAATTACATTGACTGATCAAAATAATGTACCTACGACTTGTTTGCATACCGCTCAGAACTTGCATGATCCCTTCACAATTGTATTGTCCATGTTACAAACTGAAAACTAGCCTCCTGGCATTGAGAATATTTCAGTTATTCTATTTCAATTATTCAATTCCACTTTCGACTTTTCTTGTCTTGTATTTATACGAAGTTGCTGGAATATACAGAACACAAACCCTGTCTTTGCCTGTTTGGGAACAACAATCTAGGTTAGATAGGCAGTTTGTCGAGAACACGCTACACATGGATATGATGTACAATGTTCATGTTGAAGACAACTGCAGATAAGGGTGTTACATTTCGATAGAGTAAGAAGGAAGACACCAACCGCTGGAACGGAATAGTAACACAGTATCTGTAGCAGAAAAATTGAAAATAATTTTTCGTGACAGTACAGAGCTTCTTGAAGATACTGAATTATTCGCTGGAGTATGACTGGGACAACTTCCAAAAGGCTGACCCAAATGTTATAATGAATGTTCGATACTCCAGAGCAACAACTGCTTGGCTATTTTGTTATTGCTTTTTCAAACAGAATCTTGATAGAAAGACGTCGAAATATAAAACTTGAGGATAAGAAAAATTTCAGGGAATTTTGTACATAATTCCTATAACTAATTAAACCTTCTGAACTTTTCAACAACTGGTGATGGAAGATCCATAACTACATCGATGATAAATGAACAAAAGTTGAGACAGTTTCGGGGAAAACCAGATGATGAAAATTCGATCATACTTTTTCACCCCAGCTCTTTGTTCTATTAATTCACAGATGACGGACAATTAAAGCTTCTGTTGTAAACACTATGTGTTCAATTATGAACCATTAATTAGACCTCGCTTACAGATAGAGAGAGATTGCCTTTCAACGAGGAGAATGCGTTGAATATAATACAGCCCCGCGAATAGGATTCAGCAAATTTGTAAACAAATTAGGAATTCTGAATATACACCTTGCAGACTAGAGAATATTTACCAGCAGATGATAGCGACATAATTTGATGGTCAGATCGTTTTCAATTTGTCGAACTCAGTGAGTAGTCGGTAGACGAGCATAAAAACAACTTCCGAAGTGTAATTTGGACTCTATATTTATTTAAATTAGTTTTCATAGTTGAACATCCCCAAGTGTTTGTCTAGAGATTAGAATATTATCGTTCGAAGTGTAAAGTCACATCTCTTTAATTCGAATTTTTTCAGTTTCTTCAAGACCATTTACTTTTTGTACACATCAGTATCGTTTTAACTTCGCGAATTCAGAAGTTGAGCTATAGAATGTTCATAATGCTCGTAAATGTGAATGGTTATAGCATCTCCTGATATTGTTTTAAAGGGCCATTCCAAGATAAATAAAAAATGTTAACCGTTGAGGTTTATCGTCAGATCTGTGAACAGAAATACGAAAAACGCTCCTTTGTTTCATGCATTATAAAGTATTGTTTTTTCGAATTGAAATATATTCCCTCTGGAGAAGATATGAAGAATCTGATGGCAAGAATCGATGAGAGTATTTGATTCGTAGAAATATATCAGGAGTAATAAACATCAGGATATCACGTCCCGAAAACATCTTATAGAAGTTCATGTGAATTAAAAATTCAATTGAAACAGGAATATGATAAATTTCTGTGGCAAACGAGTCTCCCAATGCCAAATCCCTCGCAAAAAAAAAAAGTGTGATTTAATTTAAATTGCTCAACAGTAAACTGGGCTTTACGCTTGTGCGTCAGATTTTAATTATTTCAATGTCATCATTGTTACCAATCGGAGATGTTTCTGCTATTTATAGATATTGATTTGATAGACACTTGTTCCCTTGGAACGCGTGCGACAAATAGCATAATAATATATTATTTTCGATTCCAGTTTCTAACGATTGACCTATGTAATACCTAATTGAATTGTTTTTTCTTATGGATAGATACCCTTCATTTTATGGGGTGAAATGAAAACAAAATGACAATACTCAACTCCAACAAATCACCAAAAAAGTAGACAACGAGCAGAAAACAACTAGGTATTTTTCTGGATAATATCAAGCAGAATACTGACTTATATCCACTCGCAGTCTATATGCACCGACCACTCGCTGACTAGTTTCGGGCTTATTGGCCCTCATCAGTGCATAATATCCACAGAGTATCGATCTCAAGACCTCTACCCGAATCCTGTCGCAAAAAAAGCACAACCAGGCGTATTTGAAAGCATGAAGACATCGTCCAAGGGCAAGGTGGAGAACAGCGACACCATGCAACGAAAGAAAGGAACACTCCAGAAATGAGGCTGCCGTGTCATGAGACATTGTATTATATGAGTTTGATCGATATTTAATAATGATATACCTACCTCAATACATCTATTTTCTATCTCACTTCATCAACACGAAAATCCATTCGAAACATCATCAAACTGTTTTTCATAGCACCGTAAAATTGTGCTCTTTATTTTTATTCGCAAAGCTGACGTTATTAAAGCTTTGTTTCTCTGGTAAAGTGCATCGTAAACCTAGGATTCTAGCTCAATACGGAGATTTCATACATAGGTACTATGTTTCCGTACCTATATACCTAAATAAACCATTTTTGTATACTGTAGACTACATTCAACTAACTTACATCTTTGAGATAAGAGAAAAGGGAATAATGTGGCGTCAATTTCTGACCACACATTATGATTCATTCGAAGAGTGGAACACTGAGGATTATATCTACAGGAAACTGTAAATTTCTGGGCTCGAAATAATAACTCCTTACTGTGGATACTTTAATGAACACATCGTTTTCACGAATTGATATAGCGAATAATTTTTATCATAATTAACACGTTTCCAATTCCTATTATGACTTCTCTTCATATATTTTGTTTCTATTCTCCCATATGCATGGCTTATATGAGATTTATCTGTTCATTCCATCTCACATAGTGAGACTTCTGTCATATCAATTTCCAATGGAACGGGACAAAGTTTCCTAATAAAATGGTGGAAACAGTTATGAGTTTTCCTTGTGTCCGAATCGCATTGGAAAATGGAAACAAAGCCGAACGAACAGTATATGAACTCTGATGAACGACCGAGGCATTCGAAATGCCCCATTTCAAGAGATTCCTTGGAAAATCCATCTGAATTTTCGACTAGCTGACCGCTCCATGGGACTGGAAATCATTTGGTTCTTTCTACTGTTCTCACAAACGAACAATGATAGTAATAATAGCCATAAAGTTAGCTACATATGGAAAAGAAATTGTTATTGATATTTCTGAAAAACTCAGTTCTTGTGTATATCTGATTCATGAACAAGGGCAACAGGCACATATCTGCCCCATTGAATGATGAGGACTTTCCATGCCTGTACTTCATTCCAACGTTGACATTCAATTCGCTCACTACTTTTTTATTCCTCGACCCATTTTTGGCCCTCCTCCTTATATACAACACTAATCTCAGCCAGATTCCTGAAGATCTGAAGGTCATTCGAACTTCTTTAATTTGTAATATTTCTTATTCATACGCTGTTTGTATATTCCTTTTGAAAGTGCGTATACCTGCGTATACCTGTAGATTATCTATGAAGGTGAAGTTGACATGGAAAAAATCTCGAAGACTTTTGTGTATGGATTGCCTAGGCCGGTTCCAATATCTACCTGAATATTGGAGTCGTGTGGTGAATAGGACGAATGGTATCATCAGTGCCGCCAAGTGTTTTGAATTTTTCAAGGTGTACCAGCGAGGGGCCAGGTAGCCACGCGGTTAAGGTGTCTATCTCTTAATCAGCAGACGGGCAGCCGTCGTGGGTTCAATCCTCATCGACGGCGGAATTTTTTCAAGGGCCCCAGAAGTGGTATCGGATCCCACTATAGAAGGTAAGGTCCCCGCTATCCTAACTTGTACAAGTTAACTTGGTAAACTTCTGAGGGTTGTCGCCGTGGTGGCGATGAGCGCAAAACGCGATGATTATAGTTCCAAGTCCATCACGGTCGTAGGTTCGAATCCCAGGCCCGTCAGAAATAACAAAAAAGGCGAGGCGACTGGGTGTAGCATGTTCTGTCTTTACATACATATAAAAAATATACATACAAAAATTCTGTGGCAAATGGACTAGTTTTCGATGCCAGGATGAGAGAAATGAATAAGTGAATGAATGAATGAGGATGAGTGGACGGTGGGAGCGAATCTTGTTGAAAAAAAAACTTCTGAGGGTTTCTAAGGCAACTAGGATAGTAGTTAGAAAAATAGAAAAAATAGAAAAATAGAGGATAGTCTGACTATCCTGGGATGTTATCAGTATTTTCTGGGTATTTCATTATTTTTAGGTTGATGGTAGTTCTCATAACTCCCTGAATACCGGATCCTTGCACGGAATTGTGATAGCCTCAACTTTTCCTCTATGAGCAGACCTTTTATGTAACATGAAATAAATTACTAACTACGTACATCTACCATTCCTGTGGGAGTTACCAGGGAAATGGTAATTTATGCCATACGCGCGCTCATTCAAGGAATTCACCAAATTAGATTTTGTTCTCGATGCTTTGGACAGAGCTCATTACCGTACATTCTACATCTCCCTTATGTAAGTCTGAACTCGGAGCTCTGAACGGTATAATACGTTAGATGTGAAAAGTTCTAGAACGAAAGTTCCGACGTCAGCAGTGTAATGAAATGGAGATTGCACTATCAAATTGTGACTTTTCACATATTGATGTATTTTTATGCGATAGGGAGAATAATACATTTTGATGTACACACTTAGTCTTGAATGTTGATATCACATACATAAGTTATTTGCTCTGATTCACATAATACATATTATATCATCGACTGGGATTACTGAATCATGAATTGAGTTGTATGAATCGTTCTGTCGTGATATTGATTTCAAATTTGATGTAAGGTTATAAAACTGAAGGAATCATATTTTTGAAGATTAGAATTGGAAAAAATTCTCAAGAAATACAAACATCTGCAAGAAATCCAATGAGCCTTCGATACAATGTACCAGCTGACTATGTCTTCTTTTCAATTAATTCCTTGAACAAGATTCTTCCAAAGCAGAACGCTTGGATCAATACGTACCATTAATTTCCGTTCTGACCTTGACTAGATGGTGAGATTATTTCAGGAAACAATCAAAGGACAATTAGAAGGAATTTAATCAAATTGCAAATCGTCTACCGATGAAATTCACTCCACGCCATGCTAAGTTGGATGCATTAGAGTATGTAATCTGAATGTAAATCGAGATTAGAGCTCAGCTATGCACCTTTTAAAAACCAATTACAGTGAAAGTTCCCTTTGTCACCTTGGCTTTGTCACCATGGAGCCTCTCATTGGGAGTATAAACAGAAAAAATATTATGAATTTTATTTATCAAGTCATATTTCATTTTTTACGTGTCAAAATAGGTACGTTTAAGTCATCAATATAACTCAGGGAACATCATTTCGATTGAGCACATGTGGAAGTTCTTGTCTGAGATACCAAAGAAAAGCGAACAACACAATATTCCTCTGAATTATTCCAGAAAAATGATGGACGACTAGTAGACACGCAAATATTTACAACTGAGAACCGCGGACTATATCCACAGTTCATAAATAAATTTGGCACGACATTCTGCGAAACATATTGCCATATAAAACTCATAAATTCATCAAAGATCAGTTGACTCCAGGCGAGAAGCGCTGTTGACTCAAGCTCTATCCAGCCAAATCGGACCATAATTTTCCTTTTCCACAGTCGGCGATTGGGTTTTCCACTTTGACAGGCAGTAAAGTTTTGGCACGACTGTTGGATGTTTTCAGAGTTCCCGTGGATGTTATCGACCGCATGTCCAGAGAGATGGAAATTGTGTTATTGGCAATACACCAATAAGTAGAAGTCACGGTAGTGGTCTGACAAAAAACGCGCAATATGGGAATGTATTTGTACGAAAAATTCATATCAATAATCGGATAAACCTGTATCTGAAAGAAAAAGCTTGACCTATCAAAAAATATATACTAATTTATACTTCGTCAGTGACTATCAGAATGGGGAATAAATGTATCTCCACTTCTTCATGATCGTCAGAATGGATCTTCATATTGCTATTCCATGAACAGTAGCTCTTAAACATATAAAAGCTCATTTTCACCTAGCTCTGATGGTGGATATTAAGTGAATTTCTCTTTGCGACCAATAAGTTAAAAAGTCTGCATAGGCAGAAAAGGTTAGGATGAAGTGTGTGCTTGAAAAGTATTTCTGACCGCCAACTAAGTTGCAAAGCAACCCTCGAAGTCTCATCGAGACTTGTATGAGTAAGGAAGACGGGAACCTTGGCTTGTTAAGTATCATCCGAAGCACCACTCGGCTGGTTATCGTTGAGAGTCCGAAGGATTGATATCTCGGTACCAATAATGTTCGGTTGTTCACCTATCTCATCCTGTTAAAAGATGCAACAGAAATGAATAAAATTTCCAATATCGGCGCCCTCTGGGCTCGAAGGCCAGCGCCCCAACGCACTCGACCACCAACCCAGTTAATTTAAGTTAAGATAGATGGGGATGATATAATTCCACAGGCTATGACTGAACCTAGACACTTATGGCTAGGAGTAGATAAGCTATGCGGGTTCTAGACCAAAATCCCGCGCGTGCGCTTTCCCCCACTCAAACAATGTTCAGTTTTGACCCAAATGAACCTCCATAAGAAAATGCATGGGATTTTGGTCTAGAACCCGCATAGCCTATCTACTGCTGGGCTTCTCTTGTGTTTTAGAAGCATTGCATCATAGAAGGATCCTTTCGTCCCATCCCAGAAAATATCCAAAATATCAGAGGGCCTAATTCGTCATGTGGTGCGTTCTGTTACAAATTAGAGAAAACGTTTCGTTGCAAGTTGTCTGTTGACAATCATTCATGCTTTTCCAATCTAATAAGAGATGGATTAACCAAATGATCTGTAATACGATGGATCGTAGAATATCTCCTCCCTGCATCTAGGTCAACCTGACGAGGAAGCATGGCGCATCCGATTGCTGAAAGCCAAAACGCAATTTCTTCCATTTCATCACAGGGCGGACGAGTTACGTAATGCCATAAAAGTGGGAGCATCGAGCTGCATCTGTTTTCCACAGTATATCACCGGAGATTCGGGAATTTACTGGTCGTGGTAGATTCGGAACTAATTTATGCACCGACTCTGCTCTAGCTAAACGTCTCACTGGTTGAAGTATTCGGCTCATGGGCCATTACTCCAAGTTAACATTGCTTGCTTGCTGCTATTTCGCGTAGGAGGGGGATATCAGCTGCTAAGGTTTTATGGCCGTCTACAATTTTCCGCTTTCGCGCATCCATCAACAGTACCTACATTCCTTTAAGCTGATTTGGTTTATTCATGTAGACGAACAATAGAAGGGGTCGAAGCACGCCTATCAACGAAGTGAACTAGCTAGAGAAATTTTTGGATCCCACCCCGAAATTTTACACATTATGACGCGAAGATCAATCTTCGCTGTTCACATATATGACACAATACATATCCCTGAGGAACTTCCCAACGTACATCTGCTCCGTTATACACAGAAAAAAATCACTTGCTACTCATAACAAAAACAGAATTGCTGGTGAGATATTTGCTCTCACAACAACATTTCTAGGTGCAGATGAAATATTTATGTCATCATCACAAATATGCATTTGTCACAGATGATCATTGAAAATGCTATAATCAATATGCTGTAAGGACTGGAATTCTATTTACATCCAGCTATAATAATTTGTTGGCACGAATCCCTCACCAACGATGCTGCGATAGCATATTTGTTCTGTAACATTGGGCAGTTTTATTTGTAAAGACAACCTACTCGAAATTTAGATTCGGGTGAACTGTTGTTTTTGCTGGGTATATATCCATATGTTCAAGTAGGAATAGGTAATAGAAATCACCTATTTTTATTGAAAATTATCACAGCAAACATGTTCACCCAATTACCTATTCGCTGTCAATGATCCGACGCCACGCAGAGTCCTTATCATAATAATAAAAATAATAACTATTTAATTAGTATCAAACCCATACAACGTAAATCAATGTATGGAGCTTTGGTTCGCAACCGCAAAAATCTCAGGACTTGAATGTTGCAAATTCAATTTGCTAAGGGCGCCTGGGTAACTTTGTGGTGGTGCAAATAAATTTGCTAAAATACACATGGCAACAAGAAAGAAGCGTCCTGATTGGCACCTTCGAATGGCGTGACCTACTTTTGTGCGAATTCTAACGACTCATTGACCCTTGTCTTCAGTTGAGTTGAGACTGTTGAGAGTATTAACACGTATTAGTTAGTGGATCAGGTAGTGTCCTGCTTGGTGTTGTTGTTTTTCTGCATTCAAATAATAGGGCATAGTTTAGAACTGTTATTTGTTTGTTAGCCCTGTTCGTTCATTGACTATTCGTTGGGTATATAGATATTCAAGCGAAGTTAAGCAGAAACAATATGATATGTCTGTCAAAGACTTCTTGGAATCATGGGGATTCAGACAACTGAGGCAAGCATTTGACGGTGAGATTTCCAAATTTCACTGAAGTTACTATAGTTTCATACTCTAATAATTACTGATGGGGTAAAAAAACCTATATAGATTTGACAAAGTATATTCTAGGTTTTTTATTCTCATTTACGATTTTTTTTTCAGATCATCACACAAATTGTGATTCATTATTATCACATCAATTGTCTATGAAAGAAATACCTAGTACCATTTCTTAGAGAGAAGACTGAAAAATTGAGAGTTTACCAGAATGTTGTTGTTCTAGTGGACCTACCAGAAGTAATGTTGTGTGTAAAATTATTCCAGCTCTGGTACCTACCCCTACTGAAGCAGAAATAAAGATGCAACAGCAATAAGAGTTTCGTGTTTTATTAACAATTGATGCATTTGCAATAATACCTAGAAAACCTTACTACTGGTGCATAAATAGTTGGGTGTTAATATACAATACATCATTACCTACAGCACTAATATTTGTCACTAATGCAAACCCATCTGGCTGAGAGTGTCAACTACAATGTTTCTTACAGCAATTGCATTCATAGTAATACCTGAGTAGTTGCTACTGGGGCAAAAATATTTGGCTGAAATTATTTGGTATAGTGTTCCTTGTAGCAAAAGCATATGGAATGATACCTCAAAATACTTGCTACTGCTGCGAAAATACTTAGCTGATCATATAAAAATCAATATCTTCTGCAGCAGTAGCATTTGCAATATCAGCTCAACATATTCTTCACTACTGACAAAGTATTTAGCTCATGAAACAGAAATAGAAGCAAATATTAATATTATTGTCTCGTAGATCGAATATATTAGTAATAAGAGCTTAGGAATGTTCTGAAATGCAGCCAAAATATCGAAAGTTTGGTTTGCTTCCGTTACCAGTTGGATTGGTTGTTTGCTGTCTCTATAGGTACTTATTTGTCTTGTTGCGTTGACCTATATTTTAGTACCTGTAGTCATTTTTTTCCTGTAATGACTTGAATTTTTCAGAACGTTTCGGGGCACTGATATTTTCTGTCCCTTTTTCTATAATTATGAAGGGTACTTCTATTCACTCGATCCACCGAACCTCTCTGGATTCTTAGGAACGAATATTAAAATCAATCCATCTCGCTGGTAAAAACTGCCATTCCGTTTTTTCTCAATTCGCTGAAAAAAGTGAGGAAACATTCGCAATCGGTGTTTAGGAACGCAAGTCCATTCATTCACTGGTTTTAATTAGACAGGCTGTTGCCACTAGTAAACGGGGAGAATTATGGCCTCAACGTTTGCAGTTCAATGCAAGCTTGCCTCAATTATATCACCCCACAAATTAAATTTGAATCCAATTTGGATTTTAATTGCTTACATGACGAGAATTTCAAGATTTGATGTTCACGTGGGGAAATATTGTTGATTGAGTATATTCGCGTGCTGAGTCGGAAAAGAAAAGCCGAGATGAAAATTGAATATTCATATTATGATCCGGCAAAACCACCCGCGGACACTGAAAATTAATTTACTCGTCGTAAAAGATCCATGGCTTGCAGTGGAGGTGGGGTGAAATAAGGAAACGTTATGAGAAGACTCAGAGTCTGACTCCATCCAGAAAATCAGAACCAAAGGACAATCCCGAGGGATCAATCCTGCATCATCATCCCAGCCAACAGAAAAAATATCGAAAGGCAAAATACTGAATGAGTCAAATAATAAAGTCACCTCTACCAACGGTAGGTGAAGGCAACTTTGTTTTTAAGTTAGAGAAATATAAAGAAGAAACTAAGAAGAGAAACAATAAAAACAAAAATAAAAATCTTGGAGAGGTAAAGAAATAGCTATTTGCGTATTTAGATTTAAAGAGTAAAGTGTTCAAAATACACACAAGATTTTTCTATACAAACGCATTTCCTAGACAAGAAAACTAGAAACTACCTACTTCTACCGGTGCTTCTGAAACTACCATTGAGTTTGAAGTGAAATAGAGGTTTACCTTTTTCGGTAAATATTATTATCTTTTCCTAGAAAATCGAAAAGTGTAGGAAGTGTGAGTCAAATAATAAAGTCACCTCTACCAACGGTAGGTGAAGGCAACTTTGTTTTTAAGTTAGAGGAATATGAAAAAGAAACTAAGAAGAGAAACAATAAAAACAAAAATAAAAATCTTGGAGAGGTAAAGAAATAGCTATTTGCGTATTTAGATTTAAAGAGTAAAGTGTTCAAAATACACACAAGATTTTTCTATACAAACGCATTTCCTAGACAAGAAAACTAGAAACTACCTACTTCTACCGGTGCTTCTGAAACTACCATTGAGTTTGAAGTGAAATAGAGGTTTACCTTTTTCGGTAAATATTATTATCTTTTCCTAGAAAATCGAAAAGTGTAGGAAGTGTGAGTCAAATAATAAAGTCACCTCTACCAACGGTAGGTGAAGGCAACTTTGTTTTTAAGTTAGAGGAATATGAAAAAGAAACTAAGAAGAGAAACAATAAAAACAAAAATAAAAATCTTGGAGAGGTAAAGAAATAGCTATTTGCGTATTTAGATTTAAAGAGTAAAGTGTTCAAAATACACACAAGATTTTTCTATACAAACGCATTTCCTAGACAAGAAAACTAGAAACTACCTACTTCTACCGGTGCTTTTGAAACTACCATTGAGTTTGAAGTGAAATAAAGGTTTACCTTTTTCGGTAAATATTATTATCTTTTCCTAGAAAATCGAAAAGTGTAGGAAGTGTGAGTCAAATAATAAAGTCACCTCTACCAACGGTAGATTGTCGGTAGATTGTCTATTCTGTTCAAATCGAATTTAAAGGATGGTGAAACGATGTGAAATGTGTAAGGGATGATTTAAAAGTGGTGACCAGAACACAAGATTCCACTGGTGAGTTACTCAATGTCGTATCATTCGTTGGATAAACATTATTCACCCACCCTCACATGCGAAACGATTTTCGATAATTTGAAAACATTCTCGGGTTTATCCGAGATGAAAAAATGCGATTGGAAAAGAGAATATTTCAAGAGACGCTAGAGTTCGCTCGCATCATTTTACTACAAGTGATGAAATGGTTGGCCCAAGTGGTAAGAAAAATCTCTAAGTAGTAGATAAGCCCATATTTACTGGAATTGATAAGTAATAACAACATGTTTGATGTTATATTTCTCAAGTGCGACACTTTGAAACTTTTTATTGCCAGAAAATAAACAATATAGTTGTAACAGTGAATTAGATCTATTATCATTCGAGTAGGTAATAAATCAAAGATGTATATTTTCAGAAAACTTTGATATTACATTGTTTTCTTTTAGTCTTAGCAAAAATGGATACGATAATTTTGTTAGTAGGTCAATTTATTCTAATACCCTTCCAAGTAGCAAGACACTGGTGCTGATGGGAAATCTGTTGTTGCTATCCTTGTTTTCGAATGAGGTAACCCTGGTAACTGATTTATATGTTGGCTTCAAACAACTACTGTGGTAAGGATTGAGCGTTATTCATCTAGTCTGTTATATGAGCGAAGTTCCATACAGTGTTTTCATTAATAAGGATCAGATGTGGTTTTCATGAAAGGCACAAATTATCGCTTCATAAAATTTGCCTTAGGAAACTATTCATTTTCCATAATAAAGTAATGAAAAGGAAATATCTCATGCAGTCTGTTATTTAATTAATCAGCATAAAAAGAGGAGGTAAGTAATTGCATTTCTGCTCGGGAATGGAGCAAGAGATATCTGTTTCTGTTTCCTCAGGAGTTCCTTGTATTCCTTCATTGAAAATGGGAGTCTGAATATATTCGCGGTTTTATACTAAACACTGGAACTAGCTGATTCAGAACTGGATGTAGTTTTGAATAATTCATTCATGTCAATTCAGGAGTAGCGCTGGGTAACTGGATCTCATCGAAAACGAATAATTATGTAAAAGAGTTCAGAATCAACAAGTGCCTAGTTGACATTATGTATAAACTTTCCTTCAAAGCATACAAACAGAAGAAAAACAGTAAATATCATACAACGTAGAAACTGTTTCTTATTCTCACCTTATATAAATAGGAGCGGTATTCGATTATTGCGTCACAAGATATATTGTAGAAGTAATATTTGTCTTGACTAGCTACTAAAACTGAAAAATATACAGGGTGCTCCAAAAAAAACATACCTTTAGGTTGTATCTCAATAATGACAACTTTTTCTATAAGTTGAAAGATGAGATACAGGTGGGGTCCCATATGATGCAATATTTTCAATTTCGCCCTGTATCTCGAAAACGAAGCGTGCTTTTGAAATATCATTTGCAGTATCGAGAGTTTTACAGAAAATTAGCCGTTGTTCACGGAGACCAAATGTCTATAATGACATCTAAAATGGGACAGCCTGTACATACCATTTGAATCAAAATAAATGAACAGTGATCCAGTAATCGTAACCTCATTCATCAGAATTTTTCAAAAATCATCAACTTCAACGGCCTTGATCACCAGGCATATGTTTTTGTTTCATTTGGGGATATTTTTGGAGAAACGCTTTACGAAAGCCGTTCACAAACTCTTGAAATAAAAAGGTGATGTTTTTGAGCATTCAATTCAAATTTTGTTGTTTCATGAAACTGTTCTACATCATAAATATTTCTCTCATTTATACTTGGTACAACAACTGAGAAATTTGAAAAATCATCAATACCTTTATTATTTTTGACTTCAGGAGAATTTGTGTTCTGAATTTAATTTTCCATCGATTTCTAATATTGTACTGAGTATCTCATTTGATAAATTGAAATATCATCGTAATCACCGAAAAAAAAAGTACTAAAGTTTGCCTATTCTACTGACCTTGCAGCTCCAATGATGAAAAAGTTATCAATAATGCAGACTTGAAAACCTTGTATCAATAAGTAGATAAATACAAATATAGGCTACGACATATATGACGATTTCAAAATATTCTGAACAATAAAGCAAAATATAGACACTTTTAATACCACCAGCTCCGCTATCAGTTTCAATCAAAATTTATGAAGGGGTGGGGTGCTTCTTTCAACGTAGTATACCTATTCATCTTAAATGTATGAAATTTATTCATTTCGATGCGGATGAATATTATTATCAATGATTATTCGAGGTGTTGAGCTAAGTTTCATTTCAAATATTTTATTTCCCAAGAGATGTAAAATATTCCAGAGAGAACGTCTCCTCGTTAATAATAATGATTCAATTAATAATAATAATCATCTTTATTTAGCATCAGTGCTATTTTCATCGAAAATACCAAAGTGACCATCATAATCAATAGAGAATGTAGTTAGAAGTGACAAAACAATAATTTGAGTAATATAAATATCAGGAGTAGATAGAATGAATTCAGGACACCCGTTCAAGTCCTTCCATACAGATATACGGAAGAGATTATCCTGTTCAAGCTAATGGACATGTTTGCAGGCCCAATTTAGAAATCAGGATTGTGTTTTCTCGTCCTCCGTTGAGGATGGATTATCACAGACCCATTTGCCTCATGAGAGGGTCATGACATTGAGTCTTCAGCGTCGTATATTCCAAACTTTTGGAAATCATCTCGATAATTCTGGTTTGTATATTGGTGAGTGAATTTCTTATGACTGAAGATCCTCTTCATGATGCCATCATGCAGCTTCAACAAAATAAAGCTAACATCGAGATATTCAGATTAAGCTCCCTTGAATTCATTCTACATGTTCCCCAATGATTCTCATTGAGACAATCATTATATAGACTCCTCGTTTTGTCATTGTCAAACGGTAGCTCGATGCGACATATGCACGAAACGAAAATCGCATTAGTAAACGATGTGCTCGCTGCTGAACAATCAGAAATGGGTTAAGTTCAATATTTAAGCTATTTGTTTGCCGGCAGGAGTTTAATGTCAACGTGGGGTGCGAAATGAACTCTACCACCCGCAGGTAACACATGCAGAGAACGATATCCGCACCGAAGCTGCGAAAGCGTCGCCTCACTTGTTTGAGTTCGAACAGATTATCTCGCAACATGACATCACAGCTCTGCTGAGAACATGAGATGGGTGACCGGAAAGAGCATAGGAGGCATTGATATCAGTGAAAAAAACGAACGACGACGTACATCAACTTGTCACAAACGAAATTAGCCTCTGGAAGCCTGAAGCTGATTTTGAATAGATCGTCTGAAAGTAAGGCTTCTCTGTATTCGGATCTTCTGTAGGTTTAGTGCCAGATCATATTTCCTTCATTTCGCTTTCGAGCCCTAGTAGACGTAGAAGGAGCCGGACATGGACAGCAATTCATCCTTGTTCTTCATCTTTCTACTAAATTGTGGAATCCTAAACTATTGGATTCAACAAGAGGCAATACCTGATGTATAATTCATCTAGCTATGATGCAAAGTATCTGGAATTGCTGCAGGTGCAGATCATCCAGAACCTCTTGACCTGAGCATCAAAATGTACCTGTTGGTTCTTCATTGGCCTACCTTGAAGCAAATTCGCATTTTATCATCCATCAATGGTCTTCTCTCAGCACAAACCTGTATTAGTTTCATGTGGGCGTCATATACACTGCTCTTCTGTTGCACAGACCTTTAGGATTCTTCAACGACTGAAGCAGTTCCTTCAGTCCTATGGCTTTCAAAAAGTTCAGGATAGCGGATGGCTTCAGCTCAGGTACATCTCCATATTTTATTTGATGTTCTCCAAGGTGGAGTAACCTGTAATTTGCAGGGCATTTTGAAAGAATGTGAATAGAGGTTTCGTCCTCCTCTTCTTGCAAAATTTGCATTCTTCTTCCTCCACTGCATTCTGAAAGAATGTGATCAGAGGCTTCGCCCTCTTCTTCTTGCGAAATGTGCATTCTGCATTCTTCTTCCTCTATACTAATTCGAGTTTCCTAAGGTGCCCTTTCAACCGACAGTTCCCTTTAGAATCCTCGTTAGTATTCTGAGCTTATTTTTACTTGTGCTAATGCAGTCATTTGATATCTTCTGGTCATAATTCCATAGTAATGTCTTGGCCTATATCATTCCTCGTGATTCCATCCAGTATTGAAATCTTTCCTTTCCAAGTTCTTAGATAATTCTATTTGTACTCTATTCGGCCGAAGGGTTCAGGTCTCACAGCTGAAACCGTATGATAACCTCACATTCCTCCATCATCATTTTCCAGTTGAACATTATCTCTGCTGAAAAAGATCGTTGATTGCTAACGTGAAACTCCGGAAATTCCCCCGACTCGAGCTGTAACAATTTTGTTAACTCCTCGTCGGAGAATTAAATTCAGCCATTAGAGAAAGTGCATCATCATGTTATCACCATTTGACAATGTGGTGAAAGGAAGCCTTCTGTGGATACATAATAGCAGAATGAATATAGAGACGAGACGGGATTTCACACTTCAGAGCGCTTCTTACATCGTAGGTGTTTGAGGCATTTGAGGAATTACTTAATTTCATTCGAGTTCTACCGTGAGCGTGCAGGGTAGACAATAAACCTAATTTTGGGAATTTCATTTGGATATCTGTATTAATTTCTACTTGGTTAAGTATATGATGACATACATGATTAATTTTCTACAGGTTGCAAATGAATTTTAATGAAAATCCCTGAAGTTTGATAGCATGCTGTATTTAGGAAGGTTATTCATGGGTCAATTCTGAGAAATAATCTTTGTACTAATAGGTATATCCATTGTTAAACCTAACATTCGATTAGATGATGAAATAGCCTGATCTATCTGAGATGCGAAGTCGAATTTATAATCAAAAGTAATCCCAAGATCTGATATTCAATCTACTCGTCTTATTAGATTTTGTTAATCACACGAGGATTCTATTATATCCTTTTCTCTAGAAAATGAGCTCGGGATGTATAAAGTAGACTTATTGAAACCTGGAAAATCCAATCAATGTTTCAGAATGCCAAACTATGATGATATATAGACTCAACAACTTTACTTCAAAATTACTCTTCAACTGAACTTCTCATTTCTTGTATATATTTGCTCTGAGATAACTGTCGATATTGTCAACTCTCCCAACTGAATCTGAATGTTTTGGCAAAATGCCACTCCTTCGATTCTCGCTCTAATCTTCTTTTGGAATGGAACAGCAATGATAATTCATTTCCAAAATTATTCTCCAGACTTTATTGGATCCTATTAATCATAGAGAGATAGGCTAGCTACTCGGAAAGCAAAGAGATAACAATACCTTTCATGTTTCGGATGTCAACAGTGCGAATATAGTATGGTGTTTACAATTAATTACAAAGATACCCTGCAGAAATAAGTTAGTCGAGGCAGCTCCGAAATTATCCAACCATTTTAGTATATAGATTAATCAACTTGCTCCTCAATATTTGACAACTGGAATAACCTTGTGGACATCTATCACATGATGAAGTACATCAATTATTGTCTCATTCACTATGTATTATTCATTCGATGAGGATAAAACAATTATTCAACATTTGATTATCTTCAGGCAGTGCAAGAATCAGGTGTCAGGTGTCATCAAACTATTACGTATATCCTAAGGCTGAGTTTTCATTCAGGCAATTTTAAGACGAATAACATTCAATTTGTGATTTTCTTATCGATCCAATTATCATTGATGGATGTAATAAGCGAGAGAGGTCCCAAGTTCGACCCTTGTGGTACAGCAATTCCGATGTCTTCTTCTGATGGATTCAAGATGGATCAAAGAGCTGAAATAGGAGTTATAGTTCCAAATGTCATGCTCTCAACCTTTTGGTAAAACCTCAAACATCTCTCGAGCAGATTACATGCTTTAGAAATATGTGCCCAGGAGTGCACATCTATCTGATAGCCAAGCATCACTAAATGCTCTGAAGTCATACACTTGTGAATCTAAGCTGACTTGGGACTGTAAACAATCCTTAAGACAACTGGCAGCGATCAACCAGGTTATTTTGATGTGGGTGCCAGGTCATGAGGGAGTTGAAGGCAACGAGGAAGCAGACTGCCTTGCCGGAGAATAGTCAAATACAAAGTTTTTCAGCTCAGAACTCTTCTGTGGACTCTCCAAGGCCCACTTGAAAGAAGGGGCTCGACGTTGGAATGCAGGTGAAATGAAATCTCACTGGAATAAAATGCCAGGACAAAGACAAGCGAAAAGAAAAGCTAATCACATTCTCGGGTTGGGCAAAAAATACTTGAAACTGGTAACGGGACTCTTCACTGGATATCGCAGTCCTCTGAGGTGTTACCTCTAAAAGATTAGCAAAACAGAAAGTGATAGTTGCTGCTACTGCAGAACATTTGCTTCGCGAATGCCCAGCGCTCTTCTGCAAGAGGCTCAAGTTCCTGGGAGGGGCCTTCTTGATGCCCTCCGATGTCAGGAACCTAGATCCCAGGAAACTAATAAACTTAACACGAAGTCTCGGAATCTTGGGCCTCAAATAGATTGAGGGTTATGCACGAAAGATGTGACAGGTCGAAGTGCTTGAGAGGCTGCACAGCTTTAACGATCTCCCCTTCCCACAATCTACAATCTACGTCTTTCTCAATCTAAAAATACCTACAACATGCAGTCTGATAACAATTCATATCTTGTTTCGTGACACTAACAACTCGAATTTCCAGAAATTGAATAATTGTTTTGCATACCTGTTCAGAAAAGTCGTATACTCACCTACCCATATAATATTTCAGTTCCTCATACTATTACGACACGTTTTCCCACTTGATGTAATAAATGCTCGTGCAAAACTAATCTGGTGCTGCATACGTGCCCATTAAGACCTTAAAACAAAGCAATTAAAGCAAGTTGTGAGATCCCTATCTGCTCTGGAATTGAACGTGGTTGCATGAGCAAGCATCACTTACGAAAACTTGGTAGTGGAGTGGAGTGTGACGAACTTCGTCAAAAATGCAGGAATAACAACACACAAGTAGGGAGAAATGTGGGTGATGCACTAATTTTTTTTGTTGATCAGTCCACTCATTCAGATTGATTTTCACATCTGCTTGCTTTTTTGTGGAAATTTATAGGTTGTTTTAAACCGAGTGACCGATCAGATTGGATTTAAAAATACTAAACATTTGAGGCTGATTCTAGATTATTCCATATTCTCCATTAGATTCGAATAAAAAACTGAAAAAGAGTTTTCATTAGTCTTATTTCGAATTATTTGCCTGTTGTTAATTTCTAATGAGATTTTGAAAACTCCGAAAGCCGAAGTCATAATAAAAGTAGTCGAAATAATAATATTCTCATCACAAACACGTCCACTATATCAATGCAAATCAGCAGCAACCAAATTGTTTCTATTTTCAGATTCTTCCATAGAATCATGATAATTGCAGAATACAAAGGTGTGATTTTCGATCACAAAATATACGCAAATACTATTTTTATTTATTCAGCACCCATTTCTTGAGTTGGAAGTTGGTCATCTTCTTGAATCTCAATTGAAAAAACATAATTATCGAATGCTAGTTTAAAATTGAACATGATTTTCCCATATTCCTTTCATCTGTATCAGGTGATAAGTCTCAAATCTCAAGTGATGAATCCAATGTGTTGTTTTTTTATAAGAGTTCTTAAAAGTTATATGCAGGGATTTCTCCTGATGATGTCTTCAATGAAAATATCTTCTAGTTTTTTTAGACTACAATTCCATCCAGAACTGGATGAGTCTTCTGATAAAAATTTTCAAAACTCATAAAGAAACGATGAGTTTGATATCTTGTACATTCATCTATTATATGCAAAATCCTAACTCATGTTCTATCACAACCACAAATTGCTAAACATGATTCCAGAGCACACGCACAAAACAAGACAGATATCTTAGTGATACCACAAAACGTCATTTATAGGTGTATATATTTATTTCGCAATAGAATAAATTGTTTCTTATAGACCAATTTACACAGAATTCGCAAGCTTCTCCATAGAAACTAGATACTAGTTGTTATTTCCATCAAGATTCATGCTTCCATTCATATTCATTGTTGAGTAAGTTAGTGTATTTAATTACTCGATACATGAATTGATGTTAAGTTTGAAAAAACAATTTCGAGAATTTCATTCAGAATAATCATCTATTTAGTCGAGGAAGTTGCCATGGGCCTCATGACGTACCTCGAGGCGAGTAGCTGCTTCCGTTTGAAAATTGTCCAAACGTGACTCAAACCTTAATTGCATTTATTTGTAATCCCGATAAAAACTATCAAATGTAGTCATTCTAGTGATTATAGCCAGTGAAAAGTCCGGAGTTTATGTTATTGATCACGAGCCTGATGGCTAGACAGTCCCTTAAGCATGACAGGCCATATTAATGTGCGGTCAGAATCCAAGGCAGAGACCGAGATGAAACCTTCAACGTCTTGGTGGCATTCACAGTCTCCAGGGCTATCTGGGATGGATGTAGACATCAACTGATGCCGGAGACTAAAGGATCAGAAGATAATGAATGGTCGTGCCTTATTAGCTTTGGGGAATGTTTTGGTGAAGTCCATTCGGATAAGGATATCGTACGGTTTTCAAAGATAGAGATTTGCGATCTTCGTGAACGTTGGCTACTTTTTTGTGAAACAAAATGTTTATATCCCGCTTCGTTTTCGAGATATCTCTCGTGGCAAATAACTCCTATACATTTTTCACGTAGAATCCAGTGGCGCTGTCGACATTTCGAAATGAGCTGTCATTATTGAGATATAACCCAAAGTTATGTTACTTTGAATGAAACACCCTGTTTATTTTTCAATATTTGAAAAATATAATGAATATAAATATGGATGCTTCTCGCTTTCAGAAAAATGTGAAAACTTATATTATATTCTGAGTATTAGCCCTGTGTTTAGATAATTTTCAGTTTTTACAGCTAGTCAAGAAAAATATCACTTCTTGGCGCAATAATAGAATACCACCCCCATTTATATAGGGTAGAATGAAAATTATTCATTTCGAATCATCATTAATTGAAATCAGCTAAACTATTTCAACTTGAATAAAAACACTACTATCAAACAAAGGTCTATTGATTATTGTGAAAATGTTTTATAATATACTCAACTTACTGATGCCCATTCTGTTGAAGACACTATATGAATGAGAGTGGTATTCGATTATTGCACCAAGAGAAATAAGTAATATTTGTGACTGGCCCTACAAACTGAAAATTTTCTAAAAATTATCAAAATATCATATAAGTGATTCATATTTTTGGAAATCGCAAAACATTTGTGTTTCTTTCAATGAAACATGATTGTGGGCTAGATCTCAATAATGACAACTCATTTCAAAAATCAAACTTTGCCACTGGATTCTACGAGAAAAAATGTATGAGGGACAGTTCCTATTTCTCCTATAAGTTAAAAGATAGCTGAGATATAGGTCCCAAAATGCAATACTCTCAATTCCGCCCTGTATCTCGAAAACAAAGTGGTCTATGAAAGTTTTGTTTGCAGCAAAGCAAGGTGGATATAGGATGGTGATGCTTCCTATTAACAAGCACTAGAATAAACTGTAGACCTTAGCCTACTTGATTTCATACCGTAGTAATATTTCCTGAAGTTATCAGAGATGGCGACATACTTTGTGTCGGTAAAACAGAAACTGTGCATCTGTCATACTTTTATCAGTTTCATCTGTTCTAGATGAAAAATTATTGAGAAGAGTCAAAATATCAATATTCATTCCATATTTATCGAAAATATATTGTTTTAATGTCGTTTCAAGTCACGTCTGTCAGATGTGAACCACAGAAATACGTAAGCAACAGAAATCTTCTTCGATAATCGATCTTACCGCCATCTTCTTTCAAGTCGTGGAAATATTAGTACCTTCTCAAACGGTCTACAAGTTTTTCGCAGGAACAATTGAAGAGCTGTTTCACCATCCTATATCCACCTTGGTTTGCAGTATCGCCAGTTTCATAAAAAAGTAGCCAACTTTCGCGAAGACCGCAAATCTCTATATTTGAAAATATTACCGTATGGAGATCGAAAATGGGAGAGCCTGTACAGTGTATCTCTCAAATGTATGTCGCATTACAGTAAATGTGTAACTGTTATAATTATTGTTATTATCCAACAAATAGATATACAGTGTGCAAGAGTATTTCATCTGCTATGTCCAGAAGAACGTGAACCCATTGAATTTTTTCAAAATTCGTTAATTCAATTCATAATTGGAAAGATTCACTCTGTTTCAATCTTTGAAATGAAAAATTTCACCTTCGAACATTATTCTAGTATTGGGTGTTTCATCTTCAATGTCGTGTGTCTGAGGAATGGAAAACCCATTAGAAATGATGTACGCCATATACACGAATTGAAAGGTTTGGTAGTAGTTGATTTCCTTCGATAGAAAACCTTGAATTTTATTATCAGGATATCAGGGATCACAGAGTATTCCAGAATTATCCTCGGTAATCCTCTCTAAATTATCGACACTGGAAACTAAATCTTGATAATCTCTTTTACGTAAATTCCACAAATGTATTCGCAAGATCGATGCTTTGCTTCACAAAACTCTCTCAAATAACATGTTTTGATGTTGAGTTAGCAATAGTTCAAGATGCATTATATTACTTCGAACTTTATGAAACTCATAGGATTCACGGAACTTGCATATACTTGGGGTAACTTGATACCAGCAGCATGAATTATGAGTTCTATAAATTCACATTTTCTTCTCAGAATCCAATTACAATCCTCAGTTTTTCTTTCTGCGTTTCAGTTGCAAAGTTGAATTACTTGGCAGTCGAGTTCTTATTACTGACTCATTTTTATTTGCCCAGAGTTCTGATATTCTTTTGCAAGTTCGCGCGTGAACTAGGTACACCCGCTGTGATGTTCTTATTTTCTCGATTGATACAAAAAGTACTCTTCGGATCTAAATTGCGCACAACGCTGGCGGCGAATTCATCAAAATAATGAGATATGGATCGAACGCGAAGCGAATTAAATCATAACTTGGTTGGTTGAAAATTATACTGAATGCAGAAGGTTGGCATAACATCTTCATTCCAGAAATTTTCCAACATTGATTGGGTTTTCTTCTTCGCGTCTGATATCATATCAAGTTTGACTATGCTTGTTTTTTATGACAATTCTCTTGGAAATACTTTCGGTCTGATTCTTCAAAAGGTAGGTATCACATCCATGGATAAATTGGTAATGTTATTTTCAACAACTTTTTTGAACAGCCTAGATTTTCCACTATTTATATTTGGTATTCTTCAAATAAGAAATTTATCAAATTCTCTCTTTATCTATTCTCTAAATTTCCAGGAGAATAACCACGTATTATATTTTTCGTTGGTGAACAATAAGTAAGGTAGTTACATGAAAATATGTCCTGGAATGCATATTATCACAAAAAGAAACTCTGCACATTCATTTACCTATTTCGTATACTAGTAACAACATGTTGAACAAAATGACAACCAATGTGATAAATCTTTCTCAATTTCAAGGTCACTCACGTTGAAAGGGTATGTAGAATCACCCCATAATAAAAAAATGGCTCACCCAAAACAGAAGAGCAGACATAAAAAACGAAAACCAACGTGAAGTTCTTGACACTGCTTCTCTCTCTCATCTTGTAGATCTCCCCAGATTTTTTTCTGAAAAATAAAAAACGATCGTCAACAATTATTGTTTATTGTATGAGTCCGAACATGTAGTTCAATACTCAAAATTCAATTGGACAGGGTGAGTCACGCCATGAGGCAATTGTGTTTATTACGTTTTTGAAAATATTCACGAATATACAAGGTTGAATCAAAGTTGTACTTTTTCTTATGGGTCACCCTATTTGGCGTTGCATTTTTGAATTCGACATAAATAATAATATGGAAATCCTTCAAGATTTCCTTCACCTACCTAAGTATACCTACCTATTTCCTACTATTTTATATATTTTTCATGTAGAATTTGAAAATGCTACATGACCCTCAGGTTGTTTTGTGAAAAAAGAAATAACAACTTTGATGTGCCACACTCCCTGCATAAATAAAAGTATAACCCATCCTGTAAAAACCGTTATCATTATGAAGAACACGGATATCAGATCCAGTTTTTTTGACGTTGAACACTTGAAACCAACTGATGTTTCAATCAACCTTCACTGCCTGAATTGCACGATCCCTGGGGATTTTAATATGAACTGACCCTCGGTATAAAGGGAGCTCACAGTAAATAACAGTATATAACACGCTACTCAAATATTCCCTATCAAATTTTATGTCACATGCTGAACCTATATTTGCATGATACTTGGAATTACGTTGATTTTCATGAATATTTAACGAATACTCGAGTAATGGTATAGCAAAACGAAATGTTTTTGATTTTGTTTCATACTCTGGTACGCAGATTCCCGAGGGTTGCATTTTTCGGTCATGTGTTTGACAGTATACATGTATATCTCAAATGTAACAATTTGTTACAGCGTATAATCACAACAAAATTTGTTCAATGACAATTCCTCAATAATAAATTCTCAATCAACACACGTCAGACGGAATAAGATTCATTACCTATATATTGATATTCTTTCAGTGTCTAGGAGCTGAAGTTGAAAGTGTATGAAAAGTGTTTTTGACCGCCAACTTAGTTGCAAAGCAACCCTCGAAGTCTCATTGAGACTTGTATGAGTAAGCAAGACGGGACAATTAGTTTTTTATGTGTCATCCGAAGCACTACTCGGCTGGTCATCGTTGAAGAACATGTACTTTTCAATCAATTTTAGGTTACAGAAAAAATAGCATGTTTCGATAGGATCCTATAAGTGACTATGTTCGACGTTTTCATATCATGAGTATATTTAGAACATCCATTTGAATATCCTACACTGTCAACATATTTATTAAAAAGTTTTGTTTATCACTCAAAAGTTTTATCGCCCTTATACGAGACTCAGGAAGACTCTTCAATGAGATGATTCAATTATATAATGCTTCAATGAACAATAATCGACAACAGCATTAACTGAATACGATTATGTTATCTTTTCGACGAATTTTCAATCTTCTTCCTTTGGTCAAAATATCAGCAGGCATGTCATTAGTCGGCAGATATTCGACAATTTTTTAGCTGACTTATTGATATCAAGAGTCATTTTATTCGAGAGACAATCAGAAACAATAAACTGAAAGTCGAATATCTGCCGACTAATGACATGCCTGCTGATATTTTGATCGAAGGATTGATGAAACCAAACTATAACCTTTGCGTCCAGATGCTAGGACTTGACTATACCTATCGAAAGAAGAAGATTGGACATTCGTCGAGGGGAAGTGTTAAAAATACATCCAGTATTTCTATATCGATGAATAACCATAGTTGAGGGCTTTTATATCACATGACAATTGTCAATTGATTCAATGAACCCTTCTTCTTGTGGAATCAACGTAGTTTTGTGACCCGAATCTCCATCTAAATTGCAGAAATTCAGTACCCTGGACACTGTATCCTTGATCATGACGATGTCCATCTGAAACGAACCTAGAAGACGTGTTGTGAAAATTTTATGGAACCGACTGTTTTGCATTTTTGACATGGGAGGAAGATTGATGGAAAGTGTACAGGCAATATATTATCTTTAGGTTGTTTAGGCCCAAAGATGAAATTTATGAGCGCTATTCCGCTATCTAGATTTATTTAAGATCGCGGACAAGAATCTGTTGCAGAATAATTTTACATATAATCAAGATGGTATCACAAGCAGTCGTAGGAATATTTTATTCGAAAATCGTTGTCCATTCGCATGATGAATAGAGCCCTTTTGTTTCCGTAAATAGGAAAATGCACGAATACCTTCTGCAATTCCTGTTCCTCATTCAGTTTCGGCCCATTCAATCCGAAAATCAGGAATCGGAATAATGAAGGAAGTGAAAAAAGTCTCAGGAAGATTGAAATCGAGCTGTATACTAATTCGATAAGAGAGACGGCACTGCTACTTGAATACAGACTCTGTTCCCGATAACTTGATTGCCAGCCAGCAATCTGGAAAATTCTAGCAATTCTTGATGCATACATAAAATCTTCAGCTAATTGGGTTACCCATCTGGAATCTGATATTTCGGAAATTTCACTAGGGAAGCGAATAAGGAAGAGGAAAATCTGAAAAGGGATATTTCCACTGTTCCTGGAGGGAAAACGATGCCCTATTTTCTGGAGAACGGGACATAGGATTATTTTGAAAATTTCACACTAAACATTTTCGACCAATCAAATGCCTATATTTTGTATCGTTACCATAGAACTAGAACAATGATTTCCGGAAATTCTTTTCTCTCTTCTCTAGGGGAAGGAGCATGGTATAACACTGGAATTTTTTTGACGTTTATAGGTTACATTTACATTTACCTAACTTCAAATACTAATGGCGATTTACATTGGTGAAACTGTTGCGCACTCAGTGTAAATATAAACTACGCAACACTAATTACGTCGCACCCCGAAATTTTGCCCCAAAAAATCCAAAACATGATGGAAGACTCTGTATAGGGGGTGAGAAAGTTATCCTGAAATTTTGTTGTATTCAGATTTTTTTTTATTTTGAATTTTTTTATGAAGTCATATCTTCGGAAAAGAAAGACCTACGAATAATTTTTTCTGTCCTGATTTTTATTTCCACGAGAACGTAATTTTCAACCTGTCTTGTCAGTCACTCATTATGATTCTTGTTACGTTCATTACGGATCATGCATTTTTTTGGGTTGATTTTTTTCGAGAACATGGCGTTTCAATTTGGTTTTCTCGCGCACAATTTTCGACTACTGAAAGAAAAAATCCAGAATAAATGATCCTTCCGAAAACAAATTGATTTTCATTTAATTCTCCTCCCAGTCGGGATTTACTGGGTGTTTCAGATTTGGGTCACCTTTGAGGAAACCCTCGATCTTGAATGTTCTTCTTGAGTCAATTCTGATATTTATATCTTCTTATATAAGGTTTCAGCTTCAAAATGAATCTGAGATTTTGAAAATCGGTTGTAGAGGAAAAAAGTTATGACTGCAAAACAAAAAAATTTATTTTTTGAGATCACTCTGTAAAAAAAAGAGAGACAATTTTGGAGATGGCCAAAGGTAATGAGATAATCTTAATGCCTCTGTTGTTAGAGTTAAAAAACTGTATTTCTTCATTTGGGATCCTTTTGAAAATTCCGAAATTTTGCACACTTTCAAAATACATCCTGTAGCAATTTTATGGAAAAAATCAAATGCAACGATTGCGTAGTTTATTTCAACCAACTTAACCTCAGCTGCTGCTGCTGCTAACTTACAATGAATTTTGAATTTTCCTGTTAATCCTGTTCTGTATACAAACACATTTTACAATTTAGGTACCATTATTGCTCAAAATGGTCAGGACGCAGATTTGAGGGCTAGTTGTCCGATAACTGCCAGGTGTTAATGAGAATTAAAGTCGTGTCCTGTCGACAACTCGACAACTTTGTATTTTATTTTAATGTTTATACACAGCCGTCTGGTCAACTTCCACCACTGCCATTCACAATATTTATATTGTGTACGGTTGCCTGGCATCTAGACCAATGAGAAGCGTGGGTCGAACCTTCCCTATCTCTTCAACGCTGTGACTTCAATAATATTTTGGAGTCAAATTTTCTTATCGAATACCCTAGCTTCAATTA
Source organism: Chrysomela aeneicollis (assembly GCA_029955515.1). Lineage (NCBI taxonomy): Eukaryota > Metazoa > Arthropoda > Insecta > Coleoptera > Chrysomelidae > Chrysomela > Chrysomela aeneicollis. Next base: position 8,761,251 of record JARUHQ010000022.1, read on the forward strand.
ACATTTGTCAACTTTTTCTTCAACACGAATATAATCAATTTTCAAAATATTCGTGTTGTCAAAAAAATTCCCAGTAATAATTGAAGCTAGAGTGGTATTATAAGTGAAAATTTGGTTTCATAGTGCTACTTCAACTTTTCAAATAGTATTCCCTATATCTTATTATCATCATCATATTTGAGAGGAATATAGGGGGTGAAATATCGAGATTTTTCAACTATAGAAATTTTATGTGACGAAACTAGGTAGGTATTTATTATTGGAATAAAACATGTCCCTGCCTCAACACTCTGTTTAGTATCGATTGATATTCGATTTCAACAATCACCCCCGATACTCGGGTCTTCCCTATGATTTAATTTTTTACAGTCTGCATGAATCTGTTAAAGGATATTATGGCAGATGCTCACAAAGATGCCACTAAGTAAATGTTCAATTTTATTGAATATGATAGTATGAATTTTGATGTGTCATAGTTGATGTTACTTTCTTCTACGGTCTTGATACCTTTATATACGACCTTCATTTATTTTGAACGCTTCTGCGATTGTTCAAGCAAAAATATATATATTCCTTTTCTAAATCAAAACCTACATCCTGATAATGACAAAAATACAGCGGGTACTTCGTATTTCTATATAATTCTCCCAAGTTTTCGCTTAAAAACAAGATCTATCATATTATCTATTTGACAGAATCACGCCTATTTTATTTTTCGGTGAAAGATAAGAGTTGGTTATCTATTAAAGAATGGGGAATTCTCCTTCGGACGATAATTAAGTAATCGATATTAAATAACTTCGAAACGTCACTATTTCAACCTTTTTCTGAAAAAAACAACATTTCAAGTGATTAAAAAAAAGACTCGATATAGGGATTTGAAATTTGAAGTACCTTGTTCCTATTTTACCATTTGGCAACATCGACTGCAGATTTCATAAATAATAAAGGACAACAAATCCATTACGTTGATTAGGTTTATAAAGATAGTTATATTTTGAATAGGTCAGAACACAAAACTTATACTTCCAATAAGTTCTGTGAGTTAGGTGCCATTCTGCTTATTTCTGTTCCATGCTCCTCAAAAGATATGATACTCAGTTTTTGAGGTTATGTTTATATTTGACTTTTGGATGGATTGATGTTTTTGTTGAACTGAAATTCATGTTTTGACTGATTATATTTTTACATTATAGCAGTTTGATGCCTGAATTATGCATTGACATCAAGTGTACATAATGATAGTGTGGCCAAATGTGAGTTTTTGTTCTTCTAGCCTACTAGGCGCTGTTGCCAATTTGTGAAGTAGAAACGAAGTGATTTGAAATTTAAAACCCCATATTTGGGAGATTGATTTAGATAGTTTCCGCAATGAATTCGAAAAATTCATGAATGAAACTCATAATCAATAAGTTAATACTTGCTTTTGCTGTAATAAACCGAATTGAGGAATATTCCCCATTGTTAATGGAAGAAGATACTTAATTTGTGTGAATTAATGGTGAAATGTAGATCATGAGTCCAATCCAGAGAAATGACATATTGATGGAAGAGCGGTGTGCATAAATCTGCCTTTACAATCCTATGACTAAAAACAATTATAAAAGTTCACAGGAAAATTTGTTTTATTGCGCAAATAGATTCGTGCAGGAAAATTTCATGGAACTATTTGGAGATGCAAGTACTTATAACTGTGCCACAGCAGAACCGAATCATAAAAACCCCATCTGCGCTTATTAAATTCCAGAATTCTATGAGGTCGACGAAGAGCAAGCTTTTTACATAAAATAAACGGAGAGTGTGATAAAACGCGCAAAACGCGATAAACCTCTGTGGAAAATATCGAAGAGCTTATTCCACGTGCAGTAAACTAGGGGAATAAAGTTCAGTTTCAACTTCCGTTAAAGCTCAGAAAAATATATCGCACCCTACGAAGAATAAATGATGTGGAAATAGAGCCCAATCGAGAATTACTAGGTAACGTTATACAACAACTTAACGTCCGATAAAAATATTTTATTTCCTTCAAGCCGTAAATTCTCAGAAGGATTCCTGAACACCAGATGGCTTAGAAGGATTTCTGACTTTCAGTGAAGTTCCTAAACGAATAAGACAATACTTCTGATATTTATTTTATACGTATTAATATATATAGGAACTCTTCAAAATGGGATGAAAGTTAGCAAATTTAATTGCGTGAATAACATTGTGAATAATTTTAGAGAAAAATTTAAATGAAATAATATACACACGAACTGAGTCCACTAATTTAATGTCATTAATTAATTTGTATAAAAACATAAAAGCTGATATAATTTTCCTTTGATCTAGTGCTAAGATATTGAATTCCTTTCTCAAATGAGTTGAGCGTAATAGTGTTATAATCAGGCCAAAAATTTGTTCTGGATTTTTTCCAAACTGTCTAGTATTGTAATAAATTCTGCAAACCAGATTATTGATGCAAATTCTAATTTGAGTCTAACCAACGTATAATATACCAGTTTGACTGTACTTATTTTATTGAATGATCGCCCCAGAATCAATGGAGGCTCAGACCAGGCTTCAGTTGTACGACTGGTCTACTGAATATTACGAATAATATCATGAGAAGAGAGTTAATCCACTGCCTTAGTTTCATTAGACTACTCGAAAGCCTTTGATGCTATGAAGAATCATAGAATGTTGTTATCAATATTACATCTCGTTGGGATTTCTGTCCCATTAGTTGGAGGTCCTCAAGGTTCGATTCTTGGCCCCCTATTATTCGGTATGGTATGGACATTCAATTCATCATCTCGCTGATGCAATCCTCCATACAGTTATATGCAGGCAATAAACTATCGTTGTCTTTATTCTTGAGTGATAAACATAACCATTAGCTCTAATATTTCTTAGGCGAAATCAATCGTTAGAAATGTCAATGTCAAAATAGGGCATATTTTGATGTTCAGGTCTCGAAATTGACACACCAGATTTGAGTCACATATCAACATATTCGATGTATGCCTGAAAAGTTTGTACCCTAGACATCAAAATCTTTCAACTAGAGTTAACGCTGTATTGACTGCATTTAAATGTAAAAAGTCAAACACCATCAATTGTATGATGTGTTTGGTGGAGGAATGTGAACTGCTTAGAAAATGGGATTTGATTAACTTTCTAGACAAGTGGGTAGGTAATGTAGATTTCATTCCCTAGAGGGTACCGTAAAACGGGGCAACTTTGTTACCTTTTGGACATGTTTCACTCCGTAACTTTTTTATTTTACCGTTTTCTGGCATGAAAAAAATTGAGTATACCGACGTTACCTGTACGTGCAGCCAAAAAACCAGCTGCCTAGCATCCATAGAGAATGAAAAAAAGGAATAGGGTGACAAAGTAGCCCCGTGTTTGGGCGATTGTCTTTCAGCACAGAGGGATAGCAACACCTTTTTTGTCCAAAAATGTCCTCACCACCTGCTTGATATCGGCTTTAGCCCCAATCTTCGATGTTGCCAAGGGTTCTGGCAATGATGGCCTCTTCCTCCGGACTCAGAAGGGTTGAATGAACTCCAAGTTTTTTATGTCTACCAATAAGGCATCTTTTGTAGATTGTAGATTGTAGGGGGTTCGTTAAGGCTGTGCAGCCTCTCAAGCACCTCGACCTATCAGATCTTTTATGCATAGCCCTTGATCTATTCGAGGCCCGGGATTCCGAGGCTTCGTGCGAAGTTTATCAGTTTCCTGGGAGCTAGGTTCCTGACATTGGAGGCCCCTTCCAGGAACTTGAGCCTCTTGCAGTAAAGCACTGGGCATTCGCAAAGCAAATGTGCTGCAGTTTCGCTGCGAAGTTCTCGCAGTAGCGGCAACTATCACTCTCTGTTTTACCCATCTTTTTGGGGTGATACCTCAGAGGGCAGTGTCCAGTGAGGAGTCCCGTTACCAGTTTCAACTTTTTTTTATCCAACTCGAGAAGCTATCTAGCTTTCCTTGGCGAAAGACTCACTAGCCTTTTCGCTTGTTTTTGTCCTGGCACGGCACTTTATTCCAGTGAAATTTCATCTGCGCTTTCCAGCGTCGGAACTTTTTTCGTAGTTTTTTTTCGTAGTTCCGCATTTTTTCTAGTCAATTAGAAATGGAAAAGGAACTATCCTTACCAGAAGCAGCAAATGACAAAACATTTTGAAAAAAAAATAAAAACCATCAACGCGAACTGGGTGACAAAGTTACCCCGGTTGACAATCGTGTACCACTTAGAGGCATTTTTGAAAAGCTTTCCGATAATTTATCACATATTCCAAACGAGTATGAGCCTTTCCAGATATATTTTTTCATTCCGGGGATATACTTACTCCACTGGCAACTAATGAATTGGACACACCAGCATCAACTTGGATTTAGTAACATAATGCATGTTATTTTCTCCACAAATCCGCATTTGATACGCATTCCAAATGCATTCGCCCGTTAATACGTGACGTAGCAGGAATGTAAAGTATCTTCTCGTGTTTCCGCCTACCATGATACATTACGCGTAGACACTGTCAGATTCGGGGAAACAGATCCAGAGCAGGAAAGGCTTTGTTAATGGAGTGTTCTCTGATAAATCTACTAATGAGTGCATTCGCCGTGGAGATAATATAGTCGAAGCTTCAATTCCAACTTGAATAGGAGATTGAAGACCTACAAAGCGTCATTTATTCAATGATGTGATCATCGTAATCATGGAATAAATTGTATTCCTGATATTGCAAACAATCCATAGGTTTCATTAGAGTATAATTAAAGATATCTATGAACTTCCTGGATTCAATATGTTTCATCGATTATTTCATTCATGCTAAAATACACGTTTTTGATTGGTTGAAATGAATGTGTTGATAAGCAACAACACCATGTTTTCGATTTTGTATTTTGGCTCCTGATTGGCTATTGGATACCTACATGCTGTGTTTTCGTTTCTGTATTTCGCTTTCTGATTCGTAGGCAGTAGGGTAGTTTAATTTAACAACGACTTACTAGTTGCAATCTGTCATAGTATTTTCCGATTCCGTGGTAAATAAATGAATGCCACTACACCAAATTTTCATCTGAACCATCATGATAAACACACACTATTAATGTGTATCCACTTCATTTTCCACAAATTCTAGACAATTTCAGCATTAATAGAATTAGAATTAATCTAATGTAACCTGACCACACAAATTGTGACAACAATCATAATGAATTTAGCTCAGTAGTACCTAGTGCTTAGGTAATCTTGCCTACATCATACAATGGCATAAATGTATTGTTGGTTGCATAACGAATCTTGTTGTGTCGAACTACAATGCATAATCAAAATAACTAATTCCATAAACTGTACGTTTAAAATAGGAAATCAACAAAATGGCTTTGATTTTATTCATGAAATAATCTGAACAAATACAACTTGTGTTATTGATGATTATCGAAAATTCCTTCTCTTTTTCGAAACAAATCATGTTGCTTTGGGAAACCACACTCGCGCTGTGCGCTCGTGTAGTTTCCAAGTAACATGATTCGTTTATCAAAATCGAAGGAATTTTTCTTTTGATAATCATCAATATACTTGTTGTATTACATGCGAAAAGAAAAATTTTGTTAGATCTATAAGCAAATCTACTAGAAGAGTAAAATCACCAATTGTCTGATGCCGATATCAAATCTTGATTCATATTTTCCCCCCATATCGTATTATTCAATAGAGATAATTATCCCACGACGTCAATTTTTAATGGTGTCTTGATTGCTTAGTTACCTACTTTTTATATTATAATCGAGGTAAATGTATCCTGAGCAATGAGTAAACTTGCAAGTTTGTACAAGTTGATCGAATTATTTGATTATTTGCTTGATTTTTCATCCAATGTCCTCGAAATGTATCCAAGTATTAGAAATGTAAACTATTCTCAACCGAATTTTGGATTAAGATCAATATTATGACTCGGCCAGAATAAATATTACAGGAAAAGTAACGCTGTTTATGAACGATACTCTGGAATAATAAAGATCCCGAAACATTTCTTGAAATTTTCAAGAATGATATGTATGTGGTGAAAAAAAAGAGTGTGACTCGAACCAGTTATCAATGAATATGTCGAAAACTAATAATATTATTAATTTTAATGGTAAATTAGATGAGCTCGTCATAGGTAAGGATGTTACAGGAAATACTAAACATACTAGATTTATAGGTGTTTATATAGATTCTAGACTAAAATTCAACGAACATGTTTCAAATTTGAATAAAAAATTGTCTTCTGGATGTTATGCAGTGATAGTAACATCGAATAAACTTGGCTTTACTTTTGCCAAGATTGTGTACCATTCTTTAGTAGAATCCCACTTGATATATGGAATCCCATTCTGGGGGGTGTGTGAATATGAATCTCATAGACTCTGTTTTTATACTACAAACTCTGTTTTTATACTACAAACTCTGTTTTCATACTACAAACTCTGTTTTTATACTACAAACGTGCAGTAAAATATATGTACAAAGCAAACATTCGAGATTCCTGTAAACCTCCTTTTGTTAGACACAAAATATTAACAGTATTCGCAATTTTTGTTATGGAAACGGTGTTTTCTAAAACTAAGAAGTTTAATCACTCAGAACATTTCAGAAAGGGAGTGAAAGCTTTCCTGTTGGATAAGCCCTATTATAGTTCACAAGAATTTTATAATGATGCATCTGACGGAAGCTTGTTTCAATATGCTGTTAGATGTTTCTCATGTGCTAGATTTTATTTTATATATTGTAGGTATGAGACATTCTAGTACAATGTCGGTGTCGACTTATTTTCCCATTTCTATTTTCTGTGTATGTGTATTTTACTTACCCTCAATTTAAGATTTTTTTAGGCCCTCACTTTGTCAATAAGATTCTGTATCTTTGAACAATATGAATCATATTCTCTCTTCAGATTCTGAACAACAATCATACTTAAATCTCTTTGATCATATCAAAAAATAGGGAAGTTCACTGGCGACCAGAGTTCTCGTATTTTGTTCTATCTGGTACCTCATTTGGAAATGTGGTAAAGTGAATTCGAAAGAACTCATCATGAGACCAATGCCCATTTTACACAATAAATATTACATAATAATACAAGTTTATAAAAATGCAATCCTGTCGCACTCCAAGGGAACAAGTACGTAACAACGCGTCTTATAATAATGAATATAATATATAATATAATATAAGACGTGTGTCATATAATTTTTTTTCTATTTTGCTTCAATTCGAAGTCTTTTAATGAACAAAGAATGAATTTTATATAGATAAATAACAGAAACATCTTCGATTGGTAACAATGATGACATTGAAATATTCAAAATCCGATGCGATTTTTATTTTTGTGATTACAGCTGTGAGAAATGCAATGTTGTTATTTTTTTCAATGGTCAATTTATATGAAATCACACTCTGAATTAAAATTCATCGATGAAATCATTGAGTTTTTCACTGACAGAATCACCAAATCCAAAATCGTTCATAAGTAAACTGGGCCTAACTCTTCTGACTTTCATTTGACATTTCGATTGTAAAAATCTTCGAATGACAAAATATGCTGTTTTACGATGTTTTCAAATCGAAAATATCACAAACGGTTTGAAAAATATATGGAAAAGAACGACATGAATTTTGATTGTTCTTGCTACTAGACTTTATGAGCAGATTCTTTGGAAAATACAGGTCCATATTTGGAAAAGTTGGATAAGGATGGCCCACGAAAACCGAAACGCAACATAGCATGATTTTCGATCACCCCGTATATCTTGAAAACGGTTTTTGCTTTTTCCGATTCGGAAACTATGTCACTATAAGATCAATTGATTGATTCATTGGGATCAACTTCTTATGTTTGTGGTCTTACTCCATTCAAATCACGTGAAAAAATAATAAACAAGATTGTTTCATATGAGACTCGAACAGAATAGACTATACGAAGAACCCCAAACTCAGCTGATCAATCCTCTACCATCGAAAGTTACAGTTTTACGGTCTTAGTTCGTTGGAAATCATCAATAATACTTTATCTGCAACTTTCACCGCTTGCCAGTGCGTCTAGCATCTCGACATAAACTGAAACATAAAGGAGAGATATCCCTTGAAGGTCGGAAGCTGGGAGATTGATGGGCAAGGTCTTTAATATTGAGACCCTGGAGCCCTCCATAAGTTTACGACTTTTTATCTACGCCTCAGAACTCGAATCAGACGGCTTTCTCTAAATCTTTCCAGAGTGGTGGAAAGTGGGGTGTTAGAAATATACGTGTATAAAATTTCAGTGTTCGGGAAGAAAAGTTTTCTGGATGTTTCTCTCAGTTGGAAATAAACAATTCGTATGAGCTTTGAATATACGCGATTTCGATCTGGAATTCTTCATATTGTATTATTATTCCGAATTTATTTCTTGATGTGTGATGATGGAGGAGAATATATCGAATCTTAATGCGGAATCAATCATAATATTGATGATGAATTCATCAGATCTGATTTGTTATTTCTTCTACAATTCCTTGATATTTCACAAATCAGTTCCATAAGTGCTGTCGAAAAATTTGTGAAAGATAATACTGACTGAGGTGCAACACAGAATCATCCTCGTGCATTTTATGTATAAACAGTGAACAAAAATTATACCAGCTCACACCAGGTAATACCATCTGGTGTCCTCTGAAGGCCTGATGGTTTTAGTGTTAAAAGCACCGGTATATGCTTCACCACTTATTGATCAAACCCTGTTCCGAGTAAAGCTAGTGTACCTAGTGCTGAATTTTGCAGGACGAACACTTTGGTGGTATTGTTTATGCATTTTCGAATGTGCGCTTTGATACACCATCATTGAGACATTAGAATCGGAATGCATTTTTCAAAAATACCTCTCATTCGAAGGTCATCATTTCAAAAACTTGATGAAATATGATCTGAATGGGCAGATATATCCTTCCACAGATTATTGAACAGTTCCCTCCATTATTCAAGAAAGTCGGCTGCTGATATCCAAAGCGTGGAAACTTTCCGTATTAGTTTAATGATTATATGGTTCCTTCATTTTCGCCAAGAATAAATAAAGTTCAGTGCAAGCCAAATTCGCTTTCCACCGTATTAAATTAAGAGCTATAATAGGTTTAATTGAGATATGGATTATGGAGATTTATATCAAAGGAAATCTGGGGGAAGTGAGAGGTATTCCAGGAGTTGTTTTATCGAAACATGGCATGTACGGCAAATGACAGTCTTGTCTAGCGTGCACATGCCTAGTAGCATCTTACAGCCTCAAAGTATTCTCCTGTTTTGAAGTCGTAATAGCAAAATCAATAGAGAAGAATAATAGATTGATCATCAATAGTTTCCACAGAAACATAGCACAATGTTATGACAGTTCCTTACTATTCTAGCACGTTCTATAGACTTAAATGAAGAAAGGTCATGCAATACCTATGTTCTATTCCCTACTCTGGTGCCTAGAATGTGTTTTTTGAAAAGTGTTTTTTGAACCGCCAACTTAGTTGCAAAGCAACCCTCGTAAGTCTAGGACTTGTATGAGTAAGGAAGACGGGGACCTTAGCTTTTTAAGTGTTTTCCGAAGCACTAGAATCATTGCTCTCTCTGTGAATGTTCTGCTTATGTACAACTAATAAGATGGTTCATGATAATAGTTCAATGTACCTATCGTCTCTACTAAGTATATATATGCTTGCTAAAAATTACGGGGTAGAGACCCCAATCAATTTGATGTCATCACTAAGTGTGTTGAGACTTCTATATCGTATACAATCTCAGAACAAACACGATAATGGACCCCTTTATATTTTCATACAGAACTAGCCATTTCATCGAAATATGACGACTTTGATGTTGATTGAATAAACCTCAAGTAAAACTTTTATTTGTTTTCATTGTAGATAAGTACTCAAATAAAATTATGACACGAGGGAAGTGAATACTTTGTATTTGCAAAAAAGACGTTTTGTAGAAAAAAATAGTCACTTCCTTCACTCGCTTGTTTCGTTTCGAATGAATTTCTTCTAACGGGCTGTTCACAAATATGATTTTTCAATCTACTAGGGCTATATCGATTCCTCTTCCTTCTCAAAATGGGCCACGAAGCTTGGCAGTATTGGAAATTTCAACCAAGTCACGCACATCACACGTCTTCACATCAGGAAATGAACTCTCAGTTATTGCCATGAGAAATATATTCGACGATCAATCATTCGCTGTTCAAAATATCAGGTCATTGCTTATTAATTGAGTGGAGTCCATTTTCACATTTTTTTCAAGAAGTGAGGATACTTCGTGACTGTCAGGAATTTTTTTCGAACAAATCACTTATTGCTTTAGGTAGATATATAATATATACAGCGTACGCCATGAAAGTGCGGCTACTGTAGAAAAAGTTTTTGTTGTTGAAACTTCTGAAAAACTCTGATGGCGGTTCGATTCTGCGTGTCAAGATATCAAAAAGTAGAGTGCCTGTTGAGTCACAGGTTCAATTACTAGGCAGGGCATCAGATCAGAATTTGGTTATTATGCAGCTAAATCAGTCTATCATGTCCATTCAAAGTCTGGGACCAACAGTAGTATACTTTTTCATTTCAGTCATGTGTTTGATTTACAAAACAAGGATTGACTGCTATTTGGTGTCGAACAACTTGATTTGATTACCTTAGTCATGTAGCTCATTAGGGATTCAATTAATCATGATAGTGTAAAGATGTACAACCTCTTCCTCATGCAGTGAGATTTGCGTTCATTAAAAAAATGCAGAACGGGAGTTGAAGAATTATTGGTATGACATGTCTTCTATACGATTGAAGATTTTTCATTCACAGACGAAACTCTTCGAGTCTACTAGTGTCGGCCGTAGAGTCGTGACCCAATCCAATTTTGAATCAAAAATAATAGTAATATTAATGATAATAATCGACTTCATAATGAATACTGGTATGCCACCCAAATAGAGTTCGATTAAATAAGAACCTCAATGATATTTCGACAGAAGGAAATACATTCAGAATTTGCTGATTATGAAAATTTATTAGTTGTAGGATCAATAAGGAAATCCTCTATTATCTCCGACATCAATACTTGAAAATTTTAATAAAAATCCACTAACTTCAGAATCGATTCCATTCGAATAGAAATGTCTGCTAGTTGCAGTGATTAATACTCCAATATTAATAAAAGAGAATTTCTTATTGGAATTCCAAGTGAAATGTCAATGGGCTTTCGATAATCAGTAAGTTTCGATAAATGGAGTTTTCGCATTGGCTTTAGAAAACTCCAAACTGAAAAAACTCCATCAATTAATTTAATGCATTATCGATTTGTGGGATAATTGCCGTAATACCTGGTTTGAGGACTTTCTTTACTTCAATTCAAGTATACTAGTTTCTCCATTGATTGATATTTTTCATGTACCATCAAGAGCTATTCTGATATTCAACTTCAACTCTATCTTTTTCAATTGATCTGAAGAGATTCCACGGTGCTTGGGATCTTTCCGAGCTTTATGAAAAATATGACAAAATACCTATTTTTGGTTTGTCACAGTAATATGCATTACCTTGTGAAGTCGATAGTATTTAAATGACTTCGAATGAATTGGAATAGAACCTCTAACTTTTTTAGTGAACCTTTCAGTCACATCTGGTATATTTCCGAAAGGACTGAAACGTGGTAAAGTTACTCATATTCATTTTTGGAGAATTATAGACCAGTCAGTTTTCAAAAAGGGTTTGAATATTCAATTATTGTGGGGATTGTCCGTTGCATAGCACGAGTACCTACTATATTCTCATTCATGCAGACAATTATTTCCAGATCTAAGAATATTAACAGTATCATCAAACAATTTCATTCATAATGATGAAGTACATGAGTACAATTCAAAGAAAAAGAAGGATGTACATTTTCAGTCAGTACGATCAGAAAAGACCTATAAATCACCGAAATGCATAAGCCCTAGATTTTTTAATAATCTTCCTACTGACATCAAGTTTTGTTATAGCATTTTCATGTGTTCAAAAAATTGTTGAAACAGTTTCTTCTATTATGCAATAACCGATTAACTGAACGGACACCATTTCTGATATATTTATTTTAACTATAAGTATTCATATATGTGATATGTTTAAAGATTTTTTAGGCGAATGTTTGTATTACGTGTTACATACAATGTATGTCACTTTTAGTTTTTAGTATTTTTTGTTTAGTGTATGTATACGACGACTTTCAATGCAATTTACCATTTGTTATTTAAGAAAGAATAAAAGATGTGAAATTGAATATGAGTTTTCCGAATGAGGGGATGAACCGTTATGTGAAAAACCCTGTATACGTGATGTACAGTTGTGTACATAAGGAAGTCGTACAGCAGTTATAGGCTATTTTGAGTAGGTTAGTATTTTGAGTCAATCCTAATTATCCAACAAGTAGTGTCAAAATTCAAACCATTCTTGTCACAAAAGTTTCAAATGTATACTTGTACAGGTTTACACCATACATACGACTTTTGTATGCACACAACTGTACCTATATGTACGTTATTTTGGTTTTCTATACTTTGTCTCAATATCTTCGTCTATTTTCTATATTTCAATGACAAATTCTAAATCTGACATGCTGTATATTTTCTGTCTAGAATCGTTCTTGCCTTATTTCTGATTGTTCAACAATCCAAGACATGAAATAGGAAGTGAAGTCAGCCAGCTCATCGAAATTCATACCAACTTGGAGAATAACAATAAAAATCTACTGCCTTCAAATTCGATTCACTCTGGCTAGCAAACGTTGCTTTGGTTCAGACTTCGATATTACTGAAAAAGGAGATGTGACTAGACTGTTTCAGCTACATAATACCATGTTTAGTTCATCGTTCCAAATGAAGTTATTCAGTCGTGCAATTTGTAGATCTGGATTATTTGGAATGGAGGCAATTTGTTATGTATGGGTTGAAGTTCATTAGCTCAGATATCGCTTGGAGTCCATCCAAATCGATAGAAATGTAATTACCTTGCTCATTATACTATTATTTATGTAATGCAATGCGTAAAAATGTCTCAAAGCTTCACAAAAGGTTATTAGTAAGTAATCAACAGCTCATTTTGATATATTTTAATTCAGTTTGTACCATTTTGATAACCAAGTCAGCAAATAATAGTACATAGTTTTATTAGGTTCAAAAGTACACTTTGTTTGGCGAGCGAATTTTGCTGAGCATGCAAAACACAGACACTTTCAATCCAAATGAAACATGCTATTTTTTCTACAACAAAAATAATTTATATATGATTATTGAAATGTAAGTGAAATAACCACCATTGCGACTCACGCAAATCTAACCCTGACTAATCTTCTGACAGAAAGACTTCAATAAGGGCAATAGGACAAGAATGAGAAAAAGAACAATAACCTAACCTCTCTTTTTCCTGGTCTAAAAGTTTCGAGTATTTTGATTTTGGTTTCCATTTGAGAGATAATAAATGTTATTAGAGTGGAAGTACTGGAAGTTCAACATTTTATACTTTGCTCAACTGAATGGATATATTACCTTCAAAGGTGGCCTTAGAAAAAGTTAAGCAAAATATGCTGGCCAATGATTGTCCCAGATGCCATATGAAGAAACAACAAAATATATATTATTTGTAGCTGTTGACGAATCAGGTTTATTCAATTTTCAAGTGTAGTTTCAATATCAATATCAGGAATTGATTGAATATTATATGCAGGTATACAATTATATCAGTTTCTTGTTGAACATAATGCATGTTATGGGTTAATGGGTTAGATATTTCTGGAATTTATGATCATAATCATATCACAGTGCTTCAAGGTACCTCATTTTTAAATCCTAGGATTCAAATAGTTATTTTTGTATCTAGTGCACGAAATGCTACTTTGGTGATAGAGAACTGATTTTTCTTTAAGAGGCGCAGCCGAATTGAAAAAAATTGTCGAAATCTTCAAAGTATTTCGCGCATGAGATTTTTTCTACTAACGTCAAAAATATTGTTCCAGAATAAGTAACATGCTCAGCTTAATATGAAAAATAGTATTGAACTGGCTTAAACTGTTTTTTCCAAATCAAGTAATTACTGTAACTATGGAAATAAAATGGCATTTGTGGACAATTATTTCAAAGTGACAGTTCTTGCTAATACGGAGGCCGATATATGTGTTTTGAAGCGACATGGAGGATGGAAATCTTCGACTGTGGCCGAAGGATACGTGGAAGATTCTATCAACAATAAAATTCAATTATCAAATAAAATTTTAGACTGTAAAATTTCAGGATCAAGTGCTGTCACCTCTACGGCAGTTGCTTGCAAATCAAAAATGGATAGTCTTCCAACTCTCAAAACTACGATATCACGAGCTGAATCTAAGTTATCTGGTTCAGGAATAAATATTGGTTCGTGCACTGGCTGCACCATTAATGATAACATTGTGAATAATAAATACAATTAGGTAGTGTTAAATTTTCTGACAATTTGAAAGCCTTAATAATTGTTATACATTAATAAATAAATGATTTTTTTGCTTGATTGAGGAACATAAAGGTAAAAATATAAAAAAATATATAATATAAATATAATATATAAAAAATATAAAAAAGTTTACATGCAGTGTGCGAAGTAAGTATTTCGCACACTACTTCGCGCACGGTGTCATGGTAACGAAGGAAAATGAAAAAAAAGGTCACTTCGCATATTGTTGTCAATGCGCGAACCTTGTCATTTTTTGACGATTGTAGAAGAATCAACTTTATCGACTAGACACTAAAAGTTTTGCTTACCAACATACATATTAATAATTTTATTGTGTCAGTAATAGAAACGTCAACTAATTATTTTCAAACCTCAATTATGAGGGCAACACCATTTTGAATATTATTGAATTGTTTCTGAATTTAGTTATTTAGGTATGAGTAGTTATTAGAATTAGTGGAAAAAATAATAAATGTTCTATATATACTCTTTCTTACTATTCTGAATCATCCGATTGAACATCCTTAGATATTTTCCTGAGACGGAATTTTAAATCGCATCAATTACACAAAGGTTTTGCTACATTATAAAAATGAAATTGTAGCATATAAAGACTGCGCGGTTACCCAAGCCATCATGCTTGTATCCTAGCCTAAATTCATAATAGGAGCCAATTTCTGTATGCAATTACTGAAGGAATTGAATAGAATATATTACGACTGAGAAAAATAAAAAGGTGAATGAGAAAAGAACAGAAAATAGAAGTATAGAAAGAGGACATTCAGTTTGAGAAGACAGTGCGACGAGGTGTTATTGGCGAACTTTTCCCATTCCTTCCTCAGTTCAATCTCATATCAGATTTAGTTTAGGTTCGAGATAAGAGAAGAATTTTTGTTGAGAGAAGTCTACAACATGGGACATATCCTGATTTGCACAGTGCTGCATGCCGCACTGGGCAATTCTTGATACAGAAAATCCCCAAAATATGCAGGCGCCAATTCCTACAACTTACCAGATGAATTGAAAAACCAAACGAACCTATTCAGATTCAAGTCTAAACTGAAATTCATGTGTTTTCATAGTCCTATTGACTATTTCAATTCTATTGGATAGTTTTATATAAGTATGTATTTTTATAATGTGTTGTTAGAGTCCTATTGACTATTTTAAATGTATTGGATAGTTTTATATAAGTATGTATTTTTTATATTTCATATTTAACAGACATTAATACTTTATGGATTTTTATTTCATATAGCAATAAGCAAAATGTAACTATGGTGTTTTGACTTGTCAATCCAATGTAAATTGGTGTCTGATCAATAAGCTTCTATCTATCTATGTGTCATTATTCAATTCAATTATATCGTATCGTATCATATTATAAATATCAAATTATATTAGAGAGGAAGATCTTGATTCTAGAATTATAGCTGGATAGTACCTGCCTTTATGTGCTTGATGAGAATCGTGTTATATGGGTATTTTTTCATTAGGATTCACAAATAGGTTAACTTCAGTTGAAACCAGATAACAGAAGACGATATAGGTACGGTTTGGCTTTTTCTTTGGTTTTTATTTCTGAAATGATCTGTTAAATATATCACATAATTTGTTCAGATATCTCGAGACATTTTTTTTTTCAATTTCTTAATACTCGACGTTAAGAATTTGCTTCATCTTGGATTTTGATATCTTTATTTGCTATGGTCCTGGTTATTCTCATTATTTTTTTGTACAACTTCTCTCGGTTTTTATACATCATTTTCAAATATTGGTGAGCGAATAGTGGTCTGGTATTCAATACTTGTTATCTTTTTATAGCGGAAATCATTCAGTTTTTTTAAGATTCCCGCCGTATTATAATGCAACACGATTATATCGATTCAGCTAAAGAATTGTTAAGTATCGGAAGATGTTTTCTATAGAAAGTATTTCTCCTCGTAGTTCTCAGACTTGCCAACGTGTAGGTATTATACAATAGAGATTTAAAAATTCCACCCACTATACTACACAATAAAGAATTCAGACTCGGCTTAGACAGAATCATATTTTCATTCAAGCTGGTGGATTTTGTGACTGAGTTTCCTCAGTATAGATATTATATAAATAATACGTTCATTTCATCGAAGAGATTGGTTCACAACCATGATGTATTTTAATTTATCAATTATTTTCAATTACACCTCATATAGTTTTTGAGTAAGAATATGAAAATCTCTTTTTGAACTTCAGATAAAACACGCGGTATATCTCATAAAGAAGCCACATTTTCATCTGATAAGTGATACGAGTTGAATATTATCATTTTGAGCGCAGGGTTCTGAAGTTTACCTAATTAATGTTTTCATTTTTATTTTAACAGCCTTGTGGTTTTTTATTTCTCCAAGGTTGATTGGGATAAAATTGTAACATTTTGGGCCGAAAGGGTTGAAAGAATGAACTGGAAGGGATTTTTTTTTTTTTTTTCTTTTTTTTAGAATAGAAACATGAGGAAACGAATTATGCCGTACGTCGTGGCATTCGCAATAAAAGATGATATGTCATTAAGGAGGTACTTTTTTCGTGCCTTATAAAAAAACAAAGTTGATGATGGTTTCTTCGAAATGAAACGTTCAACGAAGATTTTGTGAACGCCAGAGCTGGTTTTTTGAAACGGTTCAAATCACTTCAGAAAAAAAAAAGAAAACTTAACCAGCAAATTAGGTTTTTCTCGAATATCTACGGAAGATAAGAACAATATTTTTGGGATTTCTCAACATCTACTTATCGACTCTTTAATTGGGAAACTTTTTGCCTGTTTTACCTACTGTTTAACTCGATTTAACTCTTATGGTTACTGAGATCCCTATGCTGTTCATTCCCAACCTTTGTGCTACTAAGAGGTGTACATTTTGTACCTCATGCTCACAAAATTAAGTATATTCGAGAGAACTAACTTTCAAACGTATTATTGTGCCTTTATCAAAGCCATCAATACTACTTTATTGAGCTAATAACATCATAGTGAATCATTCACAATTAAAAAATTTCAAATTATAATTTATTTTGGAATAGTATTCCAAAAAGACTAACGGTTTACCTCGTATGCCATAACGGAATAGTTTATCTAAGAAAATGTTATGATTAACACAGTCGAATGCTCTGCTGAGATCGCAAAATATTCCTCTGCGAAACAGTAATGGGACGGTAATGTTCTAAGTAATCAGTATTTCCTGTTTTCAAAATTGGTGAAACTATACAGGGAGCCCGTTTTTCGAGCCTAACCATGGGGATCTCAGTTATTATAAGAGATACGAGATCGGTTAAATTGGGAAAAAGTTGCGCAATTTCATGCTGAACAATCATGTATGCATCATTTTTCGTTTTTGAAATATTGGAAAAAAAGCGGAGTTTTTATTTTTTCAATCGAAAACAAAGCGAATTAGCCGTTTTTAACTAGAACGTTCTAGGGGCACTTTTTCACAAGAAATATAAAACTGTCATCGTATTTTCCATTGCGTTCTTGATGTCAGAGATACAACACTCAACTTTGGTCTTTTTTTATGGTCGCCAAACTGGGTTTTCACATTTTTAAAAAGTTTTTTGTCTGGTTACTATGACGTATCACTCGGTATGTTCGAATCTCACATGCTGGTCAAAATAGGCAAAAAATCTAGTGTTTTGGAAACAATGTCAAAAATTTTGTTTCACAAACTAAATTCTAATAGTTGAATTGAACTTATGCTTAAGCTTATTCACATAAAAACTAAGGTTCTTTCGAATTAGGAACGATATTTAAAGTTATAAAAGTTTATTCTTCGCAAAACAGTCATAAACATATAAGATCCTCGAATAATCCAACGTTCATTTCTAAACACAATTTTATTCTTCACCCCAAGTTCTTAATAGCTCAATCGATGGGTACCTATAATTCCAAAAATCAGATCCTAGAAGAAAGAATACTGTACATAGGAAATGAAGAGAGATTTCTTAAAATTGTAAATTTCGTAAAATCGATTTTTTCTCAATTTTTTAGCATGTAAGATTCACAAGACATATTTGATGTATTGTGGATGTAATACGTGCATGTCTATATTATACAATTATTGTAATGTTACAGCAAAATATGACTTGCCATATGTACAATTCTGTACCCAACTGGCCAATAAAGAATTTGAATTTGAATACATATCGTGTGTCACATCATTGTATTCAGAAAATGACAGACTTTTCAAAAATGCCTATGAGAAAAATCAAAGGCGCCTGTTGTATCTCTGACATCAAGAACGCCCTGTGGAATACGATGACAGATTCAGAATCCTTGCTGAAATATCATTTCACATAATTGGTCAGCATGAAAATGCTCAACTTTGTCCCTATTCAACCGACCTCGTATCTCTTGAGATCCCCATGGTTAAGCTCGAAAAACGGGCACCCTGTAGAATGTTTCAGTCGCGAAGGAAACTGTCCTTGCCTTCAGAAAAGCATATTCGAATATTTTCGACATACTTGATGGAATTGTTACATGCCTATAATAATTCTCCATAAAGTTAGGATAATTACATTTGCGAAAAGTCTAGGAGAAACTTAATCCGCAACCAATAAGCCACCAATCCACCGCATCCCTCCAATTTCCCCCCACCACACAACCACCAAAAACAACAGACGATCGCCCGGTGGCTAGCGCGCCCGTCGGTCGGTCATCGCGACGCTGCTGCCGCTGAAGAAACGACGCCTGTGAGGACGCCTCTCACGCCGCCGGTACGCGCGCCAAATCTCTCGCCAGCATCGTCGGGACGGCGGAAACGGAGTTGACGGGAACGCGGGATGAACTGCGCCAGCTGACGGCTGCGCCCGGGAAAGAAGCCCCCCACCACCAGGGGGTGGGGGGTGGGGGTTGGGAGGCGGCGCCGTCGCAGCGGAGCTCGCCGGAACTCCAGGAGTTGTGGTGGAGTTCTTACCAGGCGGTGATGGGGCCTCCAAGGAGCCGGCTGTCTCGGACTAGCTGCAGCAATGGAATTTCTCTCTCTCTTCCTTTATTTTATCTCGTTTCCCCTATATTCTCTTGTTTCCTCTATTTCCTCTCGTTTCCTCAATTTTCTTCCGTTTCCCCTATATTCTCTCGTTCCCCTTTTTTCTTTTGTTTCCCCTATTTTCTCTGTTTTACCCTATGCTCTCTTGTTCTCCCTATTACCTCTCTTTATCCCTATGTCTTCTCTTTTCTCATATTTTATCTCTTTCCTCATTTTCTCTTTTTCCCCATCTTCTCTCGTTTCCCCTATATTCTCTCGTTTCCCCTATTTTCTCCTGTTTTCCCTATTTTTTTTCGTTCACCCTATATTATCTCATTCCCCCTATTTTCTCTCGTTTCCCCTTTTTTTCAATTTCTCCCATGTTCTCTGTTTTGCCCTATGTTCTCTTGTTTTCCCTTTTTCCTTCTCTTTCTCCGTATTCTTTTCCCCTACTGTCTTTGTTTTTTTTCTCATATGCTCTCTTGTTTTCCCTATTACCTCTCATTCCTCCTATGTCATCTCTTTTCTCATATGTTATCTCTTTCCTCATTTTCTCTTTCCGCACATCTTCTCTCGTTTCCTCTATATTATCCCGTTTCCTCTATATTCTCTCGTTTCCCCTATTTTTCCTGTTTCTTCTATTTTCTCTAGTTTCCCCTATTTTATCTCGTTTCCTCTATTTTATTCCGTTTCCCCTATATTCTCTCGTGTCCCCTTTCTTCTTTTGTTTCCCCTGTTTTCTCTGTTTTACCCTATGACCTTGTTTTCCTTATTACCTCTCTATCCCACTATGTCCTATATTTTCTTATATTCTATCTCTTTCCTCATTTTCTCTTTTCCCCATCATCTCTCATTCCCCCTATTTTATCTCGATTTCCCTTTTTTCTTCAATTTCCCTTATGTTCTCTGTTTTTCCTTATGTTCTCTTGTTTTCCCTATTACTTCTCTTTCCCTCTATGTCCTCTCTTTTCTCATATTTTATCTCTTTCCTCATTTTCTCTTTCCCCCTATTTTTAATCGTTTTCCCCATATTCTCATTTTTCCCTATTTCCTCCTTTCCCCTATTTCATCCTGTTTTCCCTCTTTCCTCTTGTTTTCCCTATTTTCTTCCATTTCCCCTATTTTTTCTGTTTTCGCCTATATTCTCTCTTTCCCCATACGTCCTCTCTTTCCCCATTTTATTTTTTCCTCTATTTTCTCTCTTTTGCTCTGTATTATGTCTTTCCCCTGTTTTCTCTCTCCCCTATTCTATCACTTTCTCCTATTTTCCCTCTTTTCTCCATTTCCTCTCTTTTGCCCTTTTGCAATATCATTTCTTTCTCCTCTATTTCATCTTATTCCCTTATTTCCTCTCTTCTTACATATTTCCTTTCTCTTCCATTTTCATCTATCTATTCTCATATTTTCTCTGCTGTTTATGTTCTTTTTTTTTTTCGTTTTCCCTATACTTTCTCATTTTCCCTATTTCCTCTCCCTTCTCATATTTCCTCTTCTGCAACCTATGTTTTCAAAATGTTTATGTTGCCTGATGAGTAATCTATATTTAGAGTTCTCAACCACCTCGTATTTGCTTCAATCATTTATAAGTAGATTGTGAATGAAAGTCGTTTTGACCAATGATGAATATTTCCGACACTAAAGTTGAAAAAACTCGATTTTGTACACTCTATATAAATGTAATCATTCCTGCTAGAACATTATCATCATGGATCGACGATCAGGGTGAATTCAAAGATAAAATATATTCAAAAAAGGGGTCCTAAAAATACCACTTTCCGACGATTTTCACTTCAATCCATTCAGCTGATAAACATACAATAGATTCTATTTATCAATTGATAAATCATTCAATCAATCAGAATGCATTTGTCCAGAGAACACAAATATAGTTCCCCGAAGCCAGGAAAACAAATCCAAACATTACTACAAACACAAAACACGAACTCAAACTGGAGGAAGCTAGTTGAAGCCTACCTCACTTCACCATTTCGATATTCGCAGAAGAATCGACGGATTGAAGAAGAAACTTCAAACTAGAATTAAGCACTAGGAGCGACAACTGTTCAGTCAAAACATAAAAAAATATGTGCGTTTGTAATTTTTTTTAATATATTATGGCGACATTATTAATTTATAGGTATTTATGTATCAAGGGAATTATAAGGGCCTTATTTACCGATGACAGAGGGACAGCAATTGGCTGAGGTTATTAAGGCTCATTAATTTCCGTGGTACATTGATAATTTAATGTTTCAATTTATCATCTTCCCAGTATATTCGAATTAGGAATTTGAATTTGTTGCTATGATACTCGTTTGTAGAAGGAATTATAGCATCTCTAACATCCCAAGGGAGTTATGACCCTCTTTATTGATATCGTAACTATGGTGATATAAGCTTATAATATCTTGGTCACACCTCAAAATTTCGTTACTCCTGTCTGAGCATTTCTTTAAAATTAAACAATCTGGATTTACTGAATTACTGAATTCATTTATTCATTGGGTAATGGGTATATTCTAAATTGATTATCAAATCGGAGCAATCCATTAATATAACGATAGCTTATATAACTCGGTGAACAGGATAACATGTCTTCGGTATCAAAACATGCATCAGTTCAACGTTCCCCATAGACACCATAAGCTCCAGAGCCCCAAATAATACGATGAAGGATAAACCAATTACATCGAAGATGAAATCAATCGATAATTCCCTTTGCTCAGTAGTAGACAATTAGCACTGACTGCATCCAGTACTGATGGGTAAAGGAAATCTCCAGGAATGGCGAGTTTCAAATTCAATCCAGTGCTACTTCGCAGAGATTCTACATGTGAATATAAATATATCATTTCGATACACTTCAAGTCTTGGATGATTCAACATGAACCCTAATAGCACAATTAGGTCCTAAGGACGTCCTTCGGACATCCTGTTAGAACATTCAGGACGTCCATAGGACTTTCAAATTTGGATACCATGGACGTCCATGGTATGTCAGTGGAACACACAAATGTCCCATTTGAGGACCAATTAGGGACGTCCTTTCGTGATGTCTTACAAATTTGATGAGAGGCAATGTGATTCTTGATATGAATTATTGATATATCAATAATCAATGCGAGGAAGAGAGAAGTGAGATCAAAAGCTGAGAAAACGTAAATTATAATCACTTCTGAGCATAATGAATTCTCAAATAAGTATATTTTGAATAGTGTCAGAATATTCTGATTCTTTATATCTGATTATTCGAACGAAAGATTATTGGATAATGTCGAATGAATTTTTATAGAAAATATTTGTTTCAAGATGAGAATGTATTGGGATAATTCGATTGGAATATTCTGAAATGAGTATATTTGAACTTTGTAAGAATATCATATGTTGTTTATTTGATATCCTAAGGACGTCCTCGCAGGGACATGAATGTTATGTACCGATTGGGGAGTCAATAGGACGTTGTTATCAGGACCTTTTGAGATATGTACATCCCAGGACGTCCTATGGACGACGATGGGATATGTACCAATCAAGACGTAGATAGGATGTTGTCCTCATGATTTTCGAATAAATGAACTATCTGGGACATCCCATGGATATCCTCACAAGGACATTATATAATATGTGATGATTAGGACGTCCTATGGACAACAATTTCATGTCCGGGACGTTTATACATAAATGGTACCAAATAGGGACGTCCCTAGGACATAGTGTGCTATTAGGGAAGTAACGGCGTCTGAAAACTCTGCATTACTCACAATTGACATCATTACCCGAACCAATTATTGTCGATTTAGATTCGCATTCTCAGAATGTCTTCTATTGTTCTAAACTCGGTCTCCTGTCTCTGATTCCTTGCCAGAAATTATACAGGAACGTTCAATTTCTTTCTGTTCCAGCATTGAGACGAAAGAGGAGCGCTCCATATTCGATAAAATTGTTCCAGCAACAATCTTATCACTTTCATTATTCGAAATGTAGGTGACATCACTAACCATACATGCAATGCAATCAGAGTTTAATAAAAATACGAATGTGATGAGATATATGAGAAACTTTTATAGCACAAGTCGATTATCTTTCATTGAAATATAAAAGTTCTGGTTTCCGGTGGTCTCTGCATTTGTTATGCCTTCCCCGTCTCTCAAAATTTGTACATTATTACATTTATGAGATGGCTATTGGTGAATTTTACGTGTGAAACCTTAGAAATTATAGCATAAATCTTGTTATTGAGAATGGCAGTTTTGATTGGGTAAGCCCCAATATTTTCCAATCAACATGTGATGGTGATGTGATTCCCCAATGAAACCAGAATTTTCAGCCGCAAATAATGGATACAGCTAACGCTCATTGGTTTCATCAATCATTTATACTATAGCTGTTTGCAAAGGCAAGTATTTACACACTTAATCGCGATGTTTAAACGAGCCACCCATGTAGTTGATCCACGAATGTCTACACATCACGTAAATTTGTTTTAATGAAAGTATCATCAGTGAAAAAAGAGTTGGCTGGGAGTGCTCAATTCACATAAAACAGTTCATGTATAAGCTCAGACGAGGATGACAGATTACATCAATCTCACAGCCCCGTATAACTAAGCAGAAGCAAATGCTCAGGAATAGTGGTATATCGCCACTGTAGACTGAGAAGAAACATTGGTCTAATCAAACTAGTTGTGGATTCAATTTGTCGTTTGAGTGGCATATAGGGAAGTATCTGGAGTAACAATGTTATATCGAACTTGACATGGTACATCCATTCACCTCCAATTAGAGATCCCCTCTAGCAATTTTTCCAGGTTTCTGGGTCGTAGTAATATCGTATCGAAGTCATTGAATATGAACATCTATTTATTTGAAACAGTAATCTGAGAATAGGTTTGACATTATTAATCAACTAATAGGCCACCAATGGTTCAACTGCATATTCATCATAAAGAGAAACCCAGTCTCTGTAAGAGGAATCTCTTGGATTTTCCTTCACCGTCAATTCCTCGTCGATCCCCATGTACCAGTAATGGTTTTCACTCACTTTGGGCCATGTCAAATTCGAAAATAAAGAACTCTCTCCATTCGAGTTTGGGTCTCTACAATCAACAAGTATCATCATTATCTACTGTGGATAGAGTGAACGCGATCTATGAAAATTGTGAATCCGAAGAGAAAGAGCGTTGGAATCACTCACAAGGTTTTGATGAAATTCGAATGGAATCCTACGAATCGTTCCAAGGTTATGATATCCGATTCGGAAACCTCTGTGAGATTGGCTCCCGCCCAAATATAGTGTCCTTCTTCACCGTGAAGTATCCTGCCGCACCCTGCAATAAGAAATTATGTAATATTTTGGTGGGATATTGGTTCAATAAGATTTACCTTCGAAAGTGAGGTTATTGTTTCCCAAAATTCCATGGTAAGTGAATTCGTACACGAATACATCGGTGAACTGAGCTTGCAGCTGAGCATAACGTAATATTCCTCTGATGAACTGGCTATCACTCAAAAACTGAAAAAAAGTCATATGAGTAGTCCTCAGTTACTATCACAATAGACCTAATACAATATCATTTACTCTTACTTTAATCGCAGCTCCCAAATTCTCAGTGAAATTTCTTTCAGTATATAAAGGTTTTACTTTCTCGGCAACTTCTAGGAGAATTTGTGAATCACTTATATTCATGTCATCATTGACGAGGCCCAATGGATGTAAGTCATATGATTTTGCCAAACTTCTGAGGCCTGTTAAATCTGTTGAAATTATAACAATGTTGATCTACTCATTTTATATTATCACTCACAAGGGTTTCTCAATATCAAACTTCATAATTTATAAGTACTTTATATATCAAATAAAACATACTGTATTATATTATTCTGCTTACTCTTCCGGAATATATATTGATTTAGTTCAACAATATTTCAAATATATAGATATTCAGTCCTATTCACAGTGAGTATTCCCTTTAAAGATGTAGGAATACTATTCAATTATATAACTCATCTTTCCTTGGGTTTCAAATTTGGAAGTACAAAATTCTACCTGGCAGCTCAAGACAAAAATATACTAGAGTGTCCTGTACATACCATTAGCTTTCCCAAGTTCTTCTTCGGAATTGAACCCTATCAGAAGTGGTACTTTATTGATACGCCCATTTTTGACAGCATCATACATCGGTTCCGATATAAAAGCTCCTTCGTGATCTGTCTCGACAACTGGCAAAAACTGAAAGCAGAGTTTCAGAAGCTCCAAGAGAAACCTGACGAATATCGATATTACCTACCACATTGCCATTGTTGCTGATTATTTGTGGATCTATGGTGAGCAATAATTCAAGTATATCTCGAGTGGAATTGTTCCTGTTGAAACTGGAATCCATTTCTTTCGCGATTTTGTAAGCTTTGCTTCTACCGTCTGGTCTTAGACTAGCCCAGTTGCAGAGTGATGTTAATTGCACAATGTCGGTATTTCATCTTAAATAGAGATGATATGATGAAACACGAATCACCTGCTGAGCTTGGACTGAGAATATGATAGGTGACAGATGCTGCCCCAACGCTTTGTTCCCTGACAGTAACTTTATCTGGATCCCCTCCAAAGAGGTGGATGTTCTTCTTGACCCATTTCAAAGCGAGTTGTTGATCCTTCAGTCCCATGTTTCCAGGGATCACTTCATCCCCAGTGGATAGAAAGCCTAAAGGGCCAACTCTGTAGTTGTAGTAGTAGAACGATACCACTATGATGTCGTTTTCCAAGAAATAATCTGGACCGACGGTGCCGTAAGAAGTAAAACATGGGTGAAGCTACCACCATAAATAGTCACCATGACAAGGAGATTGGTGGTCTCATTGGGCGGCTGGAAAAATATGGTGTATGGGCTCAGTTTCTGCTTCGATTGCAGATTCACTTACTATTGGGGTATAGACTTCTGTCTGTGCTTTTGATGGGTGATTCTTCGTCTGACTTTGGTAGCATATTTTTTTGTTAGAGGTGGCCTGGAATGTACCATCCCAATCTTGAACCAGCTGTGGGGGCTGAAAATTATGGAGCAATTTCTCGTGAAACGCTTACAAATCAATTTCAGAGATTTAAAGAGAATAACAAAAGAGTGATTGTCGCGTTAAAACAACGTCATTTACCTGGAATCGTAAATTGTTAACTGGTGGTGCAGCATAAGGAATGCCTAGGTAGGCGTAGAAAGGGACTTGGTATCTAATAGTATTGTCGACTAAGCCTGCAATTCTTCCATTGGGCAGTGTAATAGTGGGTTGATCGTCAGCTATCTGAATTCAATGAAAAATTAATGTTTATCGAGAGTTTCATTTGAAATGTGCTCACTGCAATAGTTAGAAATGCCAATAAATAAATAAATGGAATGCATTTTCACAAATGAATTCATGATAGCATAAGCTTTCGTTATTATCTGAACCATCCACCGTCTATTTTGCAGGTAATCGGCATATCTGTACTGATTATTCGATGGGGAATAGTCAAGTGGATACTTGTTGAACTTGAAACTCGAAAACGTTCGCACTACATTGAAAAAGTCCATATTTTCGACGTTTGGAAGCAGTAGTTATTTCTCCTATAACCAAAATTGATAACGTTTGGGACATTTCCAAGTGAATTTATTCGTCAAACGAGTACGATATCAGATTGTGATACAATAATAACATCGACAATCGACTCTGACAACAATTTTTTTTTTTTGTATTTCTCTACGTGGTATTTGTCAGGGAATATTGGGATTCTCATATTGGATGATATATGAAAATATCAACTCTAATCATAGATCAGTGATATAATATCTTTTCAATTTATCTCACCTGAACTGAACTGTATTTTATTTTTTTTATATATAAAATATTATCAATTTGAATAATTAAATGCACTTTAGATTATACCTATTGAACTTGGAACTGTTTTAGTTCAACATCATACAATGCTCTACTGATTGAATAAGATAATATATATTCTCAATTCTTTATTCAGAATGTAATCAAAGGTTCGTTGGCATATTTCTTGTATAATTCATTCCACTTTTGATATGATAATTCCCTTGGATGTTTTTCAACCATCAGTTTTTTTTTATATCTACATAGTGAATTTCATCTTTGGTCACTTTAGGCAAAGTGATATTTTCAAATAACTCCTCAGGATTTGGTGTTGGATTCCTGAAAATTAATTTAAGATGTTTTCACTATTTCATAGTTACAAAAATCGATCGCTGCTCACAGATATTTCACAAAATTTGAAGATAAGCCAACATATCTATCAACTGTTTTCACATCTGATGATGGATAGGAATCCGAATTCGTGAAGTATGTCCACAAGTACCTACTTCATGTCTTCACTATGTCCAACTCCTGATACTCCTGAAAATCCGTATTCCAGTAGCATCAGAATTAAAATTCAGCGTCATCATATCAGATTACAAAATATTCTTTGCCTCGATATTTATTCTCAAAATAATAATGGTGGTATTAGAAGTGAATCAGAAGTGAGAGTACAATTTTACCTTCAACATCGATATGGTTATTGCTTATTTTCCCCTGGAAAGAAAACTGGTACACATCAGTATATTGGGATAAAACTTGATAACGGGCCTGATATACTGGTTATCAGTCAGCATCTACAAAAGAAAACGATTGTAGTTCGAATCGAATGCACTCATTTCGTAGAACCAACCTTCAATGCATGTCCCAAATCATCAACAAAAAAAGTTTCGTTCGTATAAATTTGCCTAATTTTTCTTCCTACTTTTCTTTGCACTTGCTCGTCTTCAATATTCATTCCTGCTGGAACGAGTGATCTATCGCTAGGGTAAAATTTTTCGACAACTTTGCGCCATTTTGGCAAATCTAAAGAGATAGATGAAATAAATATAATTGTTATGATTGAACATATTGGAAAACTCCGAGGGGTCATACTTTGAGGTTTCTGGACGAATCATTTATGTGAAGATCTTGCTTTGTTTGCATAATAAACTGATTTGGCAGCAAAAAATCCTGATTCATTTGATACTGATCTCGAAATATAACAACCAGCTGCCAATTTTTATTCAAACGAGTGTGCTCTTAAAATTTCCTTTCCACATGTGATCGATAAAATTCAGCTCATTTCTTGTTTTTCATCAGTTTATTACCAATACTTCTGATAGGTCACAGAGCACAAAAGATAGTTTATCTATCATCAATCACACAGTAGATCTGTATCTCTCAGTATTCAGTCATTCATCAAAGATTATTTAATTCGTTCCTTCACAAGTTTTTCAATCATCTTCGCTGGAGTGAGTATTAATAAAATATGCCTGAAACTGGCAGAATCTTATCTATCACCCCCTTTGTGGAGGGGGATGAAAATCGAGGTTGTCAGAAATTCCTTGCGCATCAAAAGAACCATTCATGAGTTGAGCAAGAATAAAGGAAGGTTATCAAAAATCTTTATGGAGATATCATCTGTACTATATCTGTATTCTTATCTCTGATTGTGGAAATTAATTATTTCCAGATCGTAAAAATTGGTGTCATTGAGTATGACATGTAGGGCCGGTTGCATAAAGATTTAACAGACGATTGAATATTCAATTTGTTTATAACCACGGCTACGTATGCCATAGCTCTCGCATTGGCAGAGTTAATCCCACGTTAAGTTAACGGAAGGCTTGACGGGCTTTTATGCAACCGGCACGTAGACTTGGAGATATTTTTGTCGATGGCTTTTCTAGGTACTACTGTATAGTGTATATACCTACTGATAATTGTAATTATTGAATATATATCAGGTTCGATTGATGTCCTCATAAGTTTTTTCTGAGCCCATTCAATATGGTTCAGCATCATTTAACCCACTCACTATAACTTTGACTCATTCAATTACAAACATAAAAAACAGATTGAATTATTTGGAAAACTCATTTCTAGTTCATTATTTTTGTTTTCAGGTCACTTTCTATATAGTCACTCTCGAAGGTAATGAACAGGCTAATAAAGAATAATAAATAGCGGAATTGAAGAAGCTCTTCACCTGTGAGATGTGCGATTTCTTCCTCAGAACAGTACCCTATAAATAGAGGCACTCTATTCAATTCTCCATGTTTCACCAGTTTGAACATTGGTTTCGTTATGAACGCACCAGGATGTTCGACCTCAATGGTTGGAGCGAAAATCTAGAAAATGCACCGACTCATTGATACGTTCCAAAAATTCCAACCATCAAAACTCACGTGGTATTTATCAGCTTTACTCGTGATGTCTGTCACATTCACGCTTTGTAAGAAATCCAATAGCACCTAGGTTGTACGATTTCTACTGAAGTCCGGGTCTATTAGGCCACCTATACCATAAGCTATATCGACACCATTTTCTTGATGGGCATACGAACAAAGAGCTGAAGAGCTTTGGGCGATAGCAGCTCTGAATAAACCTATGGAAATGAAAATGAACGAAAATTTACTGAGGTGGGTACATCCCCATATCAAGATCATACCTGCTGACCCTGGGCTCAATATCTGATAGGTTACTGAAGCCCCCCCAGCACTTTGTCCCATGATGGTCACTTTCTGAGCATCCCCTCCGAATAAATGGATGTTGTTTTGGACCCATTTGAGAGCAAACTGCTGGTCTTTGAGCCCCATATTTCCAGGTATCACTTCATCCCCAGTAGAAAGGAACCCTACAATACTAACATTACCACTTGCATTTGATGGTTGCTTGAGTCTTACCAAATGGACCAACGCGATAATTGAAATCGACTACCACAATGTCTTGTTCCAAGAAATTTTGTGCTCTCTTCAGGTCCGTCATTGCTCCCCCGTGAACGAATGATCCTCCATAAATATTCACCAATACTGGCAAATTGGCATCGCGACCTGGTTCCAGCATTGAGAGGGTTGAATAGATTAGGATATGGTGATGGTGCGGTTACTCACCACTAGTGTGAAAACGTTCAGGTATAAGCAGTCTTCATTCTGGTTCTTCAGTTCTCTTTGGACATTGTAACACACTTTGTTGAGCGATTTGGTTTGAAGTACACCCTCCCAGTTATCCACTGGTTGTGGGGGCTGGAACAAGTTGATACATCACGTACAAGGGGAGCGAATTGGTATGGAATCCCTTCCATGACCAGAGTTGAGACGTTAGTCAAAGAATAAAAGAAAAGATTTCATTAGAAAAAGTAATCAGATTGTAGAATTCACTGAAATTTCTACCAATATTCTAATTCGAACTATTCAAATACCTCTGGGATGAATGCTTGTAATCGAAATCGTTCCATTCAATTACTTACTTTGAATCTGAGATTCCCAACTGGCGGTGCTTCAAAAGGAATACCCAGGAATGCATAGAATATTTTGCCATTTCTATAAGTTTCAGAAACAGTTCCTTCAATTTTTCCTGTTGTTAAAGTCACTATGGGAGACTTGCAAAAAATCTAGAACTCCAATTGTTTCCAAAAATATCAATGCATATCTTTATCTTATCAGAATAACATGAAAAATTTTCTGCTCAACCAATCCAATGAAATCAGTCAAGTTGTCTGATTGAACAAAACCAATTAAATTAAGATTATTCTGAGAAATGTTTTGCAACACAAATTATAATAATTGCCATCCTGGACTTTCTGGATTTGCAATAACTGATGATTGATCAAATCATTGAAGAATCTCAGTCATATAACCTTCGTATAGTTGAATAATTAACCGTTAAAAATTTCAATGTTCTCCTTTTGAGTTGCTATGAATTCCTCATTCCGAATTCAATGATGGTAAACTCGAAGTTATATTATGGATAATGTGTTATCATCCATAATTTCGATGATCTGACATATTCAAATCATCATATTCAGAAATGCAGCAAATTTCAAAGACGTTATCTTCCATAAATCTTCGAAATTATCATGTCCCGCAGTAGCCCAGTAATTAGTCAATCGAGATGAGGACAAAGCATATCCACACCTACGATAAAATTACTCTCCAGAGACTTCAACATGATGTATGAGTAACCACTATAATACTGGTAGGTTAATTGCACCTATTTGGCCTATGTGTCACGCTAATTGCAATGTCAGGTTCAAAGGAAACGACATAAGTTTTTCATCGTGGACTTCAGTTCAGTGCCTAGTTAGTGTACCTTCATCATGAAAAATGGGTGAGTGCTTCAGAATGGCAGTTTGTCAGTGATTCTTTTGATTTGGTGTCTGCGCAAGCCTCGGTATTTGGTTGGTATACAGGGTGTTCAGAAATCACCGCGCAATATTTCAACAAATAACTTACAGAAATAAAATTCTCCACTATTTAACGACCTCAGCAAAAACAAGCTGTTGTCAGAAAATTAGATTTGATTTTCTCAGACATATGAGAATATTTTGATTTCAGTTTGAAGGCATATCGTTGGGAGTATAATGCGATATAATCAAATCACGATGAATTTTGATGCTGCTTGATCCAAATTTTCTACAAAAATATTATATTGTTAAGCTATGAGTTGACATGATGATAACACAAAGATTATCATGATCAAGGAAATAAAATGTCTTTTACAATTATTAATTCAGATTTTCTGACTTCTGTATTATACTTTCAGTCATATTTCTCAAAACCCAGCAAGGCAAGAAGCACGTCCACATGGGATATGTTTGGGGCCAAAAACCAAGAGGCAAAGAATATGTTTGATGACGATTATTCTAATATTCGTCATTACATTAATAATCGGATTATTTTATTGGGGTTTTGCAGGTAACATAATATTTTTTATTTCAACTGTCGTCTGTATTCATTGATTATAACGTATTTTTCGCAATAACTAAAAATCACTAGGTATTATTCTCTTCATAATTATATGAGCCTTACTCATTATTGATGAATGATAATTCCGTCTCAACATCGTTTAAATTTCAATTCCGTTGCTATCGGAAAGAAATATAAATTAAAGTTTTTAGGATTTCATAAATAAATAGACATATAAGTTTGTACCGCATCTTAAAAATCATACTTACCTGAACAAAAATTGTAGTACGCCATCAACTTCATTTCTATTTTCAAATAATATCTTACGACGGTAGCGCCTCTATTGTTGTATGGAAAAACCATGGGCATAGCCAGAAAATTTTCCCAGGGGGTGGCAAATGAAATGAAACAATATATTTTCAACGAAAATTATTTAAAGTAGGTATTTAATAAATTGAATAATATCATTGTAGAACGACAACAATAAAAAAAAACAAACAAACTATGGAGCAAAGTCGAAATAAAAAAATATTGATATTGGTTTTCTCATTCTGTCAAAAAAAAACTGAATCTTCCTTTTGTTCTGGAAAAATGTGTTCCTAACAAGATATGTAAATGTCTTTTTGTCTTTCAGAATCAAACGTTTTCTGTGAACAGACACAAACATACCAAACCTGACAAACGATTATCACTCTGCTTCTAAGCCATGTTTTCACCATTCTCAACGTAAACTTGGAAAAAAACAATAATCACAAAATGACTGATTTGTAACTTGGTCCCTTTAAATAATTACCGTTCACCGAGAAACCTGAAGGTCTCAACCAAAACGGGATGCACGCTTTCCAACTTTTCCAGTGAAAGTAGAAGTATGCACCTCAATCCCCTGCGTGCGTACCGCCACAGACCTATCCAGGCTCATCGACCCCAAAATCGATCCCTGCGATGACTTCTACCGATTCTCCTGCGGCTCCTTCCTGCAGGACACCGACCTGGGCATGCGCGGTTCAAAGTCCGTCCAGGACTTCGCAGAGGAAGACATCCAGTCCGAGATGAGGAACATGCTGGAGGAACCGGTGCACCAGGAGTCTGCGAGAGCCTGGAACGCCGCCAAGAGGTTTTATCGCGCCTGCATGAACGAGACTGCCATTGACGAAGTGGGATTGAGGTGGGGGGTTTTTGCTTGCGTGCTGCGCGATTTGATTGGTGACGCGAAATCCAGACTATGATTTCATGCACGGCCGGGCGTGAAGTGGCACTTTAGCATCCTCGTGCGTGAAGTGGCAATTTAGAGCCTCCGGGTGTGAAGTGACACTTTAGCGTCGGCTGGGCGATGAAGTAGGCAGGCGCTTAAGTAATTTTCACTATAATATCGATAGACATCTATATTCTGACGGTTTCAATTGATGCAAAATGATAATAATATACCCATATGTCCGCATATGTACAGAATTTTTCTTTACAGATAATCACTTGTAATCAGCAGCAGCAGAATTATTACCGATAATTTTGTTCAGCGTCACAAATGTTTTTGTTGTTGATAGCAAAATTATCCCGAGTCGAAGACGAGGGAAATTTTCTATCAACAAAAACATGGGTGAAACCAAGGAAAAAATTAAAGGGAATTAATTCTGCTGCGTGGGAGATTCGGTAAGAAAATTTCATGAATTGGAGTTGCTGTTAAGATGAATCCTATACGACCTATTCTGCGTAGATACTGTAGATAGTAACTGATGTTTATTACTAATATTTCTGGAACATTCAGAACAGTAATCCGTTTTCATTCATAACATCCAATATCACATGTCTACCAAGATTTAATTCTGAGTGACGTTTGTGCCGATAAATATAAGGCGCTTCATTTTTGACAGAAAAATTATCACTTATTAATTCCGTCAATAGGAACTAACAAAATTATCGCATGTAATACAACAAGTGTCGATTATCGAAACACAAATGCCTTCGACTTTGAGAAACAAATCATGTTGCTTGGAAACTACACGAGGGCACAGCGCGAGTGTGGTTTCCCAAAGCAACATGATTTGTTTCGAAAAAGAGAAGGAATTTTCTATAATCATCAATAACACGAGTTGTATTTGTTCAGATTATTTCATGAATAAAATCAAAGCCATTTTGATGATTTCCTATTTATTGTTAATATAAAACGTACAGTTTATGGAATTAGTTATTTTGATTATGCATTGTAGTTCGACACATCGTTATGCAACCAACAATACATTTATGCCATTGTATAATGTAGGCAAGATTACCTATGCACTAGGTACTACCGTTACTACTGAGCCATTTGATTGTTGTCAGAATTTGTGTGGTTAGGTTACATTAGATTAATTCTTGCTGAAATTATCCATAATTTGTGGAAAATGAAGTGGATACATATCAATAGTGTGTGTTTATCATGGTTCAGACGAAAATTTGGTGTAGTGGCATTCATTTATTTACCAGGGAATCGGAAAATACTATGACAGATTGCAACTAGTAAGTCGTTGTTAAATTAAACTACCCTACTGCCTACGAATCAGAAAGCGAAATACAGAAACGAAAACACAGCATGTAGGTATCCAATAGCCAATCAGGAGCCGAAATACAAAATCGAAAACATAGTGTTATTGCTTATCAACACAATCATTTCAACCAATCGAAAACGTGTATTTAAGCATGAATGAAATAATCACTGTAATCGCCCGTTGCTATAAGCAACGTATACAAAAAGGAGCCTTCTAATTGGTTGAAAATAAATTTATGAAATTTTCACGTTAATCGCCTGTTGCTATAAGTAACGTATACAAGAAGGTACCTTCTGATTGGTTGAAAATAAATATATGAAATTTTCTATAAAATAGTAGTATTGGAATCTGTCAATATACCTATCGAATAGGTAACTCGTAATGTACATTCCAGTATATCAATTTCAAATCAATTAACTATCTACTAGTTTATTTATTCCTTTTTTCGAAAAATTCGTACACAGTTGTCATGGAAACGTTGATTATCTCACTTCTTGATTCATTGTATTGCCGATGTAATTTCTAATATCTCGTGCTTATGAGTTCAAGAAGTATTCACAATGAAATATCGAACATACCGATCGTGCATAAAATCGTACTTTTATTTATAGCTCGAAAACAAAAAGCGATATCAAATTTTTGTTTTCGAAAAGTGAATTTGCCTAGAAAAAAGAGATCGAGGATACAATCTCCATTTTTCGTATCTCCTATAGCTACCCAGTGACCCTATAAAAACATCGAAATATACCCACCCTGTACATATGCATTTTAAGGGTAACTTGTTTTTTAAGGACCTAGACTTGTTTATACACTACACACTGTGATCATATTCAAAATTTTCTTTGAGATCACATGTTAAAAAAATGATAATAATAATTGAAGTTGAATAGGGGCTTTCAAACATAAGTGTACCTACTTCTTTTTCAGATTATTTCAACTGCAAATTTGAGTTGTGTCCTCATTATCAAGGTTACTCTTTTTTTTGCTCAAAATATAATCTTTCAACTATCGTTATAATACTGCCATCAAAAAATTAACCCCAACACACAATTACTTCATAAGTGGCATTTCAGTGAATCTTAACAGGCTTCAAATGTGTCAAGTCGGGCTTTTTCTGCCTAGGCTGTAAAATTACACCTTCAAAGTCCATCATAAGTGAAATTGCCACGACTCTCTATAGGCTAAAAAAGTGTATTTTTACTGTCTGAGCAAAAGAGTGTATTTTTACTGTATTGTCACTACCTAGTCAGAGAAAGTGGATTTCTCTGCCTAGGCAGTTAAAATAAACCTGTTGAGAGTTAGTGAAAAACTGCTTTTCATGTCATTTGGATAAAAGTATCATTCAAATTATCGTCACCAATCATATCGCGTGACTTCTCGACGCTAAAGCTAAAGCATGGGCGCTACATTGGGAATTCGCCTTTAAGGAAGATGAGGGACATCCTGGAAGGGATCGGCGGGTGGCCTACCTTGCTCGGGGCCCATTGGCAGGAAAAAGATTTCGATTGGATAACGGTCGTGCATAAACTCCGAGAGATGGGAGTCAATTTTGATATGTTTTTCCTCATCTCTGTCGATCGGGACAGGGAGAACGAGGAGAGATACGTTTTGGGTGTGAGTATACTTGGTGCTTTCAATTATCCATTTATCATCCAACGTGAAACTTCATCAACTTTCAACAAAAAGATATATCAGCTTTAATCCGATGCTCTCGTTTTCATTCTAAGCAGAGGGTTCGACGTTCATTTTTTCTTTCGCCTTGTGGAAAGTTCAGGGAACTTCATTGCGGGGAGATTGAGCTGATTAATTGGTTTTCCGGCAATCATTTTGTTTTTGAAGAAAAGAAAAGTCTTGCTCGATTAGATTTTACAAATCGGGAAGGTCACATCCCAATCGAATGTTCTTCTGTCTTCAAAGGTAAGACTATATTTGAGTTATAAAAGTGACACCTCGAGTGACAAGCGAATTTTTTGTTCGCGTGGCGAAGTGATAACCAAGGTGGATATAGGATGGTGAAACAGCTTCCTATTAACAAGCACTAGAATAAACTGTAGACCTTTGCCTACTTGATTCCATACCGTAGTAATATTTCCTGAAGTTATCAGAGATGACGACATACCTTGAGTCGGTAAAACAGAAACTCTGCATCTGTCATCTTTTTATCAGTTTCATCTATTCTAGATGAAAAATGACTGAGATTAGTCAAAATATCGATAATTATTCCAGATTCACTGAAATTATTGTGTTTTGATGTCGTTTCAACTCACGTCTGTCAGATGCGAACCACAGAAATACATGAGCAACAGAAATCTTCTTCGATAATCGATCTTACCGCCATCTTCATTCAAGTAGCTGAAATATTACTACCTTCTCAAACGGTCTACACGTTTTTCGCAGAAACAATTGAAGAGCTGTTTCACCATCCTATATCCACCTTGGCGATAACGAAGCCGAGAACGCCAAATTTATGAGTCAAACTAAGACACTGATCCGAATGAAACATTTTTTCTGCTACCAAAATAATTGATATCTAAATATTAAAATGTAAGTGAAATAACCACCATCGCGGCTCACGCAAATCTAACCTTGACCAACTTTCTGACATGAAGACGCCAATAAGGGCAATAAGACAAAAATAAGAAGAACTTCAACATCACCTCTATTTTTTCTGGTCTAAGAAGTCGAGTATTCAGAAATTGGGAATTTAATTTCCATTTGAGAAATAATAGATGTTATCAGAGTGGAAGTACTGGAAGTTCAACATTTTATAATTAGCAACTGAATGGATATAGTTACTCAAAGGTGGCCCAAGAAAAAGTCAAGAAAAATATGCTGGCAAATCGCCTCAGGAACAGATCTAAGCCATATAAAGAAACAACAAAATGTCTATTATTTGTAGCTGTTGACAAATCAGGTTCATTCTATTTTCAAGTGTAATTTCAATATCAATATCAGAAATGGATTGAGTATTGAACAGATAATGAATACGATGTTGTTTATTCTTAATGGGTTAGTTCTATCTGAAATAATGATCATAACATATCACAATGCTATAGTATTTTTGAATCCTAGGATTTAAAAAATCAACCTTATCGCCTATAGAAACTAAAAGTGTTGCCTAGCAACAAACATATTAACAATTTTGTCGTGTCAGTGTGAGAAACGTCTCTTTCTAGAGCTGATTTCAGAACAAAAATAAACGACTTTTGAGTTGGTTACAGAAAAAAACTATATCAATATCTTGAAATCCTGATGGAGGACAGTGTGGATTTGTCAAAATTGCACGGAGCTTGTGGACTAATAACCCTCTCACTGTTCTCTGTCCTTACCTGTTCTCTGGCTAGAGAATTCCAGGCTGAAGACTGTTCAGTTGTAGAGTCAGAGTATATGACTTTTTCTCGAACTTTTACCTCAGTTATCTTATTATTATAACAAACTCACTTATACAGTGTATATGTAGAAAACATCAATAATACAGTTTGAAAATTAAAAGAATATTATAAAGAGAAATCATCTAAGGAATAACAACACTTACTAAGTAGGATCTTTTCCAGCCTTCATCATCAAGAATATTATAGAACTTCTTTGATACATCCATGTGCGATGTTAATCAGGCTGCAAGAGATTTATATGACGGGTGTTATAGCAGTGATTCTAAGCTTTTGCAAACTCAATTTTATTCTTATAGATATAAGTGCAATCATCCAGTTTATATACAATGTAAACTTCACTGGTGGTCCAGTGCGTTGAATCGCTGGCTTATAGCCTAAAGGGCCCGGATCCAAATCCCGCAGCGGCTATTGGAAATATTTATTTATTTTTATAGTATCGTTTAGCGGGAGGAGATAGGTGACCAACCGAGCGTTCTTGGTACCTAGATTTCAATCCTTCGGATTCTCAACGACAACCAGCCGAGTAGTGCTTCAGATGACACTTAAAAACCTAAGGTCCCCGTCTTCCTTACTCGTACAAGTCTCAATGAGACTTCGAGGGTTGCTTTGCAACTAAGTTGGCGATTGAAAACACTTTTCAAACACACTTTTCAAAATATACCGAGAATTATAAAGTATTGGCGACAACTGGTTCTCATATCAATACTCTCCATAATTCGAATTGCTTTTGAAGAATGAAGATACGATTCATACCGGCACTGTTTCCCCAATTCCGTATACTTCATGTGAGAGTTAAAGTGTGCAAAGTACAGTGTAAGCAAGAAATTTTTGCTGCAGTGGTATTCAATATACTTTATGCACGACCGGGTGTAAAATGGCACTTTATCGCCCGATTGTGCGGGAGTAAATAACGTTACTATCAGCAATAACCTTTCTTGGGAAAATCACGTGAAGTCCATTGCCAAAAGTGCATCCCAAAAACTTGGATTTCTGTTTCGAGCCATGAGCTATTTCACCCCCAGTCAGCTGCTTATGATCTATAAAGCACAGATCCGACCTGTCCTGGAATACTATTTCCATATTTGGAGTGCGGCTCCTAAACATATCCTGAAACTATTGGATTCTGTCCAAAAAAGGGCAATTCGTTTTGTCGGTGATGCTTCGCTCACAAACTCGCTCACTTCTCTGGAACACCGTAGAAGGGTTCGCGATTTCTCTCTGTTTTATAGATATTTTCATTGGCGATGCTCTTCTGAAATATCAACAATAGTTCCTCCATTAGCAGTCTCTTTGAGACTAACCCGTCAAGTTCAGTCTTCACACCCCTTCGTGGTCACTTTAGAGACGTCCCTTTCCAAAGACTGGTTCATCCAACAAACATCGAGACTTTGGAACTTATTGCCTAGGGAGGTGTTTTCCGAGGCATACCATCCTCAGAAATTGAAGAAGATCACCAACTCCTACCTTCTTTCCCTTGGTTCTCACGATGTTCTCTGAACATTACAGGATATCCCTTTTCGTGAGAACCAGAACATAAAAAAAAACTTCACCACGTCACTGGAATGCATTTCGTAATGACTATTGTCTGTATTGACAGCAAATATGGCTACTAGCCTATTTATTCACCCACCAGTCTGGAACATGAGCAAATTGTAAACCCCTAATAACTTCCTTATTATAAGAGATGGAAAAAACTCTCTCATCCAATACTTTTTCGAGAGAAGGAACATCATGGGCGTAGCAAAAATTATTTTGAAGGGGTTCAAAAGGTATTTGAAAACCGTTTTACTCCAATCATTCTTGAGAGGTGAAGAGGTATTTACAATAAAATATACTGGTCGTGCATAAAATAGTGTATGTATTTCAGGGGTAACTTGCTTTTATGGAGTTAGGCGTGTTAATAGCCCCTGATAACACTCAGGCTATTACTTACACGCTGATGCGGTCCATAAAAGTCTATTTTACGCCCTTGATACATAAATAACTCTTATGCTGTAGCAACTACTACTCAGCTTATTAGATAATAGTCCTGTATGACATTGCAGATGTTTTATAAAATGATTTCGAACAATTTTTTTAAACACAATAAAGATCTTATCTCCCCAGCTAGTGTATATTTCCTGGTTGGTCGTGAAAGAACATTTCAGCGACCAACGGTATTTATCTTTCAGTATAACACCGAAATAATCGACTATCGAATTTCCAGATACACGGTTCGCAGTTCAGCCCATCTGAGATGAGCAACGAAGTGAAAGAAATGTACTTGGATTACATGGTCGATGTGGCCCAGATATTCGGAGCAAACTCTCTCGTCGCCAGACGCGATTCCAACGAAGTTCTGAGACTGTTCCTGGAGTTGGCAAAGGTGGGGCAGGCGTTAGGCTGTTGTTTTTGGGGTTAGGCTGGGAGGTGATTGGTGCGCGTAATTATAGTGCCTGGGGGGACGTAATTTGGCTTTGACGAAATCGACAGCTCGTGAAATTTCGTGCGACTATCATTTAATCATAGTTTCATTATTGCTCTCGGTGTCCTGTTATATTTTAACCCCTACCTACAGTTTCAACTATACGTGGTATAAAATAACATTATGTATGAAATTTGTAGGGTTTCACCGGTACTATCTTTTGGCACTTCCGAAACAGAAAAGTGCGAATCGCAACATTGAAAAAATGACAAAAAAAATATTCTCAAATGGAACACCACGTATATTTCAATTCATATTGAAAGACTCTCCTGTTTCCGAATGTACACAGGTTGGTAATGTTCCCTCAAGCCGTTTTCCAATTAACCAGTTTACAATATTAAATAAAAATCACAAATCAAATTTAGATTGCCGTGGAATATCATGGAAACCAGAAAATAAAACAAACAAGCGACCTTCAGACACTCTAAATCAGGGGAAGAAAATTCGATACATCAAATTAAAAAAGAAACCATATTCGTTTGATATGAATATTGGTTATATCTCCGAATAACAAACCCACTAGAATAGTAACAAACCGAATTTCTTGAAGCCAACATGAAATTCATATTCTTACGTTTTTCTCCTACACAGAGGTTGCCACATCGTAACATCTGAAAGTGATAATCATCCCAACACCACATTTTTTCAAGGTTTCCAAATATACAGAGTCACACATAAAGTTCGCGACATATGGAAGTTTTAGAAAGAGAAATTAGTCTATCCAATTAGAATATCAAACATAGTTTGAAATGAATGTCTGGTAGACTACGAGCAGAAAACAACTACTTTCTTTCTTCTGCCGCATGGTGTCGCCACTTCCAATTGTCTGTTGGAACGCGGCTCAGTGCGGTCAAATAAACGCGACGAAGGTGCATTGGGACAGGCAACGCTTCGGGTGGAGATCTTACGGTCTCTACTCGGATAACTACCCTGCACTGATGAGGGCCAATAAGCCCGAAACCGGTCTGTAGGTTGTTAGACGTGCCTGTCCCGATGTGAATTTGTCACGTCTTAGGAAGAAAGAAACATTTGCGATCTGCATTCACAGTGTGAATCGTTGCATGGATTACGAGCAGATATAATTCAATGTTCTGCGTGGTATTTACCAGGAAAGTAGTTGTTTTCTGCTCGTAGTCTACCAGACATTCATTTCAAACTATGTTTGATATTCTAATTGGATAGACTAATTTCTCTTTCTAAAATTGTTGTCCAATTTATGGCTTTTCCATTTTTCATATGGAAGTTTCTTTTATTAATAGATATAAAGAAAATTTGACTTCGCAGTTAGTTTGTGCTTGAAAAATGAGTATAATGCAGCATCCTTTATTTTTTCATGTGCTACTATAAACCTGTCAAATTTGACATTTTTTTCGAAAATCCTCAAAAAAGTCTTTTTTTAAATTTCGAAAAATGCCAGAGAAAAAAGTTGATCAGTTTCCAATTTTATACATTCGTTTCAAATTTGGACTCTCTACTGTCACTTCGACTTTCTTCCATTTTTGTTTTCAATTTTTCGAATCTTTCGCTCTATCGATTCGAATGAAACATTATTCAAATTCCATAATTTTGATGAATATGAGACTTCAATATCA
Source organism: Chrysomela aeneicollis (assembly GCA_029955515.1). NCBI lineage: Eukaryota > Metazoa > Arthropoda > Insecta > Coleoptera > Chrysomelidae > Chrysomela > Chrysomela aeneicollis. Next base: position 8,803,444 of record JARUHQ010000022.1, read on the forward strand.
TATCTTGCCCAGGAAATACCCACATTGGCCTGTTACCAGAAAATAAAAAAAATGCATCTCCAGAAATTCTTCTTTTTTGTTGCAAAGTTCATCTAGTTTTTTCATTTCATTGTTAAACTGATGTGGATTTTCAATGTATGGACGTTAATATGTCAGTAATCGATTAAACGAATTTATCTTCATTCTTATTACACTCGTATTCCTTTTTTTAATAGATTTTTATCCAGTTTGATTATTTTTCTGACCAATAATTCAGTTACAAACAAACCCGAAATATCATACTTTTCTGTGAACTAAACAATGACCTACAGTTTCATAATTATTCAAAAGAATTTCGTTCTAGCGATTTGTACTAGACATGACATAAAATTTCTTGATTTTAAACAATACAAGACTAATGCAACATCTCGGGATGAAAAGTAGGTACTGATCAAATCGAAATAAAATGTTCACTGAGTAGTAGTCGAAGTGACAGTAGAGAGTCCAAATTTGAAACAAATGCATAAAATTGGAAACTGGGTAACTTGTTTCTCTGGCATTTTTCCAAAAAAATCTGATTTTCGAAAACAAATTCAAATTTGACAGGTTTAGAGTAGCACATGAATAAAGGAAAGATGCTATATTTTACTCATTTTTCAAGAACATATATATCATGTTGGTACTTATATGAATGTATCAAAAGCTATGTATTCAAAACACGTCATATAATACAGTGCCTCATTTATATATAAGTGATTTATAGATAGCACGTCTTTCTGGATATTGCGGTAATTTTGGTGAATGCGTCAACGCCGCTAATTTCGTTCAACCGATAATCGACCGAAAGCTGACAGTGACAGCGCGAAGCGTCTCATTTTCAAATCAAATGTTGTTTGATGGTTCATTAAACGGCATATTTCTAGTTTTATGTGATAATTTGAATAGGATTTCACTAAAAACCTTGTTTATTCTGTTTAAATCGAATTTAAAGGATGTTGAAATGCTGTTAAATGTGTAAGAGACGATTTTAAAGTGGTGACCAGAACACATTATCCCACTGTTGAGTTACTCAGTGTCGTATCATTCGTTGTATAAACAATATTCACCCATCCTCATATGCAAAGCGATTTTTTCCCGAGATGAAAAGTTCGTGGATATGTGAAAATATGATCGAGAAAGAGAATATTTCGAGAGACGCTAAAGTTTGCTCGCATCATTTCACTACAAATGATAAAATGGTTGGCCCAAGAGGTAAGAAAATGCTCAGAATAGTAGATAAGACTATATTTAGTAAAATTAAAAAGTGATAACAACATGTTTGACACTTTGAAATTTTATATTGCCAGATAAACATTACTCATACAAGTCCTAGGGTTGCTTTGAAAATAATTTGACAGTAAAAAACGCTTTTCAAACTCAAAATAACTGTCTGCATCCTTATGTTTAGCTTGCCCCTGTCGTAACGTCGTAAGTATCTGGTAGTAGCCAGAAAAGTTTATTCAATAATAATATAAAATACGAGGTTTTCTTGATGAATGTGTCAAATAGTTTTGGGGAAAAATAATTTTCAGTGAGAAGTCACATTTTTTCTGGTTTATTTGGGTTAACTTAATAATCTGAGCCCAAAAAACTACTTACAGTTGAAATATTCACAACTATCAATCAAACACCCTGTGTATCCAATTGGGAAATAGGAAATCGTAAAATCAGGAGATGAACATACGTGAGTTATATTTATAATTTCCATCATGTCCTTCAATTTCTTGCAGATATCCAAAGATTCTGACTCAAGAAGAAACAATGGAACAGACGAGAGACTGACACTTTCAGAACTGCTGTACAAATACCCGGGAATTGAGTGGTTTCGGTTCATTAACGGGATCCTAAATCCAGCAGAAATCATTGAATACGACGATGAAGTCGTAGTGGTGAACCCAATTCACATAAAGAAAATAGAGAATTTCTTAAGAAATATTCCCAAGAGGTAAAATATCATGATGGTAGATAGATCCACAGGAACGAATGTCTGTGAAAATATGGGGGGCTTCATGAAATGAGTATCTACTGAAAAACAGAAACAGAGCCGGAGTCATCCCTATAGTGCCCTATAGGCTTCAATTTGCACTGATAAAAGATGTGCTCTTATAGTGACGTTCAGCAGAATAGTAGTAATGTAGCGAGATTATTATGCGATTTATAATAGTCGAGAACATTGCTAGGTTACGAGGCGTCAGCCGAGTCAACCGCAATGTCCGAGACGGTGTTAAATCGCTAATAATCGAGTTACATTCGAAGCTTTATCGTATAATTGACAACGGCGATGCGAAATTCAGTAAACAATAAATGAATATTATTTGGTATCTGACGTTTTATGCTTCAGTAACGTTCATGATGTTGATAAGATTTCATATAATAATGTCTTGATCTTTAATGATACGATAAAATGTAATAATAACGCTCGTGGTGCATACAAGATTTAATTTTTCACGACTTAATAGATTCATTTCTTCAAACTGTTTTTTTTCTACTTATCCATGACGGTTGTGAGTATTACTATAAATAACCACTTTGAGTTTGACTTTCATTGGTTATATTATGTTTTTGAATTAGGTGAATGGAATTGTTCAGGTGGTAGTCTTATCTCATTTCTTGTTAATTTCAGTTTTTACATGTTTTTCAATGCACCCTTGAGTTCTGAATCAATGATCTATTAAAATTGAGTTCACTGACAAAAAATATCCGTGGAAATTCCACACCTGTGATTTTGAACCAATCAAAATACGTTATTTTGACAGATCACCATGGCAACGGAGTTATTTTAGTGGAATTTTTTTTCTCGTGGGATACCCAACAGCGAATTATACTGAAAATTTTTTGACGTTTACAATAACAGACCATTTTAATTACAAAGCTAAGATGTTTTCTATATTCTTCGGGACACCTCCTATCTTATTCTCAATGGCGAAAATGAAGGACTTTGAATGTTTTTAATTCAGTGTCTGTCTAATAAAATATATATATAATATATAACGCACGTTAAGAAAAACGCAAAAAAACAAATTTCAACCACTTGTAGTTACTCAAAACTTATGTAAAATGGTAGAATATACTATTTTCTATCAATACCAATTTGAAGGCCTAAATAATTGCTGACAAAGCTATGACGCGCTATGAATCTGTTCATGCAGCACCCCGAAAAACCCCTTAAATTATAATTTTCTTCCACTTGTAGTCAACACAAGTAACTATAAAATAAAAGAATATTTTATTTTTTGTCCCTAAATGGCACTTTTGAGCTAATACAATCAGTAGTAATCAACAGTTTATAGGCTGAGAGTCCATTGGTGTGAAGACAAACTGAATATTGTAGTAATGTATCTGTAAAACTAATATTTTTTCAATTTCTAATACTTGTAGTAGCTCGAAGTAAATGAAAAAATCAAAGAATGTAATGTATTTCATTATAAAACTGCATTACCGTGTAACTACAATGAGAAGACAACAATATTATTGTTGAAATAACTTTTAAAAATATTTCATTCTCCATCACAATTGGGTGTGGAAGTCAAATTAATATCTGTAAAATTTTTGACCCCTAGTATTACTAGTGAAAATGCTGCGGAAGTCAGCGAAAATTCATTACTGGCTAAATCAAGAGTATAGAATATTTTTCCAATTACTTCTATATCTTTGTTTTTCTCTTATTATTCATAAGTATACGGAAATGATTATGTTTATGGAAACTGTATCTAAGGTATTACAAACGAATAATATGCTTCAAGCGAAAAATAAAGGCAATATAAATCTGCGTTACCACGGCAAAATTTCCTTTCTATAATGTTCTTCTGTAGCAGCAGATTGAATTTATGATACGAACAACTGTTTAAGAAATAATACATCAGACATCCTTAGCCAGATATTTTCGCGAAATACTTCGCACTGAAGAGAAATATATTATTTACAGATAACTCCCCGTTTTTTGGATAATGTTGATCTGTCAAATTAATTTTTTATAGGCATCTGTTAAGTTTCTATAGCGTACTATTGACGGTTTCATAAAATGAAAAATTTGGATTTTGGATCTGATCACAGCACTTCATTCATTTTCTCATCATAATAAGTTTCCACTAAGGAAGGTCAGGTTGACTGAATGTATATGTATGTACGTTTTTTTCGGTGTTTTTATTTAGGTCTTGCAAGTGAATTTCGATCCACTTTCTAGTCGTCCGATCAACTTAAAATTGGGTAGGTTTCCATAGTTCAGGTGAAAATGTTTTATAGAATTTTTGTTAGAGAAAAAATTGAAATTGCGCCTGCAAGATGGCGAACGAGTTTTGTGTTTATGATCCGATTGGATTCAAAATCGGTATATGGCGGTTTTCGAGGTCGTAGATTTTGATTTTTATCAAAATTCAATCCAAAATTGGAATCAATCTAACATGTGTACTTGAAGTGAATCAAACCAATGTTTTTGTTACATTATACAATTTTTATATAATATGTTTAATATGAAATCTTGTCGTGAAATAGTATATTATGATTCAAGTTTGATATTATATTTTATTTTATCGCACGCGTTGTTTGGTGTACGGCGAGCAAAGCGAGGAGTGCTCCAAGTGAACAAGTGCGACAACGTGTCTTATAAAACGTGTGTCATATGCAATTTTTTCTATTTTGAATTGATTTGAAGAAAGAAATGGATTTAATATCGATATATAACAGAAACATCTTCGATTGGTAACAATGATGACATTGAAATAATCTGACGCACAAGCGTAAGGCCCAGTTTACCGTTGAGCGATTTTGATTATTGCAATACCAGTGGTGAAAAATTCAATGTTGTTATTGTTTTTATTGGTTAATTCAAATCAAATCACACTCTGAATTGAAATTTACCAAATGAAACATTGAGTTTTTCACTGCTAATATCACCAAATCCAAATCGCTCAGAAGTGAACTGGACCTAACTCTTCTGACTTTCATTCGACAGTTCAATTGTACCAATCTCCGAATAATAAAAAATGCGTATCGAAATAGAGGCTATTTCGACACGCATTTGCGTTGCACAATGACTTCATTATACAACCAAAATAGAAAAATATATTTTTTCTACAAACGTCAAAAAATGACAAGGTTCGCGCATTGACAACAATATGCGAAGTGACCCTTTTTTTCATTTTCATTCGTTACCATGACACCCTGCGCGAAGTAGTGTGCGAAATACTTACTTCGCACACTACATGTAAACTATATGGGATTTTTATATTTCCATATTGAGCTAAGCATGTTACTTATTTTAGAACAATATTTTTGACGTTTTTAGAAAAAAATTTGTTTGCATCTCATGCGCGAAAAAATAAGTTCTCGATCACCAAAGTTGCATTTCGCGCACTAGATACAAAAATAACTATTGACACAAGTAATTTATGTATTTTTTAAATAATGTTTTCTTACAATCAATATAAAATTGCTTCAATGGAAGCTTTTTTGAAGAATGTTTTCTTACTATCAATTTATTTTCGCTGTAACACTTTGTAACCCAAAAACAAAAGCATCCATTAGATATTAATCTGATAACAACGTTTTTAGGTCAATAGCCAATTATATTGCGTGGCATACTATAACGTACCTCATCAATTTTTTGCCGTCTGTCATGGTGGAAAGGACATACGAATTGGTGGAGAGAATTTATGGAAGGACTATGAAAACCTTCGACCCTCGTTGGAAACGATGTTTGATCGAAACAGATAAACGGTAAATAAATATTCAGATTTATTAGAAGTCGCAAGAAAAAATTCATGAGGGCACTTATCTTTCAAATTGGACGATGGATTCATTTGAGGAAAAACCATTTGTGTATTTCATTTTCGCTTTCAAAAATACCAAAGTCTGTGATCTTACCCAGGCCACTGTTTAAGTTTGGAATCAGTATTTATTGAAAATATGCACCTTTATTAAATGTCACCAAAATAATTCAGGCGTTTTTGAAGATAATTTTATTGATTTTTATATATTTCCTCAAACTTTAATACCCCGTACGTATCTTCTAACAGAAGATTTTTTAACCTTATCTCGTTCTCTTCATTATCTCGAATTCAAAATTGTTCATGAATTATCAAATGTTATTGAAGTCGAAATTAAGAATACACAAAATATCGTAGCCTACTGCAATTATTTCAATTTAAAATTTCAATTGACGTTTTCTCCATCAAATCAAATGTACAATACAAAGTGTGATACATCGTTGGTAAGGTCATTTTGAGTTGAAATCAAAAATTGCCAAAAATATACAGGGTGAAATAAAAAAGTCAGATTCACAACGTGGTTCCACAAATCCAATGTTAACATATCATTAGGTACCCATAAATTCACGGAGTTGCCTTGAGTTTCAAAGTAACCCCGTTTTGCGGTATATCAAAAAATATTCCTGCTATCCGGTATTATTTCTTATCATCGGAAAGGTAATTAAAATTTCCAGGAGTGCGCATAGAGATATTCCAGAGAGGAATTCGAATAAATTTTGTGCTGAAAAGGCTTGAAATGCCACGAATAATCGTGAATAATTTTGGATTCGTTTTCCATAAACTCAGGAATTCATGAAAGAGGTTAATAAAAATACATTACCTACGGAGGTTTTCTCCCATCGAGTCTGATGATTTGTGAGGAACGAAAGCGGGCTGAAATAATATTCTTTTTTGCTGGAGTGAGGCTCGGGATGCTGTTGGCACAAATAATTGGGAAATCCTTGAAACACTCGAACAAATAGCAAGTTTCCAGAAATAACATTTCAGAGCAGACTGAACTCATTTCAGCGACGAATTGATTTTCTTCGAATGGTTTCATCAGAGAACAATCATCTTCAGTGCAACTGGACATTTAATGATGAAATCAGCAGGAACGTAGACTTTTCGGTATCGAAGTGGGCAAAGATGTAGTTACCACACTGTGTAATTGCTTTTTCAGACAGCCACAAATGCGATAATGACAAATAGCATACTAGTAGTTATAAGTGAAATATCACTCTTCCAGAAACTGACATCGAGTCTGCTACATGAAATACATCAAATAGAGCAATTGAGGTGGAACCGCAATAAGCCAATCCAGAACACGTGATCAAAAATGGCTGCCTTGAGGCACACACGGAGTGTTTTGTCTATTTGATTACATGTGTTTTTGTGTTTATAGTTTGAATTTCCTTTTACAGGGTTTCAAAAGTGAATACATTGGCTTGTGATAATAAAAGTGATTATCTGTTATCTTTAGAGGTTGAAGATAAAGACATTGCATTACGGTATAAGGAAAAAATCAGAGTCATTCAAGGCATCGATCCTTTCACTCTAATGGATCAGTTGAAGCAGCTGGTTTTCCTTATTTGAAACCACATTTCGCAACAAATACCTTCATGAAGAGTTAGGCGACTTCGTAACTTTCAAAAAATGTTTAGCACATACTTTAGCATACTTTCTGTGAGATCTTCCGTTTTGATTGCTTTCAACCATCTTTCTCTTCGGATTTTTGAGAGTTCATTCAATTCTGTTTTGTGTGCAAAATGTAGTATATTGAAAAAGTTCACATCTTCACGATTTCCTCGACTCCCACACTTAACAACACAACAAGTATGTGGCATGTTCTTGTAGCTCTATCTTCAATTTTATGAGAAAATTCACAAATCACAATATAGTCTAAACACAGAATATTCACAAATTAATGTTTAAGTTCGTTCTAGAGTTGAAACTTATTTCAAATTAAAATCACAAGGTACAAATAGCTAGAGTTCTAATGCCCCAAGGTATCCATCTTGAATTTGATTTGACATCATCGTCTTGATTTGGTCCATAGTCAATTGAAATTTCCTAATATACGTCTGACCAAGTTCGAGGTTATCAAGTATTATTTTCTTGTAGTCATCCAGGATTATGAATTAGCTAATGACCTCACACAGATTATAGAGATTGCATCAAATCAAAAATGTTCGAAAAATTCAATTTTGAGAATCTCTCCCAAAATACTCTGTTTTTGACAAGTCGCTGATTTCGGTTGAAAATTATCCATTACGACCATCTTAGGTAAATTAAGATTCATTCATGCAGTGCGTTCTTTTTTCTCGAGAATAATCTGCATCAGGAGAATTATTTCAGAGTCACTGGTGCATTGACTGACCGTGAAGACTGAATTGAGGTTTTCAAAATAATAACAATAGACTTCGCACACCGCAATCCCTTTCAAGCAAAAACCGGTTTGTTAATTCAGCATGAGAATGCTGGAAAAGAAATAACTTCTCGAACAATACAATACACAAGTGGCACTAATTAATGCCAGACCACCCACTTTCAGCTTTCATCCAGAAATGGAAGCACTCCCCTTGAATTGTTCAGTAGAGTAATTATCATCAATCCCTGAAAATACTATAGAAAGATGGAAATCATATTTGCAATAATTTTCCTCAATTGTTATGATGTAAGAAGTATTTCAACTCAAACCTCGAACTATCATCAGTAAGATTTCCACCAAACGGACAAAACCGCAACAAAACAGCAACTGTGTCGATTTCGACAAAACGAAAACTCTTGTTGTGAAAGTATGAAACATTTTGAAGAGTTCGTGTTTTCGTCAACAACAAAAAGACCCGTCGCCAGGCGGAAAGATCAAATGTTTTCGGTGTTTAGTATCTGTTTTTGTTAAGAGAGAGTTCGCTATGTAGACCAGGGCGATAATTTTTCAAATTTTGCAATTTAACTTTTCTCTATAGGACTTGTAGGTTTGCCGGAAATCGAGATAAACCGTTTTTTACCCCTAACCCCCCTCCCCCTTTCCCACTTCCCGACATCAGATCGCCCGTAAATTATTTTTTCTTTAATATTTGTTATATTCTCTTTCGTTTCCAATGGGTTTCATCCTACTATTTTTTTTTCACTTTTCACCATTTTCAAAGGCTTCAGCACTGGTCTAATGTGGAAACGGCTGGCGACAACAGCTCATTATTTTGTTCTGGTAGTGGTATGTGACTTTGATGACATGATGAAAACTGTTCGTGTAGTGAAAATGACAAAACAAAACACGCGACAGACTAATTTTTTGTTTGTTTGGTGGTTTTTCCAGTATGTTTTCGTAACTACAACAAATTTTTATATCTGTTTCTGAAAATGAAACTAGTCGCAAGCGAGTCCGTTTCGCCTTTAGATGCCTTCTTCATCCTTTCCTTCCACACAAGTGATTTCATCAAAAGCATATTCTTGTAAGTAGTAGTCATTGTGTTTCTTGTACGGAATTTTGTTGCAGAATGGGCTCCGTAATTTCAGCAGCATACATCCAAACATTCTTTCCTGAAGACACAAGACGTCGTATCGTCGACATGATACAGAACATCAAAATTCAATTCAAATTCAATCTGCTACGGCTGGAATGGATGGACCAGAAGACGAAAGCATTGATTTTGGAAAAACTTCATTCGAGTGGCGAAGAAATACCTTCTTACGCTGATTTACTACAACTCCTCGAGCAAAACAGAATTTACGATGGAGTAAGTCCAACTGAATTTTCGTCACGTGCTGATGCCCCAATAGTATATTACACAACAAGTGTGGAAAGTGACATATTTCACACGAGTAGTCGTTTAGCACGAGCCGCGTAGCGATGAGTGCGGAAACGTAACGAGTGAAGGAAATGCACTTTCCAACGAGTTTTGTACACTATTTTTCCTACGAATCCGAATACTTTCATTTCGCGGGAGGTCTTGTCAAAAATGTAACTTGAGTGAATTAATTAGGTGAATTACTGATTGATTGAATTAGTTTAGTTTGGACAAATTTTATTTATATTGACACCAGCGTACATAAACAACCCTGACACCATTCGCCTGCTAGCGCCAGTAATCACGCAACCAGGAATTCAGAACCATAGAAGTATGTAGTTCGCAAGCACGTACGAGTTACTCGAGTTAGTGCGTCCTTGACTCTTTGCAAACATCTGTGATACCAAAGAATCTTCTCGTTGGTGATACTGTGATATTAAACTGATGCAAGAAGCAAGCCGCGCATAAAACTGTAGCCGTACTCTTTTGAATGATCTAACCCTCTGTGGTCGTAGGAAAATATAATTATGTCCTGAGTGGTCGTATCAGAGAGTAGATCCTCAATTTGAACAAATACTAACAACTGTGCGATCAATTACATTATTTATTTTATTAACGACTATTTTTTGTTATTTTTCAGGTGGTAATCAATGAGACACACTATTTGAACTCAGCATTGAATTTGAACATTGTCAACATAAATAAAGAATTTCGAAAACTACGATCAGAGGTTAGGGACGAATGGCTAGCCGATAGGTCATTTATTACCGGATTCATGATCAAATACTCTCCCAAAAGAAATATTTTGAGTGAGTATGCAAGTAATTTTTAATCCAATATGCTTTCAAATGCACAAAAAAGCATATATGTTGAGTTAGGTTGAGTGTTGAGTGCTTTATTACCACCAGGCAAATCGCGGGTGATAACATTCACTTGATATGGATTTATACTACTAATATTATTATTATTGGATAAATATATCATGTTCAGAACCTGCCTTCACCCATGAAGGATTTCTGGTACCTATTCCATATGTTTCTGAGAAACATTTCTTCTCAGTTTTGCCCATCTAGAACACAATATTCCAGTGTGAGAAAACATATTCAATAGTTTCAAAAATACAGTTATCTTCAAGGTGATCTTTCGAGATTGGCAAGACCTTTGCGTTCGAATTACACGAAAGATTTCTCTTATAAACGCAGTTCCTAGACAAGAAAACTAGATACTTTATTACTACTACTACTGGTGCTTCTCAAACTACTATAGAGTATGAAGTAGAATTGGAATTTACCTATTTCAGTAATAGTTTTGATTCGATTTGAGCTTGATATCTTCAACGTTCAAGCATTTCATGGCTTCATGTAATCTCCGATTTCTCTGGTAGGAGGTTCAAACTTACAATTATTATTTCTCTTTCTGCTACATGACGATGTGCTTCAGATGATTCATAGTTGCTATTTTCCATCATGCAATAGAATATGAGTTCGTTTTCATCAATATGATATGGTAAATATGAGCATTTCTTCAATGCTTTCGCTTACAAGCGCAAATGCTGTCACTCAATGACATATCCATATTTTGTTTGATCATTTCACCATGACCATGGCAAGGCACAACTGGAATTAAAAAACTGACCGTCAAAAGAGTATGGGGTGGAGGCAAATAAGTGGGGACGTGTGTCTTTGGATGGCCCCATTGATGCGGTTTCAGTCTATTCTAGGACATGGTCGAGAGAGCGCCTATATCGATTTATTAGCTTTGACCGCAGTGCCTTTGATCCTATTCGAATAATCCTTCCGTCGCTATATCAAAGATACTGTGAGGCCTAATTTGATGTAATGATCTAATCGAAACCGAACAATTTTAGGTGTAAATTTTTTTGTCCCTACCCTGTCTATCCAGCTTATCCTCGTGCAGGATAAAAATGCCGTGGGCCTCTTAGTATGGCAGCTCATTAATATACAGTCGCCCCAAATACCATCCGCAAATGGTCCGAGAATTTAATTACCGACGGTGATCTTGACGACCCCAAATGTTGCAGCTTTCCCTCTCGGCATATTCCGGGACGTTTACTATCGCTCGGAAAGGCCGGAATACATGAACTACGGCGGCCTAGCGTCAATAATTGCCCACGAAATATCCCATATATTCATGATGGCCGAACATGGGGATTCTACGCCGGGAGAGCTGAGAAGTTGGTGGTCGCCGAACAGCTTGGTGAATTACGATGAGAAACTGAGATGCCTCAGCGATCAGTACGGCAATTTCGTAGTGCCAGAGCTCAGAGGTAAAAAGGTTCGTGCAACATCATCACAATCATCAATAGAGAACTACACCTTTTCCAGTTGTATTTCAGAAACCATCATCAAGTTGATTTCAGAAAGCGTCAATTGAATTTCAGAATAATCACTTGTATTTCAGTAAGTATCAATTGTATTTCAGAACAGTGAGTTGAATTTCAGAAAACGTCAAATGTATGTCAGATTAGTTAAATTGATTTCAGAAAGTATCAATTGTATTTCAGAATAGTCAGTTCAATATCAGAAAGCGTTAAATGAGTTTCAGAATAGTCAATTGAATTTCAGAATTCGTCATTTGTATTTCAGACACAGAATTCGGTCTTCTTCTACGAAGAAATCGATAAATAATAGGAAATAAATGGTCCTATGCAAATATAAAAAAATCTGCCTGCATACCCAATTTTTAACTCAAAATTTGAAATATTTCGAAAACAGTTACACAAATTCAATTGACGCTTTCTGAAATACAAATGATATTATCTGAAATTCAAATGACGAATTCTGAAATTCAGTTGACTATTCTGAAATACATTTGACGCTTTCTGATATTCACTATTCTGAAATACAACTGGAAAAGGTGTAGAAGTAGCAAAATCCTGGAAATTTGTAGAGAAGAACCCATCATGAATATTTTCGCTATTGTGAAACTTTCGGTTCATCCAGACGTGACGTCATCTTATTTATTTTCAATGGAACATCTTCTATTTCACCTCTCATTATTCTGCTTTAGATCCATCATACCCCAAACCCAAAATGAACCGTTTTTGAGTTGCAGCCTACTGAACATATGCCATGATTATTATGATAATCAAAATTTCCTCGATGCATTAGTTATTTTCAACGAGTGTTATAAGGTTTTCACAAAACAGAATCATGTCCTGTATAAGATATCCAGGAAAACCAAAACCATATCCAGACATAATCATAAGATTGATATTCAATCTCACGAACTATGATGGATCCTTTGAGTTATAAGTGATTGATGAAAACTGAAACAGTGTTGAACAAGTAGTACGCAGTTTTTCACGAAGTATCGTTGAAAGATATTTCACGAGACTTGAGATTGAATAAAATATCAATGCTGATAATATTGGACTACGAATCAGAATTTGCCATATAAATCACAAGAACTTTTGAAACTAACGAATATCACGTCACTTCTGTGTTCCATATATTATATTAGTTGAATTCTCAATGACTCTTTTATAGAATCTCTACAAATTTTCAAAATTATCCTATACAATATTACTTCTCCATATTTAGATAGTGTCATCTCATGAAGAAAAACTCTCTATATGCTGAATTTCAAGTTACTGTATGAGCACAGCCTATTATCGATGACATTTATCATTTTACATACATTCCTTAAAAATATACGATAATTATTGCTTTATCATAGCTTTTCGTGTAAAATATCCATTTTGAAATCTATCTCCGAAATATGCATTCAATTGATAACTGTATGTAACTGTAAATATGATAGAAACTTGTCATGTCAGCCTTTCGGCAGATGCAATAATATATTATGATACAAGTTTTAAATTACCTATTTTGTCGCACGCGTTGTACGACGAGCGAAGCGAGGAGTGCTCCAAGGGAACAAGTGCGACAACGTGTCTTATAAAACGCATTTATTTGAAGTCTTTTATTGAAAGAAATTGATTTAATAGCGATAAATACCATAAACATCTTCGATTGGTAACAATGCTGACATTGAAATATTTGAAATCTGACGCACAAGCGTAAAGCCTAGTGTACCTACTGTTGAGCGATTTTGATTTTTGCGATAATACCAGCGGAAAAAAATGCAATGTAGTGTTTGTTCTTATACGTCAATTGAAATTGATTCATACTCTGAATTGAGTTTACCAATAAAAACATTGAGTTTTTCACTGCTAGTAGCACCAAATCCAAAATCGCTCAGAAATAAGCAGGGCCTAACTCTTCTGACGTTCATTTGACAGTTCGATTGTACCAACCTCCGAATAATAAAAAATGCGTATCGAAACAGAGGCTATTGCGATACGCATTTACGTTTTATAATGACTCCATTATAGAACCAAAATAGCAAAAAATATCAATGGAACATTTAGATCAATCATAATAATATTATCAATAACATAAAAATCCAATGCGGGCATCAGAAAATTACTAAGATTCTGTTCAGTGTCAGAAATATTGTACGATTCCACATAATCCTATAATTGACGGCTACGACTCAGTGAACTCTGGAGTGATGCTATCGGAAAGCCTTCAGATCAAAAGTGATATTTTTCAACAGTTATTTTTTGGAGAGTCTTCATTATCAAACAGGATGAAGCTGCACAAAGCAATGGAATGGTTCGCAGCTAACATTATTCCACTCCATAAGTGGGTGTCGAGAGCCCTAACCTGATCCTCAATTATACACTTTGGCGTGAAATGAAAAAACAAGATCAATCCCAAATATGAAGCGAGGGTTCCAAAAGATATGTGACTGTAGGCAATTTTACTGAGTGATAACGTTTGAAACGTGTTTCGAATCATCATTTTCTTCTAGTATTTTTTTCGTTCTTTCGGAACTGTCATTATCTGAGAAATAGGTATTGATTTGGTAGACTTCAAAACGCCTAAATTCCCTTGGAATTCATCAGTTCAATGCATGTATAAAAGAACAATCACCACGACTGCTCAATTTCTGCAATTTAAATTTCAACAGAAGGGTCAACTGAGAAGGAACCGGGGATTTTCAGTAGTAATAACCCAAGAAAATTGATAATTGTTCGAAAAAAATGTATAACAGATTTCGAAAGCTGTTTCTTGAAAACAGACCGACACTGTAGGCGGAGGTATGTTTCCTATAAGCAACGAGCTTGAGGAATTTTTCAGCATTTATCAATGTCGAAGGGTTATTCGGATGAAACATTTTTTGCTGATTCATACTTTCTAACATTGCAATAGTCCATAAACGCTTTCCATACGAATTTTTACTGTTAACGATATTCTTTGGTATATTTCATTCCATAATTTCATTAATATTCTCATGGGTATTACAACCAAATCGTGAGTATAATGTTGGTTTGATTGGTTGAATCCAATCAGATGACCACAAATCAACTTATATTATTGGATATCTACTTGAGTAAAATATTTTCTTTACAACAGAAATCATTCAAATCAAAAATGGATGCACAATCGCATGTAGCAATAAATCATCTCGATCAGCTATCTAACCATGGTACATGATACTGAGTTGACACTGGTTGAACCAGAGAAAAGTTCATAGCAAATAAACAAACCAAGGGCCGAAAAACTAATGGAACTATTTTTTGGTTTTACCCATGTTTTACCTTCTGCTCCTTTGATTGGCCATTGTCGCTCTTCCGTGAATGAGGTGGAAATTATCAAACCTCTGTCGTGTTATTCTGACGTGAATCCGATTGCCATGTCCCCTTGAGAGACATGTTGATTTCGTAGGAAGGAACACACGGCTAGAAACTACAAAGCCTATCTAATCAGTGCCGGAACTTTATTATCACTAAGTTTGAGGGTAGACACATGAAAGTGGACTCAATTTCGAATACCAGGGGTTCAGTGTTTCATGCAAATTAAGTATCATGCTGATGTCCGAGGTGGAATTTGACATTCTCCAGATCAGTAACGTATAACGTGATTTTTTGCGCAAATCGATGGTAATGAGTCGAATTAGGTGAGGATTTCGAAAATATCAAGTGAACAGGTCTGGAAAGAGAGGAAATTTAGATAGAAAGAAGCTGATAATAGAGAAGCAAAACGAATGAAATACAAGAATTTCAAACTGTGTTGAGAAATACCTCAAATCATTTTAGAGAACCAAAGTATGTGGTATGTGTTAACATCTGAATGAGTTTTCTTTTCCATAGAAACGTTTTGTTATTGTAATGAATGATAGAATTAGAACAGATTTGTCAGAATACTATCAAATAAAACCTTGTACAAAAAAAAGAAATCTCCTGACTGATATTGCCATCACCATCCTATTGAAGATCCTCTTTAATCGAATTTTTTTATTCCGACTTCAAACTCGGAATTTTGTTTTACGATGGATGATGGAATAACTATCAATAGAGATCTGATAATCTAGTAGAATTCGATGCTACAATTGCTACCAAACTCAAGCTTGTATTTTTTTTTTAGAAGGTGGACCTCATAATGCCTTTCACTTATGATGATGTCAGGCATGTTTTTGTTCCTGTTAAATCCTCGATATCCATGCCGACCATGCTTTATGGAATGATTATGAGCAGGAATTGCTTCACACCTCAAAAAAATCTCATAATAAACAAAGCACAAATTTGACCTGTCATGTTCACATATTTAGAGTTCAGCTCCAGAATATAATAAAACTATACGTCTGGTTGGTGACCTTGCATATACGAGTTTGTTGACCGCAGAAAAGTGGTCGATATCCCTTTTTTTTGTAGATATATTGTTGTGGTAGATGCTTATCATAATCATTTATATCATTATGAGCGATTCCGAGCAGACATACCAGACAGACTCAGATTATGGCCACCCTTTCATTGCCAGGCTCGAGCCCCGCAGAAATTCCGGATCAGGATTCTATTTTTCCTCGAACGGAACAGTTGTGTGACATTATCCAGTATTTTCCTGGTATCTATATCTAACCAGACCTGGAAAAAATATCTATATATTGAAATTTTTTTCAAGATATAGATATTTCTCGAAAAATGATGAGTATGAATGAAAAATGATGAATATTGAGGATGTTATAAGAACAATCATGGCTGCTGGTATCATCATAGTGTCAACCTGTCTTCGCCTCGCCCCTCTAGCATCTTTGGATGATATAGCGGCTCTAGAGCAGAAGTGTACATGGAGTGTACTTTCATTCGCAAAGCTGTAGACAGGACTACAGGTCATTGATGTGAAAAATAAACAAACTTGGTGCTAAAACAGATCCTTGTGGTTCACCGGCGTTGATAGTTATTCCATCATTTCGAGTTCAAATTCGGAAATTCCGAGAATAATACCGAGTTTGAAGTCGGAAAAAAATAATTCCGAGTTCACAGTCGGAAATTCAGAGTTTGAAATCGGAAATTCCGAGTTTAAAGTCGGAAAAAATATAAAAAAAAATCTCGGTGGCCCTTATACGCTTTCGTAATTTCGCTCTTAGATTGTCCTGAGACGATTAAATTAGTATCATCCGCGTGAAGTATTGCATAGCCTGTTTTATTCAGTTCTTTGGGTAGATCAGTTATAAAAATATTAAATAATATTGGTGACAGTGTCGTGTACCTGTTCGAATTTTGATCCGGTTTCGATCTAACCCGTTGACCTCAACCTGCTGCTCTTTACCTGACCCTGCACCATTCACAATGGAGTGAGCTAATGTGTTTTTTTTTGTTCGTTTCAATTCCAGTTGGATCCGGAGAGAACTCGTGACGAGGACATGGCAGATTTGGCGGGTATGAAAATCTCTTACGACGCCTACGTCAACTGGAACGAGCTAAATGGACCCGAACCGCTGCTTCCCGGATTAAACTACTCCGCCAATCAGTTGTTTTGGATAGCCGCCGCCACGCGTCACTGCTCCAAATATTCCGGGGACAGCCTGGAAAGATACATTGACCAGGAACGTTGGTCCCCTGCACAGTTCAGAGTGAACGGTCCGTTGCAGAATCTGAATGAATTCGCTTTCGATTTTGGATGCGCGACAGGAACGAGAATGAACCCGGAAAAAAAATGTGTCGTCTGGTAGATCTATAAAAATAAATTACTCCCAATGCTCTGCGGTGTTTTTATATGCGGAAATCAATGTTTCCAGAGAATACACGAACCTTCTCGAAAAATTCTGCGATCCTCTAGATAACATCTCATGATACTTCAACAGAGTATATCTATTTCACATCCAGACTTTCTGTATGGCATGCTGTGTCAGATAATTTCTTATGACTTGATTTTAAACACTAAACTAATGTAGAACAATACAATATCTTCACTAATTGAGGGTTAGAAGAAGCTATCGTGTTTATTGTAACCCTGAGTTAGTGAAAATCTTGTAGCGTTCTACATTAGTTTAGTGTTCAACTATGGATTTTCATCAACGATCGGCTTCATCTTTTCAAAAACAGATTGAATGAAATCCCACTAGAATAAAGTGGACAAAGGAAACAGACAATTTAGAAGGCTAGTGAGCCTTTCACCAAGAACAAGAAAAACTGAGCAGCCACTCGAGAAAAACTTGAGACTGATAACGGGACTCCTCACTTGACACTGAGGTATCACCTCAAAAAGATGGCAAAATAGAGAGAGAGATAGTTGCCGCTACTGCGATAATTTCGCTGAAAGTTGCTTTGCGAATGCCAGCGCTCTTCTACAAGAGGCTCAAGTTCCTGGAAAGGGCCTTCTCAAAGCCCTCCGACGTCAGGAATTTGGCTCCCAGGAAACTGATGAACTTACGATAATTCTGGAGTCTCAGGTTTCGAAAAGATTGAGGTGTTTCCACATGGGCATATAAGGTTGTGCACATGGAAGTATAAGGTTGTTCACATGGACATATAAGGTTGTGCACATGGACGTATAATGTTGTTCACATGGACATATAAGGTTGTCTTCATGGACGTATATGGTTGTATACATGCATATGGACGTATAAGGTTGTGCACATGGACGTATAAGGTTGTGCACATGGACGTATAAGGTTGTACATTGACGTATAAGGTTGTGCACATGGACGTATAAGGTTGTGCATATGGACGTATAAGGTTGTGCATATGGACGTATAATGTTGTGCATATAGACGTATAAGGTTGTCCACATGGACATATAAGGTTGTGCACATGGACGTATATGGTTGTATACATGGACGTATAAGGTTGTGCACATGGACGTATAATGTTATGCACATAGATGTATAAGGTTGTGCATATGGACGTTAAAGGTCGTGCATATGGACGTATAAGGTTGTGCATATGGACGTATAAGGTTGTGCACATGGACGTATAAGGTTGTGCACATTGACGTATAAGGTTGTGCACATGGACGTATAAGGTTGTGCACATGGACGTATAAGGTTTTGCATATGGACGTTAAAGGTTGTTCACAAAAGATCTGATAGGTCGAGGTGCTTTAGAGACTGCACAGATTCAACAACCATCCCTACAATCTACAATTGACAATCTCACCAACTTAGCTCGTGAAATCTTGTGAACATCATTGTTTGGGTTAATTATTTTCTCTCGATTATCAAAATAAAGTTCATGCATGCCTCAAGTAAACTAAAAAGTTGCATATCTATATCCTATAGTTCCTGAAGGAGCATTGATTCCACAAACCCTGTATATCGTGAAATTATTTCCGAAAATATCCAATTAACTTAATGTCCTCATTTTTCTAGTCTTCGAGAATATTCTCATGAGACATTCTTTCAGTTCCCAACATACGAAAATGGAGATTCTTGGGCGTCTCGTGCTGCATACTAAACCAAAAATATATAGCGTAATATGGAGTTAATTAAATTGCAATTTAAATGATGTTGGGCAGAATATACCAACCATCATGCTGGAAGCGAGTATTCTAGCTGATTTATGCAGTGTTGGGAAAAATTATTGCTCAATTTCATATATAGGGTGCATGAAAAGTTCGAAGAGATGAAATTTCAGAGGTGGATGTACATAAATTCCAGTCAAAGTTGGTTCCTAAAGTAGCTTCAGTATTTTGGAAAATTGAATTTTCAGTATTGTCATACTGTAGGTGTGTGAATATTCCGAATTTTCATATCAAAAAATCCAAAGGCTCGTTGGTATTTGTTAGTTTATCTTGATAGTGGATTAACAACTGTTGATATCCTTTTTTGTTTCTTCATTGCCTTGTTTAAATAAAATTCAAACGCGTCAACATCTGACACATGAGAAAATTCAGTATCCCAATTTGTATGAATTTCACATTTCTTATCCATTAGATTCAAAAATATTTATTACTGCGAAAAATGAATCAATCAAATGTTCGCATATTGTCAAGTATAGATACATATAGCAAATACAGAAGGAAATATTATGATTTTGAAGTGAATGAAATCCTTATCCATTTCATTGCAAATTATGTATGACGATAAAATCAGCTCCTTCAAATTGTAAAGAAATGTTCAAAGTCTCTCGCGGTATGGGTTTTAACGTTGACAACATTGTTTAGGAAATAATATTTAAGTCCGCAATCGCTAGTTAATGTATAACAATCTAACAAATTGGTGAAACATCAACCCTTTTTTTGAATCAAACATCAAAAAATGCAACCACTGTCAATATTTATCATCGAAACGTTTGAAGATCCAACTTTCCGAAGGGTTATAGCTTAGATAACAAAAAAATAAATCAAACAGACGAGTATTTCTTGAAAAATTGAGGAATGAAAAGTGTGCCTAGTTCAGTCAATTATTTCAAATTATTCTTTTCTTTCGGAAGAGAAGGAAACGGATACATAATATATTCCACATTTCTTTACAGTAATTCAACCAACCCTGTATCTTAAACCGTTTCCCATATCCGTGGGGCTAAAATTCCAGCCACCGTGTACATCCCTGCCGAAGCAGGAATATGACGAATGTGTATTGATTCTGTGAAAACTCACTTGTAATTTTTTTCGATCTATCCGGGCGTTCTGCGGATTTCGCAAATCCTCCAAAGAGATCTCGTATCTGCAGCCTCCGATACCTGACCAGGAGCCTCTCATCGAATATATCTACGAAAAAACAGGACGAACGGAAGTAAAGCAGAGACTGGATAGGAAATTGGCATTCACGTGTATCCCTATCGCTTTTGTCCTTCACTTTCGTTGCTTTTCAGTTCCTGGCAATTAAAAGAGCCAACATCGTCATAGATATCGAAACTGATTGTACATACAGGGTATTTGAAATTGACTGAGAGTCGAGTGAATCAAAGTATTTGTCACGATTTGTCATCATTGAGTTCGAAGTATTTAGAAAAATCAGAGTCGGTACTAAGACTTGAACCACTCGGTGTTCAAACCTTCAGAAACCTATCACCAGGCTGTCTTGGGACTTGCAGTAACTCAGTTCCAGGTTGCTTCTTGAAAATGCTGGATATGGCCAGTGATTAGACGTGTTTTCTCTGACATTGATTTTGCTGACTCAAAGATATGAGAATAAAATAAATGTTGCAAAATAGTATATTATGATACAATCTTTATAAGACGCCATTTTATCGCACGCGTTGTTTGGAGTACGACGAGCGAATCGAGGAGTGCTCCAAGTGAACAAGTGCGAAAACGTGTCATATAAAACGTGTGACATGTACAGTTTTTTTTTTATTTCTTTTTTTTTATCGATAAATAACAGAAAAATCTTCGATTGGCAACAATGATGACATTGAAATATTTAAAATCTGACGCACAAGCGTAAAGCCCAGTTTACTGTTGATGAGCGATTTTGATTTTGCAATGTCGAATCAAATCGCACTCCTGAGACTTACCAATGAAAGCATTTAATTTTTCACTGATAGTATCACCAAATCAAAATCAATCAGAATTAAGCTGGGCATAACTCTTCTGACCTCCATTTGACAGTTCGATTGTACCAACCTCCGAATATTAGAAAATGCTTATTGAAACAGAGGCTATTTCGATATGCATTTGTGTTTCATAATGATTTCATTATAGAACATTATAGAATGATAAATTGAAGCTGAAAACTGTGATGGTCAGATAATTATGCAATCGGATCACGTTATGAATTATCCAGTCTTTAACCAATGCATTTCCAGATTTCGCTGGTTTGATTAGATTCCTCTGGCGTTATAAGTATAATGAATTGATAATTACATTTCTAATAAAACGATAATCAAAATTGAAAAATATGAATAATCACTGTCTTAATTTGGAGAGTACCTATAGGTGTTTGGTTCGTAACATCCCCTCTGAACATGTCTCTGGAAATTATTGAGTGTGAATGGTCATAAGTCTCCACTATGGCAAGATAATCTTACAACGATGATAAAAATGAAGCACTCTTGCAAATATCCAATTTTCCTTGTCCGTGCCTGTGTTAAGAAAACCATAAAAATATCCACCATAATGAAAAGTTGAGTGCATCGAGATTAAGTTTCCACACTATTTTTCGTAGATTCCGAAAGATTTATTATGAATATCAAGCAGCTGGTAGGCCACTGAGGGTTTTTCCTCCGGAATAAGCTTTCATTAGAGCTTTTCGAGCAGCACTTTTTATCTCCATGGCTTTAATTAATTTTCAATGAGCCTTAATCTTAATTACTTAATCTTCCAGTCTTCATAATTGTGTGCAGAGATGAGGTGGAGAAAAGAGTTTTTTAATGTAAAGACTAAGCGTGAAATGTTAGTGTAGGTATATACATAAAGTGAAGTGTAATGGATGCATTAATATTCTTCATTAATTGTCGGTGTTCCACAAGGATATGTTTTGGCACCAAATTTGTTTTTATAAAGTCCTCAATATCCATGATCGATAATAACATCTACAAAGGATGTTTCATCACAACTATGACGTTATTAGTATCTCAATTTCATACATTTCTGAATCTACAAGTCATTTCAAAAACGTATCCACTACCTTCTTGTGAACCTCAAAATCGAATGCCTACGTTGTTCTCAAATAATTGTTGATATTAATAAAAATGTATTCGATATGAGACTTCTGACTCTCTTCATAGAATATAAGTGTGCATATAATATTCTGAAAACAATATTTAACAAGCCTCCACAAGCTGAAGAATAGGTGTCGAATTTTTTTTAAAGCCATATACATATGAATAAAATATAAATATCTAGCTAAATATCAGGGAGGCATAATCCATCTAGAAAGAACATATAGAAGGATTCTAAGTAGATACTATGTTATTTTATAATTCCTCAATATACAGAGTGAGTGGAAAGTGATGAATAAATGCATCTTTCTTTTTTTCAGAAATTGTCTCACATATCAGTGTTCATCACGAATGTGCAAATCGTCAATCAGTTAACATTTAGACACGTGAATAGATAGATATACTTTATTTAACTATATCATATACATAAGCATATTCATAGCAGGTCATTTGTTTCTCAATAAATAGACAATTTTGAATCAATACAAAAATACCATCAATTAAAAGTACCTAGGTACAAACATATCTTGGCAAAAAGAAAAAAATACTAATAACAGCAAGAGAAATACATTACAACAGATTAAAAACCATAAGAAAGCGGTGAGTATGTTCTCAGAGGCAGAAAGTCGCACTAGAAATATTTTCGATACATTCACCAATAGAATAAAAAATATATGATTTGAATGTTCGTTTGAACTTATTCATACTCAACAAATTAATCCGATTAGGTAGTTCATTATAAAGATTGAAATCTAGAGAATTTTTTGTGAAATAAAATTCTATATCTAGGAATTCTTATATTGTCCGAATTCCTATAGTGTTTTGATGATGAATGTCAGCATGAGTGGGTAAATTGGATTCCATTTCATGTATTTGAGAAGTGAATTGTATAAATATAAGGACGAAAGCGTCATAATTCTGAATTTAATGAATAATGGTTTACACAATAAGAAATCAGTTATTTAAATTCAAAGATTTTGATGTATTGGGATTATTTGCGAATAAAAAAAACGAATTTCCTTATGCATATTTGAAGATATCAACATCGAAGCATATTAACTAGTCCTATTTTCAATGGAACGCGAATCATTTTTGTTATGGCTCGAAAAATGCGTCTTGAAAAAATACAATCGACCTATCCTATATATTGTTGAAAAAGTGATCTATGGATGCATTAGTTATTGAATTTATGCATTAGGTACTTCGAAGTCATACTACCAAAATATCAATAAATGACCTGATTGTATAGTGCAGATAACCTGATTGCATTATTCAATCCCCACACATGTGCTCCTATAGCAGGAATTATTCTTGCATCAATCGATGTGATAATCAGTTTAAATCAGTGTAACCAGATTTTCGCGCCATATCGGGCTTCATCGCAACCAACACAACGAAAATAAAAGCGCGAGCCTCGCGTGTCATTATTTCCGTCAAATCAACGCGCCTTTCAGCCTCCTAATTAGAGCGGCTAATCATCCGATGGGTCGGCAAAAATTGGAACTCAAACGGTATGGCTATAATGGTGGCGAGCCAACGAGGAGTGGGATATGACGTGGCATTCTGGGAAATGACGCCAACCGAACTGAAAAAGGAATTATGACATATTTCATGGAATAAGGTAGGTGGAAACGGCTGGGGTAATCTATTTTGCGGTTTCTTCTAGAGCATCCCGCTTTCATCGTCGGATGGAAAATTACACAGAATGTCTTATCGATATATATGACATCATTGTCTATGGTGACTTTGAACCCCGAGGAACGAAATGGACAGATTTCCAAGAAGTTTCCAAGCGGAATATTCACTGAGAAAATCTGCATCCAGTTTAACCTCGTCAGTCTTTCATGTCCGTTAGGTAAAGCGTTGTTCATCATATTTCAACTCAAAGATGATTTGGGACAGTCTTCAAAAGTAACCTTTGAGGACTAGGGTACGATATAGTAAGTACTAAATGATAATCAAGTAGCATCAATACTAATGATCGGGCTGGAGCCCCCATATACAAAAGGGACTCCAGACGAAGGAAAAATCACTGAGAAGTAGACAATTCCAAAGACTCCCGGGACTGCAACTCCTCTGAAATTTCAACCAAAAGAGGTTGAAGGTTTTGATTTACCAACCCATTAACGCTCATCGTCCTTATTCGAAGACGGCTGAAAACAACCATGTAGTTTTCCTGCGAAATAATTTAAATAAAGACGCTGGGATTATAGCTGGATTCAAGTTTTTTTTTGATATCTTCCAAGAAATATTCAACATAATTATAACCAGACACGTCTTCAGAACACTGGATGAAGCTGCTGACTATCATTTATTCACACATGAAGAAAAATCATATATATTTTTTGGAGTTTATGTAATGTTTTTCAAATTTTTTCACAAATCCATACAGGCCAAATAGGTTTTGTATGATTATTTCATTTTATATGATGTCACATTTATAATTTCTTAGTTTCTGGTGACGATTTCAAATAAAATACTTTCTCATTCTCGCATAATTACAAATATTTTTTTTGCCACGACTCGATCCAATTGCATGAATCGCTCAGTGTCCTCATAATATGAAGACGGTTCTCAAAATCATAATTATGATTTGGGAAAAAATATTTTCATCTATAGAGCCTTTATAGTAACCTGTGCGAAATTGGTAACGGAACTCCTCACCAGACACTGCCCTTTGAGGTATCACCTAAAAAAGATGATGGGTAAAACCATAGACCTATTATCCAGAATAGGTATATGGGTAAAACAGAGAGTGATAGTTGCCGCTACTGCGAGAACTTCGCTGAAACTGCAGAACATTTGCTTTGCGAATGGCCAGCGCTCTTCTGCAAGAGGCTAAAGTTCCAGGAAGGGGCCTTTTTAAAGCACTCTGGTATCAGGAACCTTGCTCCCAGGAAACTGAAAAACTTCGCGAGAAGCCTCGGAATCCCGGGCATCGAATTGATTAAGGGTTATGCACAAAAGATCTTATAGGTCGAGGTGCTTGAGAGGCTGCACAGTCTTAACGACCCCCCCTTACAATATACAACCTGTGTGAATATCTCGAAATTTGGATGAAAAAATATAATTTCGATATGGGTTTCAAAAGAAGCATATGGTCAATATCGAGATTTCTAACGGAGCACTGATAGACTCAAAAGACACCTAAGGAAGTAATGCCCTGAGAACAGCGTCTACAGATTCTTCATCACATTTTAATGCAATGCTGTATGTACATGAGGGAAATGAGAATATAGATGCGCATATCTGCCATCAGTCAGAGTGAATCAAATTGGCAACTGCATCTCCCTTATTGAAACCAAGCAAGCCATATGATGAATCTAACAATGGACATTCGATCGAATATAGTTTTCTTCGTATTCACAAAATTCTGATGAGGTTTTTATGGGCACAATTTCTCTCTGACAACTTTTGATTGGGTCATTTCCTCGGAATTATGAGATGAAAATCTCGTCCATCCGGATGTCCATTGGCAGAGCCATCCACAGCGGAGCTGAAACGATAGCTTTCGCAATGAAAGAGTCGACAACCTGCGTCCCTTCAAACGCGTAATGGCCCTTTCAGACACACCGAAAAACCTTTTCATGCGAGCCCCCTACATAAATTAGCCATCGAGTGTTCGTATTTTCGCTCGACTGGTTCCAAACGAAGAGTCCGTTAGTCGAGTCAGTAAAGATAAACGGATGAATCAATGACACACACCATCACTTAATGTGCCTTCTCCGAATTGCGTGAAATTACAGAAAATCGATCGACAGGCAGCCAATGAGTCCATTTATGAAGAGCGTGGCGAAAGAGCTGTCTAGTGGCTGATTCTTCCTATCGTGCTATCGTCCACACATGACAAGCAATCGGAGAAATGAAAGGGCACCATAATCGAAAATCGAGGGATGTTTCAGTCATTTGATGGTTTGGATTGCTGAAAAGCAAGGAGGCCCAATTCCTGAAAGTAAGACGTGACGGTATTGACTATTACTGAATTACTTATATTTTAGGATGAAAAATTCGAGGGACCATCTTTGGAAACGGTTCAGGCAAAGGATTCATGGCATTGTTGTTAAAAATTACTCTATATTCATCGTACAAAAGAATTAAATACAACAAAACGTACTCGATATAACCCGTTAAAGAACTGAGTATCTTATGGATCAGCAGTATTATTTGGCCAGGCCCATTTTATTTATTTATTTATTCATCATTTATTCACGTATAGGTTTTCGTTTATTCATTTCAGTACACATCCAGCAGACTGAAGCCCCATTATAGGAGTATTTGATAAGGGTTACATATGATTGAGCAAGGAAAAAGCTACGAATTGCACTAACGCAAAAATCAAAATGAGATTCAAAATCTTGTACTTTAACAATTCACCTGAAAAACATCTAGGATGTTTGGAAATATTGACTACGAGCAGAGAGCAACAACTTTCCTGGCAAACACCACGCAGTATATCGAATTGCATCAACTCGTATTCTATGCACCAATTAACTAAGTTAAATCAGAATGCAAGTGTTTCTTTCTGCCTAATATGCGGTTATACATTGAGACAGGCACGCCTGACAACCTACAGACCAGTTTCGGGCTTATTGGACCTCATCAGTGCAGGGTAGCCAACCGAGAAGAGATCTTGAGATCAGGAAATAAACTGGAAATAGCTTGTCTGATTTGATTTGGGTCGAGGAAAATATGTCAGATGTACCAAGTTTGTTATAATAATTCCTGGACATTGAATTAATTGGAGAGTTATCAGACATACTGATATTGAACGTATTTTGTGATACGGAATATACATTTGAAGTATATTGATGTCCATACTTGAGGAAAGTTATATTGCGGAATCTAGCTATCATGTATCAGTTTTCACGAGAAGAGTAAATCGCCAATTTCTATTCATTCAAATGAGTAAGCTTGCATTAATTTAGCAGATTAACAAAAATTAATTTTGAGATTACGTTCATGAAGTAGCTAATTTCCACCATTTCAATAGAAAATAATTGATTGTTAATGGTATGGATTCCATACAATCGAATTTTCTTGAGAAACAACACACAAAAATCTTATTTCAGAGTCCCTTTCACTAAGGCTTCACAGTCTCGCGAAAGATTATTCTTTGCGACTGGTCTATAATTTATGTATGTATGTAACCCTGTTTTATAGCCCTGGAAGAGTCCATCCTATTTCCTTTTATTTTCAGATCATTTCATCGTAATTCGCGAATTGTGATTATGAAAATAGGGAAAAACAGAAGTAGCTTCTCATCCTGGATTCAAAAATTACGTTAACCTAATTTGAGAGATGAATTTGGGTGAGCCGAGTACATTTTACCCTGTATACCATTTATCCAAGGGATGTCATGTTGCTGTAGATTCATGGTTTAATCAAGTACCTACGTCTCCAAATTAAACAAATTGGGCATAAAGAAATCTGTCAACTTGGCTCTGAAAACTGTTCTATATTCAAAAAATCACGAGGGCTTTATCTTGATGGAAGTGAATATCTGGACATAGATCATAAGAAAAAAGTCCCATTTTGATCAAGTGAATTGCAAATGTATTCCTTTATTCAAAATATTTGGTTGAAATTATGAATTGAATCCAATGGTTCATTTTGTAGTTTTTTGTAACCTTAAAAACTTCTTTTTCTATTTTGGTTCTATAATGAAGTAATAGCCTCTGTTTCGATACGCATTTTTCATATTTGGAGGTTGGTACAATTTAACTGTCAAATAAAAGTCAGAAGAGTTAGGTCCAGCCTACTTTTGAGCGATTTTGGATTTGGAGATACTAGCAGTGAAAAACTCAATGTTTTTAGTGGTAAATTTTAATTCAGAGTGTTATTCGATCAAATTAACCAATGACAACATTGCATTTCCCATACCGCTGGGATCGCAAAAATCAGTAAACTGGGCTTTACGTTATTTATCCATATTGTATCAATTTCAATAAAAGGCACACGTTTTATAACACGTTGTCACATAGACGCCAGAGCCGGCACTGCAAAAACCGATAGTGGTCATGATGGTAAATACTGTCTACATCCAAGGTACGGGTGTACGGGTATCTGCTTTTGAGTCTAATTTATCACTATTTCGCATCTGATCTGGAATTAATGAATAGTCAACAACGCTGGTAACCGATAAAACATAAGCACTACTCATACAGTACTGTGCGTGGAATGATGAATTCACTCGCCCTGTATGAACTCTCATTCGAATCGAATTCAATAAAACCCAGTTGTTCGCCACACTTGGCTGAAATAAATCCAAAACTTCTCCTACTTTATTGACCCTTCTTGAATACAGAAATGCATGATGCATATTCTGGTGTATAACAATGCTTGTGTATCAGAATAACGACTCCTCCTAACCACCATATGTCAGAGAGTGGCAAACTTCAGCTATATAATGATGGTGAAGACCTGCTCTGATTTTCCGAAGACAAGGATATCGGTACTAGCATCATAGTCCAGTGAAATGCAGACAAAGTTAGCCCTAGAAGACCAAAATCTCAGTCAATCTCACGTACCTACCTCTAATAAACCAATCATAACTAGAGTATCAGAACTCCAAATTATTTTGGAATCACAACGAGAAACAATTGATGTAAACCGTATTTTGTATTTGCGTTAGAAATACACACGAGAATTTTTCTACAAAAGCAGACAAGAAAATTCGGTACTTCTCAAACTATACCATCGTGTATGAGTTATTACCATATTCTACATCTAAAAATCATCATTGAACATACAATGAAGGTATTTCGTGACAGTCGTAAAAAATTGTTTATTTTGATACAAGTTTTATAAGACGCTTTTTTGTCGCACGCGTTATTTGGAGTTCGACGTGTGTCATATAAGATTTCTTCTATTCTGCATTAATTCGAAGTCTTTTATTGAACGAAATTGATTCAATATCGATAAATAACAGAAACATCTTCGATTGGTAACAACGATGACACTTAAATATTGAAAATCTGACGCGTTAAGCCCATCAGTTTACTGTTGAACGATTTTGATTTTTGCGATACAAGCGGTGAAAAATTCAATGTTGTTATCTTTTTTTTGATGCGATCTTGGGAGGAGTGACCTCGAGTTGGCGACCTTGAGAGGAGGGTGCCCTTGGGAGTTAGTGTGGCCTTGAGAGGAGCGCGTCCTTGAGGAGGGCTCTCTTTTTCTGTGAGCACACCTCTGAAATGGGAGGGGGTGCGACCTTGAACAGTTTTTTACTGCTAGATCATCAAATCCAAAATCGTTCAATAGTAAGCTGGGCCTAACTCTTCCTGACTTCCATTTGAAACAGAGGCTATTTCGATACGCATTTGCGTTTCATAATGAATTCATTATGGAAATAAGAAAACAACAATTTGAGTTCGATGTGAATGGCTAGAGGCACTGGAAAGCAAGAAAAAAGCCAACACCAGAAGCAGAACCGTTCAATGGAACCACATCGTTTGCTTCAAATCCAATCCACTGTATTATTTTATTGAATGAAGAGATTCAAGTCTGATGTACTGATCTGATCAACCAAGACTGAAGGATGGAATATTCAGGGCATTCCTAAAATCAGAACCCACATAAAGTTGAGCACATCCTGAAATGGAGTAGAACATACCCACAATTTCTATTTAAATCCAGTCGGTTTTCGCATTGCCATTGTAGAATACCCTGATGGTGAAAATAAAAATATTCGAAAGCTCGGAACAAATTTTAAAGAGCATACACTCACCACTAATTAGTTAGTTTCATATTGTGAGTTAGTGATGTCCAACCTCTAGATTTCCGAACATGGCGTGAGTAAAACACAGCCACTTGAAATGTACGTGGTTGCTGTGTGGTGAAAAAAAAAAGCATCATTTGAATATTTTGTACTGCATCCCAGCCCTCATACATTTTCCGGGGCCCTAGCGAATAAAAAGAACAGGTTCCTCTCACATAAAGGGTGGAGAGCGGTATATTTCACTCAGATATCCAGAAAGTCCCGACATCAAGAGCGGCTGCTTGTATAAGGTATATTAAATTTGCAAAATGTCGATATCAAACGACTTTACTTTCTGTCAGGGTTGAAAGTTCACTTTTGGCTTCATTACAAAGCGTCGACTGAAAATCGAGCGTCGCGATGGAATACTTTTTGCACCTGCGGGGCTTGGAATTTTTGATGCGAAGATATCCCGCAGTCGTCATATTTTATTACCATACAATTTCCCCAACTTTTTCCACTCGAGTGAAGTTCTGCGGTGGGAGCTTTGAACCTTATCGAATTTATTGGATTCGGAACGATCCAACTCTGGTGATTCTAACGAGCTAATTTTTTTTTATTCGATCAAGGACTAGGCTGGATATAGCTATTTGAGCATTCAAATCCACTGATTCCTTTCGAGATACAGTTCATTCATTTATTAAAATGATTTCCAAATTTTCATTTCAACCTCAAAAAGCTGTTTTGTATAAATGACAAACTCCACCACTGACAGGAAATCAAATCTCATTATTGATTCACTCTGACATCAAGTAAATACATCACGAATAAGCCATGATCGAATTTATTATTATGGCATTTCTTTCCTATGTATCGAAGAGTTTAAATTAATATTTATCAAAGACAACGCCACTCAAGTTGCAGAAAATTAGCTCCAACGTGAATTATTGAGAATGCCAAATGAACATGTCAAGTTGATACATAAAAGAATAATGGAAAATCATTTCCGAAAGAATGTTTTACCACACATTTGAATTGATGAAACCCTGAATAGAGAGATCAAGAAGAAAACGAGAGTTGGACATTCTCAAATCACTTAGCACCAAAATTTTATAATAAATCACCAGAATATTTGATAACATCACATTGAACTTATTATCGAATATTACGTTCACAATCAGTTATTCTTGTGTTGATTATTCTTGAACCATTTCTTGTCTTCAAGGCAACTACAAGATTTTTCTAAATATTTTCCACTGATGTTCAATGAAAAACTTTCAGAAATATTATCTTAGTTATGTCATCTGGTGGCATCTTCATGATAGAGTCAACTTCCTACTACTCTCTATTGTCAGCTCGTTGTATGTAGGCTATCCATAATGTAGAAACATTCCAGCCTTTTATACTGTAACGATATTTCTACCTGGGTTCGTTAATTTAAAACATCACTCAGTACAAAACTGAACATTTTATTTCACTAATGAAAACTCGAATTACAAGTCAATAAACACTTAGTTAAATCATAATGTTCACAATATCAGCTTTCTTTCTAAACTCAACTATTTCCAAACTAAAACTGGCTGTACGCGCCACTGCGCTCCTTTCATATAGATAAAATACTAATTCTTGCAAAATCTTCAAATACCGTTCATTTTCGAGAAACTGCGACGGTTATGAGTCATCCGCTATTGTCCTCTAATTAGTTATGTCGGCGACCGATGTTATCGCGAGGCCATAAATCACAACCATGACGCGAGCCGCCGAGATAATGACTTCCGGTGTTCTTGGGAGCACAGTTCGTAACAATACACTTGCAAAATCTACAGGAATATTAGATTCTGTAAACTTCGACAGTCGACACTGGAATAAAAAACAACACAATGATGATGGAAAAATACAACAAGATATCCCAAACAATCCCCATCATTCTAGAGACCTTGCTCAATCTTCCGATCGAACTTTCGATTGAACAATCAGCATAAAAACATTCTTTTTGGAAAGCGTGATCCCAGCCGTTCATTACGAATTGCAAAAACACCAGTCGACCCCAAAAAAAGCGGAGCAAACAAATATATTCTCCCCTTTTTTATGCGCCAAGCAGACCTGAATTAACGCCAGAGAAAGTCCCAGGAAAGTAAGGAAAACGATGACCATTGTTTTCCCGTGTGACACGCAAATTAATCATTCAGTTTTTCTTCTGGAAGCTCGAACGAAATGAAATCCCGCTTAGATATAGAATCTGACATATTTCCAGAGTTCCTTCCTCTGCTTCAATATTTATTTTTGCTCGTTAAAAATGCTCCGTCGCAACCATTTTGTTCGATTTCGTTTGTACACGACAAACAAATGAAGAGCTATCGTTACCCCAATAATTGAGACCTATTTCAATGTACCTCGGAACTGAAAGCGATTGAATATCGATCGCTCCGTATACAAAATATCGTGGAATTGAAAACGCAGCTTTCGACTATCTTGAATCCATAAACAGGTATTGATTCAACGGACTATACAGAGTGGAACATTTTTAATTGGCATTCAGCATCTAAATAATCATGTATATAAGAATTCCCGTGACACGTTGACGTTGACGTGACTTTGGAAATCTTATATGAGCCAAGAATGTTTTCAAAACAGAATCAACGAAAGGCAAATGGAATGTTCAACCACAAAAAGAATGAACAATAATATTTTTTTTATTCTGGTTCTATAATGGAGCCATTATGAAACGCAAATAGCATCTGTTTCTATGCGCATTTTTTATTATTCGGAGGTTGGTACAATCGAACTGTCAAATCAAAGTCAGAAGAGTTATTAGGCCCAGCATATTTCTCAGAGATTTTGAATCTGGTGATACTCAATGGTTTAATTGGTTAATTTTAATTCAGAAAGTGTTTTGATTCAAATTGAACAAAATCAACAATAACAACGTTGCATTTTTCACCGCTCTTGCGTCATATTTCAATGTCATCATTGTTATACCAATCGAAGATGTTTTTGTTATTTATAGATATTAAATCAATTTCTTCCAATTTTAAAAAATCGTACATATGACACACGTTTTATAAGACACCCTCTCTCATAAAACTTGTGTCATAATATACTATTTCCCACGACCTCGTATGAAAACGTCATAAATAAAGCATACTTTTTTGTTATTTGGAGAGTAACTCATATCACCATGGCATTGTTATTTGAAAAAAGAAAAGGAAACCCGTGTTGAAATTAAATAGAAATCACAATCTCGCATCAGGTATGGATAGAAACAATTATAGGTATATTAGTTGTTACTCACTGTCACAATAAGCGCTTCCGTTATCCATATTCATTGGTTTTTCTGCCTCTTTTCTTATATATTATAAGGAAAATTCGTAACTGAGTTCAATGTGTCAATGAGACATAATCTCTAGATTCACATTGATGCGAGTTAGTCTGGAACTATTTCTACTACATGTCTGATGATATTGATGGGAGTGGGTGACATCATCTACAACTTCTATCACAGAAGTTCACTTTCTACAATTTGCGTTTATCGGTCAATGTCAATAGGCACTGTTGAATTCCTGGTTGCGGGTTTACCTAATGGCGACACCTGGTAAAAAGTGAAAAGTGTTCGAGAATGGTATATTTCAATGGTCTGGAAATAGGGATTTTTCCGTGCGCGTGTGACAAATTCATGCAAGCACGGAAAAATCATTTCTGGACGTGTAATGAACGATATTTTTATTATACCTTCAGATGTTTATTGAAGGAATTGCATTCTTTTTGAGCCTATCTCTTGGTTTAATTCTCCTTGATGGTCCTAAAGTAAAATCAAGGTTTTCATTAAAAATAACAAGAGACACAACTACAGTTAAACCAGATTTTCTTTGTTTGATTTAACCTGAAAGACATACCTTCGCATTCTTTTGAGAAATTCAGTTCTATAGGAAGTGCTTACTACAAACGTGAATGTTTGTGGTGATAACTTTTTCTATTTTCAACGTGATCATCCATTTTTCACACAATCCTGAAAGGAAATTCAGGATTTTGTGCCAAAGGAACGATGTCTGTACGGTAGGAGGAACGCTGAAATACTGAACAAATCTTTGTCGATTTCGTCTTCACGACCTTTTGAACTTGCTGCATGTTTCAATAATATTAGTAACTAGCTGATAAGCACGAAACAAGTCCGAAAACTATTCAAAACAATGCCATTTCATTAAAAATAATACGAAAGCCTATGCTATACAATGCTAAATTGCTTTGTTGATCACCCTCGGCTGGCTTAGAAAATTTGACACCACAGGCCGCCCACTCCGTGATTTTCGCGAATATGCTATAACCGGGTTTGGTGAGGTTATGTTCGATTATGTTCCAAAAAAAAAAAAATCTCGGCTCGTTTCTTGCTGAAAAAAACGTATGCAGGGCGTGAATCAGAAATAAATATATCTGTAGATGAAGAAATATTTCACAGAACAGAATGAGGACGCCACAATACAGAGGTTGTACCAATTGAGAAATGGTATAGCGGGCAATATAACAAGAAACGTTTTTTGTCGAGAGATTTTCAGTTTTCAGAATTGATATGAATACCCACTGAAATAGGTAGAGAAAACTCTGGGAATTAATGTTGTTGATCACGTGTCTCAGCGTTTTCTGGACTGCACATTCTTTCCACGTGCCGACTATTCAAGAAGTTTTCCTGCATTCATATGGCTGGAGGTGAGATGAAGCCACAAAGCTAGCTGAACTATCGGCGGCTTTTGCTTCCTGAATTTTTAATTAGTTTGGTAACTTTTAATCTGTCAGAGAGGGCGAAGTTCGCTAACAATAAGTGTAGGCTGTAAGGTCTCACTGATCTCACTCAGAAATATCGATTCACCTAAAGTCCGTATTACATGGTGCAGAAATTGATACAGAAAATGTTCCATTTTCTCAAACTGACTCTTGTACAGAAAACATTGACAAATTTTCTGCAAATAAATATTGTTTGGTAATACACGATATCAATAATTCAACACATAAGCATGCGCAATATGTGAATCCAAACGGCTTTTATGAGGATTTTAACCTCATTTTAACCTAACTTGTTGAGAGATACTTTTGGAAATTTTCTACACAAACAAGGATGTCTCCAATAAATCATTCTTTGACTGTGGCAGCTTCAGCTTGCAGTGCTTTAATAATGTTTACATTAATGAAAATTCATATGGAGAGACATAATAATAGCAGGAAAGGACGGCTTTGGAATCGCGAATGGCTGAGAAAGAGGTGGATAGATAGGATAGATAGGTCTTATTTCCATCATTGCTGAGAAGGAGAGATAATGGCAGAGGTGTACTTAATATGGTTGAGAATGAACTTCTTGTTGAGAATACTTTTTAGCATACAAAAATCGGTATTCTTCTATTGGTGCCCTTTTATTTGTATTTCGAGGCGATTCGCGAAATATGATGATATTAATAAAATTAACCCCACAAATATTCGCAAAAACAAAAACAATAATATGCTGCAATGCAATAATCACACTGCGCATGATCACATACAAAAAATCTGTCCGAAAATAGAACCTGTCCTATTTTTCTTGGATGGAATATTCAGATTCAGTTTTTCTGTAATACACGATGCAGAAAATATTGCCTTCACATTTTCATACAGTAAATGTACCATTTTCTGCACCGTGTAATACGGACTTAAGAAAGCGTGATTATCTGTAATCTGCCGTCATAATCTATTTATTCATTGTTAGTGTCTTATGAAGAACGTGATTATATACATCAGGGTGTTACCAACTGAGTGTGAAAGTTTTCAGGAGGTGTATGATTGATTTCTGAAAATTGAAGGGGTTGTTTCTTGTCAACAAAAGATCTTTGGCCTTTCCTTCAGCAGTTCAGAATGTTTTTCCAATTCTATCGTAATCTTCCAAAAGGGGGAAGAACAAAATTTATTGATGAAAAAATGTGTTTTAGAAACTACGATTTTAAATCTTGCTTCTTCTGTCAAAGCGATATAGTTTTCTAATAAAAAATACAATACAATCGTACATAACCGGATCTTTGGAAAATGGATTCGACATAACCTAGTAGGTAACTGTCACGTTTTGTTCGCACAGGTTGTGACTTCAATTGTACTACCTATTCAAAATTATTCCGCTTGTTTAAAGTTTCAATGTAGGCATTTAACATCACCATGTTTTGTTTGGATGGAGTAGGTTTCAAATTAAAAATACAAACAGAACAAAATTATGTGTATTGAGGAAAGAACTGCTGGTGGTCGAGTGCGTTGAATCGCTGGCTTATAGTCTAGAGGGCCCTGGCTCAAATCCTGCGGCTGGTATTGGAAATATTATCGTTTAGCGGGAGGAGATAGGTGACCAACCGAACATTCTTGGTACCTAGATTTCAAGACAAGGATACATAGGAAGGTATAATTGTTTGATGTCAAAAGTCTTCATTGTGACACCTTGAAATAACGGATTGAATTGACAAGTGCACACTGCCGATTGAATCTTCCACAGGAATCAAAGTCTTCGTCTCATAGATTGGCGTAAACCTTCAAATATTCTGGATGTGTTTTTGATTGCATCCTAGGCTGTATAAAGTGATTTCTTGAATCATTCACACTTTCAGTATAGAGGACGTGTAGGACTGAAGGTCTTCCAGATGCAAAATTTAAGTTTGAAGATCTAGATTCTAGGAAACCAAAGATGCTGTCCTGCTCGGTTCATTCACTTGGTTCAAAAGTGAAATGAGGAGCTGCACCTGGAGAAAATTTCTTTATTCAAGTCTTTCAACGTTGAAT
The DNA here is from genome assembly GCA_029955515.1 of Chrysomela aeneicollis. NCBI lineage: Eukaryota > Metazoa > Arthropoda > Insecta > Coleoptera > Chrysomelidae > Chrysomela > Chrysomela aeneicollis. Next base: position 8,840,383 of record JARUHQ010000022.1, read on the forward strand.
TATTTCCGCCAATAATTTCGACCCACGCGTTATATTCGTACCGACCTTCTTGAATTACATGTGGGTTTTCTTCGACCCATGGATAATAATTATGAAAGTTCGCAATCTCTTGCTCTGAAAAGTTGGATTCGTTACTGAATAATGCATTTCTTCAAATATAAGTATTTTGGGTATAATACTTTGAAGACTCCATTGACAAAGATCTACTTGATGGGGAAAATCTCCCGGCAAAGTGGCTGGATGATAAGGAAAAAACTTGCTGATCCTTTCAAATTATCCAATTGACCAATCCCATGGAAAAAGTTTGGTGATACGATTAATGGTGGCTTCTGACAGCTGTCACTTATTCTTGTGTTTCATGCCCCGTGACTTTACAAGACTTTTTAAGACTTTTTTTGGAATTTGGATTTGTTCACATTACAATTCAATTTTGACATGAAATATTTATTTTGTCAACTGTCAATTGTCAAATTCTTCCCTAGAGTTTTCGCAGAATCTGTCAAATGTCAAAATCCGCCATGATAACTTTCTATTTAGAGCTGTTTAGCTTCCAATATTTTTATAGGGACAAGCGATATTCAAATCACTACCCCAAAAGGCGTAAGAAATCTCTAGGTCGCCATAGACATTACCAAACATGGAATTCAATACTACCCCATTGTTTGGAATGATGGTGTCTGCTCTTTGTAAACGTCAGGGAAAACAATCGAATGTCTAAGCGAAACAGAAGAAAACGGTAAAAGCTGATAAAATATCAATATATCTCTTCGCGAATGTAATCATTCGAAGTCCATTTCCGATATCTGTTTCGTTAATCAAGAGCGATGAAAAACGAAGAGAACATAAAGTGAAGAGCAGTGGAGGATAAGAAGAAGTTGCTTGCGAATTTCCACGAATCATAAACGTCTCGGCGAAAGACATTTAATAGACATAAAATATCAACTCCGGCGATATTGAAAATTACTTTTTCACACTCAGCTTTTACCAGATTACTTTATTCACCATTTATGTAACCGAACAAGAGCTTTCGATATCAATTTCAGCTCAATTCAGATCAGTTTGACTTTCACCGAGAAAATTTAAATAAGTAAATTCTGTAAAAAAATTCGTTGAGATTTTTTCTAATGCAAACATTTCATTGCATCAGTTCCTAAATCGAAATATCAGTATCAGAAATTGCATAAAACTAGGTAAGTACTTCTTATCCCAATGAAACATTGCAAATTTCTTTGCAATCGAATAGTAATAATTGATGATCAAGTTAATTTAATTTTGCACCTAAACGAAATGTATATTTTCGAGATATTCAAATAATGAAATCGTGAATAAATTATCACCTATTTATTGAGGTAGAAAATCCATTCAAACGCCGTTTTTCTCAGACGCGTTTTTCATAATCATACTAGATCATACATAGCTAAAACTAGTCAATTAGTTACCATCACACTGTAGACATTAAGTCAATTTAGTATTTAATCGATATCATGAAATGAATATTATCGCTTTTCATACATTCTCCACTTATTCTATGTAATAATTTCTCCTCGCTTCTGAAACCTATATCACTGCTTCTGAAATGGAATCATCAAAAATATTAACCACAGTCTTCAATGGTAGGTTGAGTTAGTGCCAAGTCTTAGTGCAATTTGTGGTATGATAGTTCAAATTTAACATATAATTTAGCGCTAATCCGTCTTCATCTACCCCGTATACCTACTTTTTGGACTAAGCGAAATTCTCATCTGAAAATCAGGTCATTCTGAACTCACGCAAAAACAACAACCATATGTCATTCAAAAAACGCGAGATGTCAACGTCATCGAAATTCTGTCGTTTGTGGGAATCAATGAGGGATGAATTCATCAAAAATGGTCTCATGAATTCATTTTTGACTTGAATGTTTATTTCTTGATAGTGTTATTTGTAATGAACGGACTATAAGTTGCTAGCTCAAACTTTTTCGAATTTTTTCTATTATCACATTGCTCATATTATTTCACCCTATAATATAGTATATAATATAATCTATCTGTTAAGAAGTCTAACCAACTATGTTTTTGTAGAGGAGAAGCACGTATATGGATCTCATATAGAATAGAATAGAATATTTTATTTGACTACGTTACATGATATAAAATGTGTGTAGCAAGTCATATGTAAAAAAAATATATAAAAATGTGAAATTGTAAAAAATTAAAATTAACAAGTAAACAGCGTTACAAAACAACATTACAAATACACGAACTTTGTAATTATATTTCTTCTTAAATCAAAGAGAAGCAGTGACATGTGTATTACCACAAAATTCATCGACAGAGTAGAAGCAATACCTCAACAAATAGTTTTTTTATTTTCTCTTGAAAGTGTTCAAACTGAGCTCCTTGAAATCTTGAGGCTAGATATTGTATAGAGATTAATCCAATGAATTTTTTTGTGATACGTGCAGACGAAACCGATTTATTCTAATGTGATGGGAGTTTCGTGTATTATGTCCGTGAATATGAGATTGTTTCGTCAATGATGATTTCTTCCTATGTATTTCAGTCAAAACGTAATATGTAAATAAAGTTGGCAGTGGCATAATTCTAAGTTTTTTGAAATGTTCTTGACAGTGATCTCTGAATACAATATTAGCCAGTACTCTCAATACCTTCTTTTGCATCCTAAATATTTGAATAGAGTGACATGAATTTCCCCAAAGTTGTACACCGTAACTAATATGGGAATGGAACAGTGAAAAATATGAAGTTTTTAATACATTTGTGTTCGTAATGTACTTCAATTGGCGAAGGACAAATAGAGAACCTGAGAGTTTTCTCTTCAGTTGGGAGATATGTGCAGACCAGTTGAGTCTATTATCTAAAGTAATACAGTAATTCAGCTTCATTACTTTCACAATTAGATATAACTTGATTATTAGTAGATATCCGGATGTTTTGTGTTTTCTCACCATTTAGTTTCAACTTATTAGATAAAAACCACTAATTAGCTCTATTAGTTACTTCGTTGAGTTGAACCTGTAACGTAGCATTATTTTTATCCGACAGAATAAAAGTGGTGTCGTCCGCAAAGAGAACCGATTTGAACGGCATCATATTATTGCACAAGTCAATTACATAAATTACAAATAAGAGCGGGCCCAGGACGGACCCTTGCGGAACGCCATGCTTGATAGTTTGAAAGTTTGATAATTTACCGTTGATAATTACTGCTTGTTGACGATTAGTAAGATAGGTTCTTATTAAGTGAAGTTCAATTTTTCCAAGAGAATTTCATGTGAGACGTAGTCGAACGCTTTAGACAGGTCGCAAAGCATCAACGCAGTCTGATTGCCCTTCTCAAGTTCCTCAACCACAACAGACACGACGTCAAACACTGCATGTATTGTAGAACGCGACTTTCTGAACCCATATTGTGAGTTGTTGAAAAAATTATTATTCTCAAAGTAGGCATAAAGCTGAATCTCAATTATTATTTCGACCACTTTACTGAACACTGAAATAATACTTATTGGTCTGTAATTATCAATGACTGCTGCATCACCTTTTTCAAAGAGGGGCAATACTTTAGAAAATTTGAAGATGTCTGGAAAGATACCAGTACATAAAATCAAATTGATCAGTATAGTAAGAGGTTGTATTATTATAGATGAGGTTTCCTTTAGTATTTGGCTATTGAGTTCATGGGTATCCGAACATTTGGAGTCCTTCAATGAATTAATCGCTTCCAAAACTTCTACCTCGTGAACTGGTCGAAAGAAAAATGACTTACAAGGAGCAGGAAATTTTTTAAAAGGTAAAAGGTCCTCGTTTGTAACATACGGGAGCGAATTTATGATATTATCCGCTATGTTGCTGAAAAAGTTATTTATCTCATCAGCTGATAATTCGATTGTTTTTTTTTTTATTGGTTGACGAGGTGGTTGAAACCCTTTATGGGCACCCTATTCTCACAGGGTAGTGTGGGAGTCTTCTGAGTCCTGAACATCCTCAGACATACCCACTAAACACTCCACCTCGCGTGGTATGGCTCGCCCCTGCAAATCAGGACCTTGCGACGACACTTAAGCCGAGAGGCCTTTTGTATCTTACCATACCACTTTCTTGGGCCATCGGAAAAATTCCGCCGTCGGTGAGAATCGAACTCACGACGGGCAGGGCAGAGATTGAGAGATTGACGCTCTAACCACTACGCTACCTGGCCCACTTCGATTGTTGGGTTTAAATTAATTTTATTTCTCTCGAAATTTATTATTTTCTAGCAAGCTTTAGATTTATTCTTGATTTATTTTTATATCTAGTCTGATGGTGCCCTTTTCTTGTTACTCTCACTAGAAGTCATGACTTTCCCACTCCATATATAAAATAATTCTTATACATACTTACTTAGTAGACCTTTCGTGAGCAGAGTCAATAATTTGTTTTTATCAGAATCGAATATTTCTGTAGTCGATATACATAAGTTGATACAAAAAATCAGATAAAACATGGTTAGTTCAATTTTAGTTTAGACTCTCTGTTGAATATGATGATTGATCTATAACGTTACCTATATGTATTACTTGATGATCATCATCGACATTATAACTTTCATATCGGATTTTCATATTTTCCGAAATGATACTGATACCAGATCATCAAACTTGTATAAATGTTGGTGGAATCCATTCAGGAATTCGTTTTCCTCATCAACTAATGTATTTCATCAAATGCTCCCATAGGTCAGTTGACTGAATATTCAATTTTAATTGGCCACAATGCAACCTTTTTGATGTTTTTCCGAGCAGTTTCATTTTATGCTCTCATGGAACATTGTAAAATAAAACATTTTAACGAGTGGAAAATTTCTGCAGAGTTTTATTGCGAGTGTCGTGGTATGAAATAACATTGATATAGACAATAAAAATAAACATGATGAAATTAGCATCACTGAAACCTTCTGCTATATGTCCATTCTTGCGTTCTTCGTGTGTAACTCATCACATTTATATGAAATGTGACCAGAGTGCTTCATGATGGTGTATTCACATTGTATTTTTCCCATCTGAAACAATCAAGTTATTCTGATGGAACAATGTCTTGTCTGATATATTCAAAGAATTACATATATGCTTCAGAAAAAACATGTATTTCAAGTTTTATCAATCCAATGGCATTGCAGTAGATTCTTCACAGACTACATCTTCAGTAATAGATATTAATGCTTTCAAGGTCAACAGAAACCAAACAAAAAATCAGAATCACATAAATGAGATTTGTGAAAACTAGAGAGCAGCGCTCTTTCACTCAATCTTGAAAGTGATTAATAATTCAACAGATATTCATTTCGTGTTTTTTTTTCAATTCTTCAAATCGTAGCAGAGCCCTTTCGGCCAGCCATCATCATAATTTCAAAAACCAAATAAATTTATATTTTGAAATTGGATCAAGTCATCAGTGTTCTGATGCTTTATCCTTCAGAATTTGAAAAGTGTATGTTGGGTTCAATTCCAGGTTTTCCTAGCTACTTCAATTTCCTTTTGGGAATTCGGGATCCACGCCACTGTTATCAGCTTATTGCTAAGACCTTCGGGTGGAACGTGTCCAATTTCTCACTATTTCGAATCAATGGGGTGCAACAACGTTTCCCTACGAATCCGACATCTTTTTTCTGATACCTATTTTAAATTTGACACAAGATGATCGTCGATGAGAAATATGGGTGGACTATGGAAATTGGGTTGAAACGAACTGAAACTTCTGATATTTTTTTGATGAGAAAAGGGCAGCAGGATCCAACATAATTTACTTTTATTATGGAATATCTATGGATAAGGACACTGAATACAGATTTTTTTTGAATGATTTCAGCATGGAATATTTTTTATCTTTTGAATGCACTAGAGAAAAACCCATAAGAAAAAAAAAAGGAAAATAAATATCTCAAAGTCATCTCCACAACATTATTAGAATAATCTAACATAACAAGGTAGAAAACGAGCAGAAAACAACTACGTTCCTGGCAAATACCACGCAAAATATTGATTTATCTCCACTCGTAGTCTATGCATCAATTCATATAAATGATTAAAAATACAAATATTTCTTTCTTCGAACATGCGTTTATGCTCCCAACGAGACAAACACGCCTGACAACCTGTAGACCGGTTTCGGCCCTTATTGGCCCTCATCAGTACAGGGTAGTCAACCGTGTAGAGATCCTGAGATCTCCACACGAGGCGAGGTCTGAATCGATGGAAGATCCACGCATATTTGATAGCAGTGAGCCGATCCCCAAGAAGAGTATGAAGACGGCGACACCAAGCGGCGGAGAATGAAACAGTCCTTAATAAATTTCCCACATAGAAATATGAGAGTGGCTGGGTTGCTCGACTAGCCGATTGAATCAAAGGGAATAACCAAAAACTCTAAGTGGAGTGGTGGTGTAAAAAAGGAAAATAAATATCTCAAAGTCATCTCCACAACATTATTAGAATAATCTAACATAACAAGGTAGAAAACGAGCAGAAAACAACTACGTTCCTGGCAAATACCACGCAAAATATTGAATTATATCCACTCGTAGTCTATGCATCAATTCATATAAATGAATAAAAATACAAATATTTCTTTCTTCGAACATGCGTTTATGCTCCTACCTTGTTATGTTAGATTATTCTAATAATGTTGTGGAGATGACTTTGAGATATTTATTTTCCTTTTTTACACCACCACTCCACTTAGAGTTTTTGGCTATTCCCTTTGATAAAACCCATAAGGTTTGTGGAGGAATTACAGGATCAATCTGCCCTTACCCATAGCAACGGCCGCGAAACCAAACGTCACTTCCAAATTTGAATATCACTTCCAAATTTGACATTTCTAAAATACTACAAAGACAAGGATTATTTTAGATTTTAGATTTTTCGGGTATTAAAACGGAAAGCGCCGAATTTACAACGCTTTTGAGATCAGGAGGAATGGAAGGTACTGAAATATCGAAATATTTTGTCAAGAACTGTCAAAATATTTTGTATGTATTGAAACATATCATTTCCATAGCACACGGTGATATTGTTAAATAAATTGAAATGCTGTTGATTTCGGAGCAATTATATATTTATTTACAATTATCTAGTCTAATAATTTTAACGATTGCACGAAAAATAGTGGGTATGCCATAACCGCGAAACTTTTTAACGACCTCAAGATTATCTTGCCTCGGCCGCATCAAGCGGCCTCGGCGTTAACTGTTCTTTCGGTAAGTACGTTATTAAGGTATTTCGCGGCCTACGCATACAAATAACTATTTATTTGTGATTGAAAGCAGGTTTCTGGAATTAAAGTGTCAATAGTGTCATTTCATTGAATAGTGTCATAGTCGTACGTTCTGGAATGGAATAATGTGGAATAATGCATGGATATTTATTATATTCAAGATGATGAATGTTTTCAGTTGATCGAAATTGTATTTCACAGATTTCTTTCATATAGAATATGATACAAATGAACAATGATGAATATAATATGTTTCAAATAATCAATTCGTGTTATATTTCTGTTGTTTTATCCGTCTGAATATTTGCCTCTTTAAATTTCATTTCGCACGCCTATTAACAAGAAGGGTCATCATTACCGCCGCTCTCCTCCTCTCTTCCCGATACCAAGAGAGATAGTTTGATCTTGATTTCAAACAATGTAATGCATTGAAGATAGGAAGGGCCAGTCTATGTATTTCATTGGTCTAATGGGTACGTTATCGTTTCAAAATCAAATGAAAAATTCGAAATTGTGAATTTATGAAATATGGCATGCACTCATTATTGTCAGTTTTGGAATATAGTGTGTTATAGTTACGAAAAATTCGAAGGTCACCACGATGTCATGTACATGGACATGCACAATTATTCGTTACCCCCCTTGTATTTTCTCGTTGAGAAATTCAAGTTCTCCCTTCATTTGCTCCATAAAAGACGAATCAAGACAAATTTCTCGCCTTTCCGTCTTTTACGCTTTCACGCGTTCTTTCATCTTCATCATTTAATTGTCTCTCACGCCTGCTGGGGGTGTTTGATTCGGGTTCATTATACATTATTTTTTTCGAAAGCGGGAAGTCCATAAAAGAACTGGTAACAGCCGAAAAGAATAACAAAATTCAATTACAAAGGCCAACTTGATACATAAGCACCAAGTCCCAACGGACTGGGGTGAGCAAAAAAGTTGGATAAGGAAGTTTTTATAATTTTAATGAGGATTTGATTGGGTTAATTAATTTTGTAAACTTGAGCCTTTCGAATATTTTATACTTAATTTTATAGCCTCATTCAGTATAGGACTGAGACTATCGCAAACAGACTAGATACCAACCCTTCTGGATCAACTCATACAAAGACTCTAGTTATGTCAAATCATGCAGAAGTTTGTGTTATTTTTTTTGCAAAACATGGAATTTCAAAGATCCTATACAGTTGATTTTGAATACTCAAGCAATGTGATGTGATGAATTTCTGAAATGAATGAGGCTAATAATAGATAGGGGCTTCTCACTTCGGAGCCAGCTTTTGTTTTGTACAAGTTCATCAGAAAACTATATTTCTCAAAGAGAACACTGTATATTTCCACATTTCTGGTCTCCACACTCCACGATGAGAAACAATACGGCCACTTCACACAAAATCTGTTTCGGATTCAGATTTTCGACAGCTCAGACTCCTGTTTATGATAAGGGTTTGAATTTTGGTCCATGTGAGAATTCGGTTTGGAATAATGACAACGAAATTATACCTTTCGTATTTCCGATAGTCAAAAATTAAGTAAATATAATAAATGGATGAGGTACAAAAATCTCAACACTAAGATAGGTTTCTTGATTTGTGAAAAAACGCTTGAATATTTGTTTAAGTCGAGTATGAATGACCTTCAACTGACATCTAAATATTTCACTTTCCCAATTCTACCTTGTTCTACGCTACTGTTCGGTTACCGCACTCTTCCATTTCCACATTTCATCCAACAACTGGAAATTATGTCTCCGGGAAAGTCCCACGTGATATTTCCAAGAATCAGACCTTTTCCAGTTGAATGAAACTACGCTTTTTCATATTTTCATTCTTGCGGTGTTCTTCGTATAATACACAACAAGTTCGGATTCCGAGCGTTCAGTTCGGAAATGGAAAGTTCCTATACTAAGTTGCGATGATTTATCTTATATTAGAACTTTATTTCTAGGGAACTCTGGGGAATAAAGTTGCAACGTGCGTCAATAGAGTTTCCGAGGAGTGTGTGTGTGTGTGTGTGTGGTTCCAATTTATCTTGAAGATGATAATCGATATTCGGAAGCTTGTTCTTGGATTGAAGAGAGTTCATACATGAACTTTCATGGTCTAGATATACTTCGACTTACATAATTATATTTATATGGCTGTTTGACCAGAAAATATCAATATACTACTACTGTTAGGTGTATTTTCATTTCTCCCAAGAGAGGCATCAACACAAATAGCTTGAAGTTATATTTGATACTAGTATCACGATCTAGTGCTATGCTCCTGTATTGTATCAATGTCCAACACCTCTGTAATTGACTATTAGCAAGCACTAGAATAAACTGTAGACTTTTGCTCACTTGATTTTATACCGTAGTTATATTTCTTGAGATTACCAGAGATGGTGCCATACCTTGTATCGATGAAACAAAAACTGTGCTTCTGTTTGTTTCATCTGTTCTAGAATGAAAAATCCCAAATCACGCCTGTCAGATTGGAACCACAGAAAACATAAGCAACAGAAATATTCCTTGAAAATCAATCTTACTGCCATCTTCATTCAAGTCTTGGAAATATTACTGCCTTCTCAAACGATCTACAAGCTTTTTCCGAAACAATTGCAGAGCTGCTTCACCATCCTATATCCACCTTGAATGGAACTCACCCCATGTCAGTTGAGTCCATGTATAACTCAAAACTCACAGTTCAGTAACTTATTTTTGCTATTCACTTCGATATTTTACACATTCACTTGAGTTGAATTAATGTTCATTATTTGTTTTATTAGCCGATTTCACTTATTAAATGCCTAGTGAAGGATGCATTCTTTTCTTGATCTGGTCATGCTAGCGGTTGAAAGCTACCAACTGCCTCTCGTAGCCAAGCGATAACCTCAAATCAAGATCACGGCAAAGGGTAGACACACCCTGGACGTGACAATATCACATAACAATAAATTGGGAATCACCCTTATAGGCAATTATGCAAAATATAGGTGACACATCCATGACAGCGTACAGCTTATCGAACTTATCAGTAGGAATACCCCAAGTGATTGGATGTTCGCGATAAGTCTGTTGATTTATTACATATATACGAAACTAAGTTGCGTGTTTCCTTCAAGCAACTCAGTTGAGTTATGAAATAAAAAACAGTTTCATGTGATGAATCCTTCAAATATCAAAATAAACGAGTGGAATTTTATTGGACTTTTTCACAAAGTGGATGGTAAAAATCTGAAATTTGGTAGAATCAACGTGATTATCTATCTTTGACGTTTAACTGTCACGCACAAGCATCACACAAGTCTGAAAAAACCGAACTTGACAGGCCAATCAGAGTCTATAAAGTCAAGTTGTGTTATCGATAATCTCAAGATAATCCGAACTTGACTAGAGCTCCTGATTGGTTCATTTGTCAAGTGCGTGAAGTAGTCGATTAAAGCATAAAGAATATATTAACAACCCCAATACAACTTGTCTCATCAATACCAAAAGCTTACAGACTGTTATCGTTATGACTGAAAATTATAATAGTGCAGGTAAAACAATGAACGTATAAAAATCCTCCTACACAGTGTCAAAGCTCAAAAGCTGACAGTGGAATTTTCCAGAAATAAAGTTTTCGCATTTTTCCATGCCATGTATTACACTAATATCTTTGGACAATTAAATGGACAATTGAATGGGATGCTATATTTATTTTTACACTATCGTATTACTCATAAAATAACCTACAAAATAGCACAAACCAGACGTCGCTATCATTCGTCAAACATGAGTTATCAATGAAAATAATGTTTAAGGAACTTATTTTTTATATTCATCAATGAGCAAGAAAGCCATGGAAAACGAAATGATAAAAATCATCTTTCAATTCAATACAGCTTTGAAGTCTTCGCCGTGTTCCAATTACAGCAGCTTCGATTTCTACCACATAAATAGAAGTTGGGAGTTGGGAGTTGGGAGTTGGGAGTTGGGAGTTGGGAGTTGGGAGTTGGATTGGGAGTGGGAGTGCGAGTGCGAGTGCGAGTGCGAGTGCGAGTGCGAATGCGAGTGCGAGTGCGAGTGCGAGTGCGAGTGCGAGTGCGAGTGAAAGTGGGAGTGGGAGTGGGAGTGGGAGTGGGAGTGGGAGTGGGAGTGGGAGTGGGAGTGGGAGTGGGAGTGGGAGTGGGAGTGGGAGTGGGAGTGGGTGTGGGAGTGGGAGTGGGAGTGGGAGTGGGAGTGGGAGTGGGAGTGGGAGTGGGAGTGGGAGTGGGAGTGGGAGTGGGAGTGGGAGTGGGAGTGGGAGTGGGAGTGGGAGTGGGAGTGGGAGTGGGAGTGGGAGTGGGAGTGGGAGTGGGAGTGGGAGTGGGAGTGGGAGTGGGAGTGGGAGTGGGAGTGGGAGTGGGAGTGGGAGTGGGAGTGGGAGTGGGAGTGGGGGTGGGAGTGGGAGTTGGGAGTTGGGAGTTGGGAGTTGGGAGTTGGGAGTTGGGAGTTGGGAGTTGGGAGTTGGGAGTTGGGAGTTGAGAGTTGAGAGTTGGGAGTGAGAGTTGTGATTTGGGAGTTGGGAGTTGGGAGTTGGGAGTTGTGGGAGTTGGGAGTTGGGAGTTGGGAGTTGGGAGTTGGGAGTTGGGAGTTGGGAGTTGTGGGAGTTGGGAGTTGGGAGTTGGGAGTTGGGAGTTGGGAGTTGGGAGTTGGGAGTTGGGAGTTGGGAGTTGGGAGTTGGGAGTTGGGAGTTGTGGGAGTTGGGAGTTGGGAGTTGGGAGTTGGGAGTTGGGAGTTGGGAGTTGGGAGTTGGGAGTTGGGAGTTGGGAGTTGGGAGTTGTGGGAGTTGGGAGTTGGGAGTTGGGAGTTGTGGGAGTTGTGGGAGTTGGGAGTTGGGAGTTGGGAGTTGGGAGTTGGGAGTTGGGAGTTGGGAGTTGGGAGTTGGGAGTTGGGAGTTGGGAGTTGGGAGTTGGGAGTTGTGAGTTGGGAGTTGGGAGTTGTGGGAGTTGGGAGTTGGGAGTTGGGAGTTGGGAGTTGGGAGTTGGGAGTTGGGAGTTGGGAGTTGGGAGTTGGGAGTTGGGAGTTGGGAGTTGGGAGTTGGGAGTTGGGAGTTGGGAGTTAGGAGTTGAGAGTTGGGAGTTGGGAGTTGTGGGAGTTGTGGGAGTTGGGAGTTGGGAGTTGGGAGTTGGGAGTTGGGAAATGGGAGTTGGTAGTTGGGAGTTGGGAGTTGGGAGTTGGGAGTTGGGAGTTGGGAGTTGGGAGTTGTGAGTTGGGAGTTGGGAGTTGTGGGAGTTGTGGGAGTTGGGAGTCGGGAGTTGGGAGTTGGGAGTTGTGGGAGTTGGGAGTTGGGAGTTGAGAGTTGTGGGAGTTGGGAGTTGGGAGTTGGGAGTTGTGGGAGTTGGGAGTTGGGAGTTGGGAGTTGGGAGTTGGGAGTTGATAGTTGGGAGTTGGGAGTTGGGAGTTGGGAGTTGGGAGTTGGGAGTTGGGAGTCGGGAGTTGGGAGTTGGGAGTTGGGAGTTGGGAGTTGGGAGTTGGGAGTTGTGGGAGTTGGGAGTTGGGAGTTGGGAGTTGGGAGTTGGGAGTTGGGAGTTGAGGAATGTGGGAGTTGGGAGTTGGGAGTTGGGAGTTGGGAGTTGAGGAATGTGGGAGTTGGGAGTTGGGAGTTGGGAGTTGGGAGTTGGGAGTTGGGAGTCGGGAGTTGGGAGTTGGGAGTTGGGAGTTGGGAGTTGGGAGTTGGGAGTTGGGAGTTGGGAGTTGGGAGTTGGGAGTTGGGAGTTGGGAGTTGGGAGTTGGGAGTTGGGAGTTGGGAGTTGGGAGTTGGGAGTTGAAAGTTGGGAGTTGTGGGAGTTGGGAGTTGGGAGTTGGGAGTTGGGAGTTGGGAGAGTTGGGGGTTGTGGGAGTTGGGAGTTGGGAGTTAAGAGTTGAGAGATGGGAGTTGGGAGTTATGAGTTGGGAGTTGGGAGTTGGGAGTTGTGAGTTGTGAGTTGTGAGTTGTGAGTTGTGAGTTGTGAGTTGTGAGTTGGGAGTTATGAGTTGGGGGTTGTGGGAGTTGGGAGTTGGGAGTTAAGAGTTGAGGAATGTGGGAGTTGGGAGTTGGGAGTTGGGAGTTGGGAGTTGGGAGTTGGGAGTTGGGAGTTGTGGGAGTTGGGAGTTGTGGGAGTTGGGAGTTGGGAGTTGGGAGTTGGGAGTTGGGAGTTGTGGGGGTTGAGAGATGGGAGTTGTGGGAGTTGGGAGTTGTGGGAGTTGGGAGTTGTGGGAGTTGGGAGTTGGGAGTTGTGAGTTGTGAGTTGTGGGAGTTGGGAGTTGGGAGTTGGGAGTTGGGAGTTGTGGGAGTTGGGAGTTGGGAGTTGGGAGTGGGAGTTGTGAGTTAAGAGTTGTGGGAGTTGGGAGTTGTGAGTTGTGAGTTGGGAGTTGTGGGAGTTGGGAGTTGTGAGTTGTGAGTTGGGAGTTGGGTGTTGGGTGTTGGGTGTTGGGTGTTGGGTGTTGGGTGTTGGGTGTTGGGAGTTGGGTGTTGGGTGTTGGGAGTTGGGTGTTGGGTGTTGGGTGTTGGGAGTTGGGAGTTGGGAGTTGGGAGTTGGGAGTTGGGAGTTGGGAGTTGGGAGTTGGGAGTTGGGAGTTGGGAGTGAGAGTGAGAGTGAGAGTTGGGAGTTGGGAGTTGGGAGTTGGGAGTTGGGAGTTGTGGGAGTTGGGAGTTGGGAGTTGGGAGTTGAGGAATGTGGGAGTTGGGAGTTGGGAGTTGAGAGATGGGAGTTGTGGGAGTTGGGAGTTATGAGTTGTGGGAGTTGGGAGTTGGGAGTTGTGGGAGTTGAGAGTTGAGGAATGTGGGAGTTGGGAGTTGGGAGTTGGGAGTTGGGAGTTGGGAGTTGGGAGTTGGGAGTTGGGAGTTGGGAGTTGTGGGAGTTGAGAGTTGGGAGTTGGGAGTTGAGGAATGTGGGAGTTAGGAGTTGGGAGTTGGGAGTTGGGAGTTGGGAGTTGGGAGTTGGGAGTTGAGGAATGTGGGAGTTGGGAGTTGGGAGTTGGGAGTTGGAAGTTGAGGAATGTGGGAGTTGGGAGTTGGGAGTTGGGAGTTGGGAGTTGGGAGTTGGGAGTTGGGAGTTGAGAGTGAGAGTGAGAGTGAGAGTGAGAGTGAGAGTTGTGAATTGAGAGTTGGGAGTTGGGAGTTGGGAGTTGGGAGTTGTGGGAGTTGGGAGTTGGGAGTTGGGAGTTGGGAGTTGGGAGTTGGGAGTTGGGAGTTGGGAGTTGGGAGTTGGGAGTTGGGAGTTGGGAGTTGGGAGTTGGGAGTTGGGAGTTAGGAGTTGGGAGTTGGGAGTTGGGAGTTGAAAGTTGGGAGTTGGGAGTTGGGAGTTGGGAGTTGGGAGTTGGGAGTTGGGAGTTGGGAGTTGGGAGTTGGGAGTTGGGAGTTGGGAGTTGGGAGTTGGGAGTTGGGAGTTGGGAGTTGGGAGTTGGGAGTTGGGAGTGAGAGTGAGAGTGAGAGTTGGGAGTTGGGAGTTGGGAGTTGGGAGTTGGGAGTTGGGAGTCGGGAGTTGGGAGTTGGGAGTTGGGAGTTGGGAGTTGGGAGTTGGGAGTTGGGAGTTGGGAGTTGGGAGTTGGGAGTTGGGAGTTGGGAGTTGGGAGTTGGGAGTTGTGAGTTGTGAGTTGGGAGTTGGGAGTTGTGGGAGTTGGGAGTTGGGAGTTGGGAGTTGGGAGTTGGGAGTTGGGAGTTGGGAGTTGGGAGTTGTGGGAGTTGGGAGTTGGGAGTTGGGAGTTGGGAGTTGGGAGTTGGGAGTTGGGAGTTGGGAGTTGAGAGTTGTGAGTTGTGAGTTGGGAGTTGGGAGTTGTGGGAGTTGGGAGTTGGGAGTTGGGAGTTGGGAGTTGAGGAATGTGGGAGTTGGGAGTTGTGGGAGTTGGGAGTTGGGAGTTGGGAGTTGGGAGTTGGGAGTTGGGAGTTGGGAGTTGGGAGTTGGGAGTTGGGAGTTGGGAGTTGTGAGTTGTGAGTTGGGAGTTGGGAGTTGGGAGTTGGGAGTTGGGAGTTGTGGGAGTTGGGAGTTGGGAGTTGGGAGTTGAGGAATGTGGGAGTTGGGAGTTGGGAGTTGGGAGTTGGGAGTTGTGAGTTGGGAGTTGGGAGTTGGGAGTTGTGGGAGTTGGGAGTTGGGAGTTGGGAGTTGGGAGTTGAGGAATGTGGGAGTTGGGAGTTGAGGAATGTGGGAGTTGGGAGTTGTGGGAGTTGGGAGTTGGGAGTTGGGAGTTGGGAGTTGGGAGTTGGGAGTTGGGAGTTGGGAGTTGGGAGTTGGGAGTTGTGAGTTGGGAGTTGGGAGTTGGGAGTTGGGAGTTGGGAGTTGTGGGAGTTGGGAGTTGGGAGTTGGGAGTTGGGAGTTGAGGAATGTGGGAGTTGGGAGTTGGGAGTTGGGAGTTGGGAGTTGGGAGTTGAGAGTTGGGAGTTGAGAGTTGGGAGTTGGGAGTTGGGAGTTGGGAGTTGTGGGAGTTGGGAGTTGTGGGAGTTGGGAGTTGGGAGTTGGGAGTTGGGAGTTGGGAGTTGGGAGTTGGGAGTTGGGAGTTGGGAGTTGGGAGTTGGGAGTTGGGAGTTGGGAGTTGGGAGTTGGGAGTTGGGAGTTGGGAGTTGGGAGTTGAGGAATGTGGGAGTTGGGAGTTGGGAGTTGGGAGTTGGGAGTTGAGGAATGTGGGAGTTGGGAGTTGGGAGTTGGGAGTTGGGAGTTGAGAGTTGTGGGAGTTGGGAGTTGTGGGAGTTGGGAGTTGGGAGTCGGGAGTTGGGAGTTGAAAGTTGGGAGTTGGGAGTTGGGAGTTGGGAGTTGGGAGTTGGGAGTTGGGAGTTGGGAGTTGGGAGTTGGGAGTCGGGAGTCGGGAGTTGGGAGTGAGAGTGAGAGTGAGAGTGAGAGTTGTGAATTGGGAGTTGGGAGTTGGGAGTTGGGAGTTGGGAGTTGGGAGTTGGGCGTTGGGAGTTGAGAGTTGGGAGTTGGGAGTTGGGAGTTGGGAGTTGGGAGTTGGGAGTTGGGAGTTGAGGAATGTGGGAGTTGGGAGTTGGGAGTTGGGAGTTGGGAGTTGGGAGTTGGGAGTTGTGGGAGTTGGGAGTTGGGAGTTAAGAGTTGGGAGTTGGGAGTTGTGGGAGTTGGGAGTTGGGAGTTGGGAGTTGGGAGTTGGGAGTTGGGAGTTGTGGGAGTTGGGAGTTGGGAGTTGGGAGTTGGGAGTTAGGAGTTGGGAGTTGGGAGTTGGGAGTTGAGAGTTGGGAGTTGGGAGTTGGGAGTTGGGAGTTGGGAGTTGGGAGTTGTGATAGTTGGGAGTTGGGAGTTGGGAGTTGGGAGTTGGGAGTTGAGGAATGTGGGAGTTGGGAGTGGGAGTTGTGAGTTGTGAGTTGTGGGAGTTGGGAGTTGGGAGTTGGGAGTTGGGAGTTGTGGGAGTTGGGAGTTGGGAGTTGGGAGTTGGGAGTTGGGAGTTGGGAGTTGGGAGTTGGGAGTTGTGGGAGTTGGGAGTTGGGAGTTGGGAGTTAGGAGTTGGGAGTTGGGAGTTGGGAGTTGAGAGTTGGGAGTTGGGAGTTGGGAGTTGGGAGTTGTGGGAGTTGGGAGTTGGGAGTTGGGAGTTAGGAGTTGGGAGTTGGGAGTTGGGAGTTGAGAGTTGGGAGTTGGGAGTTGGGAGTTGGGAGTTGGGAGTTGGGAGTTGGGAGTCGGGAGTTGGGAGTGAGAGTGAGAGTGAGAGTGAGAGTTGTGAATTGGGAGTTGGGAGTTGGGAGTTGGGAGTTGGGAGTTGGGAGTTGGGAGTTGGGAGTTGGGCGTTGGGAGTTGAGAGTTGGGAGTTGGGAGTTGGGAGTTGGGAGTTGGGAGTTGGGAGTTGGGAGTTGAGGAATGTGGGAGTTGGGAGTTGGGAGTTGGGAGTTGGGAGTTGGGAGTTGGGAGTTGTGGGAGTTGGGAGTTGGGAGTTAAGAGTTGGGAGTTGGGAGTTGTGGGAGTTGGGAGTTGGGAGTTGGGAGTTGGGAGTTGGGAGTTGGGAGTTGGGAGTTGTGGGAGTTGGGAGTTGGGAGTTGGGAGTTGGGAGTTAGGAGTTGGGAGTTGGGAGTTGGGAGTTGAGAGTTGGGAGTTGGGAGTTGGGAGTTGGGAGTTGGGAGTTGTGATAGTTGGGAGTTGGGAGTTGGGAGTTGGGAGTTGGGAGTTGAGGAATGTGGGAGTTGGGAGTTGGGAGTTGGGAGTTGTGGGAGTTGGGAGTTGGGAGTTGGGAGTTGGGAGTTGGGAGTTGGGAGTTGGGAGTTGGGAGTTGGGAGTTGGGAGTTGGGAGTTGGGAGTTGGGAGTTGTGGGAGTTGGGAGTTGGGAGTTGGGAGTTGGGAGTTAGGAGTTGGGAGTTGGGAGTTGGGAGTTGAGAGTTGGGAGTTGGGAGTTGGGAGTTGGGAGTTGAGAGTTGTGATAGTTGGGAGTTGGGAGTTGGGAGTTGGGAGTTGAGGAATGTGGGAGTTGGGAGTGGGAGTTGTGAGTTGTGATAGTTGGGAGTTGGGAGTTGGGAGTTGGGAGTTGAGGAATGTGGGAGTTGGGAGTTGGGAGTTGGGAGTTGGGAGTTGGGAGTTGGGAGTTGGGAGTCGGGAGTTGGGAGTTGGGAGTTGGGAGTTGGGAGTTGGGAGTTGGGAGTTGGGAGTTGAGAGTTGGGAGTTGGGAGTTGGGAGTTGGGAGTTGTGATAGTTGGGAGTTGGGAGTTGGGAGTTGAGGAATGTGGGAGTTGGGAGTTGGGAGTTGGGAGTTGTGATAGTTGGGAGTTGGGAGTTGGGAGTTGGGAGTTGAGGAATGTGGGAGTTGGGAGTTGGGAGTTGGGAGTTGGGAGTTGGGAGTTGGGAGTCGGGAGTTGGGAGTTGGGAGTTGGGAGTTGGGAGTTGGGAGTTGAGAGTTAAGAGTTGGGAGTTGGGAGTTGGGAGTTGGGAGTTGGGAGTTACGAGTTGTGAGAGTTGGGGGTTGTGGGAGTTGGGAGTTGGGAGTTGGAAGTTGGGAGTTGTGGGAGTTGGGAGTTGTGGGAGTTGGGAGTTGGGAGTTAAGAGTTGGGAGTTGGGAGTTGTGGGAGTTGAGAGATGGGAGTTGTGGGAGTTGGGAGTTGTGGGAGTTGGGAGTTGGGAGTTGTGAGTTGTGGGAGTTGGGAGTTGGGAGTTGGGAGTTGGGAGTTGTGGAAGTTGGGGGTTGGGAGTTGGGAGTTGGGAGTTGGGAGTTGGGAGTTGGGAGTGGGAGTTGTGAGTTGTGAGTTGTGGGAGTTGGGAGTTGTGAGTTGTGAGTTGGGAGTTGGGAGTTGGGAGTTGTGGGAGTTGGGAGTTGGGAGTTGGGAGTTGGGAGTTGGGAGTTGGGAGTTGTGGGAGTTGGGAGTTGGGAGTTGGGAGTTGGGAGTTGGGAGTTGGGAGTTGGGAGTTGGGAGTTGGGAGTTGGGAGTTGAGAGTTGGGAGTTGGGAGTTGGGAGTTGGGAGTTGAGAGTTGTGGGAGTTGGGAGTTAGGAGTTGGAAGTTGAGGAATGTGGGAGTTGGGAGTTGGGAGTTGGGAGTTGGGAGTTGGGAGTTGTGAGTTGTGAGTTGTGAGTTGTGAGTTGTGTGAGTTGTGAGTTGGGAGTTGGGAGTTGGGAGTTGAGGAATGTGGGAGTTGGGAGTTGGGAGTTGGGAGTTGGGAGTTGGGAGTTGGGAGTTGGGAGTTGGGAGTTGTGAGAGTTGGGGGTTGTGGGAGTTGGGAGTTGGAAGTTGGGAGTTGTGGGAGTTGGGAGTTGTGGGAGTTGGGAGTTGGGAGTTAAGAGTTGGGAGTTGGGGGTTGTGGGAGTTGAGAGATGGGAGTTGTGGGAGTTGGGAGTTGTGGGAGTTGGGAGTTGGGAGTTGGGAGTTGGGAGTTGGGAGTTGGGAGTTGGGAGTTGGGAGTTGGGAGTTGTGGGAGTTGTGGGAGTTGGGAGTTGGGAGTTGGGAGTTGGGAGTTGGGAGTTGGGAGTTGGGAGTTGGGAGTTGGGAGTTGGGAGTTGGGAGTTGGGAGTTGGGAGTTGTGGGAGTTGTGGGAGTTGGGAGTTGGGAGTTGGGAGTTGGGAGTTGGGAGTTGGGAGTTGGGAGTTGGGAGTTGGGAGTTGGGAGTTGGGAGTTGGGAGTTGGGAGTTGGGAGTTGTGAGTTGGGAGTTGGGAGTTGTGGGAGTTGGGAGTTGGGAGTTGGGAGTTGAGAGTTGGGAGTTGGGAGTTGGGAGTTGGGAGTTGGGAGTTGGGAGTTGGGAGTTGGGAGTTAGGAGTTGAGAGTTGGGAGTTGGGAGTTGTGGGAGTTGTGGGAGTTGGGAGTTGGGAGTTGGGAGTTGGGAGTTGGGAAATGGGAGTTGGTAGTTGGGAGTTGGGAGTTGGGAGTTGGGAGTTGGGAGTTGGGAAATGGGAGTTGTGAGTTGGGAGTTGGGAGTTGTGGGAGTTGTGGGAGTTGGGAGTCGGGAGTTGGGAGTTGGGAGTTGTGGGAGTTGGGAGTTGGGAGTTGAGAGTTGTGGGAGTTGGGAGTTGGGAGTTGGGAGTTGTGGGAGTTGGGAGTTGGGAGTTGGGAGTTGGGAGTTGGGAGTTGATAGTTGGGAGTTGGGAGTTGAGGAATGTGGGAGTTGGGAGTTGGGAGTTGGGAGTTGGGAGTTGAGGAATGTGGGAGTTGGGAGTTGGGAGTTGGGAGTTGGGAGTTGGGAGTTGGGAGTCGGGAGTTGGGAGTTGGGAGTTGGGAGTTGGGAGTTGGAAGTTGGGAGTTGGGAGTTGGGAGTTGGGAGTTGGGAGTTGGGAGTTGGGAGTTGGGAGTTGGGAGTTGGGAGTTGGGAGTTGGGAGTTGGGAGTTGAAAGTTGGGAGTTGTGGGAGTTGGGAGTTGGGAGTTGGGAGTTGGGAGTGGGAGTGGGAGTGGGAGTGGGAGTGGGAGTGGGAGTGGGAGTGGGAGTGGGAGTGGGAGTGGGTGTGGGAGTGGGAGTGGAGTGGGAGTGGGAGTGGGAGTGGGAGTGGGAGTGGGAGTGGGAGTGGGAGTGGGAGTGGGAGTGGGAGTGGGAGTGGGAGTGGGAGTGGGAGTGGGAGTGGGAGTGGGAGTGGGAGTGGGAGTGGGAGTGGGAGTGGGAGTGGGAGTGGGAGTGGGAGTGGGAGTGGGAGTGGGAGTGGGAGTGGGAGTGGGAGTGGGAGTGGGAGTGGGAGTGGGAGTGGGAGTGGGAGTGGGAGTGGGAGTGGGAGTGGGAGTGGGAGTGGGAGTGGGAGTGGGAGTGGGAGTGGGAGTGGGAGTGGGAGTGGGAGTGGGAGTGGGAGTGGGAGTGGGAGTGGGAGTGGGAGTGGGAGTGGGAGTGGGAGTGGGAGTGGGAGTGGGAGTGGGAGTGGGAGTGGGAGTGGGAGTGGGAGTGGGAGTGGGAGTGGGAGTGGGAGTGGGAGTGGGAGTGGGAGTGGGAGTGGGAGTGGGAGTGGGAGTGGGAGTGGGAGTGGGAGTGGGAGTGGGAGTGGGAGTGGGAGTGGGAGTGGGAGTGGGAGTGGGGGTGGGAGTGGGAGTTGGGAGTTGGGAGTTGGGAGTTGGGAGTTGGGAGTTGGGAGTTGGGAGTTGGGAGTTGGGAGTTGGGAGTTGGGAGTTGGGAGTTGAGAGTTGAGAGTTGGGAGTGAGAGTTGTGATTTGGGAGTTGGGAGTTGGGAGTTGGGAGTTGTGGGAGTTGGGAGTTGGGAGTTGGGAGTTGGGAGTTGGGAGTTGGGAGTTGGGAGTTGTGGGAGTTGGGAGTTGGGAGTTGGGAGTTGGGAGTTGGGAGTTGGGAGTTGGGAGTTGGGAGTTGGGAGTTGGGAGTTGGGAGTTGTGGGAGTTGTGGGAGTTGGGAGTTGGGAGTTGGGAGTTGGGAGTTGGGAGTTGGGAGTTGGGAGTTGGGAGTTGGGAGTTGGGAGTTGGGAGTTGGGAGTTGGGAGTTGTGGGAGTTGTGGGAGTTGGGAGTTGGGAGTTGGGAGTTGGGAGTTGGGAGTTGGGAGTTGGGAGTTGGGAGTTGGGAGTTGGGAGTTGGGAGTTGGGAGTTGGGAGTTGGGAGTTGGGAGTTGGGAGTTGTGAGTTGGGAGTTGTGGGAGTTGGGAGTTGGGAGTTGGGAGTTGGGAGTTGGGAGTTGGGAGTTGGGAGTTGGGAGTTGGGAGTTGGGAGTTGGGAGTTGGGAGTTGGGAGTTGGGAGTTAGGAGTTGAGAGTTGGGAGTTGGGAGTTGTGGGAGTTGTGGGAGTTGGGAGTTGGGAGTTGGGAGTTGGGAGTTGGGAAATGGGAGTTGGTAGTTGGGAGTTGGGAGTTGGGAGTTGGGAGTTGGGAGTTGGGAGTTGGGAGTTGTGAGTTGGGAGTTGGGAGTTGTGGGAGTTGTGGGAGTTGGGAGTCGGGAGTTGGGAGTTGGGAGTTGTGGGAGTTGGGAGTTGGGAGTTGAGAGTTGTGGGAGTTGGGAGTTGGGAGTTGGGAGTTGTGGGAGTTGGGAGTTGGGAGTTGGGAGTTGGGAGTTGGGAGTTGATAGTTGGGAGTTGGGAGTTGGGAGTTGGGAGTTGGGAGTTGGGAGTTGGGAGTTGGGAGTCGGGAGTTGGGAGTTGGGAGTTGGGAGTTGGGAGTTGGGAGTTGGGAGTTGTGGGAGTTGGGAGTTGGGAGTTGGGAGTTGGGAGTTGGGAGTTGGGAGTTGGGAGTTGAGGAATGTGGGAGTTGGGAGTTGGGAGTTGGGAGTTGGGAGTTGAGGAATGTGGGAGTTGGGAGTTGGGAGTTGGGAGTTGGGAGTTGGGAGTCGGGAGTTGGGAGTTGGGAGTTGGGAGTTGGGAGTTGGGAGTTGGGAGTTGGGAGTTGGGAGTTGGGAGTTGGGAGTTGGGAGTTGGGAGTTGGGAGTTGGGAGTTGGGAGTTGGGAGTTGGGAGTTGGGAGTTGGGAGTTGAAAGTTGGGAGTTGTGGGAGTTGGGAGTTGGGAGTTGGGAGTTGGGAGTTGGGAGAGTTGGGGGTTGTGGGAGTTGGGAGTTGGGAGTTAAGAGTTGAGAGATGGGAGTTGGGAGTTATGAGTTGGGAGTTGGGAGTTGGGAGTTGTGAGTTGTGAGTTGTGAGTTGTGAGTTGTGAGTTGTGAGTTGGGAGTTATGAGTTGGGGGTTGTGGGAGTTGGGAGTTGGGAGTTAAGAGTTGAGGAATGTGGGAGTTGGGAGTTGGGAGTTGGGAGTTGGGAGTTGGGAGTTGGGAGTTGGGAGTTGTGGGAGTTGGGAGTTGTGGGAGTTGGGAGTTGGGAGTTGGGAGTTGGGAGTTGGGAGTTGTGGGGGTTGAGAGATGGGAGTTGTGGGAGTTGGGAGTTGTGGGAGTTGGGAGTTGTGGGAGTTGGGAGTTGGGAGTTGTGAGTTGTGAGTTGTGGGAGTTGGGAGTTGGGAGTTGGGAGTTGGGAGTTGTGGGAGTTGGGAGTTGGGAGTTGGGAGTGGGAGTTGTGAGTTAAGAGTTGTGGGAGTTGGGAGTTGTGAGTTGTGAGTTGGGAGTTGTGGGAGTTGGGAGTTGTGAGTTGTGAGTTGGGAGTTGGGTGTTGGGTGTTGGGTGTTGGGTGTTGGGTGTTGGGTGTTGGGAGTTGGGTGTTGGGTGTTGGGAGTTGGGTGTTGGGTGTTGGGTGTTGGGAGTTGGGAGTTGGGAGTTGGGAGTTGGGAGTTGGGAGTTGGGAGTTGGGAGTTGGGAGTTGGGAGTTGGGAGTGAGAGTGAGAGTGAGAGTTGGGAGTTGGGAGTTGGGAGTTGGGAGTTGGGAGTTGTGGGAGTTGGGAGTTGGGAGTTGGGAGTTGAGGAATGTGGGAGTTGGGAGTTGGGAGTTGAGAGATGGGAGTTGTGGGAGTTGGGAGTTATGAGTTGTGGGAGTTGGGAGTTGGGAGTTGTGGGAGTTGAGAGTTGAGGAATGTGGGAGTTGGGAGTTGGGAGTTGGGAGTTGGGAGTTGGGAGTTGGGAGTTGTGGGAGTTGAGAGTTGGGAGTTGGGAGTTGAGGAATGTGGGAGTTAGGAGTTGGGAGTTGGGAGTTGGGAGTTGGGAGTTGGGAGTTGAGGAATGTGGGAGTTGGGAGTTGGGAGTTGGGAGTTGGAAGTTGAGGAATGTGGGAGTTGGGAGTTGGGAGTTGGGAGTTGGGAGTTGGGAGTTGGGAGTTGGGAGTTGAGAGTGAGAGTGAGAGTGAGAGTGAGAGTGAGAGTTGTGAATTGAGAGTTGGGAGTTGGGAGTTGGGAGTTGGGAGTTGTGGGAGTTGGGAGTTGGGAGTTGGGAGTTGGGAGTTGGGAGTTGGGAGTTGGGAGTTGGGAGTTGGGAGTTGGGAGTTGGGAGTTGGGAGTTGGGAGTTGGGAGTTGGGAGTTAGGAGTTGGGAGTTGGGAGTTGGGAGTTGAAAGTTGGGAGTTGGGAGTTGGGAGTTGGGAGTTGGGAGTTGGGAGTTGGGAGTTGGGAGTTGGGAGTTGGGAGTTGGGAGTTGGGAGTTGGGAGTTGGGAGTTGGGAGTTGGGAGTTGGGAGTTGGGAGTTGGGAGTGAGAGTGAGAGTGAGAGTTGGGAGTTGGGAGTTGGGAGTTGGGAGTTGGGAGTTGGGAGTCGGGAGTTGGGAGTTGGGAGTTGGGAGTTGGGAGTTGGGAGTTGGGAGTTGGGAGTTGGGAGTTGGGAGTTGGGAGTTGGGAGTTGGGAGTTGGGAGTTGTGAGTTGTGAGTTGGGAGTTGGGAGTTGTGGGAGTTGGGAGTTGGGAGTTGGGAGTTGGGAGTTGGGAGTTGGGAGTTGGGAGTTGGGAGTTGGGAGTTGTGGGAGTTGGGAGTTGGGAGTTGGGAGTTGGGAGTTGGGAGTTGGGAGTTGGGAGTTGGGAGTTGGGAGTTGAGAGTTGTGAGTTGTGAGTTGGGAGTTGGGAGTTGTGGGAGTTGGGAGTTGGGAGTTGGGAGTTGGGAGTTGAGGAATGTGGGAGTTGGGAGTTGTGGGAGTTGGGAGTTGGGAGTTGGGAGTTGGGAGTTGGGAGTTGGGAGTTGGGAGTTGGGAGTTGGGAGTTGGGAGTTGTGAGTTGTGAGTTGGGAGTTGGGAGTTGGGAGTTGGGAGTTGTGGGAGTTGGGAGTTGGGAGTTGGGAGTTGAGGAATGTGGGAGTTGGGAGTTGGGAGTTGGGAGTTGGGAGTTGTGAGTTGGGAATTGGGAGTTGGGAGTTGTGGGAGTTGGGAGTTGGGAGTTGGGAGTTGGGAGTTGAGGAATGTGGGAGTTGGGAGTTGAGGAATGTGGGAGTTGGGAGTTGTGGGAGTTGGGAGTTGGGAGTTGGGAGTTGGGAGTTGGGAGTTGGGAGTTGGGAGTTGGGAGTTGGGAGTTGTGAGTTGTGAGTTGGGAGTTGGGAGTTGGGAGTTGGGAGTTGGGAGTTGTGGGAGTTGGGAGTTGGGAGTTGGGAGTTGGGAGTTGAGGAATGTGGGAGTTGGGAGTTGGGAGTTGGGAGTTGGGAGTTGGGAGTTGAGAGTTGGGAGTTGAGAGTTGGGAGTTGGGAGTTGGGAGTTGGGAGTTGTGGGAGTTGGGAGTTGTGGGAGTTGGGAGTTGGGAGTTGGGAGTTGGGAGTTGGGAGTTGGGAGTTGGGAGTTGGGAGTTGGGAGTTGGGAGTTGGGAGTTGGGAGTTGGGAGTTGGGAGTTGGGAGTTGGGAGTTGGGAGTTGAGGAATGTGGGAGTTGGGAGTTGGGAGTTGGGAGTTGGGAGTTGAGGAATGTGGGAGTTGGGAGTTGGGAGTTGGGAGTTGGGAGTTGAGAGTTGTGGGAGTTGGGAGTTGTGGGAGTTGGGAGTTGGGAGTCGGGAGTTGGGAGTTGAAAGTTGGGAGTTGGGAGTTGGGAGTTGGGAGTTGGGAGTTGGGAGTTGGGAGTTGGGAGTTGGGAGTCGGGAGTCGGGAGTTGGGAGTGAGAGTGAGAGTGAGAGTGAGAGTTGTGAATTGGGAGTTGGGAGTTGGGAGTTGGGAGTTGGGAGTTGGGAGTTGGGCGTTGGGAGTTGAGAGTTGGGAGTTGGGAGTTGGGAGTTGGGAGTTGGGAGTTGGGAGTTGGGAGTTGGGAGTTGAGGAATGTGGGAGTTGGGAGTTGGGAGTTGGGAGTTGGGAGTTGGGAGTTGGGAGTTGTGGGAGTTGGGAGTTGGGAGTTAAGAGTTGGGAGTTGGGAGTTGTGGGAGTTGGGAGTTGGGAGTTGGGAGTTGGGAGTTGGGAGTTGGGAGTTGTGGGAGTTGGGAGTTGGGAGTTGGGAGTTGGGAGTTAGGAGTTGGGAGTTGGGAGTTGGGAGTTGAGAGTTGGGAGTTGGGAGTTGGGAGTTGGGAGTTGGGAGTTGGGAGTTGTGATAGTTGGGAGTTGGGAGTTGGGAGTTGGGAGTTGGGAGTTGAGGAATGTGGGAGTTGGGAGTGGGAGTTGTGAGTTGTGAGTTGTGGGAGTTGGGAGTTGGGAGTTGGGAGTTGGGAGTTGTGGGAGTTGGGAGTTGGGAGTTGGGAGTTGGGAGTTGGGAGTTGGGAGTTGGGAGTTGGGAGTTGGGAGTTGTGGGAGTTGGGAGTTGTGGGAGTTGGGAGTTGGGAGTCGGGAGTTGGGAGTTGAAAGTTGGAGTTGGGAGTTGGGAGTTGGGAGTTGGGAGTTGGGAGTTGGGAGTTGGGAGTTGGGAGTCGGGAGTTGGGAGTGAGAGTGAGAGTGAGAGTTGTGAATTGGGAGTTGGGAGTTGGGAGTTGGGAGTTGGGAGTTGGGAGTTGGGAGTTGGGAGTTGGGCGTTGGGAGTTGAGAGTTGGGAGTTGGGAGTTGGGAGTTGGGAGTTGAGAGTTGTGAGTTGTGAGTTGGGAGTTGGGAGTTGTGGGAGTTGGGAGTTGGGAGTTGGGAGTTGGGAGTTGAGGAATGTGGGAGTTGGGAGTTGTGGGAGTTGGGAGTTGGGAGTTGGGAGTTGGGAGTTGGGAGTTGGGAGTTGGGAGTTGGGAGTTGGGAGTTGTGAGTTGTGAGTTGGGAGTTGGGAGTTGGGAGTTGGGAGTTGGGAGTTGTGGGAGTTGGGAGTTGGGAGTTGGGAGTTGGGAGTTGAGGAATGTGGGAGTTGGGAGTTGGGAGTTGGGAGTTGGGAGTTGGGAGTTGAGAGTTGGGAGTTGAGAGTTGGGAGTTGGGAGTTGGGAGTTGGGAGTTGTGGGAGTTGGGAGTTGTGGGAGTTGGGAGTTGGGAGTTGAGAGTTGTGAGTTGTGAGTTGGGAGTTGGGAGTTGTGGGAGTTGGGAGTTGGGAGTTGGGAGTTGGGAGTTGAGGAATGTGGGAGTTGGGAGTTGTGGGAGTTGGGAGTTGGGAGTTGGGAGTTGGGAGTTGGGAGTTGGGAGTTGGGAGTTGGGAGTTGGGAGTTGGGAGTTGGGAGTTGTGAGTTGTGAGTTGGGAGTTGGGAGTTGGGAGTTGGGAGTTGGGAGTTGTGGGAGTTGGGAGTTGGGAGTTGGGAGTTGAGGAATGTGGGAGTTGGGAGTTGGGAGTTGGGAGTTGGGAGTTGTGAGTTGGGAGTTGGGAGTTGGGAGTTGTGGGAGTTGGGAGTTGGGAGTTGGGAGTTGGGAGTTGAGGAATGTGGGAGTTGGGAGTTGAGGAATGTGGGAGTTGGGAGTTGTGGGAGTTGGGAGTTGGGAGTTGGGAGTTGGGAGTTGGGAGTTTGGAGTTGGGAGTTGGGAGTTGGGAGTTGTGAGTTGTGAGTTGGGAGTTGGGAGTTGGGAGTTGGGAGTTGGGAGTTGTGGGAGTTGGGAGTTGGGAGTTGGGAGTTGGGAGTTGAGGAATGTGGGAGTTGGGAGTTGGGAGTTGGGAGTTGGGAGTTGGGAGTTGAGAGTTGGGAGTTGAGAGTTGGGAGTTGGGAGTTGGGAGTTGGGAGTTGTGGGAGTTGGGAGTTGTGGGAGTTGGGAGTTGGGAGTTGGGAGTTGGGAGTTGGGAGTTGGGAGTTGGGAGTTGGGAGTTGGAGTTGGGAGTTGGGAGTTGGGAGTTGGGAGTTGGGAGTTGGGAGTTGGGAGTTGAGGAATGTGGGAGTTGGGAGTTGGGAGTTGGGAGTTGGGAGTTGAGGAATGTGGGAGTTGGGAGTTGGGAGTTGGGAGTTGGGAGTTGAGAGTTGTGGGAGTTGGGAGTTGTGGGAGTTGGGAGTTGGGAGTCGGGAGTTGGGAGTTGAAAGTTGGGAGTTGGGAGTTGGAGTTGGGAGTTGGGAGTTGGGAGTTGGGAGTTGGGAGTTGGGAGTTGGGAGTTGGGAGTCGGGAGTCGGGAGTTGGGAGTGAGAGTGAGAGTGAGAGTGAGAGTTGTGAATTGGGAGTTGGGAGTTGGGAGTTGGGAGTTGGGAGTTGGGAGTTGGGCGTTGGGAGTTGAGAGTTGGGAGTTGGGAGTTGGGAGTTGGGAGTTGGGAGTTGGGAGTTGGGAGTTGAGGAATGTGGGAGTTGGGAGTTGGGAGTTGGGAGTTGGGAGTTGGGAGTTGGGAGTTGTGGGAGTTGGGAGTTGGGAGTTAAGAGTTGGGAGTTGGGAGTTGTGGGAGTTGGGAGTTGGGAGTTGGGAGTTGGGAGTTGGGAGTTGGGAGTTGTGGGAGTTGGGAGTTGGGAGTTGGGAGTTGGGAGTTAGGAGTTGGGAGTTGGGAGTTGGGAGTTGAGAGTTGGGAGTTGGGAGTTGGGAGTTGGGAGTTGGGAGTTGGGAGTTGTGATAGTTGGGAGTTGGGAGTTGGGAGTTGGGAGTTGGGAGTTGAGGAATGTGGGAGTTGGGAGTGGGAGTTGTGAGTTGTGAGTTGTGGGAGTTGGGAGTTGGGAGTTGGGAGTTGGGAGTTGTGGGAGTTGGGAGTTGGGAGTTGGGAGTTGGGAGTTGGGAGTTGGGAGTTGGGAGTTGGGAGTTGTGGGAGTTGGGAGTTGGGAGTTGGGAGTTAGGAGTTGGGAGTTGGGAGTTGGGAGTTGAGAGTTGGGAGTTGGGAGTTAAGAGTTGGGAGTTGTGGGAGTTGGGAGTTGGGAGTTGGGAGTTAGGAGTTGGGAGTTGGGAGTTGGGAGTTGAGAGTTGGGAGTTGGGAGTTGGGAGTTGGGAGTTGGGAGTTGGGAGTTGGGAGTCGGGAGTTGGGAGTGAGAGTGAGAGTGAGAGTGAGAGTTGTGAATTGGGAGTTGGGAGTTGGAGTTGGGTGGAGTTGGGAGTTGGGAGTTGGGAGTTGGGAGTTGGGCGTTGGGAGTTGAGAGTTGGGAGTTGGGAGTTGGGAGTTGGGAGTTGGGAGTTGGGAGTTGGGAGTTGAGGAATGTGGGAGTTGGGAGTTGGGAGTTGGGAGTTGGGAGTTGGGAGTTGGGAGTTGTGGGAGTTGGGAGTTGGGAGTTAAGAGTTGGGAGTTGGGAGTTGTGGGAGTTGGGAGTTGGGAGTTGGGAGTTGGGAGTTGGGAGTTGGGAGTTGGGAGTTGTGGGAGTTGGGAGTTGGAGTTGGGAGTTGGGAGTTAGGAGTTGGGAGTTGGGAGTTGGGAGTTGAGAGTTGGGAGTTGGGAGTTGGGAGTTGGGAGTTGGGAGTTGTGATAGTTGGGAGTTGGGAGTTGGGAGTTGGGAGTTGAGGAATGTGGGAGTTGGGAGTTGGGAGTTGGGAGTTGTGGGAGTTGGGAGTTGGGAGTTGGGAGTTGGGAGTTGGGAGTTGGGAGTTGGGAGTTGGGAGTTGGGAGTTGGGAGTTGTGGGAGTTGGGAGTTGGGAGTTGGGAGTTGGGAGTTAGGAGTTGGGAGTTGGGAGTTGGGAGTTGAGAGTTGGGAGTTGGGAGTTGGGAGTTGGGAGTTGAGAGTTGTGATAGTTGGGAGTTGGGAGTTGGGAGTTGGGAGTTGAGGAATGTGGGAGTTGGGAGTGGGAGTTGTGAGTTGTGATAGTTGGGAGTTGGGAGTTGGGAGTTGGGAGTTGAGGGAATGTGGGAGTTGGGAGTTGGGAGTTGGGAGTTGGGAGTTGGGAGTTGGGAGTTGGGAGTCGGGAGTTGGGAGTTGGGAGTTGGGAGTTGGGAGTTGGGAGTTGGGAGTTGGGAGTTGAGAGTTGGGAGTTGGGAGTTGGGAGTTGGGAGTTGTGATAGTTGGGAGTTGGGAGTTGGGAGTTGAGGAATGTGGGAGTTGGGAGTTGGGAGTTGGGAGTTGTGATAGTTGGGAGTTGGGAGTTGGGAGTTGGGAGTTGAGGAATGTGGGAGTTGGGAGTTGGGAGTTGGGAGTTGGGAGTTGGGAGTTGGGAGTCGGGAGTTGGGAGTTGGGAGTTGGGAGTTGGGAGTTGGGAGTTGAGAGTTAAGAGTTGGGAGTTGGGAGTTGGGAGTTGGGAGTTGGGAGTTACGAGTTGTGAGAGTTGGGGGTTGTGGGAGTTGGGAGTTGGGAGTTGGAAGTTGGGAGTTGTGGGAGTTGGGAGTTGTGGGAGTTGGGAGTTGGGAGTTAAGAGTTGGGAGTTGGGAGTTGTGGGAGTTGAGAGATGGGAGTTGTGGGAGTTGGGAGTTGTGGGAGTTGGGAGTTGGGAGTTGTGAGTTGTGGGAGTTGGGAGTTGGGAGTTGGGAGTTGGGAGTTGTGGAAGTTGGGGGTTGGGAGTTGGGAGTTGGGAGTTGGGAGTTGGGAGTTGGGAGTGGGAGTTGTGAGTTGTGAGTTGTGGGAGTTGGGAGTTGTGAGTTGTGAGTTGGGAGTTGGGAGTTGGGAGTTGTGGGAGTTGGGAGTTGGGAGTTGGGAGTTGGGAGTTGGGAGTTGGGAGTTGGGAGTTGTGGGAGTTGGGAGTTGGGAGTTGGGAGTTGGGAGTTGGGAGTTGGGAGTTGGGAGTTGGGAGTTGGGAGTTGAGAGTTGGGAGTTGGGAGTTGGGAGTTGGGAGTTGAGAGTTGTGGGAGTTGGGAGTTAGGAGTTGGAAGTTGAGGAATGTGGGAGTTGGGAGTTGGGAGTTGGGAGTTGGGAGTTGGGAGTTGGGAGTTGTGAGTTGTGAGTTGTGAGTTGTGAGTTGTGTGAGTTGTGAGTTGGGAGTTGGGAGTTGGGAGTTGAGGAATGTGGGAGTTGGGAGTTGGGAGTTGGGAGTTGGGAGTTGGGAGTTGGGAGTTGGGAGTTGGGAGTTGTGAGAGTTGGGGGTTGTGGGAGTTGGGAGTTGGAAGTTGGGAGTTGTGGGAGTTGGGAGTTGTGGGAGTTGGGAGTTGGGAGTTAAGAGTTGGGAGTTGGGGGTTGTGGGAGTTGAGAGATGGGAGTTGTGGGAGTTGGGAGTTGTGGGAGTTGGGAGTTGGGAGTTGGGAGTTGGGAGTTGGGAGTTGGGAGTTGGGAGTTGGGAGTTGGGAGTTGTGGGAGTTGTGGGAGTTGGGAGTTGGGAGTTGGGAGTTGGGAGTTGGGAGTTGGGAGTTGGGAGTTGGGAGTTGGGAGTTGGGAGTTGGGAGTTGGGAGTTGGGAGTTGGGAGTTGTGGGAGTTGTGGGAGTTGGGAGTTGGGAGTTGGGAGTTGGGAGTTGGGAGTTGGGAGTTGGGAGTTGGGAGTTGGGAGTTGGGAGTTGGGAGTTGGGAGTTGGGAGTTGTGAGTTGGGAGTTGGGAGTTGTGGGAGTTGGGAGTTGGGAGTTGGGAGTTGAGAGTTGGGAGTTGGGAGTTGGGAGTTGGGAGTTGGGAGTTGGGAGTTGGGAGTTGGGAGTTGGGAGTTAGGAGTTGAGAGTTGGGAGTTGGGAGTTGTGGGAGTTGTGGGAGTTGGGAGTTGGGAGTTGGGAGTTGGGAGTTGGGAAATGGGAGTTGGTAGTTGGGAGTTGGGAGTTGGGAGTTGGGAGTTGGGAGTTGGGAGTTGGGAGTTGTGAGTTGGGAGTTGGGAGTTGTGGGAGTTGTGGGAGTTGGGAGTCGGGAGTTGGGAGTTGGGAGTTGTGGGAGTTGGGAGTTGGGAGTTGAGGAGTTGTGGGAGTTGGGAGTTGGGAGTTGGGAGTTGTGGGAGTTGGGAGTTGGGAGTTGGGAGTTGGGAGTTGGGAGTTGATAGTTGGGAGTTGGGAGTTGGGAGTTGGGAGTTGGGAGTTGGGAGTTGGGAGTCGGGAGTTGGGAGTTGGGAGTTGGGAGTTGGGAGTTGGGAGTTGGGAGTTGTGGGAGTTGGGAGTTGGGAGTTGGGAGTTGGGAGTTGGGAGTTGGGAGTTGAGGAATGTGGGAGTTGGGAGTTGGGAGTTGGGAGTTGGGAGTTGAGGAATGTGGGAGTTGGGAGTTGGGAGTTGGGAGTTGGGAGTTGGGAGTTGGGAGTCGGGAGTTGGGAGTTGGGAGTTGGGAGTTGGGAGTTGGGAGTTGGGAGTTGGGAGTTGGGAGTTGGGAGTTGGGAGTTGGGAGTTGGGAGTTGGGAGTTGGGAGTTGGGAGTTGGGAGTTGGGAGTTGGGAGTTGAAAGTTGGGAGTTGTGGGAGTTGGGAGTTGGGAGTTGGGAGTGGGAGTGGGAGTGGGAGTGGGAGTGGGAGTGGGAGTGGGTGTGGGAGTGGGAGTGGGAGTGGGAGTGGGAGTGGGAGTGGGAGTGGGAGTGGGAGTGGGAGTGGGAGTGGGAGTGGGAGTGGGAGTGGGAGTGGGAGTGGGAGTGGGAGTGGGAGTGGGAGTGGGAGTGGGAGTGGGAGTGGGAGTGGGGAGTGGGAGTGGGAGTGGGAGTGGGAGTGGGAGTGGGAGTGGGAGTGGGAGTGGGAGTGGGAGTGGGAGTGGGAGTGGGAGTGGGAGTGGGTGTGGGAGTGGGAGTGGGAGTGGGAGTGGGAGTGGGAGTGGGAGTGGGAGTGGGAGTGGGAGTGGGAGTGGGAGTGGGAGTGGGAGTGGGAGTGGGAGTGGGAGTGGGAGTGGGAGTGGGAGTGGGAGTGGGAGTGGGAGTGGGAGTGGGAGTGGGAGTGGGAGTGGGAGTGGGAGTGGGAGTGGGAGTGGGAGTGGGAGTGGGAGTGGGAGTGGGAGTGGGAGTGGGAGTGGGAGTGGGAGTGGGAGTGGGAGTGGGAGTGGGAGTGGGAGTGGGGGTGGGAGTGGGAGTTGGGAGTTGGGAGTTGGGAGTTGGGAGTTGGGAGTTGGGAGTTGGGAGTTGGGAGTTGGGAGTTGGGAGTTGGGAGTTGGGAGTTGGGAGTTGGGAGTTGAGAGTTGAGAGTTGGGAGTGAGAGTTGTGATTTGGGAGTTGGGAGTTGGGAGTTGGGAGTTGTGGGAGTTGGGAGTTGGGAGTTGGGAGTTGGGAGTTGGGAGTTGGGAGTTGGGAGTTGTGGGAGTTGGGAGTTGGGAGTTGGGAGTTGGGAGTTGGGAGTTGGGAGTTGGGAGTTGGGAGTTGGGAGTTGGGAGTTGTGGGAGTTGTGGAGTTGGGAGTTGGGAGTTGGGAGTTGGGAGTTGGGAGTTGGGAGTTGGGAGTTGGGAGTTGGGAGTTGGGAGTTGGGAGTTGGGAGTTGGGAGTTGGGAGTTGGGAGTTGTGGGAGTTGTGGGAGTTGGGAGTTGGGAGTTGGGAGTTGGGAGTTGGGAGTTGGGAGTTGGGAGTTGGGAGTTGGGAGTTGGGAGTTGGGAGTTGGGAGTTGGGAGTTGGGAGTTGGGAGTTGTGAGTTGGGAGTTGGGAGTTGTGGGAGTTGGGAGTTGGGAGTTGGGAGTTGGGAGTTGGGAGTTGGGAGTTGGGAGTTGGGAGTTGGGAGTTGGGAGTTGGGAGTTGGGAGTTAGGAGTTGAGAGTTGGGAGTTGGGAGTTGTGGGAGTTGTGGGAGTTGGGAGTTGGGAGTTGGGAGTTGGGAGTTGGGAAATGGGAGTTGGTAGTTGGGAGTTGGGAGTTGGGAGTTGGGAGTTGGGAGTTGGGAGTTGGGAGTTGTGAGTTGGGAGTTGGGAGTTGTGGGAGTTGTGGGAGTTGGGAGTCGGGAGTTGGGAGTTGGGAGTTGTGGGAGTTGGGAGTTGGGAGTTGAGAGTTGTGGGAGTTGGGAGTTGGGAGTTGGGAGTTGTGGGAGTTGGGAGTTGGGAGTTGGGAGTTGGGAGTTGGGAGTTGATAGTTGGGAGTTGGGAGTTGGGAGTTGGGAGTTGGGAGTTGGGAGTTGGGAGTCGGGAGTTGGGAGTTGGGAGTTGGGAGTTGGGAGTTGGGAGTTGGGAGTTGTGGGAGTTGGGAGTTGGGAGTTGGGAGTTGGGAGTTGGGAGTTGGGAGTTGAGGAATGTGGGAGTTGGGAGTTGGGAGTTGGGAGTTGGGAGTTGAGGAATGTGGGAGTTGGGAGTTGGGAGTTGGGAGTTGGGAGTTGGGAGTTGGGAGTCGGGAGTTGGGAGTTGGGAGTTGGGAGTTGGGAGTTGGGAGTTGGGAGTTGGGAGTTGGGAGTTGGGAGTTGGGAGTTGGGAGTTGGGAGTTGGGAGTTGGGAGTTGGGAGTTGGGAGTTGGGAGTTGAAAGTTGGGAGTTGTGGGAGTTGGGAGTTGGGAGTTGGGAGTTGGGAGTTGGGAGAGTTGGGGGTTGTGGGAGTTGGGAGTTGGGAGTTAAGAGTTGAGAGATGGGAGTTGGGAGTTATGAGTTGGGAGTTGGGAGTTGGGAGTTGTGAGTTGTGAGTTGTGAGTTGTGAGTTGTGAGTTGTGAGTTGGGAGTTATGAGTTGGGGGTTGTGGGAGTTGGGAGTTGGGAGTTAAGAGTTGAGGAATGTGGGAGTTGGGAGTTGGGAGTTGGGAGTTGGGAGTTGGGAGTT
Source organism: Chrysomela aeneicollis (assembly GCA_029955515.1). Taxonomy (NCBI): domain Eukaryota; kingdom Metazoa; phylum Arthropoda; class Insecta; order Coleoptera; family Chrysomelidae; genus Chrysomela; species Chrysomela aeneicollis. The sequence goes on from JARUHQ010000022.1 coordinate 8,874,023, forward strand.
GGGAGTTGGGAGTTGTGGGAGTTGGGAGTTGTGGGAGTTGGGAGTTGGGAGTTGGGAGTTGGGAGTTGGGAGTTGTGGGGGTTGAGAGATGGGAGTTGTGGGAGTTGGGAGTTGTGGGAGTTGGGAGTTGTGGGAGTTGGGAGTTGGGAGTTGTGAGTTGTGAGTTGTGGGAGTTGGGAGTTGGGAGTTGGGAGTTGGGAGTTGTGGGAGTTGGGAGTTGGGAGTTGGGAGTGGGAGTTGTGAGTTAAGAGTTGTGGGAGTTGGGAGTTGTGAGTTGTGAGTTGGGAGTTGTGGGAGTTGGGAGTTGTGAGTTGTGAGTTGGGAGTTGGGTGTTGGGTGTTGGGTGTTGGGTGTTGGGTGTTGGGTGTTGGGAGTTGGGTGTTGGGTGTTGGGAGTTGGGTGTTGGGTGTTGGGTGTTGGGAGTTGGGAGTTGGGAGTTGGGAGTTGGGAGTTGGGAGTTGGGAGTTGGGAGTTGGGAGTTGGGAGTTGGGAGTGAGAGTGAGAGTGAGAGTTGGGAGTTGGGAGTTGGGAGTTGGGAGTTGGGAGTTGTGGGAGTTGGGAGTTGGGAGTTGGGAGTTGAGGAATGTGGGAGTTGGGAGTTGGGAGTTGAGAGATGGGAGTTGTGGGAGTTGGGAGTTATGAGTTGTGGGAGTTGGGAGTTGGGAGTTGTGGGAGTTGAGAGTTGAGGAATGTGGGAGTTGGGAGTTGGGAGTTGGGAGTTGGGAGTTGGGAGTTGGGAGTTGGGAGTTGGGAGTTGTGGGAGTTGAGAGTTGGGAGTTGGGAGTTGAGGAATGTGGGAGTTAGGAGTTGGGAGTTGGGAGTTGGGAGTTGGGAGTTGGGAGTTGAGGAATGTGGGAGTTGGGAGTTGGGAGTTGGGAGTTGGAAGTTGAGGAATGTGGGAGTTGGGAGTTGGGAGTTGGGAGTTGGGAGTTGGGAGTTGGGAGTTGAGAGTGAGAGTGAGAGTGAGAGTGAGAGTGAGAGTTGTGAATTGAGAGTTGGGAGTTGGGAGTTGGGAGTTGGGAGTTGTGGGAGTTGGGAGTTGGGAGTTGGGAGTTGGGAGTTGGGAGTTGGGAGTTGGGAGTTGGGAGTTGGGAGTTGGGAGTTGGGAGTTGGGAGTTGGGAGTTGGGAGTTGGGAGTTGGGAGTTGGGAGTTGAAAGTTGGGAGTTGGGAGTTGGGAGTTGGGAGTTGGGAGTTGGGAGTTGGGAGTTGGGAGTTGGGAGTTGGGAGTTGGGAGTTGGGAGTTGGGAGTTGGGAGTTGGGAGTTGGGAGTTGGGAGTTGGGAGTTGGGAGTTGGGAGTGAGAGTGAGAGTGAGAGTTGGGAGTTGGGAGTTGGGAGTTGGGAGTTGGGAGTTGGGAGTCGGGAGTTGGGAGTTGGGAGTTGGGAGTTGGGAGTTGGGAGTTGGGAGTTGGGAGTTGGGAGTTGGGAGTTGGGAGTTGGGAGTTGGGAGTTGGGAGTTGTGAGTTGTGAGTTGGGAGTTGGGAGTTGTGGGAGTTGGGAGTTGGGAGTTGGGAGTTGGGAGTTGGGAGTTGGGAGTTGGGAGTTGGGAGTTGTGGGAGTTGGGAGTTGGGAGTTGGGAGTTGGGAGTTGGGAGTTGGGAGTTGGGAGTTGGGAGTTGGGAGTTGAGAGTTGTGAGTTGTGAGTTGGGAGTTGGGAGTTGTGGGAGTTGGGAGTTGGGAGTTGGGAGTTGGGAGTTGAGGAATGTGGGAGTTGGGAGTTGTGGGAGTTGGGAGTTGGGAGTTGGGAGTTGGGAGTTGGGAGTTGGGAGTTGGGAGTTGGGAGTTGGGAGTTGGGAGTTGGGAGTTGTGAGTTGTGAGTTGGGAGTTGGGAGTTGGGAGTTGGGAGTTGTGGGAGTTGGGAGTTGGGAGTTGGGAGTTGAGGAATGTGGGAGTTGGGAGTTGGGAGTTGGGAGTTGGGAGTTGTGAGTTGGGAATTGGGAGTTGGGAGTTGTGGGAGTTGGGAGTTGGGAGTTGGGAGTTGAGGAATGTGGGAGTTGGGAGTTGAGGAATGTGGGAGTTGGGAGTTGTGGGAGTTGGGAGTTGTGGGAGTTGGGAGTTGGGAGTCGGGAGTTGGGAGTTGAAAGTTGGGAGTTGGGAGTTGGGAGTTGGGAGTTGGGAGTTGGGAGTTGGGAGTTGGGAGTTGGGAGTTGGGAGTCGGGAGTCGGGAGTTGGGAGTGAGAGTGAGAGTGAGAGTGAGAGTTGTGAATTGGGAGTTGGGAGTTGGGAGTTGGGAGTTGGGAGTTGGGAGTTGGGCGTTGGGAGTTGAGAGTTGGGAGTTGGGAGTTGGGAGTTGGGAGTTGGGAGTTGGGAGTTGGGAGTTGGGAGTTGAGGAATGTGGGAGTTGGGAGTTGGGAGTTGGGAGTTGGGATATGGGAGTTGGGAGTTGTGGGAGTTGGGAGTTGGGAGTTAAGAGTTGGGAGTTGGGAGTTGTGGGAGTTGGGAGTTGGGAGTTGGGAGTTGGGAGTTGGGAGTTGGGAGTTGTGGGAGTTGGGAGTTGGGAGTTGGGAGTTGGGAGTTAGGAGTTGGGAGTTGGGAGTTGGGAGTTGAGAGTTGGGAGTTGGGAGTTGGGAGTTGGGAGTTGGGAGTTGTGATAGTTGGGAGTTGGGAGTTGGGAGTTGGGAGTTGGGAGTTGAGGAATGTGGGAGTTGGGAGTGGGAGTTGTGAGTTGTAAGTTGTGGGAGTTGGGAGTTGGGAGTTGGGAGTTGGGAGTTGTGGGAGTTGGGAGTTGGGAGTTGGGAGTTGGGAGTTGGGAGTTGGGAGTTGGGAGTTGGGAGTTGTGGGAGTTGGGAGTTGTGGGAGTTGGGAGTTGGGAGTCGGGAGTTGGGAGTTGAAAGTTGGGAGTTGGGAGTTGGGAGTTGGGAGTTGGGAGTTGGGAGTTGGGAGTTGGGAGTTGGGAGTCGGGAGTTGGGAGTGAGAGTGAGAGTGAGAGTTGTGAATTGGGAGTTGGGAGTTGGGAGTTGGGAGTTGGGAGTTGGGAGTTGGGAGTTGGGAGTTGGGCGTTGGGAGTTGAGAGTTGGGAGTTGGGAGTTGGGAGTTGGGAGTTGGGAGTTGGGAGTTGGGAGTTGAGGAATGTGGGAGTTGGGAGTTGGGAGTTGGGAGTTGGGAGTTGGGAGTTGGGAGTTGGGAGTTGGGAGTTGTGGGAGTTGGGAGTTGGGAGTTAAGAGTTGGGAGTTGGGAGTTGTGGGAGTTGGGAGTTGGGAGTTGGGAGTTGGGAGTTGGGAGTTGGGAGTTGGGAGTTGTGGGAGTTGGGAGTTGGGAGTTGGGAGTTGGGAGTTAGGAGTTGGGAGTTGGGAGTTGGGAGTTGAGAGTTGGGAGTTGGGAGTTGGGAGTTGGGAGTTGGGAGTTGGGAGTTGTGATAGTTGGGAGTTGGGAGTTGGGAGTTGGGAGTTGGGAGTTGAGGAATGTGGGAGTTGGGAGTTGGGAGTTGGGAGTTGTGGGAGTTGGGAGTTGGGAGTTGGGAGTTGGGAGTTGGGAGTTGGGAGTTGGGAGTTGGGAGTTGGGAGTTGTGGGAGTTGGGAGTTGGGAGTTGGGAGTTGGGAGTTAGGAGTTGGGAGTTGGGAGTTGGGAGTTGAGAGTTGGGAGTTGGGAGTTGGGAGTTGGGAGTTGAGAGTTGTGATAGTTGGGAGTTGGGAGTTGGGAGTTGGGAGTTGAGGAATGTGGGAGTTGGGAGTGGGAGTTGTGAGTTGTGATAGTTGGGAGTTGGGAGTTGGGAGTTGGGAGTTGAGGAATGTGGGAGTTGGGAGTTGGGAGTTGGGAGTTGGGAGTTGGGAGTTGGGAGTTGGGAGTCGGGAGTTGGGAGTTGGGAGTTGGGAGTTGGGAGTTGGGAGTTGGGAGTTGGGAGTTGGGAGTTGAGAGTTGGGAGTTGGGAGTTGGGAGTTGGGAGTTGTGATAGTTGGGAGTTGGGAGTTGGGAGTTGGGAGTTGAGGAATGTGGGAGTTGGGAGTTGGGAGTTGGGAGTTGTGATAGTTGGGAGTTGGGAGTTGGGAGTTGGGAGTTGAGGAATGTGGGAGTTGGGAGTTGGGAGTTGGGAGTTGGGAGTTGGGAGTTGGGAGTCGGGAGTTGGGAGTTGGGAGTTGGGAGTTGGGAGTTGGGAGTTGAGAGTTAAGAGTTGGGAGTTGGGAGTTGGGAGTTGGGAGTTGGGAGTTACGAGTTGTGAGAGTTGGGGGTTGTGGGAGTTGGGAGTTGGGAGTTGGAAGTTGGGAGTTGTGGGAGTTGGGAGTTGTGGGAGTTGGGAGTTGGGAGTTAAGAGTTGGGAGTTGGGAGTTGTGGGAGTTGAGAGATGGGAGTTGTGGGAGTTGGGAGTTGTGGGAGTTGGGAGTTGGGAGTTGTGAGTTGTGGGAGTTGGGAGTTGGGAGTTGGGAGTTGGGAGTTGTGGAAGTTGGGGGTTGGGAGTTGGGAGTTGGGAGTTGGGAGTTGGGAGTTGGGAGTGGGAGTTGTGAGTTGTGAGTTGTGGGAGTTGGGAGTTGTGAGTTGTGAGTTGGGAGTTGGGAGTTGGGAGTTGTGGGAGTTGGGAGTTGGGAGTTGGGAGTTGGGAGTTGGGAGTTGGGAGTTGGGAGTTGTGGGAGTTGGGAGTTGGGAGTTGGGAGTTGGGAGTTGGGAGTTGGGAGTTGGGAGTTGGGAGTTGGGAGTTGAGAGTTGGGAGTTGGGAGTTGGGAGTTGGGAGTTGAGAGTTGTGGGAGTTGGGAGTTGGGAGTTGGAAGTTGAGGAATGTGGGAGTTGGGAGTTGGGAGTTGGGAGTTGGGAGTTGGGAGTTGGGAGTTGTGAGTTGTGAGTTGTGAGTTGTGAGTTGTGTGAGTTGTGAGTTGGGAGTTGGGAGTTGGGAGTTGAGGAATGTGGGAGTTGGGAGTTGGGAGTTGGGAGTTGGGAGTTGGGAGTTGGGAGTTGGGAGTTGGGAGTTGTGAGAGTTGGGGGTTGTGGGAGTTGGGAGTTGGAAGTTGGGAGTTGTGGGAGTTGGGAGTTGTGGGAGTTGGGAGTTGGGAGTTAAGAGTTGGGAGTTGGGGGTTGTGGGAGTTGAGAGATGGGAGTTGTGGGAGTTGGGAGTTGTGGGAGTTGGGAGTTGGGAGTTGGGAGTTGGGAGTTGTGAGTTGTGAGTTGTGGGAGTTGGGAGTTGGGAGTTGGGAGTTGGGAGTTGGGAGTTGGGAGTTGGGAGTTGTGGGAGTTGGGAGTTGGGAGTTGGGAGTTGGGAGTGGGAGTTGTGAGTTGTGAGTTGTGGGTGTTGGGAGTTGTGAGTTGGGAGTTGGGAGTTGGGAGTTGTGGGAGTTGGGAGTTGGGAGTTGGGAGTTGGGAGTTGTGGGAGTTGGGAGTTGGGAGTTGGGAGTTGGGAGTTGGGAGTTGGGCGTTGGGAGTTGAGAGTTGGGAGTTGGGAGTTGGGAGTTGGGAGTTGGGAGTTGAGAGTTGTGGGAGTTGGGAGTTGGGAGTTGAGGAATGTGGGAGTTGGGAGTTGTGTGTTGGGAGTTGGGAGTTGGGAGTTGGGAGTTGGGAGTTGAGAGTTGGGAGTTGGGAGTTGGGAGTTGTGGGAGTTGGGAGTTGGGAGTTGGGAGTTGGGAGTTGGGAGTTGGGAGTTGGGAGTTGGGAGTTGGGAGTTGGGAGTTGGGAGTTGGGAGTTGAGAGTTGTGGGAGTTGGGAGTTGTGGGAGTTGGGAGTTGGGAGTTGGGAGTTGGGAGTTGGGAGTTGAGAGTTGTGGGAGTTGAGAGTTGTGGGAGTTGGGAGTTGGGAGTTGGGAGTTGAGGAATGTGGGAGTTGGGAGTTGGGAGTTGGGAGTTGGGAGTTGGGAGTTGGGAGTTGGGAGTTGGGAGTTAGGAGTTGGGAGTTGTGAGTTGTGAGCTGTGAGTTGGGAGTTGGGAGTTGGGAGTTGGGAGTTGGGAGTTGGGAGTTGAGAGTTGTGGGAGTTGGGAGTTGTAGGAGTTGGGAGTTGGGAGTTGGGAGTTGGGAGTTGGGAGTTGGGAGTTGGGAGTTGAGAGTTGTGGGAGTTGAGAGTTGTGGGAGTTGGGAGTTGGGAGTTGGGAGTTGAGGAATGTGGGAGTTGGGAGTTGGGAGTTGGGAGTTGGGAGTTGGGAGTTGGGAGTTGGGAGTTGGGAGTTGGGAGTTGTGAGTTGTGAGTTGTGAGCTGTGAGTTGGGAGTTGGGAGTTGGGAGTTGGGAGTTGGGAGTTGGGAGTTGGGAGTTGGGAGTTGAGAGTTGTGGGAGTTGGGAGTTGTGGGAGTTGGGAGTTGGGAGTTGGGAGTTGGGAGTTGGGAGTTGGGAGTTGGGAGTTGGGAGTTGGGAGTTGGGAGTTGTGGGAGTTGGGAGTTGGGAGTTGGGAGTTGGGAGTTGAGGAATGTGGGAGTTGGGAGTTGGGAGTTGGGAGTTGTGAGTTGTGAGTTGTGAGTTGTGAGTTGTGAGTTGTGAGTTGTGAGTTGTGAGTTGGGAGTTGGGAGTTGGGAGTTGGGAGTTGTGAGTTGGGAGTTGGGAGTTGTGAGTTGTGAGTTGTGAGTTGTGAGTTGTGAGTTGTGAGTTGTGAGTTGTGAGTTGTGAGTTGTGAGTTGTGAGTTGTGAGTTGTGAGTTGTGAGTTGTGAGTTGTGAGTTGTGAGTTGTGAGTTGTGAGTTGTGAGTTGTGAGTTGTGAGTTGTGAGTTGTGAGTTGTGAGTTGTGAGTTGTGAGTTGTGAGTTGTGAGTTGTGAGTTGTGAGTTGTGAGTTGTGAGTTGTGAGTTGTGAGTTGTGAGTTGTGAGTTGTGAGTTGTGAGTTGTGAGTTGTGAGTTGTGAGTTGTGAGTTGTGAGTTGTGAGTTGTGAGTTGTGAGTTGTGAGTTGGGAGTTGGGAGTTGGGAGTTGGGAGTTGGGAGTTGTGAGTTGTGAGTTGTGAGTTGTGAGTTGTGAGTTTGGAGTTGGGAGTTGGGAGTTGGGAGTTGGGAGTTGTGAGTTGGGAGTTGGGAGTTGGGAGTTGGGAGTTGGGAGTTGGGAGTTGGGAGTTGGGAGTTGTGAGTTGGGAGTTGTGAGTTGTGAGTTGGGAGTTGGGAGTTGGGAGTTGGGAGTTGGGAGTTGGGAGTTGTGAGTTGTGAGTTGTGAGTTGTGAGTTGGGAGTTGGGAGTTGAGAGTTGTGGGAGTTGGGAGTTGGGAGTTGGGAGTTGGGAGTTGGGAGTTGGGAGTTGGGAGTTGGGAGTTGGGAGTTGGGAGTTGGGAGTTGAGAGTTGTGGGAGTTGGGAGTTGTGGGAGTTGGGAGTTGGGAGTTGGGAGTTGGGAGTTGGGAGTTGGGAGTTGGGAGTTGAGAGTTGTGGGAGTTGAGAGTTGTGGGAGTTGAGAGTTGGGAGTTGGGAGTTGAGGAATGTGGGAGTTGGGAGTTGGGAGTTGGGAGTTGGGAGTTGGGAGTTGGGAGTTGGGAGTTGGGAGTTGTGAGTTGTGAGTTGTGAGCTGTGAGTTGGGAGTTGGGAGTTGGGAGTTGGGAGTTGGGAGTTGGGAGTTGGGAGTTGGGAGTTGAGAGTTGTGGGAGTTGGGAGTTGTGGGAGTTGGGAGTTGGGAGTTGGGAGTTGGGAGTTGGGAGTTGGGAGTTGGGAGTTGGGAGTTGGGAGTTGGGAGTTGTGGGAGTTGGGAGTTGGGAGTTGGGAGTTGGGAGTTGAGGAATGTGGGAGTTGGGAGTTGGGAGTTGGGAGTTGTGAGTTGTGAGTTGTGAGTTGTGAGTTGTGAGTTGTGAGTTGTGAGTTGGGAGTTGGGAGTTGGGAGTTGGGAGTTGTGAGTTGTGAGTTGTGAGTTGTGAGTTGTGAGTTGTGAGTTGTGAGTTGTGAGTTGTGAGTTGTGAGTTGTGAGTTGTGAGTTGTGAGTTGTGAGTTGTGAGTTGTGAGTTGTGAGTTGTGAGTTGTGAGTTGTGAGTTGTGAGTTGTGAGTTGTGAGTTGTGAGTTGTGAGTTGTGAGTTGTGAGTTGTGAGTTGTGAGTTGTGAGTTGTGAGTTGGGAGTTGGGAGTTGGGAGTTGGGAGTTGGGAGTTGGGAGTTGGGAGTTAGGAGTTAGGAGTTAGGAGTTAGGAGTTAGGAGTTGTGAGTTGTGAGTTGTGAGTTGTGAGTTGGGAGTTGGGAGTTGGGAGTTGGGAGTTGGGAGTTGGGAGTTGAGAGTTGTGGGAGTTGGGAGTTGTGGGAGTTGGGAGTTAGGAGTTGGGAGTTGGGAGTTGGGAGTTGGGAGTTGAGAGTTGTGGGAGTTGAGAGTTGTGGGAGTTGGGAGTTGGGAGTTGGGAGTTGAGGAATGTGGGAGTTGGGAGTTGGGAGTTGGGAGTTGGGAGTTGGGAGTTGTGAGTTGGGAGTTGTGAGTTGTGAGTTGGGAGTTGGGAGTTGGGAGTTGGGAGTTGGGAGTTGGGAGTTGTGAGTTGTGAGTTGTGAGTTGGGAGTTGGGAGTTGAGAGTTGTGGGAGTTGGGAGTTGGGAGTTGGGAGTTGGGAGTTGGGAGTTGGGAGTTGGGAGTTGGGAGTTGGGAGTTGGGAGTTGTGGGAGTTGGGAGTTGGGAGTTGAAAGTTGGGAGTTGGGAGTTGGGAGTTGAAGTTGGGAGTTGGGAGTTGGGAGTTGGGAGTTGGGAGTTAGGAGTTGGGAGTTGGGAGTTGGGAGTTGGGAGTTGGGAGTTGTGGGAGTTGGGAGTTGGGAGTTGGGAGTTGGGAGTTGGGAGTTGGGAGTTGGGAGTTGGGAGTTGGGAGTTGGGAGTTGAGAGTTGTGGGAGTTGGGAGTTGTGGGAGTTGGGAGTTGGGAGTTGGGAGTTGAGAGTTGGGAGTTGAGAGTTGTGGGAGTTGAGAGTTGTGGGAGTTGGGAGTTGGGAGTTGGGAGTTGAGGAATGTGGGAGTTGGGAGTTGGGAGTTGGGAGTTGGGAGTTGGGAGTTGGGAGTTGGGAGTTGGGAGTTGGGAGTTAGGAGTTGGGAGTTGTGAGTTGTGAGTTGTGAGCTGTGAGTTGGGAGTTGGGAGTTGGGAGTTGGGAGTTGGGAGTTGGGAGTTGAGAGTTGTGGGAGTTGGGAGTTGTGGGAGTTGGGAGTTGGGAGTTGGGAGTTGGGAGTTGGGAGTTGGGAGTTGGGAGTTGAGAGTTGTGGGAGTTGAGAGTTGTGGGAGTTGGGAGTTGGGAGTTGGGAGTTGAGGAATGTGGGAGTTGGGAGTTGGGAGTTGGGAGTTGGGAGTTGGGAGTTGGGAGTTGTGAGTTGTGAGTTGTGAGTTGTGAGCTGTGAGTTGGGAGTTGGGAGTTGGGAGTTGGGAGTTGGGAGTTGGGAGTTGAAAGTTGGGAGTTGGGAGTTGGGAGTTGGGAGTTGTGAGTTGGGAGTTGGGAGTTGGGAGTTGGGAGTTGGGAGTTGGAAGTTGGGAGTTGGGAGTTGGGAGTTGGGAGTTGGGAGTTGGGAGTTGGGAGTTGGGAGTTGGGAGTTGGGAGTTGGGAGTTGGGAGTTGAAAGTTGGGAGTTGGGAGTTGGGAGTTGGGAGTTGGGAGTTGGGAGTTGGGAGTTGGGAGTTGTGAGTTGTGAGTTGTGAGTTGTGAGTTGTGAGTTGTGAGTTGTGAGTTGTGAGTTGTGAGTTGTGAGTTGGGAGTTGTGAGTTGTGAGTTGTGAGTTGTGAGTTGTGAGTTGTGAGTTGTGAGTTGGGAGTTGGGAGTTGGGAGTTGGGAGTTGGGAGTTGAGAGTTGAGAGTTGAGAGTTGAGAGTTGAGAGTTGAGAGTTGAGAGTTGAGAGTTGAGAGTTGAGAGTTGAGAGTTGAGAGTTGAGAGTTGAGAGTTGAGAGTTGAGAGTTGAGAGTTGAGAGTTGAGAGTTGAGAGTTGGGAGTTGGGAGTTGGGAGTTGGGAGTTGGGAGTTGGGAGTTGGGAGTTGGGAGTTGGGAGTTGGGAGTTGGGAGTTGGGAGTTGGGAGTTGGGAGTTGGGAGTTGGGAGTTGGGAGTTGGGAGTTGGGAGTTGGGAGTTGGGAGTTGGGAGTTGGGAGTTGGGAGTTGGGAGTTGGGAGTTGGGAGTTGGGAGTTGGGAGTTGGGAGTTGGGAGTTGGGAGTTGGGAGTTGGGAGTTGGGAGTTGGGAGTTTGGAGTTTGGAGTTTGGAGTTTGGAGTTTGGAGTTTGGAGTTTGGAGTTGGGAGTTGGGAGTTGGGAGTTGGGAGTTGGGAGTTGGGAGTTGGGAGTTGGGAGTTGGGAGTTGGGAGTTGGGAGTTGGGAGTTGGGAGTTGGGAGTTGGGAGTTGGGAGTTGGGAGTTGGGAGTTGGGAGTTGGGAGTTGGGAGTTGGGAGTTGGGAGTTGGAGTTGGAGTTGTGGGAGTTGGGAGTTGGGAGTTGGGAGTTGGGAGTTGGGAGTTGGGAGTTGGGAGTTGTGGGAGTTGGGAGTTGGGAGTTGGGAGTTGGGAGTGGGAGTTGTGATTTGTGAGTTGGGAGTTGGGAGTTGGGAGTTGGAGTTGGAGTTGGAGTTGGAGTTGGAGTTGGAGTTGGAGTTGGAGTTGGAGTTGGAGTTGGAGTTGGAGTTGGAGTTGGAGTTGGAGTTGGAGTTGGAGTTGGAGTTGGAGTTGGAGTTGGAGTTGGAGTTGGAGTTGGAGTTGGAGTTGGAGTTGGAGTTGGAGTTGGAGTTGGAGTTGGAGTTGGAGTTGGAGTTGGAGTTGGAGTTGGAGTTGGAGTTGGAGTTGGAGTGGGAGTGGGAGTGGGAGTGGGAGTTGGAGTGGGAGTGGGAGTTGGGAGTTGGGAGTTGGGAGTTGGGAGTTGGGAGTTGGGAGTTGGAGTTGGAAGTTGGGAGTTGGGAGTTGGGAGTTGGGAGTTGGGAGTTGTGAGTTGGGAGTTGGGAGTTGGGAGTTGGGAGTTGGGAGTTGTGAGTTGTGAGTTGTGAGTTGTGAGTTGTGAGTTGTGAGTTGTGAGTTGTGAGTTGTGAGTTGTGAGTTGTGAGTTGTGAGTTGTGAGTTGTGAGTTGTGAGTTGTGTTGGGAGTTGGGAGTTGGAGTTGGAGTTGGAGTTGGAGTTGGAGTTGGAGAAAAGTTCACACAATGTAAAATATTGCGACATCGCAACAATGGAAGTGATTAGTTGACCGACGGCCGTGTAAAAACAGTAAAATAAAATTATACAAGATCTGATAAGTCGACGTGCTTGAGAGGCTGCACAGCCTTCACAACCTTACCAACTACAATATAATCTACTCTAATTATCGAGACAAGGTTGACAATATCGGTCACCACGCAATGAACGTATAGACCACCAGAGTCCTGGACATGATAAAAAACAGCATAAATCTCTCGCTTGTGTGCAGAACAGAGAACAGTCTGTGGACCATCACAATGGGGCTCAGAACTCTTAACTACCCCAATGTTTGTTGAATAAGATGCCAGATAGCCCGAATTAGTGTTGCTCACTTACAACGTGTCAACATTTCGATAATAGCACCGCAAACTTCTTGCGATCATCATAACTGGTACCGGTGAACTGTCAACATAACTTTGTGTGCAGAGAGGGCGCTTTCTCCAGCATCCCTCAACTTATAACGACCCATAAAGCAAATACGACTCCTTCGTGGATCATTATTCATTAGTGGTAGTTTCCGGAACCGAGGCTGGTAATCGACCGTTAGGTGAGGGTGGAATTCGGAGAAAGTATCATTTTTCCGTTCGGAGATGACGTAACGCGATACCTGCAGCAATGTTGGTAATGGGCGATATTTTCCGATCCCAGGCTCAAGATTCCCTCTAGGTCAGGAGAACGGCAGAGGTGGATAGATAGACTGGTGAATTCACTTCCTATCCTGTGACTGGTCCCAAATCTCTTGATTTCGCCTACTTTGATAAAACGTGTCTAACGTGACATTGCGTGGGTGAATCTCGCTGAGTGAAGCCGCGATTTCAACCAAACTTACAGGTCACTGGAGGTGCCAATACGAAAGTATGAATATTCGATTCTGAATGACTTTTAATCGTTTCTTACAATTCCATGGAGCCATTTTCCAATGAGTTTGATGCGATCATGAAAATTCTTCAAATATCTTTCGACAGTATCGCCATCTATTGTTGTACATGAGAAACCCACGTAATGAGCTGAAATTCAATTGTTTCAAATCAAGGATTTGTCTGCTGAAACAATTGAAGAGTAGCGCCACCAGGTTTTATTTCCATCATTATAACGGCCCTGGTAATGAGTTTTTCTAGCTGGAATTTACCAAATATTTTGCAAGGCTTCCATGCATGATTCAAAATTATTGAACGTTTTACATGCATTCTTTGTTCGCTGTACACTTGTAAGGTCCTTCTCGTCTTTTTTGGGTCAATTCAACTTACAAGAACCGATGAACTACAATTTTGAGAAAAACACACTTGGTCAATAGGAGATCCACACGATGTATGAAGATTGGCTTGCTCCTTTCATATTTTGCACAAAACACTTCGCCGACTTGACAGACTTTCTCAAAATTTCTGAAGGAAAAAAAACGATGACTATTGATGCCTGTAGAATTTTTGCCCCTTCCGATGAGTCGGTTATACATTTTATCGAGAAATGTCTTATTTTCGTCATATACAGTGTGCCCAAAATGAGGAAGTCAGACAAGCAATAAGTTGCCAATAAATAGATGTTGAGGAATCCGGAGAATGTTGTCCACTTCCAGAAATATTAGAAAAAAAAAAGAAATGTTGGTGGTTTGGTTTCGATTTCCTGAAGCTATTTGAAAAGTGTTGAAAAAACCGAATAAGGCAGTTTGTTCAGACGCTCATCAATATATTATATTATATTTGTGGACTGTATATTGATTTCAAATACAATGAAGTTTGAATGCAATGTTTGTCTCTGGCATGAATGATCAAATTCACAATAATTGAGAAACAACAACTCATTTCATTTATATACAGTGTCTGCCATAAAGATGGCTACATATGGGAAAAAAATTTGTCAATGATATTTCAGAAAAAATCTAATGGCGGTTTGTTTCTGCATGTCTGACAACTAAAAAACCCGTTACGACTTCGATTACGTGACCTCATATTTGTCAGGAATTAAAAAAAAAGTTGTATGTGGTGCGAAAAATATAAAATTCAAAAAGTATTAATAATGTTTTGAATACAAATATTAGTTGGCGTTTTTCACATTTATGGGTTGGGAATATTGAATGAACTCCTATGCATCAAAATATAGGGTATGAACTACGTGTTTTCAAAATTAACCTTCCGCAGAACATCTATTCAACAAATATTTGATTAGTTTCGATCCAACCTTATGTGATTCAAGTTATTAAATCTTGTCAATTTGACCAACTTCTTGGCACCTCTTACAACTTTTTTTCAAATTCCCGCCAAATCTGAAGTCACATGATATAAGTCGTAACGGATTTTCAAGTTTTCAGACATGCAAAAACTAACCACCATTAGAGTTTTTCAGAAATATGAATAACATTTTTTTTTCTATATGTAGCCAACTTTATGGCGGAAACTGTCGAATATTTGATGAGAAACATGATCTTGCAGATCCTTCTACAGGCCAATTCTTCAACCCCAACGCAGTTTCAATATTTGCTACTTTTTCAGCTCTACAAAATGACATTCATAAAATCTCCGTTTCGTTTAAAAAAAACCATTATCAACTATGTTTTTATAAGGCACGAAAAAAAGTACATCTTGTATGACAGAACTTTTTGGAAGGATGTACGGCACAGTTTGATTTTTCATGTATATTCAGAAAAAATGCTTAGTTCTTCAATGTAATCGTAAATTTAATTAACATAAACTAAAATAATGAGAACTAAGAAGGTAAGAATTATTGTTGGACATTGTGAATAGTGAGTGCTATTAGCAAATGTTCAAGCAGATTACCTCCAGTGTGGATCCCCATGCTGGTCATCCTGATATTGGGCACACTGTATATCGGTACTTCTATGTTATTTGATGAAGTAAACTTCGAATTGAAGCGTAACTCCAAAACATCTACATTTGTTAAAGAATTGCAAGTGCAATATGTAAGTCCACAATCACTAAAAAAAGTCTCTTCAAATTTTGCAGAACGGAAACTTTGAGGTATTGGTGACGATATTCGAAGCTGCATAAAGGTAAATACAGCTTTAACCGATCGAAGTATGTCTGCAGGAACATTCCTTCAATACATATCATTTTATCACTCTTCAGAGAGCTGTTTGCTGGGTGAGTTGCTGAAATTTAAAAAAGTTCGTAACAAACGGCCAAAGAACAATGCGGAAGTGCGCACACATTTTTCATTTTTATATCTACAGTTTTCAATTTATTATATACGAAATTGGACATCGCATGGCGTGGTCTACGATACTTCGATGGAAATGGCCGAACTTGATGAATTGACTGACGATAAAATGAAAATGATTGCCGCCATATTTTTACGTGTAATCGAATGTTTAGCTTGTGTTCGAAACGACTCTATAACTTCAGGTGCCATCAAGATAGCGATCAGTTGATAATCGAGTGATACTTTTTCTTTTTTTTGTTGTATAATGAAGTCATTGTGCAACGCAAATGCGTGTCAATATAGCCTCTATTTCGATACACATTTTTCATTTTTCGAACTGTCAAATGAAAGTCAGAAGAGTTAGGCCCAGTTTACTTCTGAGCGATTTGGATTTGGTGATATAAGCAGTGAAAAACTCAATGTTTTAATTGGTAAATTTCAATTCAGAGTGTAATTTGATTCAAATTGACCAATGAAACCAATAACAACATTGAATTTTCCACCGCTGGTATTGCAATAATCAAAATCGCTAACTGTAAACTGGGCTTTACGCTTGTGCGTCAGATTTTAATTATTTCAATGTCATCATTGTTACCAATCGAAGATGTTTCTGTTATTTATCGATATTAAATCCATTTTTTTCTTCAAATCAATTCGAAATAGATAAAATTGCATATGACACACGTTTTATAAGAAAATTTGTCGCACTTGTTCACTTGGAGCACTCCTCGCTTCGCTCGTCGTACTCCAAACAACGCGTGCGACAAAATAGCGTCTTATAAAACTTGTAACATAATATACTATTGTGGTTGAAAATAATGCTCAATGCTGTAGTTGTAATGTTGACTGATTTAATTGAGGAGCCTCTTGTGTTATAAATAATATAATCATTTTATTTTCGACCATCAAGTGGGTATATCATACATTTCTCTCAATAATAATGACATTACGATTTAGGAATATTGCGACATCCCATATCTTTGTCAATTTCAAATAGGAATGGAGAGGGATCTAATAGCTATCTCTGGGTTCCACACAATACAACCGTTTGTGTAATGCAAGCAAATTCAACAGATCATATTGGTATTGGTGGGTAATAGCCAACATTATACGCTCTTTAAAAAATATACTATAATTCAGGTATTTGCCCAGATTTTTTTTTAAGTTCTGGTTCTCACGGAAAAAGATTTCCTGTAATGTTCAGAGAACATCATGAGAATCAAGGGAGAGAAGGTAGGAGTTGGTGTTCTTCTTAAATTTCTGGAGATCGTATGCCTCTGGGAACACCTCCCTAGGCAATGAGTTCCAAAGTCTCGATATTCGTTGGATGAACCAGTCTTTGGAAAGAGACGTCTCTAAAGTGAACACGAAGGGATGTGAAGACTGAACTTGACGGGTTAATCTCGAAGAGACTGCTAATGGAGGAACGATTGTTGATATTTCAGAAGAGCATCGCCCATGAAAATATCTATAAAATAGAGCTAAATCGACAACTTTTCTACGGTGTTCCAGAGAAGTGAGCGAGTTTGTAAGCGAGGCATCACCGACGAGACGAATTGCCCTCTTTTGGACAGAATCCAATAGTTTCAG
Source organism: Chrysomela aeneicollis (assembly GCA_029955515.1). Lineage (NCBI taxonomy): Eukaryota > Metazoa > Arthropoda > Insecta > Coleoptera > Chrysomelidae > Chrysomela > Chrysomela aeneicollis. The sequence goes on from JARUHQ010000022.1 coordinate 8,889,728, forward strand.
GATGTTTAGGTGCCGCACTCCAAATATGGGAACAGTATTCCAGAACAGGTCGGATATATGCCTTATAGATCATAAGCAGCTGACTGGGAGTGAAATAGCTCTTGACTCGAAACAGAAATCCAAGATTTTGGGATGCACTTTTGACAATGGACCTCATTTGATTTTCCCAAGAAAGGTTATTGCTGATAGTGAACTCCAAGCATCGAAATGGATGGCTTCAATGGTATGGTTACTCCTGACTGAATTATGTTGGACACAGTGAGATCGGATTTTCTAGAGAACCGGCATGCTTGTGTTTCGTTTGAATTGAATTCAAAATGGCAGTTGTCTCACGTCACTACTGGTATTCGAATAAGGAGAAAGAACAATAGTAATGAATTACAGGCCGATAACAGTTATTCCTTGAATAGCAGCAGCTGGGTTGGGTGTTAGCAGTTGCTCTCTTTCTTCTTGTGGTCTCATCAACACCTCAAACTGACATGTTCTCATCATTCTTGATGCTATATGAATCAACCGTTATCGTTATGACTAGAAAACACCGTGATACAACCAGAATCATATATTCAAACGTATCAAAATCGTCTCACACAATATGTGTTTTCCTGGTGCTAGTCAAGGCCTTTGACACTTTTAATCAAATCTGTTGGAGGCTTCGGAGGATAAAGGACACTAAAGCTGTTGGTGAGCGATTGTGTTGATAAGTTTTTAACAAATAGGAAACAAGTTGTTAATATAGTAGGAAAAGTCAGCGATGAGAAGCATTAAAAATATGGTGTTCCTCTAGGTTCGATCCTAGGGCAGGAAGTACCTAAGCAAAGACACAACTACCCTTATACGCTTTCCTAAGCATATGTATATAATTGATCACAAAATTCGATATTCTTTAGCAAATATAATTTAGTGAATAATGCATTCATTGATGACGTTACTATGTCATCAACAATAAAAAGAGTTACGTGATACTTTAACGACCCCCATGCTCCAAGTAGACATTAAAAAGGATAAAATGATCAACGAATGTCGCGGGTGAATCTGTTAATCAATCCCAGAATCGAACTACCCCACGCATCATCTACGTTCAGAAGAGGATGGGACAGCAAAAAATCACGTCCGAAAGATCCCCTCCTTCGGAACGGAATACACTTTGATCGATTGGTTGAAGATGGAAGATGAAGAAAGTGTGAAATTCCCTTCCATATCACGAGTTAGGTACACGATGGAGCGATGAATATCCCGAATGGCACATAAGACCAGGAGAATTCGAGACCCCCCCGAACCGATCGTTCCCTGAAATTAGCCTCATCTCGCCTCCCCTTTTCCCCAATTTCCCGTCTTATAAAACAATGACGGCGATCGAGTCACGTCCGCGAACGGTCTGGATATGGGAGGGAAGGGGTGGAAGGGGGGTAGGCAACGCGGGGGTTCACGGGCCTCCATTGGCTTTAATGGCACATAGCACGGCTATCGTCGAGTCGAGTTAAGAGGTCGTAGCCAGGCCTGAGGAACTATTACTGCTTACTCGTTTGGCTTTTAGTGCTGGATTTTCAACGGAAAATGGTGTCGGAATTCATATTCCGGCGGGAATTTTTGATGGATGACGCTGGTGGGGCAAAGGGGCACATGGCCCATAATCAGGGTGCTATTTATTTCATTCAGACGTGACACTAGTAGGCGTTGATTCCGAAACAAACAAAAAGACAACTGGAATATTTCAAGAGTTATTATTTGTCACCAAAATGCAGTGTTTCAACTGAAGAAGATAACATGATGAGTAGGGTTAATAAAGACAAACATGTTTTTTTTAGAGGTGGTTGATATCCTTTATTGACATCATATGAGTCCAATACCTCATATGAATCCTTGATCTCAGTCCGACCGAAATCTCCGATGACACTTAGACCTAATGGCCTAATTGTATCTTTCGTCATTGTACCCACTTTAGTATCCCGGTGCCTTGTACAAGTTTGTACAAGTCTTTTACTGCATGTGACTTGTATATTTCTGGGTCGCCAACTGGTTTCCCAAAAAATGTATATCTTTTGCGATACTACCCTTTTCGGGTAGACTGCAATTTAGGTCGCCATTATATAGTTCCATCGTGGTGATGTACTCTTTGACTGGCGCGTGGCCATGAGTCGTATGACAGTTTTTATTTGCTCTCTGTTCATGTTTAGCAGATCTGCAGCTTGTCTGTGGCATGGTTCCTTCATGTATTGTTTCCTATGTATATTTCCTGTAATGTTTTCCCAGTGATTCTTATGTTTTTCGTGCTGTACGCTTGGATACACCCGGAAGCTGTCCTGGTTCTGGCTCATTATCTAACCCTCTTCTTGCAAGTTCGACCATATCAGGTTTGTAGGGTCAAATTGAGCTTTACCAACCTATTGTGAATGCCCTCATGTTCAGATGACAGTTTTTTGTCTAGTCTTGTCTTTGCTATTATACTACACGAGTCACCATTTAGGTCATCAATGTACCTATGGTAGGTTGTGATGTTTGCTCCCATATCGTTGAAAACCTCCTAATTCTGGCAGGCTGGACCAAGCAAAGATACTTACGATCATTTGGACCGAAAATACTACTCCAATATGATCTTTTGATCTCGAGATACATGTTTCGAGTGGTTTGTCCAATATTTCTTGAATGAGTAAAATATATAGCATTACTGGATATTTGGTATTGAACGGTTTCGGACCAAAAGAATGATACATTTTTGGCATGATAAATATGTGTGCTCGGGGACATTGAAAGTGATGTCCTGTATTTTATGTATGGATGATTTTCAGTGAATAATTCTTGATCTAGATTCCTAAGGCTTGATATACCTACCTATACCTACTCAATTCGTGTGCTAAACTTATCCAATCTACTCCAAAAATCGTTACAAACCAATTTTGAACTGAATCCGACCGTAACCACAGAACTTTATCTTATCATTAAAAAAAATCGTAGTACATAAAGCAGATTTCTCTGATTAAATATTCTGAAATACATCATTCATCATCAAAGTATTCATCAATCAATCTAATTCACTGAATCAGCACGAAATCAATTACCTATTTAATCAGATTTAATGACACTATCCAGAGATAAACTGATCACCTGCATAATTATGAAATGCAATACCTGATTTTCTAGTATTGATTCGCTGTGCTGCTATTGGATTTCAACAATTCTACAGGTATAGGATAAAACCACTGATAAAACTGTGAATCGATAAAAACTTTCAACCTAAAAATCTCCCACACAAAAAATTCGAATCAAGATGTCATTCACATGAGTATAAAGGTAGGAAGTGGAGCTGGAGATCCAAACACAGAGCCTGTAATATACGTGTAGCTAAAGTCTTGATATTATTTTGATATTGGCTCGTGCTCCCCACACCAATACTAGTAAATACAATTTATGGTTATGGCCATATAAATTTCAACAAGAGCTTTCAGTGAGGAAGATATTTGCCCCTGAGATGTTGGGTTTCCAGACAACAATACTGCTCAATTTGACAACATCTGGGAAACTCAGTTCCTTTATTTCTTTCGTTTGTTGGGGCTTGTACTATGTAAGATACGTTCTCCGAATTCAAGATGTAATAGGAAAAAGTTTCCTTTCTAGAATAATCGGAATCATCGACGAACTGGAGAGTTATTGATATCTTTGTTTATGAATGTTACAGGAAAATGAAATGAAAAATTATATTCATTTTGGACGGAACACCTTGTGTAACTCATCAATTAGCTGTGGTATTCTTCAAACCTCATTTCTGTTCGAACTCGTGCGTATTCAAATTCCAGCCTGTTATGCCTTTTTACATTCATTCCAAGATCCAAATCAAATTATTTCCGACCACGAAGGTAGAAAAGTCCGACGCCGTAGCTGAAGGCGATAAATTAAATGAAATTAAAATAGAATAGGAGAATAGGTACCTAATCAAGTTTCCATTTCACGGTTATCTTAACAGGAAAAACTCGAAGACAGGGGTTTTGCATGTCTACACCAACTTTTCATCTTGAATATATTATAGAGCTTCGTCTGAAAGGACCAGAGAAAGTAATAGCAGGTTGCAGGAAGAATTATATCCAAAAAAAACCAAGCGGAAATATTTCATTAGATCACTTCCATTACTATTTACTATTGATGTGATCATTTTAACTAGATTCGATAAAAAAATTAGCAAAATGGGTTATTATAATTTAGAAAAGATGCAATTTAAAGCATTTTAGCAAATAGAAAGATTGACTGGCCTCACAATTTTCGAATGATGATCCAGGCTTGAAAAACACCCAACATTGAATTGTCGCCCCTTCAGAAACATGAGTATAGGCCATTTGAGAATATGGATATCACATTCACGTAAAGAACATATACTTAGTTTGAAACCGCATACACACTGTATACGGATATAATGAATAACATTATGTAATCCTAAAAGCTTAAAATCATGATTTTCCATCAGCAATTCCATTCGTTGAAAACATTATTTCCCGAACGACATAATGATGGCCCAGATCACAGTCGAGCTAAATGAATTGAGTATTATGCGTGGATTAATTTTGAACTCATTTCTTCTATTCTATTACAGGTTTCTAAATCCCAACACAATTCTCATATGGTATCATTCAATAATTTCTCTTGATTCCTCATTTCACAATAATTGCTGTGCAATCTCAAATAGACAGAAATAATGTGAATAATTACAAAACTCCACATGTGATTCTTGACTTGAACCTATACCTGCATAGAGTGAAATAGCGATATGAAGTGAATAATTCTCATAAACACCAGCATTTTAATGATAGGAAATTCCTGCACTGTATACGTAGAACACAAATATTTCATCGACCACACTTATTTACAACATACACTGTCTAGATTTGCTACCTTATGTGTGATTTTATGAATATGCGACTGACAATATGAATTATGGACATGGATATGGACCATTTTGTCTCAGATCAATATTCTTGTGATATTTCTTCCATCGTGGTCATTTGAAATTGCAAAGTACCTACTGAGTATAACTGGTGGCAAAAATTCATCAATATAACATTAAAAATGGGCTGAATAGGAAGGAATATAATAAATGCATAACAAACTCTCCGAATACTGGAGCGATAATATCAGAACAAACAAAATCAGAGTAAAAACATACCAAGTACGTTTTCCTCACAAATCTGTGTTATTACCTATACTACGAACAACGCTGCCGTAAACCTTATATAAATTAATGAGTGTTGTAAAAAAAACGTCCTTTGGATCAGATTTCCTACGAACTATATCTGGGTCCGATTATTGTTTGCTTCTCCTGGCCCTCCTGCACATACCAACATTTTAGGATAAAATCGGGGACAAATGAGTTCAGTGAAGTGAACAAGACCATTCAACCAACAACAGCCTTTCAGAAATCACGATCGACATCATCCATGTACGAGTGTTTGGGCGATAGAGAATAATTTGTAATAGACGTTTATTTCAGATGAAGTGAACTGAAAACCAATTTTATTTCGGTTTACTTTGGAAGGAGACTTCGAGTTTTTTTATAGAACTAGTCAGTAAGTCCATAATCTTTTGTTGAAACCATCAATATCACATAAGTCAACTAATCACAACAATTTGGTTATCGAGATCAGAGCACTTCAGATAGTTCAGGTTGAGTTAGAAAACAGAAGAGCTACAATTAATCAGAGCTATCGAATATTTCATAATGAGCATAAAGCATAAATTATTTAAGCATCGAGTATTATTGTGAAATTTTCATACATTTATTTTCAACCAATTAGAAGAGGCTCCTTTTTATATACGTTGCTTATAGAAACGGGCGATTATTGTGAAAATTTCTTAAATTTATTTTCAACCAATCAGAAGGCTCCTTTTTGTATACGTTGCTTGTAGCAACGGGCGATTACCGTGATAATTGTCTTAGTTCCTATTGACGGAATTGATATGTGATAATTTTTCTGACAAAACTGAAGCACCTTATATTAATTGGCAAACGTCACTCAGAATAAAATCTGGGTAGACATGTGATATTAGATGTTATGATTGGAGTTCATGGAAGCCGGTGAATGCCCTGCTGGGATTTTTTGCGATCTCAGCAAGGCATTCGATTGTGTTAATCACTGTCAGTTATTATCGAAATTGTATAATTATGGAATACGAGGTGTAACATTAGAATGGATTTCTTCTTTTTTGAAACACCGTCATCAGTACGTATTTGTTCCAAATATACAATCCGAAAGTATTGGTTTCGTCAATTCGAAGAGTAAACCTGTTAATATTGGTGTACCACAAGGATCCATTCTAGGACCCATTTTGTTTATTCTTTACTCCAATGATTTGGATAAATTCTTGAAAGGTGTTCATGTAACAATGTATGCAGACCACACGTCGCTGATATTATCACACAAAAACGAAATTCGTATGCGTGAAGATACAGAAAAAGCTCTAGAACTGATGCAGGATTGGTGCAGTACCAATTGTCTGAATTTGAATGCTAAAAAAACCCAAATTCTAAGATTTCATAACTATCAAAGGAAGTGCGATCCCCTCAGAATTGAGATGAGTTTTGATGAATCCATTGATAGTTCAGATGAAACCAATCTTCTTGGACATCTCATTGATAAAAATATAAGTTGGAAAGGTCATTGTACAAGCTTAATGAAAAAATTAAATTCTATATGTTTCATGTTCAGAAGTCTCAAGGATATACTTGAATTGTCTCAGTTATTGGCCCTATACCACTATGTCAAAAAATGTTTTTTCGATACAAAAAAGAATAGTTAGAATAATAGCTGGAGTTCCTAGTACACATTCCTGTAGGGACCTTTTCAAAAATTTTAGAAATCAGACCCTCATGTCTGTTTATATTTATGAATTGTCTGTCTTTATTTTTAAAAATAAACAAAAATTTGTTTTGACCGGAGATTTTCACTCCGTAAATACTCGCCAAAGGAAAAAATACCACATTCCGTTTACCAAATATAAGGTTTCTGACAATTCACCTACCTGAAAATATAAAAGAAATCAAATATTTTTAAAAATTCAGTAGCTCCCTAAGACAGTTCCTGACTGAAAAATGTTTCTACTCGTTGGGAGAATATTTTGATAATTAGCCAGAAACTAGATCATATTTATATGTATTGTTTATATAATAGGTGTATCTATGTGTGTATAAATATATATATATATGAACTTTTATAGTGCTCTTGCATTAACTATTGACTATTCCTATACATGTTATATGTCTTATTGGAAAATAAATATTATTATTATTATTATTATGATTGAAAACGGATTACTGTTTTGAATATTTCCGATGAAATATTAGTGATAAACATCAGTTTCCAACTGATTGAAAACGGATTACTGTTTTGAATATTTCCGATGAAATATTAGTGATAAACATCAGTTTCCAACTGTTTCTACGCAGAATAGGTCGTATAGGGTTCATCTTCTCATCATATTAAAAGCAACTCCAATTTATGAAATTTTCTTACCTCGGTTTCACTCATGTTTTTGTTGATAGAAAATTTTCCTCGTCCACGACTCGGGATAATTTTCTATCAACAACAAAGACATTCGTGACCTTGAAAACATCAATCTGAATTATAATAGCTGCTACTTACAAAAAAAGTCATATCAGTCAAAGAAGTCAACTGGTCAAAAGAGGGAAAATACCGAACACTTGTTTGTCAACATAATTCCCATCTGGATGGACTTTAAGACGTATCCATTCTCAGAATAGTCTCTATAGAAAGAGTTACATCTCTATAAAGGTTGACATTTTGAAGGGATAGTGTACCCAGGAGATGCTGCAAAGTGAGCCAGTTCTTTGTGAATATACCCCGTTCATTCCTACAGAAAATCGACTTTGAATCTTCAGGGACAGAGAGGTCTACTGAAGCGGAAGTGAGAAGACACAGTGGGCATGATTAACTAGTGCTTTCCATTTCCCTCAACGCGGAAAGTGACATCGAAACGTTTACAGGATATTTGAAAATCATTTGCACATCTGCTGTAAACATCGCGTCCCCAAAGAAAAACTCAAATGATGACAATCCTGAGGATGTATCAATTTTAATTGGTATGATTCCAGTTTCACCACAAACATACGAACATACCTATACAAATAACAATGATGAAAATAAGATCATCCATCTCTCAAATAGCCTTACATAGAGGAAAGGTGGATATAGATATGGTGAAATGAGTCTTCAATTGTTTTCCGTCAAAACCTGTAGACTGGTTTAGCGAAGATCATAACACCGGTAATATTTTACTAATCGTTCGGAGATGGCGTTAATATCTCATTCGATATCAATATCGATAATAATTCAGTTCTCTATTAATATCCGTATTATGGTTTCGTGTTCAAGTGACAGATCATTCATAATTGTGGTTTTGCTTGAAATATAAATATTGTTCAATCATGATATTGATTGAAAGAATCACATAAAATCAAAATGACTGAGAAATTGTGAAAATTAATATTCATCATGCGGAATCAGCAGACGAGGCGCCATCCATATGAAGTCGTGGAAGTATTACTAGTGTTTGAAACTATGATTGAAATTCAACAAAATCAAGTAGGCAGAAGTCTACGAATATTTCTATAGTGCCTTATAATGGGACTCGTTCCACCATATCTATATCCACCTTGCATAGAGGCAAGGTGGATATAGGATGGTGAAACTGTTTCCATTAACAAGCAATAGAAGGAACTATAGATTTTTGCCTACTTGATTCCAAAACCTTAGTGAAGTTATCAGAGATGGCGCCATACCTTGTGTCGGTAAAACAGAAACTGTGCTTCTGTCAGTGTCATCTGTTCTGTCGTTTCAATTCACGTCTGTCAGATTGGAACCACAGAAATACATAACCTACAGAAATCTTCTTTGAAATTCGATCTTACTGCCATCTTCATTCAAGTCGTGGAAATATTACTATACCTTCTCAAACGGTCTACAAGTTTTTCGCAGAAACAATTGAAAAGCTGTTTCACCATCCTATATCCACCTTGCATAGAGGTCATATAAGATATCCCCACAAATTCAAATGTTCAAAATGTCTTCGAGATGTCACATATTATGCATGAGACACACTAATAACTGAACTATTTGAGTGACTGTTTCACGTACTTGCCAAATGATTGGCTTGTCGAGTTTGGTGTTTTCGGATTTGTGTATATGACAGTCAAACGTAAAATAAAAAAAGACATCGCATGACGTCACAGCTGAGGGGTGTCTTAGTTGTTTTTAATTTAGAAAGAGTAAAAGGGCTATATTATAAATTATTCTTAATAATTTCTCGATATACTAGGTACTTGAGAAATTTTATGATTCTTGCTAGGATTAGATCTATATGAACATTATTTGGTTATTATATAACTTATCTCATCTTCAATTCAGAAACACTTCTTCCGGAACTATAATATTTAAGCTATATCCATTATCTCCAGGTAAGATACTTAATCTAAGTTTGCATGAATAATAATCCGGAGCTCGACCTAGAACGGTATATTTTAATATAAAGTTCTAGATTAGGTAGGTCTTAATAAATCGCAATTCCACAAGGGTCATGGTTGACGTCTGACGAGATTGGCTAAATTAACTTTTCCAGAGCTTTCACGGTGAATTACATGTTAGAATGGAATATAAGTGGCACGAGACAGTTAATCTGCCTTTATTGATCGTATACTTGAGCGAACACTCCGTGGCACCATGAGTGCATATTTTTCATTCATCTTTTACAAGGTGGATAGCGATAAATTGACCTACTTCAAGATGCATTATGTTAATTTACCGGTTAAATTTTTATTATTACAATGAATTTCATCTCGTTGAAGTGTCATAGTAGGGGAGCTCAAGCAGGGATTTTGGGATTCACTCGAGCGCGGCAAATTAACATATGGGGGATACCTTACACCCTGTAGAGCACCTCCACCAAATCTCAGCCCTCTATATAGAGCAGCGCATGTAGGGCAGCCGATCAGAATAGTAAAAAAATCGATCGTGGGATATACTCGAGCGCGTCAGATTAAGGCAAGGTGAGTTAATTACATATGCAGAACATCAAACAAAATTTTATTTGAAAACGAGACGTTTCGCGCTGTCACTGTCAGCGTTCGGTCGATTATCGGTTGAACGAAATTAGCGGTGTTGGCGCATTCACCAGAAATGCTGCATTTTCCAGAAAGACGTGCTTGAAACCACTTATACAGGGTGTCTGTTTTTTTAGCTCAACCATGGGGAACTCGAAAACGAAGCAAACTAGACGTTTTTAACTAAGACGTTCTAGAGGCACTTCTTCACAAGGAATCTAAATCTGTAATCGCATTTTCCATTGCGTTCTTGATGTCCGAGATACAACACTCAACTTTTGTTTTTCTTACCTGGACAGTTTGCAAATGTAAAACCAAGTAACTCGATACACTGATGATATCACTCGCTATACAATTGGGAAACAGATTAAGTGAATCGAAAATTCGAGAAATTTCAATGAATTGTTCTCAAGAATGGAATAATTCAATTTATGTATAACGGACACGAGGATAGAACTGAAATTATTCATGATTAAGTTACCCCCAGTCAACTAAGATATTCTTCACCTCATGAGTTACCACCGCTTGCTATAGAAACGGTTCTTAGACATCATCATCATCTAATTTTCAAGTTACGTCTGTCAGATGCAAACCACAGAAATACGTAAGCAACAGAAATCTTCTTCGATAATCGATCTTACCGCCATCTTCATTCAAGTAGCTGAAATATTACTACCTTCTCAAACGGTCTACCTTGGGTGGGAGCATATTTTATTTATTTCTACTTCATATTATTGTCTATAATTCAGGCTTCTATACTTTTTTCAGGTAATTTATTATACAGCTTAATGTCAGCTGAATTTCTGGCTGATTTACTAAGACGGAGTCTAGGTATTCTTATCATGTTTTTATTTCTAGTATTATGGCTATGATACTCTGCATCAGTTGAATAGATATTTTTGTTTTTATAAATATGTAGTAACGACTGGTAAATATATACAGAAAGTACGGGCATTATTCCATATTTGGCGGCCGACAGTGATCCCTATATCCTGCATTAGCTATGACCCTTATAGTCCTCTTTTGAATAATGAATACTTTTTTTGAGTTTGGAGAATTGCCCCAAATAAGAATTAAACCGTTATTCAAATGGGATTGTATGAGACCATGGAAGGCACTCAGTAGTGTATCTTCGTTAGCAAACTTTTTCAGTTGACGTAGAACGAAAACATGTTTGGAGATTTTTTTGCTTAGTTCATCTATATGTGCGGACCAGTTCAGAGTATAGTCCAAAGTAATTCCTAAAAGATCAGCAGTGCCACCTTCCGATAATGTATGATTGACGAAGAAGTTTAATTTTTGTGTTTTAGTTATGTTCAAGCAAAAAGGAGATTATTTCTGTACCAGTGTTCTGCAATATGCTCCACCTCATCTTCAATGTATTTAAGGGTGCGTAGGTAAGTCTGAGTTTTCATTAATTAAAAGCGTATCATCAGCATACATGACAATTGTGTTAGGAAAAAGGTAGTAAAAAGGTCATTGATATAAATGATAAAGAGAAGTGGTCCAAGGACCGACCCTTGGGGCACGCCGTATTTGATTTCACGTAAATCAGATAGCTTCTGGTTATCAGAGACACATTGAGTTCTTCTTGAGATCTCTGATGCCATAATGTTCTAGTTTTTTCAGTAAAGATTGTGAGAAACACAATCGAACGCTTTACTGAGATCTACAAGTGTAATTGATGAATAAATTCCTTCCTCAAAGCCATCGACAATGTTTTTCAAAACCGTTTTTTACGATAGCCATCTCGTACAATATTTATACGGCAACACTATACCCTCAGACGTATATTTATGAAACACCTTGTATATGCCACATCTTCACCAAGTCACTATTTTCAGACCTCTCCTGTGATTCGTCGTGTAAATAAACATTTATCTCATCCTGCTTTTTCGCATGTTTATGCCGGCTTAACTTTCGATCTGCGGATACGGCATCGTGCCCCCTTTTTCCCCACCTGCGCTTTTCCATCCAATTCGTTTTTCATAATGTCACCGATCGAGGGATGCAGCATCCGTTCGGGGTTGGGGTTAATGCAGAAACGATCGCTTTTCACCACCCTCATCACACCTATATATGGTTTGGGAACTGAGCGTACGGGACGATTCGGGATGTCATAAAAGCTTTGTTTTGGTTTTTATCAGAACCGTCCTACGGTTCTGCTCATGCGCATTTTCTTCAAGTGAACAATTTGAAGACAAAGCGCATGAGCAGTATATAGTTCCAGAACGGTTCTGAGAAGAACCAAAACAAACCTTAAGGGATCCAGCGACTGCAAATTCGGAGAAAACATATAAAAACAAATGAAGAGAATATGACACGTATAGCATGTCTAATGTACCTACGTCGTCCAATTGATGTACATCTTGGATCTTATGGTCGTCTGGTTTCGTCCATAGCGGTCTAGCGAATGTCCTTTTTCAGTTATTCTGGTAAATATCCTATATGGATAAAATAAATCAAATACCAAAAATATCAATTTATAAATGATTGTTGTTCCTGCAGAGAAGCTATATATATCAGGTCTGAATAGACTTAAGTATTAATTTGGTATACCTTCCTGATAATCCCCATAAATCCTACATAGGTACTTAAAATGTTATGCGCTGGATTCAACCTATTGTTACGATATTTCTACTTGGGTTCGTGAATTCAAAACACTCAGTACAAAACTGAACAATTTATTTCACCAAACACACTAAATACAACTGAATGAACACTTAGTTAAATCACATCGATATTCGCTTTTTACAAATCTCAATGTTCACATTACAAGCTTTCTTTCTAAAACTAACTGTCCGTGCCGATCCGTGCCGTTTATATGGGTAAAGGTTTTCATTCTCGTGAAATCATCCTCTCTCCAGAAAGAACAGGAAATACCTAGAAATACAGCGATGAATCATCCGCTAATTATTGGACGCCGCGCCGTGTCGGCGAGTGATATACGCGAGAACCGCCGAGAATAATGACTTCCGGGCTTCTAGGAAATGCACATTGCACAGTCTATTTTTGAAGGATATGTAGATTTTAGATGTGAAAGCTTCAATACTATTACCACCCCACTCATTTGTGTAGTTCAATTGCATTTTGAATTTTCATTGTTTTTTGTGTTGGTTTTCGATAAATTCTTGAATGTATACCCTGTAGAAAAATTCATATTGTGTCTTGCCTCATGATTTGTAAGATTTTGAAGAAATTAAATGATTACAAATTCAACAGATTCATTTCATTGTAACTAGCGAACTTTTAAAATGTTTGGCGGTGGCGGGTCGACTTGAGTTGGCACTAGTTGACAGTTGACGGACCGCCGTTGGGTCACCATCCTTGGGCTCGGGCCCACTCTCGGGCCAAGGATTCATCAACGGTGTAAGATGGGGGAAAAGAACACCGGCTTAACTGTTTCGGTTCACTTTTCGTTTCAGATGAATCAGAACGAAAGATTATGACTTTTGAGTTTTGACTGATCACTGGATCTTGCTGCTTGCTGGTTGATTCGTTGACAGCACGAGTGAGCACAGCACTAACAGCACTCTACAGTGCAGGAACATAGAAAACAAGGCACTAGTCAAGACTGTCAGTAGCTCGAGATGTGATGTCGGGACTGTCAAAAGTCAAAACTCAGAAGTCTCAGAACATGAGACTATTCTTCAGAATCTTCACAGGGTTAATTTTATGTCAAAATTTATGATCATTTGTGATAAGCAGCTATATATATATCCTTATTTTCAGCCATTTTTCAGCATATATCTAATTTTAGTAATTTTTAGCAGCCACATTCTTCGGAGAGGATGGAAACATGCAGGTTATGTCTACATCAGACAGAAACAATCATGAAAATTACGGAAGAAATGTTCCAGACATTGGATCAACTTTTACCCTATTTGGTAATCATTGTAGCTATAGCTGGATATAGTATATGATGGATTGCTGCCTCAAATATGGTAGATAATTACTTGATCTGGATTTTCAGAACCAAAGTGTAATACAGGATCCTGTGTTATGTGAAATATGTTTGGATGACATCAAGGTAGTCTCAATGCTCATGAAAAATGTGAAACAAAATGAAAACAACATTTCACAAACAAAAAATAATTCTGATTTGAACAAAGAATTGCAAACTTCTCAGTGCTGTAGAATATGTGTCACAGAAATAAGCAAACCAAGAATGTTTCTTTGTGAAAGTTCCATCAATATTCTTCATTTTAACATATTGAGGAGTATGCTGGAGTTTTGTAATATAAATCTGGTAAGCAATCAGACTCCTTCAATAGATAATTTTTGTTTGTTTTTTATAATGGATTTCATCTTTTTGTTCTTCTCATTTAGCTTTGAGTTTTTACACAATAAACCACTTTTCCAGAATTATGAAATTTATAATACACCTGTGATATGCATAAATTGCTGGGAACAACTCCAAATATCATATAGTTTCAAAAAAAATTGTATGGAAATGGATAGAAGAATAATATTATATTGCAACACATTCCAAATGAAAATGGAAGAATTGAAAGATGAAAATTTACAACAAATAAATGAATACTTTGAAAATGATATACCTCCAGAACAGAAGCCTATTGAAATAAGTGAACAGTCAATGAACAACAATATATTAGTATCAGAATGTTCATTGAAAGATAAAACAATCAAGCAAGAGATTAAACAAGAGCTTTTGGGTATGGTATTAATTAGTGAAACAAATACTGGCACTTCACTCAAATTTTTCAGGGTATGCTAGTCAAAATTCACATAAGAAACAAAAAAGGAATAATTTCAGAGTTGAAGATGACAGAATATTAATTGAAAACTATTACAAGGTTACAAAGATGGAAAAAGAATTCAAATTTGGGTAAATATATCAGTTTATTGAGTGTAAAATTGTGAAAATAATAGTTCATAATTTCATAAGAAATCTAATTACCCATTTTAGATACTGGCAAAAGCTTAAAAAAATTTGGTGTGGATTGAGACCAGAGAAACCCTTGACTTCAAAAACAATAAGTCGTAGAATACTTGCTATTCTGAATCAAAGTGGAAGAAATGTTTTACCAAATGTTGATATCCTGCGAATCAAGGAGGAAGTGAAGAAAGAAATTGAATTGGATGAAAGTACCACAATGCCCTCTGCAGATAAAGAAATAGATCCATACTCTGATGTGAAAAATAAAATTTGTACAAGGCAAAAAACTACAAGAGAAATCTCATTTGATAAAACTTTGGCTTTGCCTAAAGAAGAACAGCCAACTATTCAGTGCCCTAACACAAGTACAGCATCAAATATATATACTAATTCCCAGGAGGTTTTACAACTTCCCTGGTATGATAGAACTGTTGAACATGAAACTGATTCAGATGACTCTTTCATTGATGAAGGTACTAATTTTAAAATTGGGAATTTAACCAAATATTGAGATTCTTCTTGATTACACTGATTTTTAGCTGCTCCATCAAGTTTCACACCTCAGATCAAATGTGAAATTCTCAGTGATGATGAAATAATAGAAGCTCCAGAACTATGTCTCATTGAGCCCAAACTAGAAGTAGAATCTAATAAATCTTTTCCCCAGTTGGAGAGAATGGACATTCCTATCATGGACATAAAAATTGCTGAGTGTTATAGTGTTGATGTGAAAAGAGAAGAGCTGAATATGTTCACAAATGATCCAGACTTCAATGTGGAGGATCTCAAGACCTGCAGAAGGTAGGATCAAATAATCAGACTCCCATAATAATTTACAGATTTTATTTTTCAGGGTCAGTTTCAAAAATCAGCAAGATGATGCTTTGTTCAAGTGCATGCAATGCAGTTTTGAAACAAAATATAGATTTTGTGCTGATAGGCATTCCAGATGGCATAGTAGATCTAAAGGGAATAGAAAAATTTACCAGTGTGAGCAGTGTCCTTATAGGATAACTAATAAAGGTTTGATGCTGGAACATCAAAAAAGCCATGAAGGTTACAAATGCAATGATGATGGTGAGGAAAACCAGTATTTTTGTACTTTTTCAAAACATTTATAATCTTTTTTCAGATATCCCTACTTTGGTTCCTTTCAATTAGGAATAAATGTTCAAGAATATTACATAAAGAATAAATATATTTATGAATTAAACTGTATTCTATTAATCCAATATGGAATGCCCTGTACCTCATTTTTCACTTTAGAGAAATTCAATATGATGCAATTTATTGTTTTTTTCTTTGTATTGGAGTTACACCAGTAACTTCAATTATCTGACATTTGAAGTGAGATGGGACAAAACAAAGATAACAAAAGCAATTATTAATTAACAAATGCAATAATTATTTAAGGAAGGCTCATGGTTACCCATTTGCTTGGTGTGGAGGGGAATATCTAAAGTGATGGGTTCCTAGTCCTAGGAGGTTTTCAGTTTATCTTCATTGGAATTCTCCATCGCCTGTTCTTCCTTCTTTTTGCTCCATTTACAGTCACAGCTGAATTCACATGTCTTTTTATCACTATCTTCTTTGATAGATGGTTTTTCCCAAGGATTCCAAAACTTGAGTAAAATTGGTTGGATGTATCTATGGAATATAAAAAGTAATAACGGGAGTACAAAACATGGAACACACCCCGCCATTCTCGATCTGAAAATAGTTTAATTATTTATTTCAGAGATAATTTTTATTAAAACATTTTCCACCACTTACCATTAACAAATTTTTACATGTCATGCAGTGACAGTAGTGACACTCATGTCATTGTCATAGTTCTTCAAATGTTAAAGTAGAGATGGGAAAGTTTATTGTGATCGATGTAGTATCGATAATTTCAACTGAAATTCAATATCGCACAGCCCTATTATACAGGGTGGCGCGACTGGCGTGGTGGCACCCTGCATACTATACCTCATAGAATAATTGATTCTAATGCAGATTACCTGTATGCAACCTGTATGGAAGAGATTGAAGTTTGATTCCTTTATGACTGAGACATAAAAAATTTAATGTATTTCATGTGAATTATTATCTCATTTCATAGGAACATATAACATATTGTAGCACTGTCTCATCTTCCTGTAATCTTCCAACTTAAAGTTCCTCTTTGGAACCCTGGACTGGACTTTCTTATGAGTTCCAATTTCAAAATTCTGCACTGCCATCAAAATTTCACTCATTCTATCAAACATTTAGACTCTGGGACTAATAAATAATTATAGTAATGTTCCTATCAAATAATCATTTTAGATATATTTTTCTTGTAACAATTCAAACTACACAAAGGTACCCCAGTTTGGGAACATGAATATTTCTTCAAATTTCCACAGCCCATTCTACAATAAATAAGCTTTGGGGGTGCAGAAGATGTTTTGGCAGTCAATGGAAAGTCCATACCATCAGGAAATGACATTGTTGTGATTTCAAGATTTTGTTTATATGTAATGGAAGGTAATGAAGATTTGGTGATTTTAGGTTTTGTTTGTTTTGCAGCTTTGGAGTCTTGCTTCTTCAGCAAGCGCTCCATGGTTTTCTTTTTATCTTTTTCTCGTTTTTCATCTGCCAATTGTTTCCTTTTCAAGGACTTGATAGCTGCTTTTTGAATGGCCTCTGCAGTCATAACTTTTTCCTGAAAGATAAATTTAAAACTGGTCTTTCAGCTCTTGAAGCATTCAAGTGATCTCACCTTATAACCTGTAGGCAAGGACATCAATGTGGGAGTAGCTACTGCAGAAGTTCCTTCCCCTGCCCTGTCATACATGGCCCTTTGCCTAGCTGTCATGAGAGCTGGGTCTTTGGGTTTGATTTTTTTCAACTCATCATCCACATCTTCTAGCTTCCCTGATTCAATAGCAGTCAACCATCTTTCTTCATCACTTGAGGCACTGTCACGTTTTTTTCTCTTCTTGTTGTTTGGTATTCCTGGCAATGAAGGTGATACTTTTGTGTTTGTGGAAGTGGATGGCTTTTGTTTTAATATAGGTACTGTTACCACTGCTTCATCCACAATCAACAAGTCACTAGAAGAAGAACCATCTTCTGATAGGGAAGGTTTGGATTTTTTCTGTTTACTGGTTTTCTTGCTTGGGCGTTTTGGTGAAGGTATATCTTGATCTGGAAAATTATCAAAATTGGAGGTTTCAATTATTTTAGATACTGATGGTACATATACCCATATTTGAAGAGAAATATTTCCGATCTCCAACAATAACAGAGGGACTTATATAACACATTAATATCAATATATGAGGTAGATACTGCAAACTTCAACAAAAAACTCATAAATCATTCAGAAAGATTATGCAGTCCACTAACTTTGTTTACCATGATTGCAAATTCAAAACAAATCAAAACCTGGAAAATAGTAAAATTACTTTTGCGAATCTATGGTATTATAAATGAGCATCGGTGTGAACTCGTTGACCCAGCCAGCGGCTAAAATTTCCGAAGAAGCTCGAAAGATCAGTGGCGTTCTCCTAAATTTTTTCGGGCAATGCAAGTTAATTTTAATAAATATTACAGTATGATAATATCAACATTTTTTATGATACATTCATAGAAAAATGATTTCCTTCTCAACCTAACAATTACGATAGGGTTGGTCTGCAACTAAGTTGGCGTTTAAGAGGCTGTTGATTTAGGTTGTACAATTTTGAACAAGAGGGAAACATTCGTATCAAGACAAATAATCACTTTATTTTCTTATTATCCTGCTTTCCTTGAGCAATAGAAAACAATATCGGGGGTTGGATCAGGGAAGTCAAGATGAAACATGATAAAAAACCTTCAATAACAAAATAACAATGTTTTTTCTAAAAATGATCAGTACCCAACCTACCCTGCTAAGAATTTTTTTCAACGATCGACACCCCTTTACTATCAATGAACTCGTTGAAAAATTTTCTAACAAATGATATAAAAGTATATGGGGTGTTCTATTTGAAATAAGGAAGTTGATGATAAACTAGAAACGTGGCAACATTGGCGATTAAATTTTTATCTCTGTTTATGGATGGTTCCATACATTTGATTTACTCTGTATACAGCTGAGTACGCATAGTTTTGATCGATGAAAAAAATTCTTTTAGCAGGGTGAGGTGGTGATTAATTCTGGAAAACATTATTATTTAGGTCTAGTGAAGGGTTTCGATTTCATCTTGACAGTCCTGAGCCAAAGCCCGTTATTGTTTTTTATTGCTAGGGAAGCATCAGAGATGAGAAAATAAAGTGATTTTGTCTTGATACGAATGTTTCCTGGGTGATATATATTTATTATTGTTAAAAATTGTACATATACCATATACCTACTAATCAAAAGCCAATCCATAGGGTGAGAAAAGTGTTTTTATAAACGCCAACTTTAGTCGTAGATCAAACCTCATAAAATTAGGACTTGTATGAGTTAGGGTGAGATGGGAAGGAAATAATCTTTCTATAAATGTGTTCTATACAATGTTTGTATTATTTATTGTATATATTCATCGCTTTATTATTTAAATTATATGCATAAGCTTGCATTGATAGAAAATGTTAGGAGAACGCTACTGATCATTCGATTGTCTTCGGTTTGGTTAAATGAGCAGTGTTGCCAACTGTAGTAGATAATGAAACTTGGACATTCGAGACTCGTCATCTATACAGGAGTGATCACATTTCACAGATCTATATGTCTAGATGCTTCACAGCCAGACCTGAGAGTTATTGATTCAGGCCCGGTTTATCAATGGAGGATTATCCCGACGGGTTAGCTGACCCGGGGTTAACTTTATCCTACAGCTAATTTCCCGTTTGATTTTGAAAGTGAGAAACATTTTTGTAATGTTTGTAGGATGTAAATGTCGTTTCTCTTTTTTTCTTACGGCCATAGATCTTATTGCTTACGCTAGATCCGGTATCCAGGTTACTTGTTTTGTAGGTCCGGGAGGTCGTTTTAGTTGTTGACCATACAAATGTGTTGTCCCACGTGACCATAGTACTTACTTTCTTGAAGACCCCTCTTCAAGACCCCTCTTGACCTAAAAATTACTACAGGATGCCGGATCTAGCGTAAGCAGTAAGATCTATGCTTACGGCTATTCGCCGTACGTACAATACGGAAATTGTATGCTTTCAAATCGAGCTTAAGATAAGCTTAGCTTAAAAGTATACGGCGAATACGGCCGTTACTGTATCAATCATATCATTGGCAACCCTGACAAATATTTCGGCATGGAAACCAACAATTCTTTTGTTTTAATACACACTCATTTCCTGTCAATTGTCAATTTGTTGAATGTCATAATTATACGTTTTTTTAAATTTGCATATTATTTTCGCAAATTTTTCCCTTATCATTCAGTAGGGAAGAAAGTGAACATTGGTGCCTGACTGCCGACTGGTGAATAATTTCAGATGCCCTATAAGTAATTGATAGTGTAATGGCTGATCCACGTATAAGAATCTTGAAAATCAAAACAGGCGTGGTTAAGAGGTTAACCAAAGAGAAAACCGTATACGAACGTGAAGCAGAGCAACAAAAAGTTCGTGTTGAGAAATGTAAAGAACAAAAAAAGGACGAGTACGATATTAGAAAACAAGAAGAGGTATTAACTGAGTGTTTGATGATGATACCAGATTGCCAAAGGAGACTATTGACTGCCTTTGAAGATTTGAAGACTATCATTGAAACTGAACAAGATTTGAAGGGATCTGAAGATTATACAACGGCGCAGAAAGTTTTGGAAGACGCCAAGTTGCATTTACCTAAAGCTGGTGAAGTGCACATGTGTTAATTCTTCTTGATTATAATTACAATTTTTATAAACTGCTTAATAACTTCAAAATGAATTTCCTTAAATATCAAAATTTCACAAGTCGCAATACAAATATTGAGGTACCTCCAATTACTGATCCAAGGACTAATATTTTACAAACATTATATAGCCAGAGTAATGATGAGTTGTGGATTGAATCATGGTTACAGCAAAATGCTATTTATCATCCCATTCCCAAAATCAAAATTAACAAAGGTTGGTGAATCAATCCAGTGTGCATGTGTTATCCTATAATATCACTAATAAATTGTTTATTGTTTTGATTTTTCATAGGAGCAAATGTTATACCAATTAATGAGGCACAGACCTCTCTGAAGGAATGCCTTGTTCTTTTGGACAAATTGACTAAAACTCACCAAGAGCTAGAAGATAAGGTTGATAGAATGGCATCAAATGATTGGAAACAAAAAACTGTTGAAATAGGGGTAATAAAAGACCAATTCACAAAGCTAATTTCTAAGTTTGAGAGTGGAGAATCAATTTTCACCCTGAAGAAATCTATTGAAAAGAGAAGGAAGAAAAGATTGACCCAGAAGAAGAGGAAGGAATTCAATAAGCAACTGAAGGAAGATAAATTCAGTGACAGAGAAAAGCTGCACAAAGTTGCTGACCAGTGGTTAATCAATAAAAGAGAAGAAGTGGATAAAATCAAAATGGTATTAAAATCATTCCTTCACTCATATGCCTTTTTGTAATTTCATTTATATAGGAAGAAGACATGAAGAAAGATGCTGACTGTGTTCTGGCAGAGGTTACCAAAAGGAAATCTGATGCAAGAAAACAGTTGACCCTTGTTTCATCTTTAATCAAATTGAGAAATGTTAGAGATCAAATTGCCACTCAAAGGGGTGAAAATTGTTCACTAGAAGACAAAAATGCCTTTTTTATCACCACAGGTAAGCTGAATTGTTATTTTTACAGACATTTCTGAACTTTTCTGTAATTATAGAAAAGCTAAAGGCTATGTGGGAATCAACCATGCAGACATACAACACTGAAGAACAAGGCTTGAAATTGATGTTGGAGAAAACTGCTTCTGAAGATTCAAAAATAGCACTGATAGCCAAGGAGAGAAAACTATTGGAAGAGTGGCATGGAATATTTTTTGGCTCAAGACAAGTGATTTCTCCACAAAATACCATATATTGGGCACTAACTGCTGCTGAAAGGGACATTGATACATTTATTGCTATCCGGTTAGTTATGATTAGTTTGAATTATTCATAATTTCATCCAAAGATATCGGATTGAAGATCCTGTAACATATCATTGGTGAGGGTATCTTTGTCAAATCCTCATATGATTGACTTTGTTGTTTTGAGATGGCGTCACTTTACATTCGAAGCTCTATAATCTTCTAACCTCAAAATATTCTAGCTTCATTTACCATACAATACCCATAGATCTTACTGCTTACGCTAGATCCGGTATCCAGGTTACTTGTTTTGTAGGTCCGGGGGGGTTGAAAGTACTAAGCCATTGATTGGTCGTTTCATTTGTTTACCATACAAATGTGTTGTCCCACGTGACCATAGTACCTAATTTCTTGCAGACCCCTCTTGACCTAACAATTACTTCAGGATGCCGGATCTAGCGTAAGTAGTAAGATCTATGACAATACCCTACATAACAGAATTTTTGTTTTTTTAGAAAGAGCTGGGATACATTTCTGGTATCTCCAACTAATGAAATGGGATCGAAAATACCAATTGGTTGGGCTCTCCCAGATTCAAGTACTAATGAACACTGGGCGAAATATCTTGCAATGGCATAACCACAGGCATAACGTAATTTAGGTTATAACTTATATCTAACTAATCAATGAATTTATTTTGCTTTTTTGTATTTTTCAATAAATTTTCACAAACATTTAAAATTTACTTTTGTTTATAATCATTCATGTCACAATTATAATGGACATAATTTTCAACAGGTTTATTTTCTGGAATACATTATTTGTCAGTAAATCATTCTGAACGATTTCTTTACAATGTAATTAATAGGTGTCATATCTATAAATAGAATTACATCGTCATCAACTGATGAACATTGAGTTTTACAGGTTCCATGGTTTTGTGTTTGTGTATTCCACTCAACTCAAATTGAGTTCAGTGGTGTATTCCCATAGAATTCTATTTATAACTTATAATTCTATGTGTATTCCTAATAGTCCCAACCACTCCAAACAAGAAGTCGGTATTAAATCTTGAGTCCAGTGGTCCCAACCAATATAAACCGTGACCAATAACCACTTTTTTGTTCCAACACGCTTCCTACTTTCCTCGACCACCTCTTTTTTTCCAGTGTTGCCAACTGAGAAGTTTCAACTCTAAAACTTGTTGTTCAGATTTTAGAACGTTATTATTAGAAAAAATTTGCCTCTTGGCCAAAGTTTAGTGATTGATACTATTGAAATTTTCTTCGAATGTATGGTGGATTTTCACCTATCATCTTTACAGAACCTGAGATAAGTGGGTTATGTTTCATGGGTGTTTTCGTGATTTCTACTTTAGATCAAATATGCGTAAGCATATATGATCCAAGGTTTTCTGTGTATGAAATTAAGTGGAAATGATAATGAAAGAAAGCAACAGTTCACCAAATGCCAAATGGAACATAGGTCATCATGGGACAGTCTTATTATTGACACTGTTGACGCGACAACTTGAAAGATGAAACTGATGAAAGACATCATAATTCATTTCACGGTCATTGCCATTGGTCATTACAATTTTTAGTTTTTTCTGTCTGTGCATAATTGCATATTTTTTTCGAAATTATATATACGAAGGTAAAATTTACAGCAATCATCAATTAGTATTTGAAAACTATAGGTATAAATTTTTTGGTAAATAATTATTGGTGATTTGTGAAAAACACAATTTTGGGAAATCACTATATGATTATAGCTCTATAGCTAATAGCTGTCGTTTTCCTTTTTATTCGAATGGGTTGATGCTGAGGAACGCACAAGTTGAATTAAATCAGAATAATGGTGCTGTTTTGTATGACCATAACTAATTTTCAGAATATAGCATAGTTAATTTGATAATGAAAAAAACAGAAAAAGAAGAACAAGTCCAAATTAAAGAGCTTAATAATTATTATCCAAATAACTACCAACTCTATCACAATATGAGTTGGCAACACTGCTCCTCTCCAACTTCGCTGCTGCTGTTTTTGGAATGTCGCTTCGTCGCCATTGTTGTTGAAGAAAATTATTGCAAAAGCGATTTCCTTGGTTTTCTTCTGATATGTATACAGATGTTATGTTATTCAAGATGAAATAGTGGAGTTGAAAATTGTGATCGATAAACAGACGTGTACGCGTACTGTAATCAGTGCTAAAAGTGGTGCAATGTTGGACGGGTATTCTCTATATTAGCAAGCTTCATAATACCTATTACGTTTCGTTAGCTTCCCTTCGTCACGTGGGAGTGTTCCTTTTTATTTCACCTACATTCAAATCCAAACCTCTAAAAAACGCCGTTGTAATCAGATTTCGCATATTTATTTATGAGTTCTATCTCCGTTGTTAACACATATCATTTGATAATTGTCATATATTTGCGTTTGTTTTTGTTATGGAATCAACCGGCAATTGATTTATATTCTCAACGTATTCCAAAACATTGATGTTACTAGAATTTGCTATGTTGAATTCGATTTGATCGGATATTTGACATCTGAATATATTATTTGATGTGTATAGTGACCGAATCTATTCTGATGCTGAAAAAACTGGATGAATGGGATTGCGTACAGCCTCGGTGAGGCATCCCCATGTGGCTGTCATGGCCCCAGCTTTAACAGAAACTGTACAGACTCAAAATTTTGATTTGCCGCCGAAATCCTGTTTGGAAACAGCCTATTCAATAAACAGTTTTACCAAAAAGTTTGAAGTGAACAAACAGCAGCTGTATTCCAAAGATAGAGGTGAGAATGTGCAGGAGTATCCTTTGAACTGTTCTGAAATAAATAACACATCAACACTCCTAAAAGACAAAATACTGGAAAAGTATTGGAGCAGAATAGTTATTGCCTCGGATACTGATAAACTCCCAGCTTCAAATAGTAATATGAATGTGAGCCCATCCTCTATGGATGACCAAGTAAATAAAATGGGCCTCCAAAACACTGACCTGAATGTTTCCCTCTTGGGCAGGGAAAAAAATTCCAATGATATGGAGCAGTTATTGCAAAATTTGAATTCAGTTTTACCAGATGCAGAAGGTGTGACTACTGGTGATGTTGAAGACATAATGCAAGTGATCAAATCAATTGAGGGTAGTGGGCAGTTGAATAACAGTACCAATGATTTGAACAGTGAAGGTGAAGAAATATTTCCTATTGGTGGAACTGACTTGACCAATAATTTATCATCCTTTGAAAAAGAATTGCTTGAAAATGTTGATGTTATGAATATGACAATTGAGGACCAACAAGATGAGCTTGATAGTGTGGTTATACAAAAAGAATCTCAAGCTAAAGAAGTCCTTATAGCTTTACAAAAGAAACATGTCAAGACAGGGAAAAGGTTAGATTTCCTGAAAAGGAGAGTCTACAAATTACAATCTAGATATATGGGCCAACATGTTAGTAGTGAAATTGCTGGTGTGTTTGAAAATGTTAGCAAAACTCTGAAAAAGCCTAAGGATTCCCATGAAGATTCATTTATTGGTTCAATTCTATATAATAGAGACCTGATACCCTCAAAGCCTATGTCATACAGCTCTGCCAAAACCATGGTGAAAAAATTGGAAACAAGTAAAATTCTCCAAGCCAATGCAAATGCTAGACAAAAAAGTACACCAAAATACTTTGGATCTGGATCTATTGAAGTGCCACCTCCTAGAAGTACAAATTCAGGTGCAGTAACTATAGCCCCATGGCCCATTGAGACAAAAAGTGAATTACAAAAGGTTGTTGGACAGTTGAGAACTCAAACAAGTTTGACACAAAAGGAAGTTGATTCAGAAGCCACTGAGAGTAGTTCAGGAGGTGAAAGCTGTGATGAAATGATGAGTTATAATAATCCCCATCAACAATATCTTAGTATGTAAGTATCACAGTGTTTGTCCTATTTGTTTATTATTTTTACTTTTTTACCTCTGTTTACCTATTCAATGATTTCAAAGCTCATATAATCATTAAGTATGTGATATTTAATGAAAACAAAAATTACTAATAGGTTTCAGTTTTGTGAAAATCATTATATTTTGAATAATCCATGATATCCAACCAAGCACTGGACCTGTGTCATCTTTCTTGTGAATCACCTTTGTGAGTGGGAAATGATGAATTGTAACAACAATCCATTGATTTTCATCATCATATACCAAAATCCTACTACCAAAGCCATTAGCCTAGGATAGGATAATGAGATTATTATACTTTCAAATATATGGATTGTCTTCTCAAGAAAATCAATTTTATAGGTATATCTTGTTTTATATGAATGAAATCTAGTGTATACATGTATATGCAGAAATCTAAATTACTATTCAATACATTTTTTGAAATAAAAAGTCTACATGATTTTAATTTTGTGGAAAAAATTTCCAATAGTGATTTTTGACTATGGTAAGTATTAGTAGTAGATTTCTAGATTGTTGCACTCAGATCTACAAAAATATTATGACAAAAATTTACTGAGTTCAAATAATAATATTTGAGTCACTTAAAAGTCAACAAAGGTTTCTGAGCCTGTGGGAAATTTCAGTCTTTAGATGGCATTTGATAACAGTGTTTAAAGAAGTTCTCAGTTTTTAGAAATCAACAAAAGATTTTTTGATGTGAAATTTTTGGAAATTTTTATAACTTCATAGAAACTCATTATATTATTCTATTTAGTTATCTGTAGAGGGCTTCATAAGTTATCTGACCTCTATAAGACTATAGAAATCAATAAAGGTTTTTGAAAGTTGCTGAGATAGTTTGAATATTAATTGATGGATTTATAATTATAAGTTTGAGGATCTTGATGTATATTGGACTCAATATTGGATGTCTTGAAAGTTGACAGAATATCAGTGGACATTCTTGAAATACAATAATGGCTTTAGAAATTAGTGGAGTCTCTATAAGTCACTAAAATGTCTTGGAAAGTTATTTGAGAGCCTATCTATGGAAATAATGTTTGTGACATCTTTTGGAATTCAATTTATTGAATATAAATATTAATAGAATAATTTAAATATTTGCAGTTATGTGAAAAGCTTTAGAAGATATTGGTATTCATTATGAGTCTTCAGAAGCCATTTCAAATTTTCCAGTCTTTAGAATTTCCTAGAAGTCATTGAATGAAGATTTAGAGTATCTTTGAGTCTCTAAGTGTCTTTGGAAGTTACTAGAAGGCATTGTATATCACTTAGTGAGTTATCTGTGAGGGTATTTAGAAGTTAACTTACTCTTCACTGTGAGTCATTTTAAATTTTTGAATATTTCTGTATTTGTTGTTCACATGACAAATTCACAGATTTGAAATTTTCTGAGATCAAAATATGAATATCTTGCCAATCTTTACATATCAATTACTGTTGGCTTTATCAATGAATTTTTTTGTCATAAATATTTTCCAAATTGAGATTTTTATAGCAAAATTTCATTAATTTTTTTACCTCAGATTTTTTCGATTATGTAAGGTTTGAGATATAATTTATAATAGAATTTTTTGGCACAGGTCTTTTTGTTCTACATCAATGTTTATCTGTTTGGGCTGATCATGGTGCCAAATAAATGTTGTGTAGATGACTTTGATTCTCATTTTTCCTTTGAAATTTATTACCCCACATTGAGATGCCATTGACTTCTACCTGAGAAATTAATTTGTAATTTTTTTAAATTTCTCGTTAAACAAGGACAACACTGTACAACCTTTTTTGAGGTTTACTTTTAGGCAGAAGCTATTGCATTTATCTATCATCCAAAACACAATCCAGTATCATGCAGCCCCAGTAGTGGCCATTTGAATTATTATGTCTTGTAAGTCAATGGGCAATGGTTCTAGATGCCGAATTTGTTGCAGACAAAAACGAGCGTTATGGAAATATTCCACAGACCGGGCGGTGATTGCAGCTCGGTGGACGTGGCTCCAGGCCCAGATAGCAGATCTGGAGTACCGAATTCGACAGCACACAGATCTGCACAAGCAGATCAAGGTGAACAAGAAGGCGGTCCAGCTTGGAGGTGACAGCCCCGAACATCCTGCTCAGACAACAATCAATGGGTACAGGGGACAACTGCCAGGCAGTTCAACCACCTCAAAGACAACTACAGAAGGTGAGGCTTCACCTATTGGTATTTGTTGTGAGTCTAATTGATGGTTTAGGAAATGTTTCCACAAGGTTCTATTCTTGGGCTTGTCATATTTCTTTTGTGTGTAATTGATCTACCACAATATATACTGTAGGCAGATGTTACCACAAATGTGACTGACATAACAAATTTGGGACTGTCTATGTTGACTAATGAATTCACAATACCTTCAATTCTGATAAAACAGTGGTGGTACATTTGTGACGGAAAAATCGAATTTTTGGGGGGGGGGTAATAATGCTGTGTAGCAATATGTATTTTAGTTCAAGATAAATTATATCTCTAAGAAAGTCTAGATATGCCAGGAATGGGGTGATGTAATTCACGTGATTATTGAAAAAAATACGACGACATATCTACGACACCGATGACGTCACATAACGTACTTGTATGTAAAAATTTGTGCATTATAAAATTAAGTTCAACATGTCCGACCCATTTTACTGAATTTATTCCAACCTGCTCTTTCTCTCTCTGTATAATAACCTTGTGTATGTTCTTGAAATACATAAATAATTGTTAATGACATCTAATGTAAAGTAATATCCATCAACCCAAATAACCGACCATTCTAGACGCCGCCGCCCCGGAGTACCAATGCGCGCGCACCCGCCCCCTGGCGGCCGCCTTCAAGAAGCGCAAGCTGCTGCAGGTGTCCGGCCTGCACGCGGTCTCGCGCAAAGCCGCCCGCCCGAGCACCGCCCGCTGCGGTTGCGTGCCGCTCGCGCTGCCCCCTTGCGCGCTGTGCACCGGCCGGGCGGACCCGACCCACCCGCGCGACCCGCCCGACGCGATGAGCCGCCCCGAGAAGGTGGCGCTGCTCGATGCCGCCTTCCACCCGGTCTTCTCCATGCCGGAGGGTGAGTGCTTCTCTAGCAGTATGTAGAGTGTGCTTCAGCTATAGATTCCTTTGTGGCAATTACAAGGTTGATGTCCGGCTCGAAGGACCAATGTTTGAAACTCTCCTATTCAGGGTTTTCACTTGAAACTCTGCTCGCCAATATCTCGAAAACGAATAGAAATATTTGATTTCTCTAAGTAAATGGGGTCACGTAGATTTTTTTTCAAAATTTGAAAATGCAAAAGTAGGTACCTGTTATTTATAAACTTTGTTGTTGCTAATTCATGAGTTATACCGGTGCAATCGATTTATATTTTTGACGCGTCGCAACGCTCAGCTCTTGGTAGGCGAAGAATTTTTTGAATTGTGAAAAGAAACTATGTGACCTCATCCATTGACCACTTCTTACAGAAATTTAACATTTCTATTAGTTTTCGAGATATTGGCGTGTGGAGAGTTTTAAGTGGAAAAACCCTGTATATTTGCTTTGAAAAAATAAACAGCAATACATGTTTGCATATGTGATGATGCAAATGGCATTGTTTCACAACCTAACATAAACATGAAAATGACGAATCAATTGGCAATGACAAAATGTTTCATGAAGCAATAATCTGACTGAACAGATGAATGTTCAGATTCATAAAATGATTGAAATATGAACCATTCAGACATTGCCAGTTAATTGGTGAATTATACTTTACCTATATTTTGCGGAGATGATTTCACTTTGATTTATATTAATTTTCCTATAAAACAACACTGCGCCATATTTCATTTTGGAATAATACTAAAGTTGAACCTAAGAAAAACGTTGAAAATACCTGTTGAAGTTTAATTTTTAAGGAATATTTGCTTATTATAATTATGTTTCTGATTGATTGTATATCAAAATATTTTTTCAAATGGGACACTAACACACTGGTGATTCTAATATGACATCATCAATTTTCGTTTTTATCGTTGTCATCAATATAATGATTAATTTTTTAATATCGTGTTTTTTTATAAACAATTCTATAAGCTAATATTCACATTGGCGTCAAACGCAACTCTAATCTTTGTGTGGTTCGTGAGTTTCATTCTGTTTCATTCTGTTTACGATTTATTGAAATAATGCGGAAAAACATAAAAAAGTCAATAGTCACAGGGAAAAACTCTTCATGACTGGCTCAAGAAATGCATATACTTTTGCTCTTATGAATGTTCGGAACATTAGATATTTGAATGTGCTAATAAACAATGCAACGAAAATCCACAGACACATCTCAAAGCATCCACCTGGAGGCTCTGATGAAAACTCAGGAGTGGCAACAGAGGAGTAGCCGAATGAAAACGTACAAAGTATTAAAACCGGACAGGCTGGAATCGAAATCTCTCGAACATCGAACAAGAAATTTGGAGCATCGGAAGAAGTATGGGAGATTATTGAAGCCTAGTACTATATCCGCTCTATCTGCAAGTAAGTACTCGAAAAAAAACTACTGTCGATTTCGTCACATCTTATTGTAATTTTGTTCTGTGGTTTCTCAATTTTATTGGATTTGATAATAATAAATAAAGTTATTTATAGTCTTTACTAGAAGGTTTTATGCAATGTTCTAATAAACGCCTGTAACCCATTTCCGCGAAACATTCAAAACGAAACATCAAAGTACCGATATAGAATTGAATGTGTTTCTGTTTCTGATTGAGTCACATCACGTTGGGCGCCAAATAATGCATGGATTTTTTTTTTAAAGGCTGACCCCCCGTTGGGCGCCAAAAATATACAACGAGATTTTCTCAGGAATTTACACGTCGGAAAACAAATACTCAGCGAAAAAATCGTGTATCCTTGTTTCCTGCTAAACGATTGTACGCCATTTCCAGAAATACGGAACAAAATCCGCGGTCGCAAACCCGGCAGACATTCGATGAACAGAGTCCACCACAAGAGGCACGCCAAAGATCAAGACCTTCACCCCTCGAACTCCTCGATGCCCGACTACGTCGACGAAGAGGTCGAGTCGATCGGCAACAACAGCAGCTACTGCTTGAGATCGATGGACTCGCCCAGCTCGTCGCCATTGCTGCAGACGCACTCGATCTCGGGCTACAAGAAGAACAAGTGCCAGTCCTACGACATCGACAACATCGTCATACCCTACAGCGTGGCCGCGTCCACCAGGGTGGAGAAGTTGCAGTACAAGGAGATTTTGACGCCCAAGTAAGTGTGGTCCCGCGTTGGGCGCCAAAATATGCAACGGGATTTTCTCCGAAGTTATATCACGTCGTGCACAAAATTATGCGACAAATTACACTCAAAACTGCAGGCATCAAGTTATAAACGAGGTTTTATTCAAATCATGTTCCACGTTGGGTGCCAAATTGTACAATCACATCGTCGCGCGTTGGTAGTAAAAACATGCAACGGGAAGTTGGGTGCCGAATTTTCATTTCACATTGGGCGCCAAATCATGCAGCGGTGTTTCTTTAAATTTTGTTCTGCGTTGGACGATGTGGTGATGAAAACGATGAATCAAAATGGTGTTGATGTGATATATATATATTGCAGGTGGAGAATTGCCGAAGCTGACTGTAACGTTAGTCACGACTCTGTAAACAACGGAGCAGTCAAAGACTTTGATCAGGACAGTGACGTAAGTAGTTTCTTGTTGCATTCCATTTTTTTTTGGGGGGGGAGTCAGTGAACTGATGACTCAATCTGTCTCAATATTGATTATTATGTTCAAAATTTCTTAACAACGGACTGTTTCTTGAACATGACATCTGCACCGGAGTTCCTTATGCTTTGTGACAGTCGTGTAGAGAACTTTTAAAGAGGAATGGTCGGATAGCTCGGGAGAGAAAATCCATTTCAGATGAATGTCAATAAAAACGACTTAGTCATATTATTATCATGTAGAGCTCATTCTACACTTTTCCCGTGTTTTTGATGATTCGAAATATAATGAATTTAAATATTTTCTTCGAAGTAGTGAACTAGTTTGAACCATTACCTTTCAATTGACAAGTTCAGCCAGTGTTGAGAGAGAAAAAATATGTCTGCTGTATTGTTGTCTTTGTCATCAAGATTGCAACTCAAAATAACGAAAATGTTATGACTGGGACTAAAAAGGAAGAAGACTTATATAACCTGGATATATAACACTTAAAGCAGACATATTTTTTCACTCTCAACGCTGGCTGAACTTGTCAATTGAGAGTCAAACTTTTTGTGTGGGATAGTCCTATTGTGATTTTCCATGAAAAAAAAATTGAGTGTCCACTCACAACCCTCTTTCACCACCCTGCCGCTTGATGACAAAGAGAACACTAAAGGCAGACATATTTTTTCACTCTCAACGCTGGCTGAACTTGTCAATTAAGAGTCAAACTTTTTGTGTGGGATAGTCCTATTGTGATTTTCCATGAAAAAAATAGAGTGTCCACTCACAACCCTCTTTCACCACCCTGCCGCTTGATGTCAAAGAGAACACCAAAGGCAGACATATTTTTTCACTCTCAACGCTGGCTGAACTTGTCAATTAAGAGTCAAATTTTTTGTGTGGCATAGTCCTATTGTGATTTTCCATGAAAAAAAAAAATAGAGTGTCCTCTCACAAACCTCTTTCACCACCTTGCCGCTTGATGTCAAAGAGAACACTTAAGGCAGACATATTTTTTCACTCTCAACGCTGGCTGAACTTGTCAATTAAGAGTCAAATTTTTTGTGTGGCATAGTCCTATTGTGATTTTCCATGAAAAAAAAAATAGAGTGTCCTCTCACAAACCTCTTTCACCACCTTGCCGCTTGATGTCAAAGAGAACACTTAAGGCAGACATATTTTTTCACTCTCAACGCTGGCTGAACTTGTCAATTAAGAGTCAAACTTTTTGTGTGGGAAAGTCCTATTGTGATTTTCCATGAAAAAAAAATAGAGTGTCCTCTCACAAACCTCTTTCACCACCCTGCCGCTTGATGTCAAAGAGAACACTTAAGGCAGACATATTTTTTCACTCTCAACGCTGGCTGAACTTGTCAATTAAGAGTCAAACTTTTTGTGTGGGAAAGTCCTATTGTGATTTTCCATGAAAAAAAAAATAGAGTGTCCTCTCACAAACCTCTTTCACCACCCTGCCGCTTGATGTCAAAGAGAACACTTAAGGCAGACATATTTTTTCACTCTCAACGCTGGCTGAACTTGTCAATTAAGAGTCAAACTTTTTGTGTGGGAAAGTCCTATTGTGATTTTCCATGAAAAAAAAATAGTGTCCTCTCACAAACCTCTTTCACCACCCTGCCGCTTGATGACAAAGAGAACACTTAAGGCAGACATATTTTTTCACTCTCAACGCTGGCTGAACTTGTCAATTAAGAGTCAAACTTTTTGTGTGGGAAAGTCCTATTGTGATTTTCCATGAAAAAAAAAAATAGAGTGTCCTCTCACAAACCTCTTTCACCACCCTGCCGCTTGATGTCAAATAGAACACTTAAGGCAGACATATTTTTTCACTCTCAACGCTGGCTGAACTTGTCAATTAAGAGTCAAACTTTTTGTGTGGGAAAGTCCTATTGTGATTTTCCATGAAAAAAAAATAGAGTGTCCTCTCACAAACCTCTTTCACCACCCTGCCGCTTGATGACAAAGAGAACACCAAAGGCAGACATATTTTTTCACTCTCAACGCTGGCTGAACTTGTCAATTGAGAGTCAAACTTTTTGTGTGGGAAAGTCCTATTGTGATTTTCCATGAAAAAAAAATAGAGTGTCCACTCAAAAACCTCTTTCACCACCCTGCCAATCCACCATTCCTTCCAGACGGAGGACGTGTCCGAGGAGGCGGTGATCGCGCGCCACGGCCGCTCCCGCACCGAAGAGCGCAACCGCTTCCTCAGCTACGTGAAGAACCCGCCGGGCGTGGGTGGCGGCGTGGGTGGCAGGGCGCGCCCCAAGCGGCGCGCCGACAGCCGCGCCGAGTCGAGCGGCGCCAACACGCCCGACCGAGCGGCGTCACCTGCCTCGCCGATGGCGTCGCCGCCAGCGACGCCGGCGGCGGGCGGGATGGAGGAGACGGCGGCGACGCGCCGGCGGACCATGTCGGCGTCGCGGTGCTGCGCCAAGGACAAGGAAGGCAGGGACGAGAGCAGGAGCGGCACCCCCGATCCGGTCGAGGTGGGCTTCGATTCATTCACCATGTCCAACGGCTTTTGGTTGCAGCTGTTTTGGCGAGAATCTGTCATCAACGTCAATAATTCATAAGCCCACCATGTTACTAATATTTTGCTATTCATATAAAAATGTTTTATTATGTCATATTCATAATAAATTCATATAAAACCAGGATATGAAAACAATCGAATTAAATGACAGTTGACATCAATGACAGTTGACATTAATGACAGTTGACATTTATGATAGTACCAACCCTTGAACGCTAAGAAGCTGCCACCAATAGCTATTGAATATGGTCAATTAGCGTCTATGTCTACACCTTTTTCAATTGGAGTTCAGGAAGTGTCGAGTTGATTTCAAAAAGTATTAATTGTATGTCGAATTGGTCTATTTAATTTCAAAAAGGTATAATCAGCTTCTGCTCAAGTTGTTACTGAATACTTACGCTAGATCCGGCATCATGTAGTATTTGTTTGGTATTAGAGGGTCTGCCGTGGAAAGTACTATGATATCACGTGGTATAACATATATGTATGGTCAAAAATGGACCGAAAAAGTGTGACGTCAAAGCTATGTTGGTACTACTGATTTGCTTCCAAACAAATTATTTTCCCATGTAAATTTCCATAAGAGATTTTTTGAAATCGATTATCTCATTTATAGTGAAAAAGTTACATATTTCGATACCATATATGGAAAATAGGACATACTAGTTCATATTAGAAAAATAGAAACGGGTGAGAAACGCTAACAAATTTGAATGAGATTATATTGAAATCTATTGAGGTTATGTTTTTTCAGTGTTTACTTTTGAGGCCCTGATATTTCGACTGTATTTTCGATTAATATTATATAATATATCAGTGTAGTAAATGGAAAATATGTCTTGAAGCCAGTTGAAGCTATCAACAATGATACATTTCTCTAGAGATGAGGAAAAACTGATATCTAGGGGCTAAAAGGCCATGTTGAGAACATGGTATTTGATGCTGATCTCAAGACCTTAATGTGGTTGATTCAAGCGAATATTCATGATAAAACATATAAAGTACAGGTCAGCTATAATATTAAAGGGTATGTTGGATAAATTGAACGTTTTGAAATGTTTGTTGTAGATGAACTCTACCAGTGTATGTGAGTCCCTGTTCAAGAGGATAGTTTCTTGGCCATCACATTGGCAGCTTTAGCAATATTTGCACACTATAATGTACGAGTACCTTTAAAGCTTGAACTAGGAGTAATAAAGAAAATGCACCATCAACATTTGAAGAGAAATCAGTCACACAAATGTAGAATTATATACATTATATTATACAATATTAATTATAAAATAAAGTGAATATCGATCGACATCATACTCTCGAAGTGTTATAATGAAAAACTGACATTCAAGAGTCATTTTATTTCTTCTTGAGCACTTATCAATGTAGTACATTGCCTAGGGACAGTTCTCAAAGTTGTTTATGAACTTATATCTCCTGGGAGAAATTATAATTATTTCATGATGCTGCTAATAAACTCCCAGGTAAGCTTTCAGATTCTTCTACATATTCCAAAGAAGACAACATTATCATGAAAAGAAAAATCTCTGCTGACAGCATCAACCTTAGTAGGTATATCTTTCCTCAATCTACAACGAATAATGATATAATAATACCTTTGTTACGTCTAGTAACCATATCTTGATTTACACACTTTTCATTCTTATTTCATATCACGATTGTGATAGAAAATAAAATAATAGAGAATGAATACAATAATAAAGCAAAATCCTAACCTCACTTCAGTTTGATTGAGATTTATTCAAAACTATCAATGGTTGATACATGTTTCTAATTTTTTTAAGATACATCGAACCTCCCTCTTTCCGTAAATAATCTTGAAATACGTTAAATATTCACGATAAATATTAGAAGAGACTTCAAAAATTTGCTTATGGAGATTTACATGTAAATTTTTTTCTATTGGAAACATTCAGGAATACCAACATAGTTTGTGACGTCACGACTTTTTCGGTCCATTACAACGACCAATCGATGGCTTAGTATTTTAATCCTCCCCGGACCTCCAAACAAATAACCGTATCTGGCGTGAGCAATATATGATCTAAGGTGAAAATGGCGGCTCAAAACACACGCTGCGTGATCGCACTACTGAGCGAGAACGCTTAGCAATTGTATGTGCTTTCGTCAAATTGTGCACGTTGCGTAGAACTGCGATGGCTTTTTCTGAATCTTATGATGATGGTGCTGATATGTTTTTTCTAACGGTCGTTGTCGCGCTGTAGAATAGAAATCGAAGAAAAAATAAACGCAAATATTGGATGCATCTATTGATAAGGGAAAGGAGAAATAGAGGAATTTTTATACGCTATTTAACGAACTGAACAACTTTTCAATGTCATAAGAACGTGCTCCAAATTCATCTATACACTCCCGATTGAAAAAAACGCCCTGTTCGGCAGGTGCCCCCCTACGAGCCCCGCTCGTTCCCCCTCGAGGACGACGCGTACGCGCGGATGCTCGACCACATGCCCACCAACCACCACGGCGTTCAGACGAACGCTCGGTCGCAGGACGCGCGGCGCGACGCCTCGCCCCCCGTGGGCGGGCGGGCCGGCTCGCCGGCCGACAGCGAGTCGACCGAGTCGGCGATCGGGGACGGCGAGGAGGACCCCAACGACCCCGAGTGGATGGACGTCGAGCGGCTCGCCAGGGAGCGGTACAAGAGATAGGCGGGAGGTGGGGGAAGGGGAGGGGGTTGCCCTGATTGATGGTGGGATATTTGTGGTGAGTGGATTTTTTTTTGGGGAACCCCTCGTTGGGCGACGAGTTTGGCCAAGGGGACTATGGAGCGGTGTTTTTGTTTCGCTTTGTTTAATTCTTACTTCAAACACTTTTCAATGTTACTATTCAGGGAGCGGTACAAGAGATAGGCAGGAGGTGGGGGAGGGGGTTACCCTGATTGATGTTGGGATTTTTGTGTTGTGGATTTTTTTTCGGATCGGCGATTTCAATAGTTCGATTTCCACTTTCAAGATGACCATTTCATGTATGAAGATTCCCGATGTCACTTTTCATTTCATATAGTTGATACTTGTGTTGGGCGCCAACGAACTATTTTATGAACATGACTACTGCACAGAATGTCGTTGTTTGTGACAGTTGTTTAAAGAAGTTGGAGTATCCAAATAGCCTTAGATATAGAAGTCATACAAAAAAGAACGACATAAGGCATAATGGTCGCTTCAGTCTGTAATCATACGCGTGTGATTGGTCGTCACGGATTGATATTTAAGAGGTCAATCAAGAGTCAATCATTCTAGTCATGAATTTCACCACTCAACAGAACATACTTATCGATGCCACAGAATAACTGTTTTTTTATCGAAATATATTGTCCAATTTGATATTTATTGTTACTGAACATCAATACTTGATCTTACCTGCGAACAGCGGCTATTCACTTTTCTCTTCGTACTTTCAGCCACTATTGTCGCGGAAACCGGGGAAACATTAGTTTTATAACCAAAATTCGAACTATCAACAAAGGTACAAATTATTTTTGAAATTTTTCTTTAACAAAAGATACCCTAAAATTGAAGTGTTCCCAATCGGCGGCGTTGTCAGTCGACTCCCTACTAGTGTTTACCTTGAAAACGCCAAATTATGCAACGAGGTTTACTTCAAAGACTTTCACGTTGGGCAAAGATATTCTTCTCTATGTTGGGCGCCAAATTACACAGGTTTTAAAAACCTAAAGGCTGATGGCACGGACTTTCTTCTGAAGAATTCCACGTTAGGCACCACCCGTCAGGTCTTCAGTGATTGTTAAGAAGTCATTCTGATTCCTTCGTATTATTATATATTTCATTGATATTTTGAAGCGTAAACGTCGTCGATCCTGTATTGTCGTCGCCATTCTAATTGATAATATTTCGCTTTCAGATTCAGAATCTTCCCAGTGAAAAACACTGTGCTCCGATCAGAGGTTCATTTGATACTATATGAAACTGACACTTTGGGCGACTTTTTTCTCGAAGGTTTATACCAATTCGTAATGATTATTTCCTTATTTTTTCATTGTTACGTTAAACTTTCAGCACTAGTATTGTGTAGTATTGGACATTTAATGATTACTATGCTTGTGGAGTTGTTTGGTCTGCGGCATTTAATTGTGTTGACTGTGAAAATTGTTGAAATTTGATGGGTACTCTTCATAAGAGTAATTTGTAATATAAGATAGAGTTACTGTAATTGTTATTTCGGTTAAACTGATTTTACATTATCCACAGATTTCTTGAACGATGTTGCATATTGTAAATTATATTGAATAAATAAGTGAGAATAAAATTCTATTTATTTTTTAATGAGAAAATTTCCGAATGAAAATCATGTTACCTAGCTTGTGTAGTTTGCAACACATTTTTATAATCAGATATGTTTAATTTTCAATATAAACATTGTATGTACAAATAAAGCATAACACAGACCATTCAATCGTCTTTTTATCCCCCATTCATGATTTATTGCCTTTTATGGAGTATGAATATATCAAAACTTGACCATTACAATGTGGAATTATAATACAATCAATACAGAAATACGTTATCAGAGATTTGTTATAAAAAAATCGAGTATATTTGATAAAAGGTACTTGTACAAGGCTACTCAGTTTTGACACTTGAAAAGTCTCATGTTAAGACATTTGGTATTCATAATTTTAGCACATTGTTTCTGAAGTGAACTCCACCAACTTTAGTCAAGAAAAATACCACCGAGTACAAAAAATAAGGCTTGCCCTAAGTCTTCTTGGCGGTCCTAATCAGGGAATAGTATTTCAAACAATTTTAGACATTTTTTCAGCATTTATTGCCATTCATGGAGTATAAATATATTAAAACTTTTGACCATTACAATTTTATAACAGACTAAAGATTCCAAAATATCGTGTATAAAATTATTTCAACGTGAGCATGTTAGGTGGAATTATAATACAATCAATACAAAAATATATCATCACTTAGAGATTTGTCATCAAAAATATCGAGTATATTTGACAAACGGTACTACTTTGGGTTCATTTTCATTTTGATTTTTTGTGTAAGGCCACGGCGTTTTGATACTTGAAAAGTAATTTTGAGAACGTAAGTTCTCATAATAATACTAGGATTTATAAAACCCCAACCAATTCCTGGACCCTGGACCATTATGGGATATATTGGATATTTGATGAAGTCTCATGCATAATTTATGTACCTACTAATATCAAAATATACTTTCTCAGAATTATGGTAATATGAGCAACCAATAGGAAAACTTGAATTCGTCTCGCTTTGGATACCAAATTAATCAATATTTTCTTTAAAGTCTTTACACGTTGGGCGCCAAAAAATGCAAATATACTTAAAATTGTTAAAATATGTGGTGACTGCTAATCAAAATACTAAGATATTTCTCTCAAAAAATATTTGGTAATCATAATTTTGGCACATCGTTTCTGAAGTGAATTCCACCAACTTTTGTCCAGAAAAATGCCTGAACTTTCACGAGTCGAACTCCCCCTTGCATCAAACACCTCGAGTACAAAAAACCGGGCTTGCCCTAAGTCTTGTGCAACATCTTCTTGGCGGCCCGTATCAGCGGCGTCAGCGTCCTCAGCTCCATGCGCCCCCCCAAAAACTCGTGGCCGAGCAGCTCCTTCGCAGTGGCGCGCTTGTCCACGTCCACCCGCAGGCACAGGTCGATGAAGCTGCGCAGCTGGTCGGACAGCGACGCCCACCTGCCAATGTTCGGCCTGCCGTTGACGGTGATGAGGTAGAGGGCGCGCAGCGGCGGCTCGCGCAGGTAGGGCGGTTCCCCGTCCAGCATCTCTACGATCATGATGCCCAAGGACCAGATGTCCACCTGTTGGGGAAAGATGCGGTTGAGCCATCATTGGTTCGAATCTCAGTATCACGATGCCACAGATTAGAGAAACTTACAGATGAGACCTTAGACCATACACTAGATAGACTCGGTATCGAGGGCGATTTGTTTTTTAACTGAGGGGGGAAACAATATTTGACATGGTACGAGTTTTCCTATTGGCCGATTCTGATATTGACGTTGTTGACGTATGGAGGCATTTGTTTACATTTTGTATATGTGGAGAATTTCTCGTGTTTTTATTTATTTTTCAATGTTATTTGTGTTGGAAATGATTAATTCTTGAGTGTATTCAAGAGGAAAGGACTATGGCAAAATATTGTGGAATTTGTGTTAACAAAGATAACAAAACGTCGACGGAATGATTTCATTTGTAAGTATTCCATAGGCGTAGATGCAAAGTAGCTGTAGGAATGATCCATATTGAAAACATTTTGAATGGGAATATTTTTCGAATATAATATTTACCAAACTTTAACATCTGAAACGTTTTTTAGGTTTCCAAATAACATATATATATATGAATGCAGTTGTGTCGAGTAGTTTCAGGATAGAAACATTGGAAAAACATACAGAATTTTATGATATGATCACTGCCCTACTGCAGATATTTGTTGAGAAAGCTTTTCTAATAGTGACAGAAAATAGTTTCTTCAGGTAAACTTAAGTATATCCACAGAAAATGTTGAAGCATGCACTTGGAAAATATGAACACCATTTTTGTTCATCAGGAAACCTTCACCCTATAGTGTTGCCATTCATTACATCTGATGATCATGCAAAGTCCTAGAAAAACTCTTTGACATTTTCAGGTTTCCAAAAGGTTGGTCAATCAAATAAGAGAAGCTATAGCTGGGCTGAGAAGGCCAAACAGAAATTTGCCTGAAAAGTTTAAAACTGCATACAAAAGGTTCTTCTATCTTAGAGAAAATAATCAAAGTTTGGGAATTTTCAGCTTTTACTACACATATTAATTCAATTTGTTCAATTCACAGATTCATCGATATGTATATTGTATGTATAAATATATTTTATTGTATTAAATGTGTATTATTCGAATTCTACTCTTATCTTGCAAACTAATGATGTGCTTGTATATTATTTATTGTATTCTGATGGATTCTGAAAACATTCAAATCAGCATTAGCTCATCAGGCGAAATATATTATTTATAGAATTCAACAGCAAATACACTATTTGTAAAATGAAAAAAAATGAGCTTTATATTCAAATCAACTTTTTCATGATGTTTGTTACACATTTGTTGGAATTTTCACTCAGCTTTTGCGGGGATTGAAAACCAAACCGAAAATATGCTTGAGAATTCATCAATATTTTCATATTTTGAATCCCTAAAAAAAGCACGTCCCTGGACTCTCGGTTCAACGATCGTCTCACCTCCCCGAAAATGCCATAGTCAGCGCCCCCTACCTTTACCAAACATTGTATAAGGTTTACATACCGCGTCTATCTAGTGTATAGTCAAAGGATGAGACAGTCAGACAGAGCGATTGAAATTAGAGTGAGATGTCGAAAGCGCTTAATTTAAAGGGCTAGTCATAGATTTGCGCAGGCGCTAAAATATTGATCGCGTGTTTTGTTTACATCGAATACATCGTTGTCATCATTTTGTTGGTTATGTTACAAATGTTTTCCTTTCACACGATTCACGGTACAGTATTTCGGATGTTCTCACAATGTGCAACATATTTTATTTTCCATAAACCATAATTCAATAGGAAATGTAATAAAGGTTTTGAGGATAATCACATCACAAGCAAAGATGAACAACCTGTTACCTAGGTACCTACAATATATATTTATTTCAAAGTTTATTAGCTTTAGATTATAGGATATATTATATTCTGAGATTACTGGCCTGTTTGCTAGTAATCCCAAGGTAGGTACTCATTTCTGGTACCTTACTCTTTCAAATGAAAGTAACAATGAAAATTGAATGCATGTTAGTTTTAGCTCAGAGACTTTGTGTAGTGTGTGTGTTTTGAAAAGTGATCTGTTCCTGACTGTAGAATTGTGGTTTATACAAGAAACAAGTGTTGAATTAACAATGAGTAAATCAAAGAGAGAAGGTG
This sequence comes from Chrysomela aeneicollis, assembly GCA_029955515.1. Taxonomy (NCBI): domain Eukaryota; kingdom Metazoa; phylum Arthropoda; class Insecta; order Coleoptera; family Chrysomelidae; genus Chrysomela; species Chrysomela aeneicollis. The sequence continues at coordinate 8,931,933 of JARUHQ010000022.1, forward strand.
CACCTCCCAGTGGCAAACATTACTGTGTGTATAAAGATTGCAAATCATTTTCAAATAAATTGGAGAATATATAATTACATTTTTTTCGAAACCTATATTGAGATACCTATTATTGACTTTAATCAAAATTTTCCATGAGAATATTACCATTTTATGCTATATCACAATTGAAGTTTCAAGATGAAAGTAACACTTTTTGTATTCTTACTCAAAGTTCGAGGTATTTTTCATAAAACTTATACCTTCCTCACCAAACAATATATAAATTCGCTTTGTATTAATTTTTTCTCTCAAATATATCTTCCTGATTTACTTTTCAATTTCAGAATACTCTATGTAACATAAAAGATGTGTCATATTTTGTGTATTCGTTTATACATTACATCGTCTGATAATTGAATAGTGTTTCATTTTTCCTGGTGACAATGAATGGGCTAAAATTCGAAATATTCGAATTTCATATGAAACTTCATTCAGAATACATCGAGGAATCCATCTTATTCCTGATAGAAACTAATCTCTGATGACAACTTGTTAATAATAAATCACTCAGAAGTAGGTAACCTTTTATATTGTTGTGTAGTTGTATACCTATCATGCATTAAAATGGCAACATTGCACATCAGTAGCTCTAGCGGTGAAAACGACAATCCGACAACTGCGATGCGCAAAATTTAAAGGTCCGAGGTCATTGAAAACGGCTGTCGGTACAACAAACAATATGGGCGGAGTGTCTCATCTGTAAGGTTCTCTAATCTGTAACGATGCTGTATGCGTCGCCCGCGCCGTGTGAATAGGTCCATTTCCTCCTCGTGTGAATGAGCTCTTTCCCAGCAAACACGTTACATCACTTGGCAGTTTTGCGAAGTCTCGAATCGCACATTGAAAGGTATATTCATTGTGATTACGCATATTCATTCCAAACATAGCAATATTGAGAAATTGCTAAGTTAACAAGAATCCAATGATGCAGTGATGATAATTTGGGGATATTGATTAATAACCACAATGTCACTTCCATAGATAGTGGCAAATTTCTAGTTAAAAACTTTGCCATCGAGCAATTTCGCAACGAAGTCTATTCGAGATCATCACAATGTTAACATGAAATGGATGGAATTTAAATTCTTCTCTGAGTGCGTCACTTCATGTTCCCAATGTGGCTGTTTATTCTTGTGAATATAAGTTGTATTTATTCGCATATTCACACGTTGTTCCTATATTTCGAGCTGATCATTGACAATATGGATGAACAATTTCCACTTTTATATACTTCATGGAATGAAGCATCCGACATTCAGATTCAAAAATTTCGTCTTCTGAGTGTTATTTGTAGCAATCTGAAATTGATTCACCTTTGGCCATTCAATTGAAAAAAATATTAGGCTACCCCGATTCAACTGTACCTATATATCCCTCAGCATTATGTTTAAGATCCCTGTAGAGTAACCAAATTTGTAACAGTATGTACCTATATTAGGTAGGTGAAAGATATTATAGGTAGACAATTTAACAATAATATAAAATAATATTTCATTACACCATTTTCAGTCAAATTTAATTAATAGGAAAACAAAATTTTGCATTATTTCTGTACTTAACTAATGACTGTTGATGAATTAGTAAATCTCAATTTGAATAGCACAATGACTTGAAATGCGTACTTGATGTCGCGGACATTTCGGTGCAAATGCGAGCGGGAGGAAATGTTTTTGGTACATCGCATGCGAGGTTCTAGTCGCAAAGTTACTTCCACAGTACATTACAGTTACTTCCCAGTGTTTGCTGGGTACACACCTTCTTGCCGTACTTCTTCCTGGTGACCACCTCCGGAGCCATCCAGTACGGCGTGCCGACCATAGTCTCGCGCTGCTCGTTGCCCACCACGTTGGCGCAGAAGCCGAAGTCGGTGACCTTGACGGTGCCGTCCATTCCCAGGAGGACGTTGTCCGACTTGATGTCGCGGTGGATGGTGCCCCTGTCGTGCAGGTAGTCGATGGCGTTGAGTACTTCGCTGCACACTGCCGCTATCTGGCCCTCCTTCATGACCTGAGATTAAAACACTCGCTTTAGGGAACGTTTGTCTGATATCTAGCTATTTTTCCACAAACTGTTGACAAAGTATAGCGTTTGACGTTTTGAGTGACAGCATTGCCGCTCGGGCGCGGAAATAATGTCATTAGCATATTTGCGTTCGCATCCGTTATTGTTTTAGTCTTTGTCCGGTAAATCCGGCTGTTCTCTGAAGATATCAGGGGACTATAGTATATACACCCCAAGGATATTAAACTGTAAAGGATTGCTCAATCCCTATGCTGGCAATGTATACACGTTGAATGACGTCACTGATTCGACCTTGTTGTTCATTGGTCGAAAGGACGACCATCGGAAGTTATTATGTCGCCATTGAAACTTTTTGCGAATGACGTAAGTACATGCAATACAAAATGCTGAATATATAAAATCTTACTTTTATAGGTGAATTAGTTGTTTTGTGTGCTGTAACTGAGGGAATGAGCACGGCATGAGCACAGGCCTGAGGGTGTAGATGATTTAAGAAAACCCAAAACAACAAATAATTTCCATGTGTTTTTCCAAAACCCACAACAATTAGAAGTGGATTTCACGATCTGGGAGACTTCCTTTTGTGTAATCCAAGTGATTCCAGTAGATTTGTTCTATTTTATGTGATCAAGATTATGAGCAGGAACATGGCAGGACCTACTAAATGAACCCTGAAGGTATATTATTATAATACATGCTCTTGAGGAGTAATATCTTGTTATTGTTGTCTTTGTATTGTAGATTTACTAGTGAAGAGATGATTGAAACACAAATGTTCCACTGAATTGAGGTGTGACAGAAAATATTGAGAACATCATCCATATCCCAAAATGTCTCTGAACATTTTGCTCCATTTCAGAAAATGCATATTCTCTTCTGATCCTGAAATTATCACATCTTCATCCCATAATAAGTAATGACTGAACTCACTAAATTGAAGTAAGCGATTCAATAAAAATAACAAATTGTGAAAAATTTCACACAATCAACTCAGGTAGATATAATAAAAAAATCAAAATTGTTGGTGTATTATACTATGGAAATCATATATTTTATAAATTATAAAATCAAAATATTTTATTTGTTCCATATACCTACTGTTCATATTATGATTTTATGATAGGTATTTCTCAGTGCCCTGAACTTGAATGGACATCATCCTTTGATCTAAATAGGTATATATAGTCTTTTATTTTTGAGGGAAAATGGTATAGTATGTAAGTATACTGTGTGATTGATTGAAAAATATTGTATATCATGAAATAAAAACTGCTACCGATTGCAAAATGATATGCCTACCTTAATAGGGAATGATTTATTATTGATCTATACAGTTCATAATGGATAATAATACATGTATACTTAAAATGTAAAATGTACATGCACTACTAACTTCCGAGGACATTTTCAACTTGCACTGGACAATATCCATAAATATATTCTATATTCTTTCTATGTAATCTTTGATAGTACCCTAAAAAAACCAATGGATATTAATAATAAACCCTCATTTCACCACTATTTTCAGAGCTTACCTGGTATGAAATATATGAATCATCTAGCAGATTTTATTGAATTTTGATTCTAGGCAGCAACATGCATTTTTAATACCTTTGGTTCCAAAATTCACTGTGTAAATGATTTCTGTGCTAGGTACACTGTAGAATATAATTCACTTCAATAATTATTCGGCCACAAACCAAAAAGATAAACCAGTGCCACAACAGTCTTCAAAGAATGAAAAAACATGTTTTCATCCAATTCCTATTCCTAAAATTTTGCGAATGGAACTAATAATGGTTGTAAATTGATTGTCCAGATATTTCATGTTCTCATATTGACTAAAAACTCATCAATTATTATTCTTTCGGTTATTTAAAAAATAACCTCCTGTGGAATAACAAAAATAAAGTGAGAAACTGAAACTAAAATCAATGACAAAGATGGATAGTCAACAGCCAATGAAATTACGAGCGGAGTCAGTGACGTCATACATCCGGAAGAAAAACTTGGTCGATTGAGCAATCCTTTACAGTTTAATATCCTTGTATACACCTGTGTTTTTTGCGAATGTTGTGTATTTGTCTTGTTTGCGTCATGTTTCTTGCCTTATTAGTTGCTTGTATATCAATAACTTATTTTCAAAGGATAAATACGAATTTATTGCTAATAGTGGGTATAGAATCTTAATAGCAGCTTGAGTTTTTTCATCAGGTATTCACTATTTTCCTTGAAATTCATACGCTTGTCCAGCTTAAATGGCCGTGTCGTCGGTGTGAGACATGACCCCTGTGGAACAGCTACCCCTAGTGGAGAACATGCAGACACGGCCCCATTCACGCGTACTTTGATGTCCCGTTTGCTTATATACGAGTCTGCTTTTAACGTGTTGGCTATTGAGGCTACTTGAAAACTATCCAACCGCTCTAGAAAGATCATCGCGTTCCAATACACTTCGCGCGATGTCTTTCTCGATCACTTTGCGCTCTAAATACACAAATAGCTATATCATCATTATACCGTCTCGGTGACGACGTCGGTGAGCGGTCCCCCGTCCAACAGCTCCATCACCACCCACAAATGGTCGTCGTAGACGACGAACGCGTCCAAAAAGTTCACCAGGTTCTTGTGCTTGAAGTTCTTCATGATCTTGATCTCGCTTAGCAGCAGGTCCTTCTTGTGCTGCTTCGTCATGTCGATGTCTTTGATGGCAACCAGCTGGCCGCTCTTCTGGCACACGGCAGCGAACACCATCCCAGAGGCGCCCGAGCCGAGGTCCTTGTTGCTGCGCTCGTAGTGGTCGTACCTTAGATCATATAACAGATTAGATGAATAACGCACGATCCTTATTGCCACGGTAGTTGTTTGAAGCCAACATCTGAATCAGTTACTGGGGTTAGCTCGTTCTAAAACAAGGATAGCAACAACAGAATCCTCCAGTACCAGTGTCTCAATTGCTATCTCGGAAGGATCTGAATTTGAATGAATTGATTTACTCACAAAATTATCATATTCATTCTTCCTGAAAGTTAATGAAACTAATCTGAAATCTTCTGAAAATATACATTTTAGATTTATTACTCGAATGATAATAGATCGAATTCACTGTCGAACTATATTGTTTATTTTCTAGTAATATGAAAATATAACATCATACATGTTGTTATAACATTTCAATTCCACTAAATACAGGCTCATCTACTACTCTGAGAATTTTCTTACCGGTTGGGCCAAACATTTCATCACTTAGAGTAAAATGATGCGAGCATACTTTATCTTCTCAAGAAATAGTCTCTTTCCCGATCATATTTTTCCATTTATCTACTAACTTTTCATCCTGGGGAAACACGAGAATGTTTTCAAATTACCAAAAATCGGCGAATAATGTTTATGTATATTACAAATGATACAACACTGAGTAATTCACCAGTGGAATGTTGTGTTCTGATCACCACTTCTAAATTGTCTTTTACCCATTTCACAGCGTTTCACCAGTCTTCAAATTCTAATTGAACATAATAAACAAAGTTTCTAAGTAGAATCTTATTCAAATTGTCACACAAAACTGAAAATATACCGTTTAATGAACTATCAATCAAAATTTTATTTGAAAACAAGACGTTTCGCGCAATCACTGTCAGCGTTCGGTTGATTGTCGGTTGAACGAAATAAGCTGCGTTGGCGCATTCACCAAAAATTGAACAACCTCAAGAAAAAACGTGCTATCTACTAACCACTTACCTATATTATATGATGAAGATTGAATGAATAGCTTTTGATATGTGTATCTGATTCATATAATGAGTACCAACAGAAGGATATATATTTAGGAACCTATATGTATGTGGTCATAGCATGATTATCACTTTCAAATTTTATGATGTAACAACCTCTGTGGGGAAAAACATATGAATATGAATTTCATGTTGGTTTCAGACAATTTGCGGCGTTAGTATTCTAGCAGGTTTGTCGTTCCACAGATCAGGAAACCTTACAGATGAGACACTCTGTTCATTTTGTTTGATGTACCGACATCCGTTTTCATTGACCAGTTTTTCGTCCTTTAAAAAGCAATGTAATTTGATATTTCCGATTTAGTTGAAGATGACTCACAATCTTTATATACACAGTAATGATTGCCAATATTATTGTACCTGATTCACAGTCCAGATAATGAAGGTATATAGCTATGATCACAGGTTGTTAAATCTGTGCTGTGATAATCCTGAAACCTTTTTTTTAAATTATAGTTTATGAAAAATATGTTATGCATTGTAAATATCATAAACCCAACCAAAATATTGAATCTTTAATCGTGTAAAACGAAAACATTTTGTAACATAACCAACAAAATGGTGACAGCGATGTAAACAAAGCTCGATCAATATTTTATCGCCTGCGCATATCTATGACTAGACATTTAAATTTTGCCCTTTCAACATCTCTCTCTGATTTTATTCGCTCTGCCTGACTGTCTCATCTGTAAGGTTTTCTAATCTGTCGTTGTTCGGAGGGTCGTACGGGTCACCCGGGTTGCAGATGGCCTTGATGGCCTTCATGTAGTCGTCATCGGTGAGTCCGCTGCGCCTGCGCATGAAGTCGTCGTCCGATAGGTCCGAGTCGGATTTGTTGCGCAGCTCGACGTCTTCCTTCGGCTCGCTGGCCAAGGAGAGGTCCTCGAGGTTTTGAGCTAGGTTCTTCGTTTGGACGAGGTTGGTGGCGTCTACTTTTCGTCTGGGGCGGACTGGGTACGTCTTCCTGGATAATTTCGAGGCAACGGTGTGAGAAATAATGGTTGGAACAAAGGTGGTCAAAACCTGTAGATCTGGTTTAGCAAAGATCATAACCCTGGTGATATTTCATCAATCGTTCGGAGATGGCGTTCATATCGCATTTGATATCACTATCGATAATTCAGTTTTCTATATTATCCGTATTTCAGTTTCATGTGGAGCAAATATACAACTCAACATAAGCCATGATTATGTACACTAACTAATTAGTCTCAATACTCAAGGACATGAGTGATTAAAATTGTATTAACTATTGTACAATCGATATGCCAATACCTTCACTTGCCTTGCATTTTAGTTTATTAATTTTGAACACATTCTCTCTACTCTGTGACACACAGCCACATAACTGACACTGCCTGATGATATTTTTTCCTGTTTCTTGATCAATGATATCAAACAATAATTCTGACACTTCAAGTTCAAAATAGTTCACGGTTATTATCAGAAGATGTCTCTATTTCACAGAAAAAAAGTTACGTCATTTTCTCCAGTGAACGGACAATATTATACCGTCTACTAGGTGTTCATTTAGACTGACAATGTTGAAACTTTTGTAGGACACAACTGGAGCTCAGATTGAAATTATGGAAAAGATGGGGCAAATAGGTGAAAGAATTTCACTAAATATACAAAGATGCCTTTTAAATCATGATGAAACGGCCCTATAAAAGTGTGGCGAATTTGGTTAAAAAATATTGATCCGTTCAAAAGATAATGTGTGGGGGGGGGGGCGGGAATATTTACATATACACTGCAAAGGGTAAAAGTACTCTGTCTTTTCACTGAGTCATCTGTTCTGTGCACAATATTGTGTTTTCCAGAAATAAATAGATGCACCAGATTAAAGTATCTTATTAGGTATTTCAAATACTACAAATTGTGACAAATTATAATTGCTTTTTGTAAAAGACTTGGTTAAATTTGTTGTAATCAGTAGTTGTAGACCTTCAAAACATTCAAAAGGATATCAATGAAAGTTTACCAGAACCACAGATTCCAGAACACAGTTATCATCAAAGGCAGTTTACAGAAGTTTGGAAAATCAAGTGAAAATGAACTAGCATTAAAGGATAATCAAAAGTACACATCAAAAGTACCTATCAAAATATGTACTGGAAACTCTATGGTTTTTTGAGTGCCAAAACAGAGAGTTATATGGAAGATTACATCTTTCATCACCAAGTTGGTGAATTAAATGAAAACCCTAATGAAACCTAAAAACCTAATGCCTAATATACTAGGTTTCATTGAAGTCTACAATGATAAGGCATAAGCATAAATCCAAGGATAAAACTAATATATCCAAATAAAAATGTCCCAGCAAAAACAAATTGAGTATTAATGAATAACAATGACTCAAATATACCTATATAATAAACCTGTGGGGTAACACTATTAAAAGTATTGATATCAAAATCAATCTCAGTTTATGCTTTCAACCTTATTGCAAATGAACACATCTGTGAAATAGGTTGTTTTTATTGCTTTGTACTTAAGTGAATAATTGCATTATTTGCATTACAATACATACCTATCTATGTCAGTTTCCTCTGGATGTTCTGACAAGATTGAATCTTTACTCTTATGAGCATCTTTGGAATGTGAAAAACTGTCTATTTCTTTGGATTCCTCCACAATGTCCCTTTCAGTAACAATGTGTTTGAATTCCTGGCCATCCTGATTACCCTTTTTGATGGAATAATTGTAGTATTGCAGCACTTGCTTCACAACAAGTGGGTTCTTGGACTGTTCATCTTCAGTTATTTGTGTTCCTATCTGTCTTACCCATGCTGATGGGAGCCCAAGTAACAATCCTTCATCATTTACTGTTACATGAATGTCATGATTCACATTTGTTGGTGCTCCTATTACAGCTATGTTGTTTTCTTCAATAGGATGATGTTTCCTTTTGCTGCTTTTGAACAAGGATGAAAAGCTCATTGTGGCACCCAGGAATATCTTATTTAAGGATAAAATAACACTAATACCGATTCAGTCTTGTAGGTTTCTGACATACTATTCTATGGAAATTTTTATAAAATACCTCAACTTTCGTTATTAGTTTTCTTTACTAAAACAACAGACCCCTCCCATCGTTGTCCACTGATTTAATGGGACTATCACGTTCTTTCTTACGTACGCGTACGAGTACTCCTTCAAGACCTCTACCTCTTTTTGACATTCACATTTCCATTCTTATCATCACTCCCTCATCACTCCACTTATCAATCACTTGTATTTGTTGATAGTTTTGACTTTTGTCAGTTTTGACACTTGGTCACGTCATGTTGACTTTGCGTCATGTTTGGTTCTCGAGACGGCCCCTATTCTTGAATTCTAGGGAGTAGAAAACATTGACAGATGAATGATATATTTCCTCCTCACTTTTCTATCAGTTTTTCTACTCCCTAGAATTCAAGAAATCCTGGCCATTTTTCGTAACATTTTTTTATTCAACTATAATCTCGTGGAAGATAATCTTCAAAAAAATTCAATATTCGTCCGTAGTTGCAAGCTCTAAGGGTACCATTTTATCGAATAATCTGAATTTTAAAGCCGCAGCAATCTTCCACCGTTCGTGTATATTCGAAAATGACGGGAATAATAAATCGTGAAAAAAAGGCTCAAATATTTTGAAGATATCAACAAAAATTCAATTTTCGTTCAATATTCCAACAGGGGATCCACATCGAAAAATGGCTCATAAGGGATGAAATATATACGGCTTGGAAGGATAGGTCCTGAATACTTTTGAAATGATTTCACATGGTGGTTAATTTATTGATGCTGCGAAATTGTTCACGTCTCTTAAATTCAATAATAAAATTCAAAGCACCCATCATGGAGAAATGCGCGGTTTGTTTTCCGATTAGAAAAACATTTTTAGACTTCATTCATATAAATTTTAATCACTTGTAATAGCAGTTTTCGCCCCATATTCACTTAGTTTTCAATGTAGTTATTTAATAGCTTGTGGAAAATTACATCCAGTATAAAAATATAATATAATAAGGAATTTTGGAATACATACTCAATTTCTTTTGTTCTTTAGCAGGGTAACAATTTGCTTAATTTTGACTCTAATGGCAAGATATCTTACAATGGGTCAATAAAACACAAAAAAACTTCAAACTTGCATTTTATTTCAATCACAAGCTAGTTGAAAAATAAAAAAAATACATTATGATCTAGGCCTCTCCTTCTTTTCTTTGTATAGAGCTAGAAGTGACACATTAGCCACTTTCACCACCTGAAAAAAAAAAATTGTTACAATATATACTTTCAACAGAAGTAATCTTCAGTTGATACAAATTTTGATCAGTATATATTGGATGAATCATAAGTATCATAGGATTGGCTCCAATTTTATTCATCATGAAAGTTAATAATTTTTCATTTGTTTCCTAGAAGAAGGATTTAGAAAGGAATCTTCAGTTAGGAAAAAAAAAACAACAGGCAATTTGGCATTAAAAATAAATAAAACTAAGTGGAAATAACCTCTGATTGAGTAGAAACTTCACAGTTCTTTGAATATTGGAGGAATTTGAGAAAAACCAATACCCTCAAAATGTATCTTCACTTACTTTGAATCTTACTCCAGGAATATCACCAACAGCATGACCTTTACGGCCAAAACCTGCTACCAGAACTTCATCGTTTTCTTCAATATGATTCAGACAACCATCTCTAGGTACAAAAGCTGTAATTTTTTTACCATTCTTGATTAGCTGTACCCTTACACATTTACGAATGGCAGAATTTGGCTGTTTGGCTTCAACTCCTCTAAAAAAGAGAAATCACTAACACACTTGCAAAACATTGAAATATTTGAAATCAATAGAATATCCCTCCTGATGAGCAGAAACAACACATCGCACAGAATTTTCCTGTGATTGGACTTCAAATAAAACCATTCACTAGGAAATCCTGCGTAAGGGATTGTTCAACATGGAATTTTGGTAATGTAGAGCACATATCAGAGCGTATAGACAATTGAAATATCTATCCAATGGTTCAGAGCTCTTCAATTTAGCATTTTATACATAAAAAACACCTGGAGCCTATAAGTCAGCTCAAGTGGTCTCAAAATGCATAAAGTTTATGGTTCTCAACAATATAAATCTGATTCAAGATAAATTCAACAGGCCTCAGTATAAATTGAACTTGCGAGGATTGGATAAAAACTTACACTTTCTCAAGAACAATTCCTTTGGCGTGAGAAGCTCCTCCAAATGGATTAGCCTTCCAACGGGTGCCTAAGTGAGCTTTTTTGTAATCCTTGTCAGCCCACTTTTGGTCTCGTCGATGATTCACATGTTTTCTGGCGGTTTTCAATCCACGGGGTTTGCCTTAAAGTTACGAATGATCCATTCAATTACTGAACAATATACTAGTTAAAATGGAAAATTCATGAATTCAGGATTAGTACTCAGGAAGTCCGAATTCACTTCTAACCGTATATGAGAGGATGATCGAAGATACAAATTTTAGCCAAGACTGTTTCGTAGAAGTCATCTTGAGTATTTGATAAACGTATTTTTGTTGAATAAAATGATTCGAGAATTCACTAAGAGTACCCTTTAGATTTATGACTTGCACTATGTTCCATTAACAACGAATATTCTCGCAAAAATGTAAAATTCACAAATATTAACAGTATTAACACTCACCCATGTTGACTGATAGAAAATTCTGATCAAAAAGAAGTTATGATTGTCGCCAAAAAGGTGTGTTGACGCTGAATTGACGTAACAGAATGACTGATGACTGGTGGCGTCTGACATAAAACAAGGGTGTTCCGGGTGGCACAATCTATTCGCAAGGGTTAAGGGTTGGGTCAAGGTTCTCTCTATTAAAGGTTGGTAAGGGCATTAAAGGACGTCACCGTCCGTGTTGCCATCTTATTACAATGTCCATTGCAACTAGCCGAGTATTCATTCGCTCAGTATATTTCTCTCTTTTTCAGAAATGTAATGAAATGGGTATACACTGAGTGCGCAATTATTATGTTTCTCTCTTCAACATATGTCGAAAACTGAGATAAATACATACACTTTTAGTGGTTGTCATGAATCATGATTACATTTATAATTTCATATTAAATAATTGAAAGTTCTGTGGATTTGTGATATCATTCTGTGATACGATTCTCGTGGATTCTATGGATTCGATCGATAAAAACAGATATTTTATGTTTCATGTTCTATTTATTTTATTACCTATGGTTTTTTGATGTAGCGCTTTTTTATAAAATTGTACATTATTTTTCGCGTGAAATGTGGAAATTTGATGTGGTGTTTTTCCATTTTATCATTATCGTGCTTTCAATCAATGATTCGATTTGATGTAGATCATTCGATTGGAAATGATTGATGCTTTTGACTTTCGAATTAATAAAGTGGTAAGTTTATTTCACTTTCTGACAGCTTTCATAACAATAAAAATTAAATTTTTATGAAAATGCTCACAATTCAAAAATTGGACCAATAGTAATTTGTTTTTGTGCATTTAAATTCACCTTCCTGAAATTTGTTATCAATTTTATTTACAGAATCCCATGCACTATGGACTATTCAAGAGAGACTCCTGATGATTTTCATACAAGTTTTGAGCCTATGGTTATTATAAATGATGAAGAAAGTATAGAACAGGTATTAAAAAATATTTTATTACACATTTCTCTACTCTACCGGATATTTTCTGCTGAAAACTTTAGTAGGTACATATAATTTATTTGATATTACTCATCTCTATTACTGTTTTTTCAAAATCAACAAGGATAAACTACCCTCTGCACTGTGGGTAGGTGGGACGTGGGTGTGAATTAATGGTGGTAGTTGCTACTTCAAGGGTTTTGGTAATGAGATGGAATCATTGGATTCAAATAATTTATCAATTTTCTACTTGTTTACTAACATTTTTATTAAAATGCCCAGGGTTGGTGTAGATATACACTTACTGGGGTTGTAGTAATTATATATGATGCATTTATAAAAATTCGAAATTTTTCAATTTGACTATAGTAAAAATGCATTTTCAATTTATTGGCCAGTTACTTGTTTCACATTCATATGCTATATCTGACCTCAAAAGCATACAGTTTTTCCTCAATATTTTTTGACTGAATATTATACATTACCTTCCATAGTCATCTATCATTGCATAAATTGAACCAACAATAAAAAATATACATACTTAGTTGAATATCTATCATTAAAAACTCATACAGTATTTAATCATGTTTTATTTTTTTATATTCTCCTATAAAATATCAATGGAAAATTTTGAATTGTAAAAAATTAAGTGAAGTGCTGAAATTTCCCAGGATTTTGTCATATCATGTAGTGTGATGCTTATATGTACCAAATTGTCAAAATTATGGTAGATCAGAAGTTTCTCAGGTATACTGGAAAGTTTTTCTTATTTCAATATTTCTGAACTTCAGGTCCTGAATTGGTGATAAATTTGGTTTTGATTTGTTGAGAAATGTATTTTGTTGCTTCAAATGGAATGTGAACCTTATTTTTTCCAATAAAAGCTTAATTTGGTTTTGCCAAACAATTCTACACAGTTTTTATTTCACATTAGTCTTTTGTGCTTCAAAATACCTGATTTTGAATGAATTTTCAACTGAAAATTTTCATAAAATTCTCATTAAAATAGGCAGAATTGAAGGACGACGAATCAGATCCTCTGGCAGTAGTGGACCCAACAGAAGATGACCTCATCAATTCAATTGGTCCAGAGATATCCATAATACCAGTAAATAGGAAAAGGCCTCATTTCAAAATAAAGATTTTTGAAAGGGAGTATTCCCCCTCCAATTATGATACATCATCAAAAGTACAAAGTACCACAAGGTGAGATATTTCATTCATGTACCATGGAGTATTAAGCAATATAATATATATATTTCATGGCAGGTCATCCAGAGAGAAAGTCCGCAGAATATCCATAGATGAGGCTGAAAAGGCAGCAGACACATATGCCAGAAGAAAATCAAACCCTCTAGAAAAGTGCCCCGTTTGTAAGAAATATTTCCGGCGCTTGAAAACGCATCTCATCAAACATAACATGATAACCAGATCTGCAGCAGACAATTTTTTTTGCATGCTCTGTCAAAAGAGTTTCAATTCCCAGAGCAATCTTGCAATTCATATGAGAACTCACAATGGAATGAGGCCCTATATCTGTGAAGTGTGTCAGAAATCATTTTCTCAGAGCTGCAACTTGGTGAATCACATGCGAGTTCACACAGGTACCAAAGGCGCAAAATAGTATTCATGCAGCACTTGATGACCAATTTTCTTTCAGGAGAGAAGCCCTTCAAATGTCCACATTGTGACAGAGCATTCACCCAATCAGGCAATCTCAACAACCACATTCGACTTCACACCGATGACAAGCCTTTCAAATGTCATTTTTGTCCCAAGGCTTTTGTGCAGTCCGGAAATTTGAATTCCCATATAAGAAACAATCATAAATTTGAAACTAATACTTTCAACCCAATTGCTCATGCACAATTCCTTTGAACTTGAAACTGTTACAAAGAGGCTTACATATCAGGCTGAAAATATTATGGGGGTTAATTTGATTTTCAGAAGCTAATTGGAACTTTAATTCGATATTGAGACTGAAAACTAGAGGTGGTTGGCCTGTCTAGTTAATATTTTTTGAGTTATAGTCCAGACGTAAGGCCAAGTAGGCAATAAATCGTTGGTAAGACCCGACATAATCTAAGCCCTTACACTTGTTTGTGATGTACTCAAAACTATTTGAAAGGGATATATATTTCGGGTCTCACCAACGTTTTATTGCCTACTTTTCTTTCCGTAAACATGTGGACTATATCTGATATTAACTGAAAAAATGCCAGGAATTTCACGATGACATGGACCATGCAAATCGAATTTAAAATAGTGCTTTAGTCATGGTTTGGTCAGAGTGGGTGAGTTTGTTTGTGGTATTTTCTTTGGTTTTTATGCAATTCCATTATGTTCAATTTGATTGTGCCATAATAATAGATCTCATTGGTAAGACTAATTTAGATATAATTATAATATTGAACTTGTTGTAATAGAATAGGTTGTAATTCATTAGGAAGTTCCTAAATTGTAAAGACTGTGTGATTTCTTCATATTATTTAAAGTGTGCAATAATTTTGATCTCGAATATTTTTTTGAAAAATAGAAGCATTTTTCTATTGAAAAATATAGGTTTGGCTTTGAAAAATCAAACATATTAGTTAAACTGAATTGTGTATAATGAGATACTCAAAAAAGGTTCCTTGTAGTTGTTATGTATATCATAATATGAAGATAATTTCAAAAATTTTATGTATTATAACCAAGTGACACATAATACTTTTGCATGTTTTACCATGATTGTTGTTTTTCTAACAATGATTAAAAATCTTATAGAAACAGCTTCCAGTGTATTTTCTATAAAAATACAGTAAAAGATTTCAGTTCAAATAAAAACCAAAATGAGTCAGTTTCATTGTCTTCAAATATACTTTTTTGCAAGCATTCAATGAAAAATTATGTGAAAAGTTCATTTTAATTAAGTTTTGTGTTTCTATTGTGGATTTTGAAGAATTCCATGTCCCAAATGGTGTTATCTTGTTATCATCAAATTGAACTAAAACCTTATACCTACCTATATTTTGCTGTTTCTCCCCAAGCAAACAAATGTGTATCAGTGAAAACATTATCTCTTGTTAGCCTCTCAAAGATATCCAACATGGATCAATAAATATAAAAAAATTTGTCCTAAAAATCAACAATATTGTCTTGATGAGAATTACCATATATTTTTGGAGTACAAAAAATTCCAATATAATTCATTTACTTTTCTTTCATCACTGGTAAAAGAATACTGGATATTCTTGTGAATAATGGATAGAATCTATCATCATCCAAATCACTCCAAAGGTGACGAAAATTATTCTCTATAGACCTCATATTACTATCTTGGACACTCTCCAACTTGATGGTAAACAAAAATAAGGCCTTTTTGACAACAGGGTTGTATTCATCACAAAGACTGTGGAAAGCCTGGGCAGATATTCCAGGTACATTTTCCAAATTCTTGACAATCATAACTCCAGATTCTTCCAATTGTTCCTTATATTTGGTAATCACCCTTCCATAGTCATCAAGTATATCTTTCCCTCTCAAGCTCATTCCATTAATAACAACTGGTTTGGATAGGCATACAGTTATTTTGCATGCAGCATATTCTGAAATTCTTCTCAAAATACTGTCTGCAGTTTTCTCCCCATCATCTTGATAATAGAGAATAACAGATTGTGGACCACGCAATGAATTGGTTTCATTTATTGCTACTTCTATATTCAACCAGAACTCTGTTCCTTGGAATGGAAATTGTTGAGATAGTTCCTCTATAGAAATGTTTGATCCTGATGTTTCATTGTTGCTGATTTGGGTGTTCACTACTAATAATGTTGATGAAATTACTAAAATGAATACTACTATCCAGATCCACATGTATTTGAACCTTAGAATTGATTGAAGTATGAATTCAATTCTATTATATTCAATATTGTTTTTAGAGAGACTTCCATCACCTGTAAAATTGTACTTAGAGACACTTTTGTCTTCTCTGACATTGTTCCTTAAAGAACCCCTATCTTTAAAATTGCTTTCAGATGAACTTCTATTTACTTTGTGATTGTTTTCATAGAAGTTATCACAATATAAATATCTATTGTGGGAATCATCATGGTTTGAAGGGCTTTCATTGACCACATATTCTGATTCACTGGCACTGTTATCATTTGCATTGGCTATGGGACTCTGTATTGAATCCTCATATTCTCCTATACCTCGACGTTTTCGGATATTAAGGATTTTTGGAGTACTGGATGCTTTTGGTTGACTTATCTACAAAACTGAAAAGTTCGAACTGATGTAAAATCTTGTCAATATATTTACCATTTTTGAGCCATTCGTGTTGTTAGCCAGAAGGCACAAGGCCGAAAACAATATTAATTTTGCAAGATATTCTAGTAAATAAAAAATAAATAAATACCAACAAATTGAAGTTGTCAAAATAATGTCACATGTCACATCAACATCACCACGTAGAAAGTCAGATGTCAGATGACGACGTTCTTGAAGACTGATCGTCACTGTCACTATTCTTTGATAATCGAAGGATAAGATAAGCATAAGATAATCCTTGGGAAGTACCTGTCGCAAAAATACCACCGTACATCACATCCCCAACATTTAAAATTTAAATAAGAAAATGATAAAGCTAAATTATCCCCTTTTCACACCTTAAAAATAACAGGATATTGTTATAATGCAAATGTTACCTCATCTCTTTTTTTGGTCACATATATATTATATTATATCATATTTGATGGTCCAAAGTAGGTATTAAAAATTTGATAAGAAAAAAATGATATTCCAACAAAAATGATTAAATATAGAATTATCTGAATTTAATGATAAAAACAGCATATTTCACAAAATATTGATGTACCTAAAGCAAATTACGAATATAATTGAGATAATTCAAGAAACTTTATGTAATAAACGTAAAATGAACATATAACAATCTTCTATACAGAATTTAAATTATTATCCACAATATTTCTCAGTAAACATACACGCTTTTCTGGAAATTCACATCCCCTATAACCTCGTCTCATTTTTCAGTTTCCTCTTTCTTGATAGTGTAAGCCAGCCAACAAGCCAAAAAGATTCCGATCACCTGAAATCACATGGTAATGAGAAGGAGAGCTTCCAATTTATACTTCACCCTTTCGGTTACCTCTACGAATGCTATCCCGATGCCGACACCTATCAATATCTTGGAATTAGATTCGAATTTAACTTTCAACTGTTCGAAGCACCCCGTTTTGAACATGTACGTCCCGAATGCGTTATTGAGACAGTACGCTTCGGTTTCTTGGTCCAGTTTATCGCTGGTGCAGCAGGAACTAGGGGTTGATTGGCTGGTCACCAGTTGCCAGTCACTGGGGCCGTCTACCCCACAACACATCAACTGAAAATTCGAAATTGAAATTTGGGTACTTTTGTTCAGGAGAAGGTGCAAATATGGAATATGCTTTGTATTATGGAATACCAATGTTTCGATAGAACATGTCGCGGCAACCGGTCCAACTTCAATATCTATCCTCACTACTAACAATTGGGTTGGTGGCCAGTACGTGGAGGCGCTGTCCTTTGGCCCCAGAGGGTCAGGGTTCGAATCTCGTTGCGGCTATTGGAAATTTTAATTTCTGTCGCTTCGTTTGAGGGATAGGATAAGAGATAGGTGATCAACCGAACATTCTTGGTACCTATTGATTATCGATCCCTGGACTCTCAACGATAACCAGCCGAGTAGTGCTTCGGATGACACTTGAAAAGCTATAAGGTCACCGTCTTCCTAAATCATACACGTCCTAGACTTACGAGGGTTGCTTTGCAACTAAGTTCGCGGTTGAAAACAAATTTCAAAACTCATTTTTAAGCATGCAGAGCGCGCTGCAACTCATTTTATAAAAGGTATGTAATTTTTATTATGCCTGTTCTTACGGAATACGTGTCAAGCATGCAGTTATATATAAATTGTACTTCTATATTCCTGCAATTCAACTTTTGCAGTTGCTTCCGACCATGGTAGAGGACAGGCGGCGTCCTTGAGGTTGGAAGCCAAGTGAATGTTGTGAACGTCTACTGAAACGTGCAAATTAATGAAAATACAACCACAAATGATAAACTAAGTGAATATTAGAGAAAAACAACAGGTTCCTGTGTCTCTACGCCGGTAACCAGGCCGGATGACAACGGATTTGTCGGATAAAGGGGCCTTACTCGTATCGAAAAAAACTGGTTCCATCATTTCTACGCCGGTACCCAGGCCGGATGACAACGGATTTGTCGAATGAAGGAGCCAAATAGTATCGAAAAATTGGCACCGAAAGGAGTCAGAAGCATAATCCAATAGAAGAAGAAAATATAGATAATTTATATAAACCACAACAGGGAGGAGGTGATGGATACAATTCCAGACGCATCTTAGGTGCAGCCTCATCCCTATACGAAGTACCTGGGTAAATAACCGAAACAGTTGAGCCCATATAGAAGTAGGAAGGAAGGAAGAAAGGAACTTTTGCAGCGTGATATAACCTATAATGAATAGTTTCGACGAAACATTTCTAAAGTTGATTTTTCACACCCTAGCCTAGACCCCATGTGTTATAGATCGACAAAATCAGTTGTTGAGAGAGAATCTAAGAATGTTATTGAACAAGTGGGTCCTATTTGCAATAACGAAGTTGATGTCCGATTTCAGTATAACCGGAAGTGCCGCCATCTTGAAAATATTTTCATTGAACAGGACCCCCTGTACAAAAATTTCCAAATCAGTGTCATTTTTAGAACTTTAAGTACTTCTAATGTGCGGTTTAGACGGAACATGCTGTACATACCTATATCTTACCCATTACTCACGGTATGTGTACACTTACCCTTTTCTGTACGTTATCCCAAGAAATTTTTTCTGGACTGTTAGTGTCCGAATAATTGAACATAGAGTTTTTCAGACTGCCTCTCAGTGCTTCCTGAAAATCTGACTTATAGACCGCTGCTGCGATTCCAACTGCTAATTCGATTATGAATATGATGACAAGCAAGCCAGCAAACTGAAAAAAGTAAATAAAGTCATGTTTGTTATTGTAATCTAGTGCATATCAGTTAATTAGTGGAGAATAATATAGCAGTACCCAGTAATGAATACTTATTGGTGTAGTTACATTGAGCTAAAAATCTTATTAAGAATTTGTTTGCAAACATTATATAGTCATACAGAATAAAGAAAATGGTACTAGGTATTATAAAATTGATTCCTAAAGTTTTCTTTTTTATATTGATACATTTTTTAAGGCAGCAAACTGTGACGTTTCATTTTTGATGTATCTACGGGATATCTCTCTTACTTTCAAAGATATAGAGATTTGCGGTCTTTGCAATACTGCAAACAAAGTTTTCATACAAATGAATATTCTGAAATTTTATTAACAACAACAAAGAGCAGAAAAAACGATTAAGACTAAATGTATTTGGTGTTTCCGCATACAATTTCTTAACTTATATTAACTTATAAAATGAGGTGGCTCTAAATTAAAACAAAACTGATTTTCTTTCCCAAATGGTACCTTTCCAGTTTTAATCCATGAAATAATCAACAAATTATTGATTAACAGGGTGCGAATTCTACTCATTAATTTCTCTAAGGCCGGACCTAGATTTAGACATTTCTTTATTCTGCTCATCGACACCACTGTGGACAATGAACATACATACCAAATATAATAAAAATGTATATGGTGGTTCATAAGACATGATCCATTGAAAAAATGGCCCATAAAATATAGGTTGTTCAGAAGCACCTTGGTGTCCTCCATCTACCCTTACTATATGCGCATTTCCCTATGAATAATCACCCTGTATAAGAAAATTAGAGTGAAACTCACAGCCATGAGCATATTGTACGACTCCCTGATGGCTCCGAAACACCCGAGGAAGGCTATGATGAAGACGATGGCTCCTGCGACGATGAGGACTATGGGGGGCCCCAGAAGGTCACTGGTAACGAAACTGTGGTATTCAGAAATGTCAGCCAGGACCACTGATCCCGCTACGATGATTCCCAGGCCTGATAACTGGACAATTGACAAGGATAATATGCATGAAAGTTAGATAGTTTTGCAAGAAACCATGTCTGAAAATTGCACCAGTTTATTTTCATTATTAGCGAAAAATCCTGGGTCCAAACAAAAATATAACCAAGTGCAATCTCATCAGATAAAACGCTTGTATATGTGGAATCATCTGGTCATTTTTACGGTACGGATTTTATTAATTGAAATATTTCACGAATAAAGAAATACCTAATAATTTTTTTCCTCAAGATTACCACTGACTTTTCTGACGCTTATCCGTCAATATTCAGTATTTTTTCGGCAACCGTCCGGAAAGTACGTACTTTCCAGACGATTTTTTTTTGAGAAAGTGGTATTTTTTCGGCCTAGTCCGGGAAGTACGTACTTCCCGGACTAGGCCGGGAAGAATCACATCGTTGTTGTCATTGTAAATATGAAAATCTTGGTAGTATGGTTTTGATAAATGCAGTTGATCATCACCATAGCAGCAAAATAACGACTGACAGCTATCTGACATAAAATTAGCTAACATTCAAAAATTATCAGATGAAAACAATCAATGTGAAACGGAAACTTTACCTTCTTTTTCTGACTTCAACAAAAGGCACTTAAATATACCAAGCATTTCAAACAAATTGAATCCATTCAATATTAACAATTGTTCTAATTTTAATATAAATATTAATATAAATAAGAATTGAAATGTTCGAAATTTTGTTCTAATAAAGAAATGTGTTTCTTTGATTTGTTATTCTACACGGTTGCCGAAAAAATTGTGTACGCAACACGCCCGAAAACAGTTTTTTTGGACTCGAAGACTTCCAGGACTCGCTACGCTCGTCCTAGAATTTTGTCCACTCATCCAAAAAAACAGTGTTTTCCGGACTTGTTACGTAAATTACTATTATTGGTAACTACATGAAAAAAATATTCATGAGATATATTTCAAGAAATGAGGAAGATATTCTCGATTTGATTTGATATTCGAAAATTTTACTATACCTACCATACTACATTGATTTTTTCGTTATTTCATTTCTTTCACATAATTTTGCTAATCAAAATATTGTTTCACATTTATTTGAGGAATATATAGAATACCTAACCAAACTTCGTAGTTCGGCTTCTATAAGATTAGAACATACACTATAACTATATGGTCTAAGTCTATAAGTTTCTAATTGTATAACAAACCTACACCCTGTGAAATTTTCAGAAATCTAATATTGCTTTTTAACAAAACATGAAAATACAAAATAGGGCTATTCATAGTAATATTTATACCTATATTGATTTATTTTCTAAAAAATATCCTACTGTCAAGACTTCAAATAAATAGGCACGCTTTCATCAAACACTTTTATTTTTAGTACACAAAACAAAAATAACAGGGAGTACAATAATTATATGGACGTTTTCCAACATTTTGGATTTTGCTGGACGTTTTCGAATTCGGGATGCATTTTACAACACTTCATTGATTTTTTCATTATTTCATTTCTCTCACATAATTTTGCTAATCAAAATATTGTTAATTCACATCTATTTGAGAAAGATACGACCAATCTATACCCTCTGAAATTTTTGGAAAGCTAATAATGACAATAATGTTCACGCCATTAACATCTTATGACCCTATAACAATAACCACTGACCTAGAAACACACCACATGATAATGCGTGTTATAACGAAGGGATTATTGATTTTTACGAAATGTCGAATGCGTTATATTATACTTTTCGTGCCTTTTTTTTCTGAATTTCATCATCAAGAACCTCGTCGTGAACTGTATAATGTTTTAAACTGCTCGAAAGTATCTCAACACAGCAATGAAAAACAGACTTATGTGACTAATAAAAATTAGTGAGAATATGTGTATGGAAAAAACCGAAAACATACATTATATTTTCCTGAAATATGGAATAATAAGATTGCTAGAAATTAATCATATTGACCATATTCATGCCTATAACAGATCCTGATAAGTTTCTTTTAGTGCTCGCCTTACCTATTATAATATATCATTTATATGACATGTACGACATACGTTTGGGCAACGTTTGTGCAACTTTTTTTACGATAAGAAATATCGTGAAATCAATTTATCAATTTTTACTACTCCTATATAATTGAATTGATGAAATAAATACGTTTGTCCATTTGATTGGATTGGATTCAACTTGAAATGACTGATTTAAAAACGAAGGCAGGGCAACTTAAAATGTCATTTTCTCATTTAGAATGGCTTCTTTATTTCTCTCATTATCGATTCCTCTCTTCATTGACTTTATTAATAAAGAATCAGCAATGGTTCGTACATCTCTTTCATTCAGTAGAATATTTCTTGTAGGTACTTGTATCGAGGTCCCTTCCCTCTTGAACATGTCCCATTGATTAATGCAAAATTTTTATATACAGAGGACGCTCGGATTTGACAGTCGAAAGTTCAGGCAAATATTTCCGATTTGATTTCAATGTCGCCCCCAGTATATTATATTAAGAAATCAAATTTCGGGATATTTCCCTAATTTTTTTCGTAAATAAATAATACATTTTCAATTTATACTCTGAACCATACGGAAGCGCTGAACGTACATGCAGAAAATAAAATTATAATTTCCAGTTTGAACTGTCAATTATACATAATTGCCAGTGCAAACTGGCAATTATCTATAAAAATGCCAGTTCGAACAGGCAATTATGTATAATTGTCAGTTCTAACTGGCAATTATCTATAAATGCCAGTTCAAACTGGCAATTATGTATAATTGACAGTTCAAACTGGCAATTATAATTTAATTTTCTGTATGTCCGTTCAGTGCTTTCGTAGATCTACCACCAAACAATCTATTGAAAAAAACTTCAAGTTCATCCTTTTGAAGCTTTCACAACATACAATTGCAACATCAATTTTTCAAAATTAAGTAGTAGTAGACAAGCATGCAACTTACAGCAAATACCAGGTTGAAGGCGAAGAGAATGTATTTTATAATGCTCATTCCGAAGTTCTTCATTTTGCCAATGTTTTCTCTTCTTCTTGCTTTTGTTGCGTTAACACCGTCGAAGTTTACGCGGGAAACTGCACCGAATTTTTCCCGGCAAATCGAGCGTTACAAACATTGGAGGAAACGGACGTTTGTGTTTTCGAGGCCACATTTGGGTGTCAGTAAATTCCTCTGTGCTTATCGTCGGAAAATTAGTCCCAAAATTCGTATCTTCAATATACGAAGAATTGGAGAATTGTAATGAAAATTCTGATCAAGTTAGCTATATATGGTGTTATGAATAGGAAAATCAAGCTAAATTATTATCTGAATAATAGGGCAATTGTATTAATTGAATAATTTATCTCAATGCAGGTAGAACTTATCATCAAGCTCTCTTTCAAGAGATAATTATTGTTATAACGATGATTTTTTATTGGAATATCATGACTGAAGCTCTGATAAAACATTACACTAAAATCCACTTCGTTTATATACGATACGAAATCACAATAATTCGTTGACCCCTAGGTTGAGAACATTGACCCCGAGGTCAAGGTCGTTAACCAATGAGGTCAAGGTCGTTGACCTCGAGATTGAGGTCGTTGACCCCTATGGGAATACAGTTAGTATACCAACATTGTGGAAATAAAAAAAAAACTATCATTTTTTATATTTATTCTTATAGGTATTATGTATGCCTTCTTCTATTTTTTTGAGAGCGTCCATATTTTTTTATTGTCCCTTACCACTTCAGGACATTGATGCACGGTGGTACAAATAATGTATCGCTGAAAAAATTGATTTAAATGGATCAACTTCGATGTTTGAACTTTTTCCATTGCGTAATCCTCAATATTTGGCTATTCAGCAATACAAAACAACATAGTCCAGATTCAAATCATACCATGAATTATGGAGATATCACGACTAACACAAGTTAAACATATTACAATATAACACCTCCATTCAAGTCCCGGAAACATTATGAAACATTGAAATAATACTTTCTATAATCTAGTGGTCAATGTTCAAAGATATCTCGTGTCATTACTATAACTATACTTTATAGGAATCAGCACTAAAAATTTCACAGAGCACTGTGAAAAACCGGTACATCGACCAGATACCACAACATAAGTGGTACAATAGTTGTACCAATGTGCCTGAAAGGGTTAAGGGGGAATTGACGATTTCCAAGTGAAGTTCCATAACAACTCCCAATGCATTTTGTGTGTTTCGTTACTTGAATAGTTGCCTAGCACCCCTCAATTCAATTGTTATTTCCATGAATGTTAGATTTCGTTACATTCATTAGGTATAGGTATCTATTTCACCAACAGATTTTTCCTATTATTGATTTTATACTTTCGTTTGTAAAGTTCAAAATATTAATAGGTTTATTGTGAATTGGAGGGACCATTTCTCGGATAATGAGTATAGTTTTAGATTGTGAAATATTATATTGACAATGTCAGAAAAATATCAATCCTTCATAATATCAATAACAACGAAACTCCAATGTTTTCTTTCTACAAAAAGAATCAATCTCATCAACGTACTCCCAATATTCTTCTATTGTGTCTATCGAAAGTTCTTGATATGGATTTCTCTTATAAAAACGAATTACTCATTGAGGAAAAGATATATGTACATATTATATTAACTTTCCATGACAATTTCATCTGCTAAACTAATTGGATATATAGAAAATCTAATACTCATATTTCCTGAAATTGACAGCAAATAACACCACGCATATTATCGAAACAATATCACACCTATTTTTGATAGCCAATTAATTCATGAGACTCTTGTTGAAACCCTTATAACTAGCTGGCAGCTGACAATAGATTTTCTCACTTTCAAGAATGTACAATGTGATAGTCACATACCGGATTTAGATAAGTGCAGAGAACACAACGTTAATTTCTTGTTTTATTTTTCCTTATTTCCCTACTTATATGTTGATTCATATTTTTTATTGATGAGGCATTCAGTTTCCAAAATGAATAAACAAAAAAACAATGAATAAACAAAAAATGGATTGATCAGTGCATGAAACTACTCTACTCTACTACTATATTTGAAATTGAACTTCCCAGCAGTTCTTTTTGGCATAATCGACACACAATAATCGACTAATCCACCTTCTTCCCCCCAATTTCAGCCTATTTTATGACATCCTCTGATATCGGCACATTATGTACGAGCTGTCATTAATAAATGATGATCCAAACAATTCCACTACAAGATCGATACATTTCACCCCAATTGGAGGCGTTCACCTCGTGACCTTTGGAGGAGGTCATTCATGTCAAAAAAGAGCCTAGAACTTCTTCGTGACAGTGAGAAATTCATAAGGGCCTCTCGGTGATCACGTCATTTTTTTGCCAAAAAAACAAAGATAACAGCGTTACATGGAAAATGTGAAATTTCCATAGGTAGATCTTGTCTCGATAAGATGATTTTGGCATGATAAATACAAGGGCTAGACTATTCTATATTCTAAAACTGCGTAAGAAATGAATAATATGAATATATTATGGAAATTCACGAAAATATTTTTGGACCCAGACCCCGGTATGAATTCGTTATAATGGGTGTCCATCTGAATATAAATTGGTATACAGGTTGTCACATTCAGAAAACTCGATGGGCCAATGACCTTTATTGCCCATCTACCCATGAAATGAAACTGCCTTCCTATAGACTCGAATTCGTTGAAATTCAATTCATGTTTATTATAGGATAACATCATAATATATTTCAGACATCTTGCTCTTGGAATTTTGATTTTGATTCTGAAGTATAGCAAACGGGTTGATCACAAACAAATTCAAATCTGTGACGTTTCAGATGAGGTATATTGTTTTAATTTAGATGCATTTCGTCAGATTTATGATCTATAAATAATATTTTGTTCAGATGTTTTTTCTCGGTTAGTGTAAACCAATCCAAATCCCAACAAATGATCTGGGTATATTGTTTTTATTGTTGAATACAATTAGTTTTACACCAAACGGGATATCTGTAGTTTTATTTTGTTTCTTGGAAAATGATAATAAGGTTACTAGATTTTTGAAAAAATCATACATTTAGACACCACTGCGAGAAAAATACTTGAAAGTTTATTCAGAGTTATACTCATAAATATTTATTTTCGATAGTAGTCGTACAACATAATAAATTCAACACTATTGGAAGAAACAACTCGGAGATAATAATATTATGTATACATTTTGTAGCTATATACAATTCAGTTATGCAGATATAGAACCAATATAAATATCTAATCACATTATAACAATGTTAGCTAGGTATATATGGACGAAAAATATTCCTGTTGGAACTACTGCTCAAATATTACTCGTGCGATTTGTCATTGTCATCGTGTTATTCCTTATTTTTAACTGCTGATGCCATCCAACATGCCAGAATGATCCCAATAATCTGAAAAAAAATTAACACGCATCAACAAATATAAATTGAAAAGATCAGTAGATAGGAAAGGGGAAAGCTGGGACACTATCAAACAGCCAATCACAGCGCGAACATACAACCTTCACTCATTGTCTTCATTTTCGTAATGAATTGGCCTGCAAGTTCTCCCGATCTGAACCTCGAACACTTCGAATTGGAAATCACCTGGACGAAAGCTATCCCGATGCCGACCCCAATGAGAACTTTGGCGGAGCTTTCCGCCTTCATTTGGAGTTCGTCGAAGCAGCCGTAGTTGTAGAGAAACTCGTCTCCTGGCTTGGCGTTCCTGCAGTGCTCCGCAGAAGGATCTGGGGCATCTTCCCTGGTGGGGTGGCAGCAAGAGGAGGGCCTCTTGGTCCAGTCGTTCGGACCGTCCACTCCGCAACACGATAGCTGGAAATTCGCGATCAGTAATTTTCATCACCGAAAAAAAAAAATTGGGAAAATCTGGTAACAAACACGTAGAAGAGCCACAAAATTGAAAAAAAATCTTCCAGTTATTCGGATTACGAAGATTGAGAACTCATAAATAAAATGGAAACACAATTGAGGATGGAAAACAGAAACCAAAAAACAAGAGTTCCAACACAAAAACATAACACGAATGATAAAACCCGAAAAAGAGTATCTGGAAATTCAGTATTTTAAATCGTCAAACAACGAATAAAAAGAAACAAAAATGCTAAAACTAGGAATGAAGTGAGAACAAACAGAAAACAAATAACACAACATGTGTGAAGTGGATAGAACCTGACAAAATAAAGTGACATGAAAAACAGAAAATAAAAATAAAATGAATCGGAAACAAGAGTATGAAATAACGAATTAGATGATGAAAATGTTAAAAACACACAGATAAACCAGAGAAGAGAATAAAACCAAAATGAATGATATCATTCAGAATATGGAACGAAGAATATACCTATAGGTGAAAAAAAAACATAAATACATTAAATTCGTTACGAGATAAAATACTTTATCAGTGTATAAGATATATAT
Organism: Chrysomela aeneicollis; assembly: GCA_029955515.1. Taxonomy (NCBI): domain Eukaryota; kingdom Metazoa; phylum Arthropoda; class Insecta; order Coleoptera; family Chrysomelidae; genus Chrysomela; species Chrysomela aeneicollis. The sequence continues at coordinate 8,959,962 of JARUHQ010000022.1, forward strand.
GTACATGAAAATATCAGAAAATATCGAATAATGCTAGAAAAAACAAACAAGAAAAAAATATTGCGAACAAGAATGCAGTGCGAGTGTACAAAGAGTATAGTGAGAAAATGATAAAATAAAAGACAAGAAACTGAAACAAGACTCGAAGAAAGAAAGTCAATAATTGCGTATTATTGTTCTATACATATATAATACGTATTAATGCATGAATTTAGAGGAAAAACACATATACTAGATATGGAGAATATAGAGAACAAGAACATATGCAGCAAAATTCAAAACCACTTGCTAGAATTTAGATAGTATCAACGGTTCAAGAAAATTTAGACTTTTTTCGAAAAATTGACAATCCAGCTACTCGTTCGCAAATCATATTATAATTTGAAGGAATATTTCGAAAAAAAATTTCAGTACTCATGTTATCGTTTTATGTTTTACACTATTTATTATTTTATTTATAATAATATACTTTTCTGTTCATTGCTTTAGATTAACACCAATTTGTTGATACGATCTTTGTAATCTTAGATGAATAAATTGATATATTGATTGATTGATTAATGAAGAACAATTGTTACAAGAATGAATATATAATCAATAATCGAGAAGTATAGATACCTAAAGGTAAAAAATAGGTATCCTGAGAAGGGAAGAAAAATTGACTGATTAAGGTAGTAGTTAAAAAACCTTCACGATGCTCACTTTCTTTTGTATATTATCCCAGGCTATCTTGTCAGATTTGCTCGTTTCGTATTTGTTCAGGGAATCTGTCATAGCATCCTTGAGAACTGTTTGGAACTGACTTTTGTAGGTAGCTGCAGCTATACCAACGGCAAATTCAACTATAAAGATGATCAGCAGACAAAGAGCAAACTGCAAAAATCAATTATTCAGAAATATAGATAGATATATCTCAAATTTGGTGAATATACAGTGTTTCCACCTCAAGGATTTACCACCCCTGTAATTATTCAATCGATTTAGAAAAACCTTTTTTGTTGAATTGGTATTTGAAATGTCCATCCTACAATAGAGTGATTATATTTTCGAGCTGTTATCACAAAAACTGAATCAGGATCACTTGAAACATACCTGTACCGATTTTCATCATAAAACGAATTTTTTTTTTCGATATTTCATAAAAAAATGTACTATTATGGTATATTTGGAAAGAATTAATGACAGATCATCATTGAGGATGATCCACCTAAAATCCAATACACTTTTCAATACGTCGACGGTTTTTGTTCACTACTTTATTTCTTTTCCTCAGACATATGATATATTTTAATGATAAAAATTGGTACAGATATGTTTGAAGTAATCCTCAATAATAATTTGTCATTGATTCTTCTCAAAATTACACTAATAGTATACTTTTTCTGTGTCATGGATTTGGTCATATATTCACCGCTATTAACATGTAATAAGATTCTCTCATGGCCCCATAGCACCCTAGTGATGCAACAAGGAAGACTATGCAACCTGCTACAATCAAAACCACAGGTGGTGCCAGGATTTTGCCCTCCAAAAAATGGCCGAATTCCCCAACGTCTGCCAGGACGAGCGAACCGGCTATAATCAGTCCAATTCCAGATATCTGAAAATCAAAATGGCCATTGATAGTTCTTGGGGAAACACATGAAAAACAGCTCTTGCTGACACTTCGCCTTTCATCATTTTATGTCTTCTGAAGAGCAGGTTTTCTTGCCAAATTATTTTTTTCCCTCTAAATGATGAATAAAGCGGCTTCATTATTATTGAAAGAGCGGTAATGTGTACAGGATCAATCAAGAAGTCATTGGAAAAAAAAGGAATGAAATTTGGCAATATTGAAGAAAATTGCTTGCACTTTCACTAATTTTCCGAAGCCGCTTCTGCAATAATATTACGTGACCCTTAGCAGAATATAAATAGATATTTTAAAGTTTATTATAAAAGTAATGTTGAAAAGCCGGATATATTACAATAAAAATTACTAGTGGGAAAAACGATGAACTTGACAAGTTGTAGATATCATATCATTCAATCAGACAGCACCGATCACATTTCTTTCTGAAGCCTGTCCTGAGATGTTAGGTCCTTTGTGGCATTTTTCCAGATATCCTATATACGCAATGAAAAATAAATGATAGCAATTCTACTGCTGTACTCGACTAATGGAAACATGATATTTGCTTTCAGTATCTTGCGTGCAACATGCAATTGATACCTATTGAATTATCTTTGAGCACTTTTTAAAACATGGAAAGGTACTAACCGCGAATATCAAATTGAAAACAAACAATATGTATTTTATCACACCCAATTCACAGTAGGTCTTCATGGTGCCTTGCATCTCAACTACAAGCACTCTTGGAACTAGACATGAACTTTCTTTGTGAGGGCAAAAGGTTCGCAAGCTGAAATTTATCGCCCTGCTGATCTCGGATTGGTCACTGCTGGTCATGTTCGTGTGGAAAATGACCATTTCCATGGTAACCTTGTTGAACACCAGACTGTTCACACATCGGTTTTCGGAGTCCTCCATTAATATAATTGATCGTATCGCGATAGATTTGTTATTTCTGGAACTTTATACACGATTTTTTATGCTTTTGTTGCCTTGTTTCGTGTTAGAAACGTATTTAGACAGAGCTAAGGGTTGGTGAGGCTTCGTTAGAACCAATCAATTGTAGAGGTTGTAGCTACTAAATCTTCTCGTTTCATTTATCATCGATTATCTTCAAGTGGTCGTTAATGAAACAAACTGGGTTGCTTCTGAAATGAATCTTGAAAAACAAAAACTAGCATACTAGACATGAGTAATCATAACTATTTGATCAATTGTTGACTATAAATAATCAGCAATCACAATTATGGTGATCATTGGGTTTGCATCTGCTCCACAAGTGTTAAAATTCTCGGTGAAGATCTTGTCAGGTCACTCTGTAATCTTGAACATCATACTGCTTATTTCTGGCTCCTGTCTAGAACTGCATCAGAACAGTTTAGAATATACTTTCGGAGCGGGATCAGACTGAAATTGAGATGACATGAAGAGGGTTTCGTACCTATGCAGCTTCTTCAAAACGTTTTTTAATATAGGTATTTTAAAACTTGTGTATTTTTTCACTTTTAAATATTTTATCTTCTACACAACTTGTGTAAAGTCTGGTACCCGTTTGATTAATCTGATAAGTTCTTGTACTACCTTGTGTAAAAACTTCAATGATGAATAAATAATCTATCTATCTATCTATACTCGCAAATCTTGGGCAAATTCCCAAGCAGGCGGAAATACACGTCATTGAAAAATGCCTTCAACTCAACATGAACCAAGAACTAACGCAGACAAGGATAAATCATCAAGAAAGCAGAGTGAAATTTTTGTGAGAAGAAGACAAAACCTCTATCCACATCCTCTCGAACTGTTTAGCATTTCGCAAGGAAGCTCTGATTCGGACCAGATGAACTGGGAGAAGATCTACTATCTCTGAAACCGTCCCACATCCTCTCCCTACAATCGTGAATGTAAGACAAATTACACATCAATTGAAAAATAATGCCATGCACTTGTTACATAAAGCTATATCCACCTACGACTATTACGGATCTGAATAATGAATGCAATAGGAATATTGATAAAATCTCCTAGTTTAAAGTCTACATACCGTTATCAATCATCAGTTATCTAATCTTCCAGCTATAATGTTATTTAATGAAGTGTTATCGTTTATCGAAAACAGTATCACATTCTAATCAGTGAAAAATGGGTGACACATCTTCTGAAGAATGGTTCGAACTCGGCCAAGACTACAAGCAACTAGAAGCAGTCAACGTACAATACCTGAAGAAGCTGAAAGAAATATCGACACTCCAAGAGTCATGCCTGAAGCAGATCGCTCATCAGAGATACAGGATGAAAATGATTTCGAAAAGTCTGAAGAACCCAACATCGAACGACAAAGTGATCAAATTGAAAGAGGACATGCTGAGAAGGGAAGCTGAGCTGCAGGAAACCGAGAAATCTTTGCCCAGAAGAGGCGAGCCGTATTTGAAGCTAGTACTGGGGCAAATAGACGTTTCCTTCATAAACAGAGACGATCGGTTCAAGTACAAGGACGAGTACGAGAAGTTCAAGCTAGGCAACAACATCGTGGGACTGGCAGTATCCCTCCTTCTGCTGTACTTCGACTGCAGACCCCTGGACCAGCTCTTCATCGGCTTCCTGATATGGTACTACTGCACCATTAGCATAAGAGAGAGCATTCTCAGAGTGAACGGGTCCAGAATCAGAGGCTGGTGGAGACTTCACCACATCCTCTCGACCATCAGCTCAGGGATACTCTTGGTGTGGTCCGACGATGAAACCTGGCCGCTCTTCAGGTACCAGTTCATCTACTACAGCCTCTACAGCTGCTCCATCCAGTACTTGCAGTTCAAGTACCAGCAGGGAACTCTGTACAGGCTGAAGGCACTGGGAGATGCCCAAAACATGGATGTCACCATTGACGGTTTCCGGTCCTGGATGTGGAGGGAATTGACCTTGCTGATGCCTTGTCTTTTCGCTGGTTATTTGTTTCAGTTGGCTAATGCGGTTGTTTTGTTCCGATTGAGCTACCACCCGAAGGCCACCTGGAAGGTACTGGCGTCCGCCATTATGTTTTTCGTGTTCTTCGTTGGAAATACTGCGACCGCGATTACGGTAGTGCCCAGCAAGACGAAGCAGAAGATGATGTTGAACTACAGGGTGATGACGCAGAGGTTTTACAATGCAGTTAGTGAGACAGTTAAAAAGGGGCGATGATTATCTCTACTGAAGTATCGTTGAATAAAGATCTGCTAGAGTGATTTACGTGCAGGATTTACTTCCATATGTTGCGCTTCAAAAATTTGAAGGGCAACCCATCATTGAATATTCTGTGGCACCTAACAAAAAAGCAGATCAGTTAACACCAATACTACGGCGAGGTCCAAAATATTTTTTTTTTGACAACTTCGGATGATAATATTTTCCAAATTCTTTCGCTCAAATTTAGGTAGGAATAATACTAAATAATACCCCTACAAGAATGATTTTTTTAATGGAATTTCTACCGTTGCTGCACATACTTTCGTAATTTTTTTTTTGCCTGGTTCGAAGGGGCACTTCAATACCAAATGAATTTTTATAAATTTCAGAGGAGAATTTTCATAGACATACCAATTCTTAATTGAACTGAGAACATTTTTATTTCGCTCGTGAACTTCAGCCCTTGGAAATCGATCCAAGTTATTATCAAGCTACACGCGAAAGATCTTAAGAAAATGGGTCAGGCCACGTTAATAAAGAATTCTATAGTGATTCAGGCCTTTGTTGCGTGCTGTGATTTATTCGAAACGTATTTCGTGGAATAAGTTTTTTAATGATTTTTCAGAAACACCGTGATCGTATGATTATTAGGCGTAATACGTTGGTAAATAATGCTTCGGTTGTCAAAAAACAATATAGCTGCTCTAAAGAAGTTTATGTGAAAATTTCTGACAAGCGTGGTATTAAATTTTCAACATATTGATGAATATAAAAATAAACTTCGCATTATGTCATAGGAAAATGGTCGTTTGAAGAGTGCAGAGTTCTTACCTGATATTAGGATGGTGGATTTTAGAGTGAAATCTATAATGAAATAAAAAGGTCTTATCCAATTATAAATATCCATGATAGACCACGAGCAGAAAACAACTACTCTACTGACAAATACCACGCAGAATATGTAATAAAATTATATCTGCTCAAAGCCATCACCTACCTGCATATTACCTAATACCTGTACTGAATGGCATTTTTCCTGACACCTGTTTTGAATTGCACTGAGCCTGGATTACTTTCTTGACCCGTTACGACCCAGATTTCGAAGAATCGCCCTGTAGGATTTTTTTCTAAAATATATATTATTATTGTTGTATAATTTTCCTGAAAATTTGTGTATTCACTTGACTTACCAGCTAAAATGTTAAAAGTTTTATTTCAGGAAATAAATACTTCATTGAGTGAATGAAATTGTGATTCGATTTAACCTGTATGCCTGTGTAGATCGTGTCTTATTTAACTTGAGTATCTCCTGATATTTCCTAGATTTTTTTTCGAATTCTAAATACCATCAGTATTTGAAGTAGCTTGTAATCCAGTCTAGTTCAAGGGGGTGTAATTAAAGACTGCACTTCCTTAATAACTTGCTATCCCAGTCTAACTATCTGACCTCTGGTTTACACAAGGGGGTACATTGTATGGACTTACTCTGTATCCCTTCTCCACTGTTAGCTACCCAAAGGGCCTTCCAACGAACCTTCAGTTCGGAAAGAAAGTGGAACATACCACTTGATGAAAAACTGGCGCTCGAGGCACCCGCTTTAACTCAAATAGAGAAATAAGCCCTGAAGCCCTTTGTAGGGCTCTTTATCGAAAAAATAGCCTCACACATTCTTAGAACAACAACAACTCTGTAGGAGAGTCAGAAGGTTTTTGTTTTATCTGGAGTATGATGTACTGAAAAGATCCTTGAATGGTCCTGTTGAGGAGGACCTAATTTGTACGTCCTGGGTGTTGAAGAGCGCAGTATATAACATCAAATTGTTTAATGTTATAGTTATCATAGTAACTTGTTGTTATTTAAAATATGGTTTTTGTTTTAATATGAAATAAATAAAAATATACACATAACTGTATTCTATACTCGAGTTTTTCCAAGTTCCTTCAAGTTCAAAAGGTTATGGGCCCAGAAGCACATTAGGAAAGAGTAAAATAGAATATAGTAAAAAATATATAAAAAGACAATACTCTGTATAGACAGTTGTCAAAGTCAAGAAAAAAAATGGATACATTTCCAAAACAAGAGAAGTTACATGGAAAATCGAATTTTCATTCCTGGAAGACAATGGTATATGTATCTCATTTCAAATCACCTGGTCAGAAAAACAAGTGGCCCTGAGTCAAGAAATATATATTATGAAAATTCTTGACAAGTTTGGCATGAAAAATTGTCAGTCAAAATCTACGCCAATGGATAGTGGAACAAAACCCGAAAAATCTAAAAATGGATCGCAGCGAAGTGATAAAACTATCTACCAGTCGAAAATCGGATCATTGTTATATCTTGCGATGAGTACAAGACCTGATATCACATATGCAGTGAATGTTATGTCGCAATTTAGTTCCGATCCTTCAGTAGAACACTCGAACATGGTCCAACATATCTTGCGTTATCTAAAAGGATCTCAAGATAAAAGACTTATTTACAGTAAGACAGATAATCCTGAGCTTGTTATGTACACTGATGCCTCTTATGCAGACTCACTTGATGACCGAAAATCGCAAAGTGGTTACATTGGTTTTTACGGAAATGCGGCTGTAACTTGGACGTCAAAAAAGCAAAGAAGTGTTGCTGTTTCTACTACCGAAGCCGAATATATGGCACTTTCTCTATCATGTAGACAGTTGATGTGGATGTCCTACATACTGAAAGATCTCAGAAATTATCTTTATTGTCAATTGTGGTACTATGTAAGAGAACGAATCATTGAAAAGGATGTGGGCATAAAATATATTTCAACGAAAGAAAATGTCGCTGATTTATTGACGAAACCTTTGGGCAGAAGTCAATTCAATCAATTGACCAAACAATTTTTAGATGTCATTACTGAGGGAGAGTGTTGAAGAGCGCAGTATATAACATCAAATTGTTTAATGTTATAGTTCTCATAGTAACTTGTTGTTATTTAAAATATGGTTTTTGTTTTAATATGAAATAAATTAAAATATACACATAACTGTATTCTATACTCGAGTTTTTCCAACTTCCTTCAAGTTCAAAACTGGGGACCTCCGATTTTGTAACGTATGTCCCCAAAACGTCTTGAGGACGTACGCCGTATCTAAGGTCTGACGTGTACGGTTTGAGGACGTCATCGGGACGTACTTGTGCTATCTGGGGTATTCTCTAGTCGACTTTTTTTGGGATCAATAATCGGAGAAGGGAAAGAAATAAAAAAAAACTGCCTCAAAAATCTATATTTCGCAACGAAGGAAATCCCTGCTGAAATCACGTCATCAATCTTCCTCCAACACTTCGATGACCCCACAAGCGATCAACCCGCCGCAGTTTCCATTGGTCTTCGACTCCTTGTTGTTGCCCCTGCCCAGATCGTCCTCTTTCTCGTGGATGACGTACGACCTGCCGATGACGCCATCTACGTCGGTGTTCAGGCGCACCAGGTCGTCGAAGAAGTCGACGACGGCGACGCCGTACTCGTCAGCAACGACGTTGCCCAGGTCGCCCACGGTGCGGATCTTGTCTTTGGGGGACCCGTGGGGCACCTGGAACAATCACGGAGAAGGAATGTTGTGTGCGAGTTGGACGCTGTACTTTCTCTACGGCTGTTTCATGAAAAGCGACAGTGAATTATCTAACACATCTCATGATGTAGCAGAAAGTGCGAACATTGTAAAGTTGAACCTCCTACCAGAGAAATCGAGGTAAAGTATGATTTATGAAATGATACATTTATGACATGGTGCCATAAAATGCTAAAGATATCAAAGAAAGTATCCTAAACTTGTCGTTTTTCTCAAAAAACACCAGTTCATTGAATATAGAGCAAAAATTAGTTTGACTATATCTTTTTGGTATTATAACTGTGGGATACGTTTTCAAGTAGTCTCAATAGCAAACGGGTTCAAAGCACGACTTCTCAAGTCGCCAGCCCGGAATCTATCCCTGGCAGGTCAATTATTCTTTGCTCTTCGAGTCATTTTACCTTCTTTTGTGTTAAATGTATGAATTATTGTATTGAATTTGAGTATAATAGTGAATAATTAATGAAAATAATCAGGTGTCATTATAAAGCCGGTTTCAATGTCATTTGATGAAAATATTATTATAGTCATTTTCATCCATTCAGTTTTAGAGAAACATACAAAATACCGAAATTGTACTATCCAGAAACGCTTAATAGTCCTGAATATTGAGTGTAATTAATAGGTGTAGCGAATTTCAATTCATCATTTTGAAAATTATGGGAGACAACTTTGAAAAATATTATTGTAACAATTCGATATAAGAAACGAAGCTCACAGGCGTTTATAATAATATAAGATTTTCATCTCAAAAAAATTTGTTTCCTCAAGCTGCTAAAGTACTACAACCAAAAATTGACTCACCCTGTACATTCATTCTTGCTCCCATGTCATCATCTCATTTCCCCCATTAATCACAAAAGTATAGCAAATAGTTGCATCTAGATCACAATAAACGAATCATTTTTTTATCGAAAGATGACTCACATTGTGCGGATTGAAAACTCCTCCAGCTCCAGCGCAGCTTCTTCCAATGTTGGCACTTTCGTGGACGTGTCCTCCGTGCAAGCCCTCATGGATTCCTAGGATTTTTCCATGGATGCGAACTCCGTTGGCAGTTTGCGTGAAATTTAATTCCCCAGTTACTTCGGTGCTTCCAGACGGATCTCTGAGGTGTACATACGCAGTTTTCTGAAATGTTGACAGTAGTAGCCTTTGACGCTTTAAAATCTCAACACAAAGTTGAGGTTTTTCGAGAAATGTCATCAAGTGACATCATTGCCGCTCGTGCACGAAAATAATGTCATAAGTGACAGCATATTTGCGCTCGCATCCATCATTGTTCAACACGAACTCATCGTTCTGTTGAATGGTGGAAAATAATAGTGACAGTGAATTATCTAACACACCTCCTCATCTAGTAGAAATAGCAAACAGTGTGAATTTGAACCTCCTACCAGACAAATCGTTGAAAAGTATATAAATTATGATATTGTGACAAACCGCTGGCATTTCCGAGAAGGCCGGAAAGCATCCGCTCGACGCGTGACTCACAGCGGAGGTATCGGTCGCAGACGCACCGCTATAATTAGCGGATGATTCATTGCCGTCGAATATGAAAAGTGCTTCCAGTTCGTTCCTGTTCTTTCTGGACAGTGATGTCTTTGTCTATATAGGAGCCGCGGTTTCGCGGACAAGTTAGTTTTGGTTATAGTTTGGAAAGAGTTCAGATTAGAAAGAAAGCTAGTACAGTGAACATTGAGATTTGTAAAGCGAATATCGTTGTGATTTAACTAAGTGTTTATTGGGTTGTATTTAGTGAATGTTTAGTGAAATAAATTGTTTAGTTTTGTACTGAGTGTTTTAAATTCACGAACCCAAGTGGAAATAACGTAACAATATGATAGATTCATGACATGGTGTCATGAAATGCATGAATATTAAAGATATCAATGTAAGTCTCCTAAATCTCGTATTTCTCAGAAACCACCAGTCCGTTGAATATAGAGCAAAAATGAATTTAACTGTATCTTTTTGGTTCATAACATAATATCATAACAGGGCAAGGGCAATCCTTTTTAAATCTGTGAGTCAATTTCCCTTCTTTTCCGTTAGATGTATGAATTATTGGATTTATTTTCAATATCATAGTGAATAATTAATGCCATTAATGATTTAGATGAAGAATATTATGAAATGTAAGTCAATTGAAAGAAGTATCGAGTTTTCTTGTCTAGGAACTGTTTTGGAGAAAAAATAGTGCGTGTATTTCGAGCGCAGTGTCTTGCCGCTCTCGAAATGTCGAACGGGAATCTATCACTTTACGCTCGAAATACACAAATAGCTATTTCAAGTTATCAACTGCATGATGAATAGAAATAAATAGAAACTCAGTGTTTACTTACAACAGCGCAGTTGCATAAATGGCATGAAAAAGACAAAATAGCTGCAGCAAGCAATACCTTGAACATCTTAGTGCTGAAACGAATGTAAGATAAGGTAATATTTAGGTGAAAATGTTAGGTATGTGTAGGTAATAAATGATGTGAATTTTCTGATGAATTCATAGCGAGAGAAAAAAGTATGCAATAATACGAATGTATCCACGATCAAACCAAAAATCTTCATAAGTTCAATATATCTTTCATTCGATATAATTATGAAAATGACTGCATGATGATATCATTTTCAGATTTCTGATAATATCCAATGGCAAAATTCTGATGCAAATATGTTGGGTAAATAGCATGTGAATAGATTTTGGATAGATGTTCTATGTATTATGAAAACCTGAAACTCTAATAATAGCTACACATACCTTCGAATTTATACACCAAAACTGATATTTTGAAGCAGGATTGAAGTGCTTTTATACAGGTACCTATATATAAGAATGTCTGATGATATTGTTTTTTTAATTGTTCGTTAGTGTGAAATATTGATACAGAGAAAATAGTAATTATTTTTCGAGTTATAATGCTTTCGATATGGATTTAGATATTTTAAATTTCTTTTGTCAACAGATACGATATATTTTTTTTTTCATTATAAATAAGAAATATTTATAGAACACACATTGTCATATGCATTAGGTATGTTAGAAATTAAAACTATAAGAGGTATGAAATGGTAGATGACAAAATCCAACTGAATGGTAAATTTGAATCCTTCAACAAATCAGAGCTCACTAAGATAATTTTTGAGCTGTACTAAAAAAAAAAACAGCTGGAGATTCAATTTTCGTTTTTGTCAAATAACTTGAAAAATCTTCGAGGTATATAGTTGGGTAATAACATCTTCAGGATATTTCTATACTATTTCTATGATTTATAATTTGGTGATTGTATACCTACTCTTTTAATTTTTCGGGTTAGATGGATGCCATTAGAAAACATAGTTTTCAAAATAAGCAATAATATATGGGGTAAACCATTTGCCACGCAACTAAAAAGTACAGAATCTAGCAATATCGATGATACGATTTTTGAATCCGTGATATCGGATAATCCAGTGGTAGTGAATTTCGTTAAAATTTTTCATATGAGATATTCGAACGTTCTGTTAATTTTTCCTGATCCAGTGAGAAATAATTGTATTCAACTCTCAATTTCTTCACCTTTTGATTGCCCTTCTTTCTTATCTCTTATTATAATTCCGGATATGCCAATGGAGAGAGTGGAATTGAAGATTCACTCTAATCCAAGAAAAATTTCCTTACATAATCATCACAAGGAATTGAAGAATGTTCAATCATCGAGATCAGAAGCCTGCAATTCAATTCATGATAAAAAAAGTGACAAACTAGGATAGAAAACCCATAAAATAATTCAATTACTCTTTGGTTGGTTATAATTCTTAGCTACTGTGATCAAATCCAAACAAGATGAATATCTGAAATATCCCAAAAACGACTGAACCGAATTCTATCAAAAAACTATTTATTTTTTAAATGAAGACTTTGCTGTTTAATAAAACAATAATGTTTTCTACTAAAGAGAATCTCAATGGAAGTGTCCAAAAAATAGGTTGGTATACGGAATATTATTCCTGAGGTAGGTAGGTACTCTCAAATTTACTCACCTTAATATATATAAGTGAATTGTTTCATTTCCTCTAATGGATGACTATCCAATCGTAACGAAATTCGTGGAATGAAATGAAAAAAATGTATAAATCATACTTTATTAAAACTAAATGACAATGGAATACGAGTGAATCGTACGTCAAAAATGAGAGTTATACAAATAAAATTATAATACTGCTAGTTTATACTTGAAAACTACTTGAAATAGGATAAGTTAATAGATCAGCTCTGAGAAGATTAATACCAATATCGATGTGGCCATTGAAATTGGGTAGATAGCATTTCTTCCTGCAGCAGACCTGCACATAAGAAAAACGTTATGGTTATTTATGTATGACCGGGTGTAAAATAGAACTTTATCGCCCGGTTGTGACAGCACTTTACCGCCCTTGGACTTCTTTACCGCCCGCCGGGTGTAAAATGGCACTTTACCGTCCGACGTACAATAAATTATTAATTATTCGCATCCTCAGCTGCTTTACTGATTTCTGGTGGAGTACAATTCACACTTTCTTGGTCACTGGAATGCATTTCGTAATGACTATTGTCTTTATTGACAGCAAATATGGCTACTAGCCACCAGTCTGGAACATGAGCAAATTGTAAACCCTTAATAACTCCCTTATTATAAGATATAGAGGAAAGGTAAAAACACTCTTATGTAATGCTTTTTCGAGAGGAACATCATAGGCAAAAATTATTTTAAAGGGGTTTAAAAGGTATATAAGAACCGTTTTATCCCTATCATGCTTGAGAGGTGAATAGGTATTTACAATAAAATATACTGGTATAGTGCATAAAATGTTGTATGTATTTCGGGCGTAACTTTCATTTATGGACCTAGGCGTGTTAATAACCCTCGCTATCGCTCAGGCTATTACTTACACGCTGCGGTCCATAAAATATAATTTTACGCCCTTGATACATAAATTACTATTATGGATATCAAGGGTGTAAATAACCTCTTACGACGACCGGTGCTATAGTGCCACTTTACGTCCGATGGGTGACAAACTATAGTCCGCGGGCGGTAAAGTGCCAATTTACACCCGCACAACCTGGCGATAAAGTTCTATTTTACGCCCGCTCGTGCGCCACTACATTGGCATTTCAAAAACGGTAAATGAGACGAGGTTGGTTGAATTGGACAATGATAGTTGCTTCTTTCAGTTGAGAATGAAACGACGTTTCCAAAACGTAAATATCACGAACAGTTTTCAAAACATACGGGGAAAACCGAAGTGGCCCGTTTTATTTTCTTCGCACTAGTTCCACCATTTATTGATTTGTTATCTGAAAATTATCCACCCGAAGTCAGTGAATGAGAATACATATTCTAAAATGATTAACATCACCGTTGTTTACTCGATTGTGCTATAAAAAATGTCCATGCCTTGAAATTCTTTTCGATCATAATTATTCTCGAATTCAACTCTTTGGGAATATAGTTATTGACTATTTATTTCGCGATACTAGTAGTACATAAGTAGGCCTTTGGTTTGGTTTTTACAATAACATTTAATACCAAATAAATCAAATAGATACATCAATAGTTATCATTTATTCGTAATGTAAGTAGACAAGCAACAGGTCCATCAGCTCAGAGCCGCACAAAAATGCCACCTGATGACGCTCTTTTCACGGCGCTGCTGACTGCGTCAGAGAGAGGGCATAGGACACAATGTGTCGAATGTCATATGTCAATTGGGAAGTCCTCCATGTCATCTGTTAACTGAGCAGTGCATAATGTCGCTGCTGATTGCGTCATAGAGGGAGCATGAGAACCATGCCCTCTCTCTGACGTGATTTTTATTCAAATGCTCTCCTCTACCCTAAATGTAGCTCGCTACGTGAAAGTTATCACTCAACCCATTCACGAACAGATGTAATGATGGGTACACGAATTGAAAATTATCGTATGTTGCGTTATTTTTCAAGCGGATGTGTTGTTGTCGATGTGAATCGACTATCGTAAATATTTTCAGTAGGTTATCTTCCAAGCTTCCAAAAATGAAGACACAATAGAAGTGCCATGAATTTATGCATAACGAAATATTGGAATGTTCAGGATAATGTATATGCCAACCATTGTTTTAATTTTGATTACTTTATTCTTTCAAATCTGAAAGTCCTGCATTCAGAATATCTCTGATTATACTCTCTGTCAACGCTAAGTATACTTTATGTATTCCATCATCAATATACACTCTATCAAGAACTCGGATATGTTCTAAAAATAAAATGAGATGAAAGTCATGTAACATGTTGAGATTGACACATTGGACATTTTGAATTTCGCGCTAGATTTCGCGCATGCGCCCTCAATCAGCCTTGCCAATTAGACAAGGAAAGATATATGAAATTTGACTTCACTTTTCTAACATTTTTTCTTGAATCGATTTATGGTTACAGGTGCATTTAGTCAACATAAACATAACTTTACCACAAGCATGATCATAAACATAAGCATACAAATAATTAGTTTTAATTCAAGCATGACTTCAAGATTGAGAGTTACTGAAAGCGACAGATGACGATCAGTCGAGAATTCAGTTTTGTGTTTTGATGAATCATTTTATAGACAAGATCTCGAGACCTTTTTCACGCACTCGTTATTTTATAGTCAAATGTCTGTTACAAACATATGAAGAAAAAACAGTAACCATGGAACATGTATCGTTCTTGTCAGCTGTCATGAAACTTTGGCGCGCACGCCATGTAGTCGTGCGAATTGAAATTCATAGAGGCAAATATTCGGACGGATAAAACCACAGAAATATAACATTAATCCATTCCCGAACGTACGACTATGGCACTCACCAATGAAATGACACTATTGACACTTTAATCCCAGAAACCTGCTATCAACCGCGAATAAGACAATTTTTTACCATTTTAAGGGAAGAGCAGTATATTTTATACACGAATAGGTGAATCAATCGATAAAAATTGCACAAATCATCGCTTTGAGAACGATAATATGACGAAACGAATGACCACGTCATGAAATCGTAAACAATCTGAGCAACTCGTTCGAAACACTTAAACAGCGAGTTGGTCCGACGAGGCCCGAACGATAGATTCTTATCGTGGAAAGAAGAAGAAGGTTTGGCAGTCGTGTTGGAATCATGAAAAGGATGGAAAATACCAGCTAAGTTTTTTATTCGTCCGAAGCATAATCATAAGATTCTCAAAGTTGGGACTTTCGAGGTCACATATTTTTAGAATAAACTCAATATCTATATTCTAATATGAGCACAATTTCAAAATCGTGTAGACTAAATGCAAATTCATCGATATGGGTCTCATGCACAAACAAAAACAATAACACGATACGAATTGGAGATTCGAGGTGGCAACACCGCCCGCCCCGAATCGTTTATTGACAAATGACATCGACAGACACGCAAGCCACATCCGTATTTACTCTGTGAGCAGGCCGATGACGCCACAGGCGAGCCGCCCACCCGCGTGCCCAGTGGTCAGCGAGTCCGACTGTCCGCCCTTGCCCAGGTCGTCGACGCCCTCGTGCACCACCAGAGCCCTTCCTATGATGCCGTGGTCGCCCTGCAGCGCGATCACGCTGTCCTGGAACTGGAAGTGGGCAACGCCCGATTGGTCGGCCTCGATGTTGCCGAGATCGCCGACGTGGCGTTCCGTGGCCGACGGGGCGCCGTGGTTGCTCTGGAAAGTGGTGAACGGCGTTAGTGAGGTTAGGCGGGGATTTTGGATTTGTGGATCCCACTTCTGAATTACTTATCCCACTGCTGAAATTCCAATCCCCCTTCTGAATTCCTCATCCCACTTCTGATTTCCCCATCCCACTTCTGAATTCCCCATATCCCACTTCTGAATTCCCCATCCCTCTTCTGAAATCTCTCATGCGTTTCTGGTGGGCCTAAGAACTACGCTGTTTGTATTGCTAATGGAATAGATTCCAGTAACCTTTCTCATTTTGTTATGATCTTGAGTTTACAATGAAATTATGAAAATAATTGATGAATATAAAATCTGTGGACAAATTCGATTGTCTTGAGCTGAGTTCATGCCTACGAAATCTCCATTTTTCATGAGAAATCTGTCAAAAACCGTTCAAATATAATTCGTGGTTGCAAAACTAACTTCTTGTGCGAAATTTTGCGATGAATTGTAGGTATGTTTTAATTCTGGACTTTCAGTATACTCTCTATTTTAGATATTCATTGGCTCCTGGTGAAAAGCCTCATTTGGCTTGCCCCTTGAACTTACACGATGAGGATTGAAATGTCCTCCAGCTCCTGTGCACCCAGGCCCAATGTTGCCCAATTGGTGGACGTGGAAGCCGTGTTTACCCGGAGACAGGCCGAATATTGTTCCGGTTATCTGGAGGTTGGTTGCCCGCCTCTCAAACGTGATGTTGCCATGGACTCCATTTTGTCCGGAAGGGTCAGACAGATAGACAATAGCGCTGCGCTGAGAACAAAATTCAGTTTTGACAATTGACATGTTGACAGGGTATTAGATGAAAACTCGATCACATTTAGCTAGATCAAGTTAGTCGAATGGGAAGCCTGAAGGGCAGAAATCTATGTTCTATCAGATAGCCAAGCAGCACTAAGAGCTCTGAAGTCATACACTTGTGAGTCTAAGCTGACTTGGGACTGTAAACAATCCCTGCGACAACTGGCAGCGAACAACCAAGTAACTTTGATGTGGGTTCCAGGTCACAATGAGGGAGTTAGAGCCAACGAGGTAGCAGACTGCCTTGCCCAAGGAGGGGTAAATACACAATTTCCTGGCCCAGAACCCTTCTGTGGACTCTCCAAGGCCCACTTGAAAGCAGATGGAGCAGTAGATGGAAACTCGATCACATTTCTTTAGTTTAGTACCAGATAGCCAAGCAGCACTAAGAGCTCTAAAGTCATACACTTGTGAGTCTAAGCTGACTTGGGACTGCGAACAATCCCTGAAAAAACTGGCAGCAATTAAACAACCAGATCACTTTGATGTGGGTTCCAGGTCACAATGAGGGAGTAAGAACCAACGAGGTAACAGATACACCATTTCCTGGCCCAGAACCCTTCTGTGGACTCTCCAAGGCCCACTTGAAAGCAGATGGAGCAGTAGATGGAAACTCGATCACATTTCTTTAGTTTAGTACCAGATAGCCAAGCAGCACTAAGAGCTCTGGAGTCATACACTTGTGAGTCTAAGCTGACTTGGGACTGTGAACAATCCCTGAGACAACTGGCAGCAATTAAACAACCAGATCACTTTGATGTGGGTTCCAGGTCACAATGAGGGAGTAAGAACCAACGAGGTAGCAGATACACCATTTCCTGGCCCAGAACCCTTCTGTGGACTCTCCATAAGGCCCACTTGAAAGAAGAGGTTCGACGCTGGGAAGCGGATTAAATGAAATATCACTAGAATAAGGTGCCAGGACAAAGCCAAGGAAAGCTAGACAGCGTCTCGAGTTGGATAAAAAAAACCTTGAAACTGGTAACGGGACTGATCCTCACTGGATACTACCCTCTGAGGTATCACCTCAAAAACAGATAGTGATAAGTACTGCGAGAACTTCGCTGAAACTACAGAACATTTGCTTTGCGAATGCCCAGCAAGAGGTTCAAGTTCCTGGAAGGGGCCTCCGACGTTAGGAACTTTCAACTTTCAACAGATCAAGGGTTGTGCACGGATGATCTGTTAGGTCGAGGTACTTGAAAGGCTGCACAGCCTTAGGGACCCCCTAGAATCTATCTTTCGGGTTGATTGAGAGAGCACAAAAAGTGATGTTAATATTGAGAATATTCTAATACAGTTACCATTATATGGGTTCCGGGATATTTTAGAGTAAAGCGAGTGATGAAAAAAGAGACTGATTCATCGTTTTTGGGACCAGTACGAAATTGAAAAAGAAGTATAAGAATAGGTTGCAATACTGGATAGAATCAAGAGGAATTAAGCAGGCCAAGATAGTGATGGGAAACTATGACCAAAAGAGATCAAATGGTTGCATTAGCAAGAGAAGCGGGAGTTCTAACTGGGTACTGCCGGTTGAATGACATATTTTTTGAGGAAGGAGACGAAACTTCTATCCACATTCTCTCAGAATGCAGAATGCAGAAAGGGGTACAATAATAGATCTTATTGGTCACAGTGTAAACAGATACAGATAACATCGTACACTGTCGATTTCTGAAAATGCACCCAACTCTTTTTTCAAAGAAGCATATTTTCTCGTAGAATGAGCAAAATAGATAGGTATACATCCTATTTCCATTTCTCAATAAAACACCCTAAGTATATGAAGAGGATATGTAGCGCCGTTACAAAATTTGTTCACGTTGAAAGATGAAAATAAGTCAATGTGTGAATATTTCTGACTGTATACAGTATAGATGAAGTCAATAAGCTGTATATGACATATTTTTTATAAGATTTCAACATTATCATTGACGAATATGTTTGGAGGTGTATATCGCTATATTTTTAAACTTCATTATATGCAGAACGCTATGATTGTCGAAATGTAATAATGCATGAAATTTTGTTCATTTCTAAACACACTATAACTAACACACAAAAATTGGATAAAATTATAATGCCGATTCACCCTGTGTGTATATAAATAATAAATTCAAATAAATAATCCACACCTAATTCTGCGATCATTGAATAATTGCTACACTCAAGTAATCCAGATATACCATTTATAACTGATAACAGGTTAACAACCCAATTAGAAGCATTTAATATTAATCATGATGAAAATAACTCACCTCCGCATATGCAATTGTCAAAAAAGCAGCTAACACCGCAAATCTGAACATCTTGCAGCTAGAAAAAGAGATGTTCATCAATGATGGACTAAGCGAAACACTGAGACACTTAATTATTAATATTCCACTCGTCTGTCCAAAATGGATTATGCCAAGGTGAAATGAAAGCAGATTCTGTTGTTGTGCTGCTCCTTGAACATGGTCTCATGTAACAATTATATAGCGTTGGTAAATATTTTGATCAATATTTATATTATATAGTACTAAACCGCCTCCTATGGAAATGTTCAGATCATCGATTAGGTAAAATATTTTGATGCTTTTACTGTATCTAAGAGGAAAAACCCACAAATGACCAATTTATCATTTATAACAGCACAAACAGCTAGTTAGGCGGGTTTTAACAACTTGAATAACTATAGATATCAAGCTGACTTGTGGCTTTGCCTCATTGTTTACGATAACACTCACCTATTTTCCATGATAAATAATGATAAAACGATTTCGAAGGAAAAACAGAAATGATTCATGTGTACTCATTGGATCTGATGTTCAATTGAATTTTACTGCTAGAGAAAAGTGCTTGACAAAATTTATTGAGGAGGCTGTGACTTGACTTGAAAATATAATACATTTTTGGTTGTTAAGACACTCGCGATGTAGATAAATGTCAATCACTTCCAACAATACAGAAAAATAAATTAGTTTGTATAAATACATAATGATCCTACCTTAAATATTATTTTTTTCAAATAAAGTAATTGTTCTACCATAAGATTGGATTGACCATGAAAATTGTGTTATATACTCATAGGTACCTAATCGATAACCAAAATCACCTAGTGAGTGGATATTGCCGTTAATATTTATCATAATTACAGCAAAACCATTCTAATCTATGTAATTTCAAAATGCAGTGAGCAATTTTCCAAATAACGACAGTTAATGCACCAAATAATAATCGTTTTTCAATGATATGTTTCTGGAAAAAGCAAATTAACTGAATCGTTAAATTATATCTGGTGCCATATACAGTGTGCCAAAGATAAGGGGATCTCGGTAACCGTAAGAGTTAAACAGTAGGTGAAATGGGCAAAAAGTTACGCAATTAAGGGGTTAATAAATAGATGTTGAGAAATCCCAAAAATATTGTTAACTTCCGGAGAAGTTTTGAAAAAACCAAAGGCACTTTCTCATTGCCACTTTTTTAGCTGTACAAAATGGCGCTCACGAAATCCCTGTACAACGTTTCATTTTGAAGAAACCATCATCAACTTTGTTTTTTTATCGTCGAATTGGGAGAATTTTGAATATTTCGTGATTCAGTGATAATTGAAGCTCTAGTGGTATTTATTAGTGAAAATATCTCCTGTCAGACGTATACTAGGCGGAGCCTGAAAGAATTTCAAGGCCGATGCCATGATATGACTTAACAGTAATAACATACCTACCTACACATTCTCGATCGAGGTTATTTACTTTTTATGTCAGAAGTATATGGAAATAGATTTTCGTGCCTTCTTTCCACGAAATAAATATGTTTTCAGAGAAAATGCTAATTGAACTCACCACTCTGTATATGGAACTGTTCGAATTCCAATTCCAGAAAATGATGTCAAATAATCAGGAATAGTTTTGCGCACAATATTTCACAAGCTTTACGTATCGTTGTCTTACAGACTGTGATAATTTGTTTTTGTCTGTAATGATATATTTTTAGATTGTATTGGGAACTGAAGTAATCAAATCCTATATCTGTTCATTTTTATTGACTTATTTGCGCAAACCTGCATTATTCTAGTAGTCCTATTACTCCTAGTCATCTTTCTATAATATTTTGATGGCGATGTTTACTCGGTATGTCCACCCATAAAGATGAGCCAGATTAAATCAGTATATACACAAAAAATAACTAGAACACGGTCTTAGATCTCATGTGCAAGAAAAATACAGATACAAATCTCGTCTCATGTTTTTTCGGAGTTGCTACCCCATAGCAGTGACACTCAAAAAACTGGCAAGTATCTGAAATAAAATAGTATATTGTGCAACTAGTGTGCGGAATATAGGTAGCATTCATCTTCGTGGTTCATCATGTCGTCAAACTCGTATGAAATATCCAATTTCCGCACGAGTTGTACACTATACTTTTCCGACTACCTAAATGAAAAACATAGGTATGTCGTAATTTAATTTCGTATGACTGTATTACCTACTTACAAATCATTTTTACAGGAAACCAATTCAATTGCCTGAAGATGCATATAAGAAAGATGTATCACACAAAGAGAACACATTTAATTGAACATTTAACAAAAATATTTGGGTTTATTTTGGTCGGTATTTATGAAATTATTGATGGTAATATTTGAACAATTGTTCAGTACTAATGGAATACTATTATTTTCTTTTATCAAATCTAAATTGTATACTTTTGGAATAGTAGAATCTACCATTTCATCGTCGGATGACATTGCAGCAAAAAAAACTGAACAAATTATACGATTCGGTACCTATCTACTTGGTAAATCACATTGACACTATAATCTTATGAATTCGTTTGTAGATATGTCATTGTCAACGCTACCTATGAGTAAAAATCATAGTATAGTTAACTATATTATGAAATATTTCGCACTAGTGCACTAATGCGAAATATTTTACCTTGTGTACTAGTTTACAATGCGAACACGTATTTCAGGTAGGTCGTCGGAAAACTATTTACAATACTCGTATTCTGATATTTTTGACACTCATGACGTTACAATTCGACACCATACCGAAGTTTGTATTTGAATTAATACAATTAACATCTTCACACATTTGAATTTAAAATGGACTCACCTTCAGATTATGAGTACCTATTAATCGAAATATAATTGAAAATTATTGGATCGTATCAAACTCAACTCTTGACTGCCATTTCTTCATTTTGATTTTATACGTATACTCATATCGGAATATAATTCGATAAGTGGGAGGAACCATCAAATTTTATTGATTAAAAAACAGCTTTAATTTTATTACTGATATGTTTCTTATCAAGTTCTGTATGTTACGAATCAAGCATACCTATATAACAAATACCATTCAATAAAACCAAATAGGAATTCATCAACCAACTTGCTTTGAATTCAACAGAGAACCTTTTTCGTTATTGTTGGTACCTTGGAAGTGGTGTAGTAACCATTTTTTTAATGAAAATATTGTATCTTGTAACATTCACGAAATACTGAGTAATACTGAATTATGAGAAATCTAGTTATCTGTAAATGATACTGATGTGATGATCACAATGCTACACTACCTTAATTCTTAGTTCCTAAGAGTTAAACTTCAACTTCAGGTCCTTTTGACACTAGAATCATATCCTTGAATCATATACAATGTATCCAAGATAGAAACCCTGTTTTGTAGAGCTGAAAAAGTAGCAACGAGAACGTGTCTTTTGTTTTCCTATAGGTATCTCTGTGAATAACGGAATTTTGAAACTTTCTAAACAGCATATTGTTAGGCTTGATCTAACCATCTTCGTATCTTTTATAGTTTCCGAGATAGCCATAATAGACATCCTTTCCTTGGATACATTGTATAACGATAATCTTATTGTGTCAGAGTCGGTTGCAGAGAAGCGTTGATTTCAGTTTTCAATATGTATAGTTCTGATTATTATATACCAATTGATACACGTTGTGAATTAATCAATAAACCTTGAATCAAAATAAATCAAAAACGTTTGTGCTCAAAACACTTTATCACAGATGAAATATGGATAAAAATAATTGATGTTCTCATTATTATATTTCTATACATCACGATGTGATTTTCTTCTATGAATATCGAACATTTTATGAATATATGGAATATTCTCCACACATTCTGTATATAGAAGGAGGTATATGTTGTGAAGGTTGTAAAAAATGTATATAATTAAATGGAATGAATATATCCTGTATACATTCTAAGACATTTTAAGAACATGTCTGACACAGAAAGTTTATAGAATATTCTAGAAACGTGTCGAGAATATTCAAGTAGTTCATTCTATGCGTACATTATGAATTATGTATTCTAGAATGCTCTCATAATATTCAGGTAAAATCTTCTATGAAATACCACATATTATAGAATTGTCTCAGAATATTCAGCTGAACTGTTCTATGAATATAGCTGGAGAACTTCCTATGAATATATTGAATATTATCGTCACAACGTGAGAATATCATATAAAATATTCTAAAGGAGTTAATGTGTTCTGAACGTTGTGAGAATATTCATTTAATAATGAAAATAATTTGATGGAAGATTATTGAAGTTCTTAGAATATGCAAATAAGACATTAGTATATGTAAAAATTTCTAAAATGGTTAATTAATAAAATATTTTATAAACGTTATGTATATCTCAGAAGAACATTCAGATAACATTATGAAATATTCTTAAACGTCTTCAGAATGTCTTGTCTTGAAATCAAGACAAGATCAAGACAAGATCAAGACAAGATCAAGACAAGATCAAGACAAGATCAAGACAAGATCAAGACAAGATCAAGACAAGATCAAGACAAGATCAAGACAAGATCAAGACAAGATCAAGACAAGATCAAGACAAGATCAAGACAAGATCAAGACAAGATCAAGACAAGATCAAGACAAGATCAAGACAAGATCAAGACAAGATCAAGACAAGATCAAGACAAGATCAAGACAAGATCAAGACAAGATCAAGACAAGATCAAGACAAGATCAAGACAAGATCAAGACAAGATCAAGACAAGATCAAGACAAGATCAAGACAAGATCAAGACAAGATCAAGACAAGATCAAGACAAGATCAAGACAAGATCAAGACAAGATCAAGACAAGATCAAGACAAGATCAAGACAAGATCAAGACAAGATCAAGACAAGATCAAGACAAGATCAAGACAAGATCAAGACAAGATCAAGACAAGATCAAGACAAGATCAAGACAAGATCAAGACAAGATCAAGACAAGATCAAGACAAGATCAAGACAAGATCAAGACAAGATCGAGACAAGATCAAGACAAGATCAAGACAAGATCAAGCAAGATCAAGACAAGATCAGGACAAGCCCGGGGGCGCGCCCACCCCGCTGCTCATCTGACGTAAGCGATGACGCCACACGCCAACGCACGCCCAGATTGACCATCGACGATGCTGTCAGCGACGCCACCCCGCCCAAGGTCATCGGCGTCGGCTGTCACCACCACCGCCCTGCCCACCACCCCCCTTGGGCCTCCCGAAAGCGACGCCAGGGCGTCGACGACGCGTATCTGAGCGACGCCGTCGTCGCCGGCGTCGACGTTGCCAAGGTCGCCCGCGTGGCGGAGGGGGTCAGTGGGGGCGCCGTGGGGAAGCTGTGAAAGAGGGGAAAGCATGTTTGATCAAAAGTCTGAGCAACACGAAAGGCCTCGAATTTGTGGAATTACCCAAGAAGCATACAAAGACGTATCACGGTTTGAATCACTACTTTCCTGGCTAATGTCATGTAGAACATTTTGCTAGAATAATTGGTCATGTCCGCTCTGTATAAATTGACAACTTATAAATATTTCGAGTCATTCATGACTGTTGTATTCGACAGAAGGTAGTATATTGTTAGTAATATTTATGATTTGATTCTTTTCCTTGCAATCAAGTAATAAATTGGATTTGACGAGTGATGAGTTTTTCCAGTGAGGAATTGGTCGATATGATCTCGATACTAGGTGAATGCCATAAAAAGATTGGTTGATTGAGCACTACAGGAGTATTATGAAAATCATGTTATTACAAATCAACCTTTTTTCTGATAAATAGCCTGTTAATTTTGGGGTTTTTTAATACCTGAGTCTCAGGTATATCATTTGAATGATTCATCATTGAGTGAAAAAACAGCGCAGACCAATACACAATTTCTCGGCACAGAACCCTTCTGTGGACTGTCCAAAGCCCATTTGAGAGAAGTGTTCCGACGCTGGGAAGCAGATGAAATGAAATCTCACTGGAATAAAGTGCCAGGACATTGTCGATCTAAATGAACACCTAGTAGACGGTATAATAGTCCAGCCTACTAGGTTTCCATTTAGAACGACAATGGCCAGGACAAAGACAAGCGAAAAGGCTCTCGCCAAGGAAAGCTAACACAGCTTCTCGAGTTGGACACAAGAGACTTGAAACTGGTAACGGTACTCCTCACTGGACATTGCCCTGTGAGATATCACCTGATGGGTAAAATAGAGAGTGATAGTTGCCGCTACTACGAGAACTTCGCTGAAACATTTGCTTTGCGAATGCCCAGCACTCTTCTGCAAGAGACTTAAGTTCCTGGAAGGGGCCTTTTTAGAGCCCTCCGATATCAGGAACCTAGCTCCCAGGAAACTGAAAAACTTTGCACGAAGTCTCGGAATCCCGGCCCTCGAACTGATAAAGGGTTTTATGCACAAAAGATCTAATAGGTCGAGGTGCTTGAGAGGCTGCACAGTTGAAAAAAACAAAAGGTCATCAAGATTATATTTCGATCTTTCAAAGGCCTTCGACATGGTGAATCATGCAAAGCTGTTGTACAAGCTTGAATGCTATGGATTTAGGGGCGTAAGTCAACAACTCATCCATTCTTATCTAACGAACCGCACACAGACAGTATGTGTCATAAAAGACCAACAACTATATTACTCAAAAAAAGCCACTATCGAACAAGGCGTGCCACAGGGGTCAATACTCGGTCCAATTCTTTTTCTAATCTACGTGAATGATCTATCCAAGACTTTATATCCTAGTAGCGTATACCAGTTTGCAAATGATGTGAAAAAAATGATCTCAAACTGAATGCAACAAAAACCGGTCTCATTATCTTCAACAAGACAAATTGCTATAAAGAATCCCTGTACGTTAAACTACAAAATAAATCAATCCCAATATCAAATAACTTCAAATTCCTAGGCGTAACGTTGGATGCAACACTCAGCTGGGAAACTCATATAAACTCATTGAAAAGCAGACTGAGCTCAATCTGTGGAATAATTCGCTACCTGCGGGTTCAAATATCAACCAATAGCTTACGAATATATTACTTTTCTCACGTACAATCAATCATATCATATGGCATAATGTTCTGAGGCTCATCAACAATAGCACAGAAAATATTCATAACCCAGAAAAAAGTTATTAGATGTATATTAAAACTGGATCGTAACACCTCTTGTAGACCATACTTTACGGAACTTGACATTCTGACTGTGCCTTCATTGTACTTTCTGGGTCTTGTGTGCTTTGTTAAAAATTATTCACACTTGTTTTCAAGGAACAGTGATCAATATTCTGCAAATATGAATGTGAGGACTAGAAATTGCAATGAATTGGCGATTCCAAGACACAAATCTACTTATTATGAGAAAGGCCCATATTACCAGGCAATCAAAGCATATAATTCCCTACCCCAAGAATTGAAAAGCATCAGAGATACAAGGAAATTTTGAATCTCCGTTGTTACATATCTAAAACAAAAATGCTACTATTGTTTCAACTGTTGGTGACAATAAAACTTTGCTTTGAACATTTCAATTTTATTGTGTGTTATTGTAGCATATTCAAGGTGGATATAGGATGGTGAAACAGCTCTTCAATTGTTTCTGCGAAAAACGTGTAGACCGTTTGAGAAGGTACTAATATTTCCACGACTTGAAAGAAGATGGCGGTAAGATCGATTATCGAAGAAGATTTCTGTTGCTTACGTGTTTCTGTGGTTCGCATCTGTCAGACATGAGTTGAAATGACATCAAAACACAATATTTTCAGTGAATCTGGAATAGTTATCGATATTTTGACTCTTCTCAGTCATTTTTCATCTAGAATAGATGAAACTGATAAAAGTATGACAGATGCACAGTTTCTGTTTTACCGACACAAGGTATGTCGCCATCTCTGTTAATTTCAGGAAATATTACTACGGTATGAAATCAAGTAGGCAAAGGTATACAGTTTATTCTAGTGCTTGTTAATAGGAAGCTGTTTCACCATCCTATATCCACCTTGCATATTCAACTTCATTTAAGTACATGTATATTTTACTGTATGTATGTATCCTGTCAATATTTCTCTTTAAACGTAGTTTTAAAATGTATTTTTCCTACTATTTTAATGTAAATCCTGACGTTTGCTGTGTCCCTAGTTGATCGTACGCAATAAAGTATTAAGTAAGTAAGTCTTAACGACCTCCCCCCCCTACAATCTACAATATACAATATATATTCGACCATTAAACCTACCAGATACGGATTGAAATGCCCACCAAGCTTTCCACAACCCTGCCTTAGGTCTCCCGATTGGTGGATATGGAATCCATGCCTGCCGGGGGGTAGTCCGGTGATATTACCCCTTATCAGGACCGGCCCGATCGGGGGATGTTGCTGGATGAACATTATCTCTCCCTTCACCTCGCTTTCCTCTTCCCCCACAAGGACAGCGATGGCTACCTGGGCTCTCAAATCCTACGACAATTTGGTTGAAGCACTTATTTGGTTCCGTTATTTTTTTCAAGGTTTCTGACACATCAAACATTGGATGCATGAGTTTTTATATTCTAATGGTGGGGTACGTCTGGGTATCATCATTTCATCCACAAATTTACAGTTTTTATAACAGCTTCTTCTTCAGCTTACGAGTATTCAGTGAGCACTCAAAAGTTGGAACAAATTCGTTGAGAGCTTGATTTGGCCATTGCAGAAAAAGTCGATTCCCTTTTTCAGTTTTTGTTCTACTCATATTTTTGAAGACGTCAACAGTGTTCGAGTTATCACGTCATTATCATTTGTTTCAAATGTCAACACTCTATTTCGATAATACCTTAAAAAATAACGCATTATTTTCTGTATAGATGTCTAATGTTCGAGAAATAAAAAAGATATGTCATTCATAATAATGTGATTTATAAAAACTGCATCATGACGAAATAAACCTACTACTAACTATCAAATTGAGTGCTCGTATTGAAAGCTATTTGTCTCTTGACAATATGCAATGCGATGTTGAAACTCTTGCAAAACATTCAACCTTAATTGAATCAATTTCGGCCCTAATACTCTTTTTCAGTTCATCAATAAGATAACGTAAACCTTTGACCTAAAAATCCTCGTATGACAAAATTCATCTCCATAACCTATCATTATTAAAATTCGATTAGTAACTATTACATTGTGAAGTCGAATTAATGTATTGTCATACTCTATTCATACACCACTCGAACATTGCGGTGACTTCATCAAAAATATAAGTAGACCAAAAATGCGCAACTGAAAAAGAAAATCGACGTATCTGAGATTTTTGCTCACTTTATAACTGCAACATTACTTATAGTTACCTGATCAACAACTCTTCCGCGAATGAAACTCATCAATGACAAATAAAATTAAGAAATCCTTTGTTAATGTGTTTCAGGGGTCAGTCCTTGTTGAAGAATATTGTCACGCTCGGTATATCAGGGTGGAAATCACAATTCGATTCGATCAATTCATCTATTCCAAATTGAGAAACATCTAACGATAATTATTCAGTGCAAGGCAGTTTATTAATTCAATCAGCTCACGATTTCAAATATAATAGTTTATTATTTATAAAGCAAAGTTTGGTTCTCAATTGGGTCAAGATCCAAAACTTGCGTTATCAAAAATATAACCGTTAGACCCGGGCGAGAAGGGAGTATTTGCTGAATCTGCAAGAATCGGTGATATACACTTCTCAAACGGTGATATCGAGAGATTCACTCTTGGTCAGAGTCGGTCCACAATGATCAATCGGTGAAGTGCGGAAAACCGATGGCCCTTTGCGGTGATTCCACCGACACGAGGGTACCAACCCTAACCAGACGAATATGGGCAGACACATCTCCTCGACCAGGGCGGTACAATTAGCAGCAATCATAATGTAAGTACTAATGTCTATTGTTACCTTGTGCGCCCCTCAAATGCGTGCTGGCCCCTTTTTGTCATTTACAGTCCAGGGATGTTTGCTAACTTACAGTTAATTCACATTTTTACTAAATTAATTTAGTCACTGTTCACTTTTTATTCACTTTGTTCACTATTTGATTCTGACCCTATTTATACACTTTCAATAAATTGTTAGTTCGTTCTATTGAAATGCATTGTTTTCTTGTCGCAATGCTGAAAGTGGTGAATAACTTTATCTCCCATCTCGCTGCCAAGCTAAACCCCCAAACGGGCCGCCCTTGCATGTGACAAGGGGTGCCCTAGTAGTAGTAACCATACTACGCGACATGGTGGAGGCGCCGTAGTATTTAACGTTACTACGCGACAACATGGAGGAAGATGCGTCTTCGTATTCAAAAAAAAGTTGATGATGGCCACCAAGAAGACGAAACGTCCTATTGAAAGAATGCTATTTTGAAAATCGCAATGTGGCAATGAAGAGGTGCTTTCAGTTTGGTTGTATACCCAGTAATAAAGGAAGAATAAAATGAAATAGATAATTTCGAAAACTGAAAGAACTTTTTTCACCATTATGATGACCATAAAATTCCGCGAATTTGACCCAATTTAAAGTTCTTCGTATCCGTTACGGTTCTCGAGATTCCAATGATGAGCGTCGATTTTGAATAACCCTCTGTATATATTTCTTCGAGTATAGCGTCAGAATAAAATAAGCAAAATAAACTTCTGGTTTTTTCCGAATATCACATAAAGTGTTCTGAATTTTCCGAATTACGAGCCGACATTTTGTTGGGAATAAAATTGCACAATTTTCAATAAATTTCAGCCACACCCCATTATTTTTTTTTTCGAAAACGAAACGTTACTCACGTATGTATAAGGCTCCGCATACACTTCGAACAAATTGCTCTGATAATTTTCCACGGCTGGGTAGGCCTTGACCATCAAAGGGCGCCCCCCAATACCAGAGACGTCGTAGAGGGTGTTTTCTCCCCCTGGGGTCTGGAGGGCGGCATTTTCCACTGGGTGAAACAAAGTGGAACACATCACCAACAGCAAAAAAGACCCCACGGTGTGTCTTGGAGCGAAGGTCAACATTTTATCGCGTCAGCTTTTCTCGGCTTGATTGATTCGAAGATGGTAACTCAATGATGAGATGGCCGAATTATCGATGTATAAATACTAATCAGGATGTGCTTTGCATGATACACGATAGGTAGGAATGGTAGGTACATGGACATGTTTGCGAGAGATAAATATCTGCTTGAAAAGTATAGGTATTGGCAAAACTGAGTCCTCACGAAAGGATTTTTGGAATTATTAATTCATTTACTAACATTCATTCATTTATTCGTATACTAATTTTTATTCATCAATTTATTCATTCATTAATTTATTCAAACATTACGAGAAGAAATACTAAACATGACTGATATAATTTTTCTATTTTGAGTCCATAATGAAGTCATTTTGAAACGCAAATGCGTATCGAAATAGCCTCTGTTTCAATACCAATTTTTTATTATTCGGAGGTTGGTACAATCGAACTGTCAAATGAGAGTCAGAAGAGTTAGGCCTAGTTTACTTCTGAGCGATTTTGGATTTAGTGATACTAGCAGTGAATAAATCAATGTTTTTATCGATAAATTTTAATCTAGAGTGTGATTTGATTTTAATTGCCAATAACAACATTATTGCATTTTTCACCGCTGGGTATCGCAAATATAAAAATCGCTCGACAGTAAACTGGGCTTTACGCTTGTGCGTCAGATTTAAAATTTTTCAATGTCATTATTGTTACCAATGAAGATGTTTCTGTTATTCATCGATATTGAATATCAATAAATTAATGCAAAATAGAAAGAATTGTATATGACACACGTTTTATAAGACACGTTGTCGCACTTGTTGTTTGGAGTATGACGAGCGAAGCGTCTTATAAAACTTGTATCATAATATACTATTCTCCACGACTATTGGATGCTATATCAATTACTTATGCGTTATCTTTTGACAAATGTATCTGATTCCTCAAATTTCGAATTTTCAGAATCCAATGCATGTCGAAGCTGCAAAATAACAAATTTTTCGATTCCCGCTATATCTCTTTTTTTAAAATATTTGTATTGCACATCATAAGTTATGTCTATTGGGTACTTTGATATTTTTCATAGGATACAGGTTGTATTAGTCTTAACAAGAAATTTGTCTGCTATAGTCGTGGAGAAAGTATAGTCTTCTACTCCCGTATAATGGATATTATTCTCTTGGATGATTCCGAAACTCGCCTTCGGTTGGTTTTGAAAAATTTATCCTCGAGAATAATAGCCATCATTATACGTTCGTTGGAGAATATACTATTATAAGTTATCAGTGTCGGAATTTGGAAGCATAACATTTCAAAACGTATCACCGAAGTTTGTCAGCTCTCAGCTGAAGACGATTGTATGGGCTACACACAGTCCAAACCTCGTGACAAAATTTATTCATTATTTTCAGGTTTAAAACTTTAATTTTCTTATAAGTACATCGGAATTTTGAACTTTCACATTGGATCGAACTATTCTGAACATCCTACGGATGGGTTTTATAAAATTAAGTTTAGGGTAGTTGAATAAGGACTGAATGAATACAATGTTGCGTCGCTATAAAGTTATATTTGCCATTTGGCCTCTTCAATGATTCTGGCAATATAACGTTTTTTTTTCCAAAACGGCAGATCGCAGAGAAATTCGAAAGAAATATATAAAAGAGCCTTTGAGCGTGCCATTTTTTGCTCAAACTCATGTTTATAGTATTCTGTAGTCTTTGGCATTGATTTCGACTTTGTGTCAACAAGAATGACCTTAATCTAGAGCAATGAGCAAAACATCAAGGTTATTATATATTCGAAGTTTGAGGAAACCATTCATAAATTTAATGAACAATAATAATGGGATGATATAATAACTAACAACATTGAATAGGCAGATATTTACAATAAAAAGTGATCATTAACGAAACATACCTATATTATTTGATGAGTAATTATTCATCATTTTTAATTGTAAGCTGACTTTAAGGCTATTAAATCAATTTTAATGAAGCCTATGCAAAAGTCTTCAATATTCATATAGTAACGATCGACCTTCAATATTTCTTGATTGAACGTTAAAAACACCGGAAGTAAATATCCGTACCCAATATACGCACAGTTAATAATAGTTTTCCGAATACTTATTTAATTCGAACTGAATTTACGTAGAAAAAAAATTTAAAAAAATTCGACAAGTACATTACCATGCGCAAATTTACACTTTTCCTCATGTCGTGAGGATAAGATTCCGCACCGTGTGCGAAAAAATAAAAAAAACTCATTGGTAAGGAAATTGTATATTTTTATGGCTAGACTGGGTTTAATACATAATTGGGAATTATCATTTTTTCATGTATCAGTTATCTGATATGAAAACATGATCAGTTTCCTGAATAAAGGATGGCTCTGTACTTATCTGAATAATGTCATATATTATGATGTAATGTCAAAAATTGATTGTGATTGTGAACACACATGTTTCCAAATTAAAAGTATATTCCATAGTCACAAACATGTCCAAGGTAATGATCAATATCATGGAATACAACATAGCTCTATATTTATATCGGAATATTCACAGGGATTTATCACGAATCTATGTACCAAAGGACCTCCACATTCAGATCAGTCAATTTCTTTGCAAGACTCTTATCAGAGTACCATTTGTTGTTCTTGTCCAGGGTCGATGCATTCTGGAAACAGGATGCCCCTTTCCCAACACCAGATGATGCAGGTTTATCAGATACCCACCACACAAAACAAATCAGTTTCTAAGTATGTTCGCTTCCTCAGGAAGTATAAATTCAAATTTTCAAATCCCGCATACTTCTAGGATTAGGTCGAGAACCAGAAGCAAAAGTCCAGGTAATTCCCAGAAGAAAAAGTCGGTGACATTTCCTGACCAAAATTGGGCCACAGTTTTCCGGACAAACTCGGTCTTCCACAATTGTAATGATATGGGTGAGCCCAAACGAGACGATAGCAACAAGAGTTACTCTTAAACTGGGAGATAGTGGCTGAAAATTCCAAGTCATTTGTTACAAATTTGGCGCCCATTTAGGGGTCCAGTTGCGTAATTAATGAAACCCGTAATTTCATCAAATACGTAATTCGACCTATGGATTCTCGCCATGGCATTATCTCCCGGCATCTCTTCTATTCCAGGAGATAATCGGGTAGTTGATATGCGTTGTGCTGATCCGAAAAGAACGTGCTCTTGTGTTTCCAACGGACTATCGCCAAAGCATTGCTCTTCTCTAATATCCCGGAGCAGACTGCAGGTTTCCAATTCATCTCCATCAGCTCATGCTCACGTAAAAGAGGCTGAATCAACGCCCGCATACCTCATAACCCCCCCAATAATCTTGTCTAGGTTGTCCATCAATCGTGTTGTGATGTGAATGAGCTGACGGGTCTGAAGAACGAAATTGAAATCGTCAAATCCCAGCTGGAGCAAATGACTAAGCCATCAGTCGAAACTGCTAAGGTAGAACCCGAGCAAGTGGCCCAGCTGAAGTTGGAGAACAAGCACTTGAAGCGCGAGCTGGAGCTCAAGAAGAAGTTGTATTCGGCCACCATGCAAGACGTCGAGAGAGCCAAAGACATATTGAACGACTACGAGAAGAAAGTGGCCTTGCTGCATGAGCAGGCAATGAAGTCTTCCAAGATCATGAAGCAGAGCAAGGAGAAGTTCTGCAAATGCGTGAGGCAGAAGGAACAGATGATCAAAGAACTCAAAGATAGTAACGCGGACTTGCTGCACTCCATCAGGGAAAAGGAGATAAAATACGTCGAACTGAACAAGACCTTTGGGAGTCTGCAGAGCCTGCTCCATGAAAATAGTGAACATCACGCTAGCAACAACCAGAATTTCTCAGAAGCAATCAAAACGCTCCAGAAACAACTGGAGACCTCCCAAAGGGAATCTGAACAATACAAAGATGAAATTAAAAAATTGGAAGAGGTAACCATGCATTTGATTGCGTTTGCAAGTTGTTTCAGTTCTATTCATTACAGCAATTGATTAATTTCGAATGCAGAGTTTGCGAGAAGCAAGAGGTGAAAGCTAAAAAACAAAAAGAGAAGTTTGAGGCACGAATAAAAGAGCAAGACCAGAAGGAACAATTATTGAATGCAAAAATATCCGAACTGTCCTCTCAAGTGGAAGTGGCAAATGAACAAAAGGTATCTTACGAACAACTAGAAAATGAGTTCAACGAATTGCAGGCAAAGTTGGAACAATATGAAACGTTATCGTCGAGGTGAGTGACTATGCGGCCTCTCTGTATATTTTTAAAATTTACCATTTGGTTATTTGATTCCCAGATACAATTTCCTAGAAGAGAAATATCAACAGCAGTGCTATCTAGCAGTAGAAAAAGAGCGAGATTACGAGAGAGATCGCGACGAACTCAAAAAACTAGTCGAAGAACTCACAGATGTTGTTAAACAAAACAAAGTGACACTTCTGCAATTATCCGACATAAATAAACAACAAGAGGCGTTGATTGCCTCTCAAAGTGCAATCTTAATTGAGAAAGTATGCTTCAATCAATTCATCTTATATATCATTCGATTTTGTATCTTACTTTAGGAGGATAAAATGAAGAAGGCCGAAAGCGAAATTGAAATGTTGAGGGCAAAAAGTAGCCAACTTGAAGAAGAAATTGAAGATCTGAGGAGAGCCTTGGAAGGACCTTGTTCGAGAAAGGCGTGCCTTTCCTTATCACAGGAATTGGAAGAAATTAGGTAAGAGATATTATTAAGGCATTTGAAAATTATCGATAGTAGCTTGACAACCAGAAAAGTACATATTTGGTCTTATACTTTTCAGCTCTGAAATAATGCATCTCTGCCTTTATTTAGTGGATATATCTTTCATTTCATACTTCCAAGTAAATAGCTCATCAGTATATATATATATTTCCTTTATAAATAATCAGTAACCGGCAAAGTATTTTTTCTTGTTTTGCCCTCAAGGCTGAGAGATTCCAGTAACCAATATCGCAAAAAACTGATGAGCAATACTCCAGTGACTTCACATTGAATATCGAAAATGCCTTGTTTATGAATAACATATTTCCCTTCAAGACGATGATCAAAGATACGAAAGTACGAAGAATCCAAGTATGAGTCACATCGATAAAAAGTTTCTCTCAGATGCAGATATGATAAAATCATAAATGATTAAACTATCATTAACATGTTTGATTTGCGTGATGACCTCTCAGGATGGCCTTGAACATCGAGAGAGACAATACACTGGTGAAGGAGAAGATAATTGAAGACCAATCACAGACGATTTCGGATCTGCAAGTTCAGATGAAAGACAAACTGAGAGAGTTGGGTGTAGCCAGGGAGGAGAGTCATGTAGCGGAAGAAGAAATACTGAAGATCAACGATGATTTGATCATGAAGCATAGGGAGCTTGAGCGGGAGATGCATGAAAAAGAACATCTGATGCAAAAATTGAAGGTAACAGCTGAAGGCGCATTTTCACCAAATGTACTCGCTTGCGACTAGTTTCAGTTTCAAAAACAGAAACAAAAAACTTGTAGTTTGTCTGTCGCGTGTTTTGTTTTGCAGATGTTTTCTGTCTTTTCCACTACACGAACGGTTTTCATCATACCGTCAAAGTCACATAAAACCAGAACAAAATAGTGAACTGTTGATGTCGCCAGCCGTTTCCACATGTCTGTGTACAAAAACAGAGACAAAATACCGAAACCTTTTGATCTTTCCGTTAGGCGACGGAACTTTTTGTTGTTGTCGAAACACGAACTAGCGACACAAATAAGCCTTCAAAATGTTTCTTATTTTGACAGCAACAGTTGCTGTTTTGTTGCGGTTTTGTCCTTTTCCTTTCTTACCATGCAGTCTAGTATTCGGGAAAAAAGTGAAAAGTTTCATTCCAAATGAGCCTCAAAAGTCGAATTCTAAACAACTATTTTCTGTTTTGGTTCTATAATGTTGTCATTATGAAACGCAAATGCGTATCGAAATAGCCTATTTTTTTATCATTCGGAGGTTGGTACAATCGAACTATCAAAAAAAAGATTTTAAATATTTCAATGTCATCATTCTTACCAATCGATGATCAAATTTCTGTTTTATCGGTATTGAATAATTTTTTCTCAATAGAAGACTTCAAATTGATGCAAAATATAAAAAAATGTACATGACACACGTTTTATAAGACACGTTTGTCGCACTTATTGTTCCTTCGGAGCACTCCTCGCTTCGCTCGTCGTATAATAATATACTAATAATTCGAATAAATTTTTTTGCCATTTTTTAAAACTCTCTCGATTTTTCAATATTACCGCCATGTTGGTGGTAATTTGACATTATTCATGATGGGTTCTAAGGTTTCCCAACTCTGATACAAAAATTGTTCCTATATGTTTGCAAACAATATTGCACACGCTGTATAATTATGCTATCAAATATTTGCTATTTAACAAAAATGTGTTCTTGTGAAGTCCTATTTCTTAATTTATTCTCATTCACTTCTCAGACCAAATATTTTGAAATATTTTAAAATTGAAATAATATAATTTCACGTCTGAAAACTGGTAGGTATGAATTGTTTTGAGAAGCAATTTTTTTAATGAATGTTCCTGATCATTTCACAACATTCAAACTGCGAATCAAAAATAATCATGATTGAATAATCACGATATTGATGTGGCATGATAATCTAAATGAGATCTGTGGAATAGTTATTGTGAAAATATCAAATAATCCACTAAAATAAATTAGGTTTGAATTTTTTTATCTAAAATAGACACTTTCCAAAATTTCATGAATTATTTCGCCAAATGATCGACCTTTCATTTCTTCAAGATATTTGAAACTTGCCCTTTATTTTCTCAATGAACCTAAAAACTCTTTCGAACGCACGATTATAAATTGATTAAAGAAACTCGAATACCAAAAATCGGCCCTAAGCAAAGAGATGAGCGACCTGGAGATACTCCTGCAGAACTACTGCGAGGAAAGAAGTTGGGATGAAGACCAGCAGAAAGCGATATCGGACATCCAGCGAGAGGTGGCAGAGCAGAGACTTGAATGGGAGAAACAAAAAGCCCTGCTGGCTGATGAAAAAGAGAGAGCGGTCAACGCAGCGAAATTCGCGACCCAGAAATTGTTGGACACTGTTTCCGATTTTCAGAGGCAAGTCGATGCTCAGAAAAAGGTGCAGGTGATGCTGACCAAAATGTTGCACGATAAAGAGGAACAGTTGAAGTTGGTGCAGCTTAAGGTGATTTATCCAGATGTAAAATCGAAGTCTAATCAGGTGATAAAAGTGAAACTCCCTTCAATCAAAGCGTTCGATTTTTTTTTTCAGATGTCCTCCATTAATTCGATAGCTACCGAGAAGGAAGTGAACTATCCTTTGGATGAAATTTACAAAAGAAGCAGAGGTTTCGACCTTTCAAATCCTACCACGACTACCTCGTTTTATTCTTCTTGTTCTAATTGTTCCAAATGCAAACCAACTTGTCCGAAAACTGACCTGGTGCAGCTTTTTGAAATGCTCACAAAGGCAGAATTGCCTATAAAAGATAATTGATAATCTTTTCCTATTCTTAAAATTTGTAGGCAAAATAGTGTTGCATAATGTAGGTATTTTTTGGGTTGTCTTATTCAGTGAAATCAATAAAAATAAAAAAATCTACAGCTTTTTGGAAATATTGTATATATACATCAGGATTTCACAATAAGAACAGTCGAATAGCAATGAAAAGTAATTTTAACATAAATATTGGTCAAGTAAGCTAATGGGTGAATCTTAGCAACCATAATTACCTATTTGTTAAACAAACACATTAGATAATTCAAAAAATCCCAAGAAAAATGGCAGACGAAATCAGAAATTTTTGTGTTAAATGCGACGAGAACATGGGAGATGCTGCTCAAGCTAAAATATTGAAATGTAATGGAAAATGTAACAAGGGTATCCATCAGACCTGCAGTAGTTACAATGCTACTGAATGGCAGTTTTTGGAGACCAACAAAGACAACATAAAATGGTTTTGTGATGGATGCTCTCATGATACTACAACAGTTGTAAGTGAAAATCAGATATAAATCAAGAATATTATTCTTTAAATTTTACACATTACTTTACTTATTTTTTAGAAAGTTTCTCAGTAGAACCAAATCACTACCTTATTGCCAAGATTATTTCATGGTTTGAAGAATCAAGGATGGGAAAATATGGATGATCTTGAAAAGGACAACAGTTGTTTTATTTTGATTTGGTGCAGTTTCAATCTTGTTATATTTATTAAACATGTAATATTCTTATTTTAATAAATGCTCTCTTTACAAATTAACATATTCTTCATAATACTTCAGAAGGATCAAATAAATAATTGAGGAACTTGCATGACTAGGTATATGCAACATTATACTATAGTTATTGTAATGGAGAATTTTCAATTCAGAATTTTACCTAAATGTGATGATCAAGGAGTCAATTTGTGATTTAAGCAGTACTCTGCTCTTCATCAGATTCAGTAGAAATGTGAAATAATAAAATTAGATGATTGTTTGCTAATTATTCAACACTAATTATGTAACAATTTCATATTGATTTTGTATTTCTAAAACTGCTGTACATTATTAAGACTAGCATACAATGTTATATTGTTTGAACAAATGCTATAACTTAGCTGTGAAAATTCTTAAATATTTCTCCAAACTGACTCTAAAAGCTAATGATAGGATTGTCAAGTTTTTTATATACCATTCTTTATTATATTTTATGTGGGTATGCCAATTCTCATCAAGAAAATATTTATAGAATTCACTCATCTCATCAGCAGTGAGATGTTTTTCCTCTTGTCCTTTCACTTGATGGGCATCAATAAACTCTTGGCGTTGCTGAAAACAAATATTTCTTTATAAAAAAACTTCATACTTAAACATTCTCATGCCAATCATAATGGCCTCAACACCCAGTATAAGCTCACCTTGAAAAACTTTTGATTATGTTCCGCCCAAAATCGTTGATTCCATGCATGTGTAGCATCCTGCATTTCCCTTAGGGATTTTTGCAGTGCAGTTTCATTTGTGGAACACCTCCTTATAATGGGTCTCAGATTCGAAATTGGATCGGGTGGCCCTATAATATCAATATTATCCTGTTCCCTGATAACAATTATAGGCTCCTCCAAAGTGTTATCTATGAATACTGTTTGTGGTCTACTCAATGAAGCATATTTTCTTATATGAACCTGAATGAAAGCATAATGTCTATTCATAAATCTAATCTTAAAATTATATAATTACATTTGCATTTGGATGTGATACTTGCATTTATAGATCTGAAACAGATTTTACAGCAACTGAGTGCTGGTGCCATCATCTGTCTATACTGATAATGAAATAATATTAAAGTTGAATTTAAATATTAATTATTTTTATTTTTCAGTTTGCTTTCCACAGTTGTATTGAATTTTGAGTTTTGTCTTTGTCAGTTGTCACTTGTCAGTTTTGTTTGACATAGAACACTGTACCCATAGAAATTGTGGATTGACACTTGGTTTGACCACTGAACTCAATTTCCTGTTTGAGTTCAGTGGGTTTGACACCTCATTAGGAAATGTTCGGTGATTTAAGCAGTCAGGTTTGACAGCCCACTGCCCACTTCCATAAGTGCTTCCATAGCCCACTTGTCCAGGCCCACTTCACATGAGTTAAACCAAGGTTGAACTCAAGTTGAACCAATGAACCCAAGTTGAAGTAGTTGAACCAAAGACTTGAACAGTGAAAACATTTTCGTCTGTGCCTTTTCCAAGATTTTAGATTTTACATCATGAATCTTTGGAATGTAAAAGACTTGCCACTTCCTCCAGTGAATACATATAGAGCAACAAATGACAATATTGGTAAGATTTTAAAACTAGGAATTTAAGATTGTCCAGTGAAGTACATTTCTGTTTCATTCCAGATTTAAGGAATCTCCATAACACATGCAAGAATATCAAATTATTTTTCGATGACAATGAATATATGAAAGCTGAATATTTGGTTCTGTCAAGAATAATTTATCGTATGAAACAAAAATTTCGTTCAGCAAAAGATTTCAAAGCTCTTGAGAAAGTCCACAAAGCCTTAGAGAATTATTTCAACATCCAAATATCAAAATATGTGGGAATATTCATGGATATGATTCCTTTGAGAGGTAAAGATATATATTTACCTACCAAAAACTTGCTAGACTACATACTTGTGAGGTTTCAAGGGTTGGTTAAACTCTTGGAGCGCATTGTGGAAACTAGTAAAATTGCAGGATTTTTGTTGAATGCCAGAACCAAAGTAGGGCATTTTTGGAAAGTAGCATTCATTTCATTTTCTCTGATATCAAGGGTGTATATTTTGGCCAAACATAATGCAAACTGTATATGTGAATTTTATGACACTCTCCTCCCATTTACAAGTCAACTACAAAACATAAAGAATGATTGGTTACCTAAAGAATATAAACTTCCTATGGATCTCAAAGAATGGATGGATGTTGATTGGTTGGATATCAATGATGATATACAGATCATTGAAAATTCAACTGAAACTTCAGATATCCTGCAATTCATTGATTTGATCAAAGATGATGATGATGATGTTGAATTCTGTGATGAATACCAAATGGTAGATGATGATACTGATGTTGAGATTGTTGATTATGTAAATGATTTGAACAAAAATAAGGGTGGTATGAGTGTATCTTCAAGGGGTTTCTATAATATAGTTGAAGATCTGGGAGAAGTAATTGATGTTGATGATTCCATGCTTGAAAAAAATAAACTCTCACCTGTAAAATTTAATGAAAGTATCATAGGAATTGAAGACAGTACTAAGAAAAAAAAGGATGGCAATAAGAATACTTTGAAGGGGGACAAACAAATTGACTTAAAAAAAAAATTGAGCTATGATGCAGATGAAGATTCAAAAGTGATTGATATCACAAATAATATTGATAAGGCTGAAGAAGACTTGGGAGAAGTAATTAATATTGAGGATTCTATTTCTATCATAGAAGAAAGTGAAAATTTCCATAGTTCTGGAAATGTATCTGATGGTAGTATAGAAATTGTGGGTATATCCAAGAGGAATGTTAACAAGAAAAGTTATAAGATAGGCAAATATTATTCTGCAAAAAAAATGAGAGGTAGTGAAGAAGAGTTATATTTGATAAGTAATATCAAGAATATTCAAAAAAAGTTTGATGACAGAAAGAAAAGGAAACATTTCAAGAAAAAAAAACGAAAGATGGTTAATTATATTGGAAAAGCAAAGAAATTGGAAGACTGTCATAAAGTTGATACTGAAAATAGTATCAAAAAGAGTAAACAAAAAATTGAACTTGCAAAAAATAAACGGAAAAGTTGTGATTTTGTCTCTGAAAATGTATGCAGTAAGAAAATCAAATTAGAGTCACCCAACATGAACAGGCATAATCAACATTCTTCAAAAAATGTTTTGATGAACAAAAAAAAGAAACAGCATAAAAAGAAACATCAGTAGTATGAAGGATTATTTTATTGATGAAACTTGGAAATTATAGTTTATATTTTTATTGTTGAAAGTGTTATCATTTCTGAGTTTATCATTATTATAATTTTGTGCAATTAAATTCAGATTTACCTTTGCTTATGAAATGTAAATTTGTTGATTCAAATAAATGTTAAAGAGAACTTCTTGGAAATTCTCAAGTAAATTTTCCTAAAAATGTTACTAGGCATTTTCTTCATCACTTTACCCTTCCCTATTTTATTTCAAATTATATAATTCAAAAATTCAATATCATAGGAAAACCATTTATTGGAGGAAGAAGAATGAATGGAATGGTTTTGTTACATGCATTTCTGAATAAAACATGTAACTTTCCAGTTATAAATACTTTATTTCCACAGATCTTTATGGTAACTTACAATATATTGTACTTGTACATAATCATTAGTACATTCAATTTTCGTACACTTCTGAAACAAAAATAAATAAGTTCATAAATTATAAATGTTCTACAAATATAAATTACAAGAACGGTCGAATGGTATAAATAATGTTTCAAAATGATCTGTCAGCATCTTATTTTGATATGTGCAAACGGCAATATCCTTTTCTCATTAATTTCAACATATATTGACATTATTACGGATCAAAAAAGAAACATTTGAGTATTAACTATACCATATAGCAGATATATATAATACAAGGAATGTGTTCAAAGAGTAACTTATTTAGTGAAATTTGAAATGATAACTTCAAATTGTTTACAATAAAAAGCATATATCGGAAGTTATTTGTAACTATGAAAAAGCAAAGTGTAGTGCTGATTTTGTTCTGAAGCACAATATCAATTCAGTTTGGTTAACAACTATTTTATATACACATTCATAAGCGATGGTCATATAAGCTATGCTTTAAGAAACGTAGACATGAAAATTACCACTACAAAAGCCAAACTTATTTGCTTCTCAGTTTGATAATACTGTGTAAAATTCAGAACTGGAAAATATAACACATTGCTTCAGTGACATTATAAAGACATGTAATTGTATTGGGTAGGTGGGTACCTACAAGAAATTCGTGAATATTTTGAAGGAATGATTCGACCATTATTAATTCAGGACAGTCAATTCAGAAATCGTCAGCCTATTGAATAACAGATAAATCAATTATAATTCCAATGGCGCTTTCTGAATCACTGTTGACTCATCTCAAATAATTGGACATTTTCTGAATCATATAGTTGACTGACATCGAGTATATAACGGTCAAATCAATTGGAATTGAGTGAACCATTCAATATGCATATTTTCGAATTGCGCTGGAAAATTTCTGGAGAGGTGTGTGTAGACCCGTAAGATATAGGGAAAAGTGATTTCCTATTTCTAGGAAGCGACCACAGAGTAGTGCTAGTATTCTTAACTCTCCGAAAGCCCTTAACATTATACATAAATTATCTTAGATATGCTTATCGTTATTATAATGAGGACTAGATATAGCATGCCGTACTTGGCCTAAGAGCTTATTGTAAACTCAAGCAGTCTGTCTAGTTGTCTTATATACATAAAAATTACACCTCTTTCTCGTGTGCTAAACATACAATTGAAGAAAATTACTTTTTCTTGGACAATAATGAGGTCGGTTCGTT
Organism: Chrysomela aeneicollis; assembly: GCA_029955515.1. NCBI lineage: Eukaryota > Metazoa > Arthropoda > Insecta > Coleoptera > Chrysomelidae > Chrysomela > Chrysomela aeneicollis. Next base: position 9,003,314 of record JARUHQ010000022.1, read on the forward strand.
TGTGTCCGGCTCAAGCTGCAGAGAATGCCCTCTCAGGAACGTTAATTATTGTTGTTGAACAAAGATGTAGCCACCGTCAAGCTTTTAACCAAGCTACTTGAGCATACCCTGGTAAAAACGATGGAAGGCTATGGAAATCGCCATCTCCGCATGACGTCATATGGTGGTGACAGCGCATGCTTATTGACCGTATTGTTCGGTGTTACGTTACAATAAGATGACGACAGATGACGACAGAATTTGCAAGAGAAGAGCATAATGGACCACCATATAATCCTTCCAACAGAGAAGTTCTCAAATGTGTTGAAAATTATTGTGGGAAGTGGATGACAGTTCAACATGCATACATTTTCATTGACGTTCAATACTTACCTACATTTCTACTAAGGGATCCAAGTATCCAATGGGCAAACGAGATTTTCGTGAAATAAATAAAATCCCTTTATAAGTATAATATCAGTCGGGGAAATATACACATTCTATGTTATATACACAATCATATAATACAAAATCGTACAAATTAATCATTCCAAGACAGCAATGTAGCACTGTTTTCATATCCCATTCCAAACGTACACCTGATATTTAGTCTCTAATGAGTTGATATTGTGGCTCAATTTCAAATCATTATAGTAACTAAGTTATCTTTCAGAATCCATAAAAAAACATTAACGATGATTTTATATTCATATTCTGTGCCTATTCAATTTGACAACTGAACCTTCTTCAGGTCATTAGAGAAAAATATCAGAGATCAGCCGAATCTATAACAGTTATTGTTATCAATTGAGTGATTCGAATGCAAAAAATGATGTGGAAACAAAGCACATCTTCAAGATAACCATAAATTCCGCATTTAAATAAGCTTATGGCAAAAGGATGGCACACATCCGTTAGTATACCTATACTTAATATTTTACACGTAATAAAGCTTGTATGTTTTGACTAGATTAAATTCATCAGATCACTGCAAACATCCTTCACAAAAATTTCCTCTATCATTTTTATATACCCTGGTTAAGAGTCGTCGCTCATTCAAGGATTGTACACCAAAATAGATTCGATCAGACATAAATTACATATTTTCAGTAGGTAATGTATGTACTATGTATGATACATAGTGTTACATCCGGCGCCACCTGGTGATTAGAATGAATGAACATATTGGTTGCATTTGGAAATTCAAAAAGTTCTTTACACCTGAATGAACGAATCCCGGTCGCATTTATTTGTGAGGTATTTTCCTGATTGAATATATAGAACATATATTGAGATGAAGCACAATCCAAATTTCCTTCCATTCAAAATCGGAACTAACCTCCTTTCCCAAGATGTCAATCTTTGAGCCTCTAAACTCTGTTATCGAAGCAAAACCTTGAATTCAATAATAATAACATGGCAGTCCGAAGTTCAATAAATGACATCTTATCACCATATATCCCTCTTCAGCGACCACCGACTTTGAGGTTATCCGACGTGTGAAATTCAGTCTTGAGTCATCACAACGGGTATACAGGATGATACAGGCTTGATGGTGGAATGTTCCGAGCTGCCAGAGGTAATTGACCGGCGATTATCTTCAAGCGTACGATTCGCTGAGGTAGTCGAAGAAATAATCGAAGCTCTGGCCGGCGCCGAGACGTGCAGCATCGGCGCCAACTGGGGGACTGTGGAGGGCCGACGCTCGGTACTGCTCGCTGAACGATAGCAGTATGTCGCGGATTTTTGCAATGATCTCCTCTACTCAGGCGTTCGATTCCTGAAAATCGCGAAGGTAGTTCCAGCGAGCACTCGTGAACTGTCGCGAAGGTCTCTCACCTTTAGATTCTCGAAGTAGTGCATGATCTGGTCGTAGTCCATGTCCAGCTGAAGGTCGTCCGCATTGGCCGCTTCGGCAGTTTTCTTCGTTTCCGAATCGTCGTCGTCAGCCCTGAACATGGGATTACCCACTATGGTTGCTCTCTTCACCTCGGCGCTGTTCCTCTTTCCTATGAAAAAAACACACGGGTTGTTTTCGAGATCAATTTATGATATATATTTATTTATTCCTCAATCTTATTCACCTAAATTTTCACCTATTCATAGGGTTGTGTCGTTGGTATAGTTTTTTTATGTAATCATTGGAACTGCTGTTGGTTCGGCTAATGGATGATGTAGGAGAAAAAAATGAAAACAAATAGTAAAATAATCTACCATTCACAGAAGAAGGCGACTTTGGATACTGGACAAACTCCATCTTCTCCTCTTTCTTTGGTGCCGACGGAAGTGGTTCATCATCGAACTCGAACATGCGTTGGTCCGCTTCCTCTTGTTTTCCTTCGACGGGTACATCGTCAGTTGCCTCATTATTTCTATGGATCAGAAAATGCATCCAATATGATTACCTTCTTTATGATATATTAAGATAGTATATTTTGGCGCCCTTCGTGGGGACAGCATATTTTGGCGCCCAACGTGGGGACAGCATATTTTGGCGCAAACATCACCATTCCACGAATGAGTTGAAGAAGGTTCAATATTTTTACGGATTTGAATGAAACTCGAATAATATCACATCCTCAAAGTCTTGGGTAATCGAAAAGGATTAATTAATATTGAAGTCTTGCCTGTGCACATTCGATTTATCCTGATTCCGGTTCCGGAAGTGATGATGAGGTTTTTTCGGAGGTTCGGTTTCCGGTGACGTGGTTCTAGCTGTTACTCCAATGTTCCGATGTGGAGGTACTGGGGGGCGGTAATCGCTGACGACATCCTGGATGGTTTGCGAAGGAAGGCCGTGGGGTGGTAAAGGTGGAGGAGGGGTTGGTTTATTCCTATGGAAAACATAATTGGTAAGAACAAATTAGACCCACTGGACCCAAACATACTACATGACCATGCATAGACTATTTTCTGTGGTAAGCTGCCTAGAATTGCTGAAATTTGAATGTATAAATCGAAATATTTTTGTAGGATCTCATTCTGTTACTGTCAAAGTAATCAATTTTGGGTTGACCTCAGCTTCTTTAGAATGTGTGGCGTATTACATTTCAAATAAAGAGTGCACATATCAATGAAGTTATGAATTGAACCATGTCAGGATCCAGCAAGGTCACATGTAAAATGCTCTATATGTCTGTTGAATTGATTTCTGAGACTGAAATGGGAGAAAAATTGCGATTGGTGTCTACATTATAATAGTCACCGAGAACTAGGAGCAATAGCAACTGGACCATCAGTGTATTTATCGCTTTTGGAATCTCTATGGCGTTTTCTGTACGAAAAAAGGCGGTCAGGTGTTTTTGTAAATCGAGTTATGGGTCTTGACCAAAACTCATTTCAGTGGGAATAGTTTTGCATGGATTTCTTATTGTTTTTCATCTACCATTATTTATACTTCTGACTTCTTTGCACAACAACGTTTCAGAACAATAATTGACAAAGATAGTTTTGAAACTCGAACCCTTGATGATTATAACCTCCAAATATTGAAGAAAAAATCCGATTTTACTAAAAAAGGAGAAATTTCAATAATATAGTCGATTCAATCATAGAATATTATGGTTTGTTAATACCGCAAGCTTAATTTTTAGTTCTTTACTCTTAAATTCTAGTAGAATTTCAATAGTAGACCAAATTAGATTAGCCAAGCGGCCGCACTTTGGGAGCAAGCAAGTCGCGATCCGAGAAACCCCCCGCTCGAAAATCCAACAAACCGAACTTTCCCACCCAACTCGAGCGGTGACTCCCTCTGATAGCGACCAGCCCACCCCCCACAACATCACACCTACCAGCCCTGCAGGTCATCGTTATCGTTAGCACTACCAACCCCGCCACCACCACCTTTGCCCTTACAGTAAGTGCCCCCGTTGGCGTTCACATCCCCCCTGCTGGGCAGCTCCATGTGACTGGGGTTGCTGAAGCTGGTCGCCAGCGCATCATCGGGGTCGCAGTAGTTGGCGCTGAGCGGATTGGCGGTGATGCGCATGCCCGCCGCGGGGGGCGTGGCCGTCGAGAGGGCGGAGCCTCGGTGGGCGGGGTCGGCACGGCCCAGCCACACCCAGTCGTGCGCGTTGGTGGTCGATTGGCGCGGCTTGCGCGGCTCGCGGTGGATCACCAGGTGGGTAGGGTTGACGGGGGAGGCGCGCAAGCCGGCGGTCGTGGCGGCATCCAGCGGCTTGAACTTCGAGGCGTACACCACGCAGGACACCACGAACACCTTCGGAAAGGGGGGCGTGGGGATGAAGGGTGGAAATAGACAACGAGTAGGCAGCCGAATCGGCGAAGAAGCGGCTCCAAAAATACGATGCGTGCAACTACTGAGCGAGAGTGCTTAGCAATTGTATGTGCTGATTTATTTTTTCTAACGACCGTTGGCGTGCTGTATAATAGAAATTGAAGAGGAATGAAACGCAAATATTAGATGCATCCATTGATACGTGGGATTTTTTTTACGCTATATAACTAACTGATTGAAGACCCAAAGGAATTTCTCAATCAACCAAGATGTCGAAAGACACATTTAAAGAAGTGTTATCAATTACTAAAGATCCGTGCTCCAAATTCTTCTATATTAACTATACTTTATACTCTTTGACATTGCATATTTTAACAGCCACATCACAGATGGTGGGTTATGGCAAATTCAATTCACAATTTGAAGTATGAAGACACATAATCAAATAAAGTAATTCTAATGAAAAGTACATAATAAAATAAACGTAAAAAATATTTAATTGAAACAAGCTTTTATACAAATGCACCAAAAAAGAAAGAAATAACATGGGTCATTGTTGACTTATTTAGTACCTACTCACCATTATGGCGCAACAAAAAGCCGCCAACAAAACATACATGCTGATCTCGAGAGGCGTGGAGTGGGCGTGAAGCCTCTGCTTGGGTGTGCCCTTATTATTTCCTTGGTATTGGCGAGCTTGAACGTTCGGTTCCTGGGAGTCATCTTCTCCTGTTGCGGACCCTGAGCCAAAATAATCACCGTGAGTGGATAGTTGAGGATACATGGCTCTAGAGTTAGGAATATGTGCAGGCGTTTTCGGAAAGCAAAGTGGGCATTAGATCTTTAATGAGAGCATCGATACTTGTCGTTACCAAGAGCGTATTTGGGCCAAATATTCTGAGAATGAAAAGGGTTATCGTGGATTTTCTTTCACTCTAATGATGAACATAAAATTACGCAACATTGCCCTGATTCAAGCTTTTTTAATTCCAAAATACAAAATGACTGTCAATAGCAATATATTATTGATATCATAAGTACCGCTATAAAATTCAGAAACCTCACGAATCTTTTTTATACAGTTTCTATTCCAATTTTATACACGTGTTATATCCAGGATTCTAGACGATACTACAAAAATTCAATCTGCTATGAAATAATACAAAGCATTGAGTCTTTGATGAAATCTGAGATTCGAGTTTTTCACAAATGCGAGTGAAAAATCTCAACATATCATCACATTTCATGATGATTTATTCATAATGTTTGAAGATTGTCATCTCAGACTCGAAAATGACTCCTCAATCTTTCATATTGCGTAGGGTATGTCGGATCTCACCAACGTTATATTGCCTACGTCGCCTTCCGAAAACGCCTGTTTTAGTAGTAGTGCTACTGCTCAACATAAAAGATAGAGTTGTGCCAATATATTGCAATCACTAATCCCTACAACAAAACTTGTATATGCCACTTTTATAGAGTTTTTCAATTATTTCATCCTTTGAATTTGGGATTCTGCTGAGGGTTTCTACATAGTAAAAATGACTTATTTAGGAAACATGAAACAAATACAAATTTATTCAATATTAGAATATACAATTTAGATAATCCTTGAAGAGGCATTTGATGGGTTCGTGAAACGAATAAAATAATAAAGTACTTACAAGTCAATATCACATACACTGTATCTTGGGGATTCCCCAAATGGGACCAGGGCCGGATTAACCCTATCGGGGCCCCTAGGCAATGCATTTCTCGGGGCTCCTTTCCTTTATCCTTTTTTTTACTAAATATATTAATTCAATTACGAAAGTCGAGTCAATCAAATCTACTCTTGCTTTTTGCTTTCATTGTATCGACTATGCCCCCGTGGGCCCCTAGTCGGTGCGGGGCCCCTAGGCAGTTGCCTAATCCGCCTTATGGATTATCCGGCCCTGAATGGGACATCCCCTGTTGCCACACGCAACAGTCCACTAAGGCAGTGTTTCTTAACCTGTGATCCGCGGACCCCAGGGGGTTCGCGACTCTATGTATAGGGGTCCGCAATCTCATCTCTGGACTATTTAACAATAATAAATAAATGTCATCAAAATTCTCGTGATCGCTACGCTTACGCACGGCAAACGAGCGCCAGCAAGCGGAGAGGCATTAGCTGCTAAAAATATGCCGGAAAAATTAAAAACAGTGTTAGGCAACATAGTGCGGGTAGTGAATTTTATTAAAGCTAAGCCTCTTAATTCCCGCATTTTCCGTATCATTTGTGAAGAAATGGGAAGCATTCACAAGCAGTTGTTATTGCATGCTGAAGTGCGTTGGTTGTCTCGTGGCAAAGTTGTGTCTCGTGTTTTTGAGCTGAGAGACGAGATCAGAATATTCTTTTTGGAGAATTCTGACAATAATCTTGCTGCTCACTTCAATGACTTTGAATGGCTCACAATGGTAGCATATTTAGCTGAGATATATTTAGTGCCCTTAACGAGCTAAACTTGGGTCTACAAGGGAGAGATAACAACATCTTCCAAGTTGAAGATAAAATTGAAACAATGCTAAAAAAGCTTGATCTTTGGAAAACTCGTACAATTCAAAAAAACTATATATATCACTTTCCTATACTGTCAGCATTTTTGGAATCCTGTGGTGGTGAAGCAATGTTGCCAACTCAAGTACGAGACGAAATGATCAAACACCTTGGCGCTTTGATGAAATCTTTGTTTCGGGAATATTTTCCAGTACCCGACAAAAATAAATATTGGATATCAGACCCTTTTAACACAGATGTTACTGGTATTACTGGCTTGACAACGGCACAGGAAAACCAATTGATAGAAATATCTTGTGATTCAGCTTTGAAACGTAATTTCATAGAATCCTCTTTAAGTTTTTGGGTTAATATAAGAAAATATTACAAGGAAATATCAGAAGAAGCACTAAAACATTTACTGCTTTTCTCAACCACATATCTCTGTGAAAAAGCGTTATCTGCTCTTGTATATACCAAAAACAAATACAGAAACAGATTACAAGTAGAATCCGACTTGAGATTACAACTTAGTAATAACATCAACCCAGATATTACTAATTTAGTTGCAAAAAAGCAACACCAACCTTCACATTAACGTATTTTTAATTATTCTTTTTTTGTATTTGTAGGTAGTACTGAATAAATGGTCCGAAATTTATTGCTGTTGTTTTTATTGAGGGGGTCCTTGAAAATTATGCTTGATTTACTAGGGGTCCGTGGCTGGAAAAGGTTGGGAAACACTGCACTAAGGAGACCAATACCCAAGTCCCTCTTGGTACGTGGATTTCGAACGAAGACACTGTTTATTTTATTAAAATGTTTTGTCACGAGCAAGGACAGTTTGATTATGAAATAAAAATATATTCAATTATGATCTAGATCAATGCTAATGAAGATAATAGTAATAATATATTCAAAGAAGAATTTGGAAAGTGCCCTTTCGTGACAGTATTATTACTGATGGTTTCAAAATAAAAATGAACCCTACCTCGAATCGAACCCCCCCCCCCCAATTACCTCTCAGAATGTCCTGCAGATCGACAAACTCCCGCCCCTTGCCTGCCGCGTAGCTCCCCCCGTCATTCTGCAAAATATCCGGCCTGTGCCCCTCCCCGCCACCTCCTATCTCCACCGCGACGGCGGCGGCGGCGGCCGCCAGCGGCGCCGCCCCCTTCCTGCCCCTGCCGCCCCCGCGGCACTCCTCGGCCAGCTGGAGTGTGACCTGGAGCAGGTCACCGGCGCCCTCTCCGACGGCGATGACGCGCGGATGGTGCGACGCCACCATCGGCGCAAACGCCACCACCTCGGGGTCGAGGCTTTCGACCACCAGGTGGTAGTCGGCGTCGGAGATGTCACGCAGAGGGGTGCGCTGGCCGTCGGAGAACTCGAGGACGATGTCGAGGAGGCCCTCCTATATGGGGAAGATCAAGGTTGAAATGGTTGAATGAAAATGGCGGTCTTTTTTTTGGCACCATAGCGCTTGATCGTATCGAGACGTTGGCCACCATAACTTGCGTGACGTCACCGCGGAGCGTTCAGGTCTTGTGTATAACTTGTAGGTAAAAAGTCCGTATTACATTGTGCAGAAATTGATACAGAAAATGTTTCATTTTCTCGAACAGACAAATTTTCTGCAAATAAATATAATTCAACACATAAGCACCCTAATAGCACAAGATATCTATTGGACGTGCGTTTTTTGTCCAGTATATGTCCAAGGTGTCCGTGGATATATTTTGGACATCCATAGGATATACACATGAAGATATCCAATGGACGTCCAGACAAGATAGTCCATTTGGTGTCCATTTAATGACCTCTTCTTCAAAATATCGATAGCCATTGTCCAATCGATGTCCACATGGAGATGTCCATTGAACATATATTTAAGGTAGTCCATATGGCTTACAATTATAGACTATATGTTGTCCATTTTAGGTCCACATTGAGACGTTCATTGGATATTCAGAACATTCAATGTCCCCACGTTAACATTTTGAATTTTTTCCACACACATACCATTGAATTCATAAAAAGTATTCAAAATTGACACCGAAAGAAACCCTCATGTTCAAGTAATATAAACCAATGGGAATTCTGTTAAATTACTTTACTCCTATAGAAGTGGTTCGGATTACAGTATCAGCTGTTGGTCTCGCTTCTCTCCAACATGCAAGAATTTGGCTAATTGGGATCTCACAACATAGAAGTAGAGATATCAAAATACCACACATTGTCTACTCCATCATCGTACAATACCTAAATTTTCTCTAAAATGAAAAATATGTCAAATTGACATCCAAGAATCAACACTAATGAAGTGATTTGAATCAACACTAATGAAGTGATTTGAATCGTTCTCATTATTGACCAAATTTCATGGATTTAATAATATAAATAAGAAGACAGCATGCCACCATGCAAGGAAGGATGAATCACAGAGGTAAAGCAACGATAAGCGAAGTAGAGTAGTAGTAGCTTTTTTCATTTATTCGTCATAAAATGGACATCCGATGGATATTCCATGGATGTCCAAAGCGGTGGAAAGTGGATGTTCAATGGTCTATATTTGTCCATACATGTTACCATATTGATGTTCATGATGGATTCCGTATGGATAGTCAAAAAGTTGGAAATGCGACATCCTATGGATGTCCATACGTTATCCGGTGTACAAAAACTGGTTGTCCAGTGGATGTCTGAGATGTCCTGAGGAGGACATCCATTGAACATCCATTGGACTGAGTTGTGCTATTAGGGCATGCGCAATATGTGAATCCAAACGGCTTTCATGAGGATTTTAACCTCATTTTAACCTAACTTGCTTTTGGAAATTTTCTACACAAACAAGGATGTCTCCAATAAATCATTCTTTGACTGTGGCAGCTTCAGCTTGCAGTGCTTTAATAATGTTTACATTAATGAAAATTTATATGGAGAGACATAATAATAGCAGGAAAGGACGGCTTTGGAATCGCGAATGGCTGAGAAAGAGGTGGATAGATATATAGGATAGATAGGTCTTGTTTCCATTTTTGCTGAGAAGGAGATATAATGGCAGAGGTGTACTTAATATGGTTGGGAATGAACTTCTTGTTGAGAATACTTTTTAGCATACAAAAATCGGTATTCTACTATTAGTGCCAAAACTTGTTATGCTGTCCAATTCATATCACTATTGCCCTAACTGTGCCCAAATACTCTCACTTTTATGTGTATTTCGAGTCGATTCGCGAAATATGATGATATTAATAAAATTAACCTCACAAATATTCACAAAAACAATAAAGCTGCAATGCAATAATCACACTGCGCATGATCACATACAAAAAATCTGTCCAAAAATAGAACCTGTCCTATATTTCTTGGATGGAATATTCAGATTCAGTTTTTCTGTAATACACGATGCAGAAAATATTGCCTTCACATTTTCATACAGTAAATGTACCATTTTCTGCACCGTGTAATACGGACTTTTAACGGATCTCAGACGAATAAAAAATATAGAGTGGTATTTTCCATCCTTTTCATGATGCCAACACGACTGTCAAACCTTCTTGTTTCCACGATAAGAATCTATCGTTCGGGCCTCGTCGGACCAACTCGCCGTTTTCGTGTTTAGAACGAGTTTCTTAGATTGTTTACGATTCATGACGTGGTCATTCGTGTTGTATTATCGTTCTCAAAGCGTTTATTTGTGCATTTGTTATCGATTAACTCACCTATTCGAGTAAAAAATTCCTTAAAATGGTAAAAATTGTTTTATTCGCGGTTGAAAGCAGATTTATGGGATTAAAGTGTCAAACGTGCCATAGTCGTACGTTCGGGAATGGAATAATGTGGAATAATGCATTGGAAATTTATTCCATTCAAGATGATGAATATTTTCAGTTGATCGAAATTGTATTTTACAGATTCCGTTCATGTAGAATATAATAAAAATGAACAATGATGTTTCAAATAATCAATTCCTGTTATATTTCTGTGGTTTTATCCGTCTGAATATTTGGCTCTATGTATAAATTTCATTTCGCACGACTATTTAACAAGAAGGATCAACATTACCGCCCGCTCTCCTCCTCTCTCCCCGATATCAAGAGAGATAGTTAGATCTTGCTTTTAAACAATGTAATGCATTAGAGACAAGAAGGGCCAGTCTTTGTATTTTAGTTCTGCTCTCGTAGATCTGATATTATTTTTTCAACCTTTCATATCATCATCATATCCCGCGCAAAAATGTAAAACCATCATGAAACAACAACAGAATTGATGATGACATTGACTTTATTGACATTATTTTTATGGTCCTTCTCACACCACATTCATATTTATTAGAATTTCTATCTCATTTTGGATTACAAAGAAAATTCGTAGCTACTTTCAATGTGTCATCGTGACTGGAACTATTTCTACTACATGGCTGATGATGTTAATGGCTGCGGATGACATATCATCCACAACTTGGGTCAGAAGAGTACGGCTGGTACCACAGATATTTGCACTTACATTTGAGATGAACGCACCAACATAAATTTATTATTTCAGTCCTGTAATCCTGTATTTCGGGTTACCTACGTAAACCGCTGACAACAGATAATGGGTGACATTTGAAGTAACGACTATAGGCGTGTAGTGTCAAATATCAATCGAATCTTTGGTGCAAACAAAAAGAATTGACGAAAAAGGTTCCAATTATTTACTGAAATATGGAAATAGACAATTCCAGGAAATATTTATGATTCAAATCAATTATTATGCCGAACGAGGCTCCAATCAGGGCTCCAATCAGATTGTGTGACTACCGGCTACTCTCGAATGCATTCAATATGTTTTCGATCGATTTTCAATTATTTACCTGGTATTGTGCAGTTAATTCCCTTGTTATCACAGTTTCAGCCACATAAACGTTCTCCAGAGAACTATCAGGGGAAATGTTGAGCTGCAAACCCGACACAACTTGCACGGAAAGTTTGGTTAGAGCGACTTTGTCATTTCCGACCCTAACTTCCTTGGAACCGTACACTCTGCTGGTAATCGGAGATAATACCTGGAAATAAAAAAACAATGCGGCACACATAATGAGGTGAAGGAAAATCTCACACAGGTTATTTTGAGGTAGGATAGATGAATGCTGCCTCCAGCGACCCCTACGCTGAATGACAGCCGGTGCAAGGCATACTGTTTAGGCTCGCAAAGCCATAGGCCGGTTGTCAATGGATATACGATTCATCACACAATATCAATAGAGCGTCCAGCGGTGATATGGACATTTTTAGGGATATACCGAGTGTCCCATAAGGTCGTAAAGGTACGATATTATGAAAACCATGGTTCGTGGTGAAATAAATGTGATTTCCTATGATCATTGGCCATGAAAATAGATATTTCATAAAGAGAAGAGATAGCTCTGTTTTCTGCGATTTTCTTGGGAGGTTAATGCTCGCGAAACTATCACCCTTCATTTGAATACGAATACCTAATTCGTAACTAATTTCAATTAGATATAACCTCTGAATTCAGCGATAAAAATTAGGGACACATCATGACTGAAACCATTTCTATATACATATCTGATGATGTTGATGACAGCGGGTGAGATCATTCAAAAGAGTACGGCTACAGTTTTATGCGCGGCTTGCATCAGTCGCATGTTGCATCATATCACAGTATCACAGATGTTTGCACTATTTACATTTGTCAAGGACGCACTAACTCGTACGCGCTTGCGCACTACGTATTTCTGTGTTCCTGTATTCCTGGTTGCGTGATTACTGGCGCTAGCAAGCGTATGGTGTTAAAAATCAATAAAATTGTTTATCCAAACAAAACTTATTTAATCAATCAGTCATTCACATTATAAGGAATTGTCGGAGGAGTATTCAAATATCATCTTGAATATGGAAATAAACAGTACTTGATATCGAATCAAAACCACCTGAAATTATAGAGACCGCTCAAGTTACATTTTTGACAGGACTTCCCGCGAAATGAAAGTATTCGGAGTCGTAGGAAAAATAGTGTACAAAACTCGTTGGAAAGTGCATTTCCTTCACTCGTTACGTTTCCGCACTCGGCTCGTGCTACACTACTACTCGTGTGAAATATGTCACTTTCCACACTTATTGTGTAATATACTATTTTATCTCTATATACATTGATAAAAATGTGTTCTACTTACACAAAATCATTCTTACTTTCAGTTATGCACTGATGGTGACATAACAGTCGAAAGCGCTCTGCTACGGTTTTACAATAATATAATTTGCATGAAAATTAAAATCTGAGATGTTTGAATTACATCGATACATGCACACAGTCGATCAAATCTTTCACTCAATATTCATTAATACTATTTTATTTCGATTCATTCTGCCCCTCCCCTGTAACTCAGAAGTGTCGGCGCCTATGGCCCTCTGTACTCCAGCCCCCAAAGCCCCTCCCCCCTCCACCCCACTCACCTGCACCTCGGTGCGTCCGACGCTCCTGCCCTGCAGGATCCTGCCGTGCAAGCTCGCTATGCGCGGATCGCTGACGCGCAGCCATGGCAACACCAGCTCGGTGACGCGCAGGTACGTCCGCCTGTTGACGAGGTAGGCTGTGCGGCCGGACGAATGGTCGGAGGCGAGGAAGCGCGCGTACGCCTCGACCGCGGTCTGCTGGTAGCGCAGTCGGCAGGGCGGTCGCTCCAGGCCGTTGACGCGGTCATCGGCTGGAGCGGACCAGCCAGTGGCGGCGGCTGAGCGCTTTTTCCGCTTGGATTTGGCGGCGCTGCAAGTTTCGGGGTTGGGTGTGAGAAGTGATGGGTAAGCTTTTTTGCGTAGGGGGTGTGATGATGCCCAATTTTGTCAATATTTTATCGTCCAGAAAAATTGATGAATGAATCGTAACGAGTTCGAGATCAGGTATGTACCAACAAATATCCGTTTTTCATATTTATATGGGTCGCTAGGTCGTCTCGGCTCGAAATATAAACAAATTTTATGTTCTCCGGCCGATATTTCCTTTATAGGTATCAAACTATATTAAGACTTAGGATGAGTGTTTGTAATCATATTTTCTGATAGAAGATTCGAACTGGATGCATTTAGAATGGCAATTTCATCTACGAGTTTATTAAGAACAATTCATAAAATACGAGGCACAATACGAGGATTCAACCGTAATGTCCGAGACGGTGCTGAATCGCTAATTCGCGATAGAAAATAACACGTAGCACTATCTGATGGTAACAAGTCGAACTTCCCGAAGTGGTATCGTTTTTGTTTTTTTTTTCATATTTTTAATATTTGTGTCATTGTGACATAGGTGTCGTTGCCACCAAACAATAACTGAAACGAGAAAAACGATGAAATTTCACATGTACTTCACCAGAACATCTCTAGAAAAACTGCTGAAAGTACACCTTTCACATCATAAGAGAGTTCAGTGGTTATCCCACTACGAGTGGTTCAAGAGTCACCAGTAGATGGGCTATGGGGGTTCTGGCGCAAAATCCCATGTATTTTCTTATGAAGGTTCATTTGGGTCAAAATTGAACATTGGTTTCTAGTTGGTTTTTAGTTGGTTTCTAGTTGGTTTTTTGTTGTTGTTTAGTTGGTTTTAGTTGGTTTTGAAAACCAACTAGTTGGTTTTCCGTTGGTTTTAGTTGTTTTTTTAGTTGGGTTTGAAAACCAACTAGTTGGTTTTCAGTTGGTTTAAGTTGTTTTTTAGTTGGTTTCGAAAACCAACTAGAAACCAAAAGCGCGCGTGTGGTTCCCCCCACTCAAACAATGTTCAATTTTGACCCAAATGAACCTTCATAAGAAAATACATAGGATTTTGCGCCAGAACCCCCGTAGCCTATCTACTGTCACCGCTAGGTATCGTATCGCTTAGCTCCTATCGCGAATAATCGAGCTAAATTCAAAGCTTTATCGTATCAATGACAACGGCCATGCCAAAATAATGTCAACTTTGTATTGAGATTTGAAAGCGTAACTTTTTTAACCGTTTGTAGAAAAACGTTTCTTTGTCAATTTTGTATCTCTGAAATCAAGAACGCCTTGGATCAGCATCAAAATGCGCAACTTTGCCCCAAACGTTCATTATGTATTTATGTTTATCTAGAAAAAAAGTGTTGTTAATTTTGACAAGATCTACCACATACTTAGTTTATGTGATGTTCTCAGCAACTACACTTATATTAGCACCCAAGGAGCTACAGTTCGAACAATATAACAGATACGATGGTAGAATAGAATAAAATATAATATTTGTTGTATTGTTCCTTGCTTTAGAAATGTTCACTTAATTTAAAAATGATTTTCAATAAACAGGCACAACTAGCTAATTTGTTAGAGATAATTCAATTAATCATTTGGTGTTGTCTTCATTTTGGCAAGTTTGAAGCTGGAACTCCCATAATTCAACAATTTATATGCTGGGTTTATATCCCAAACTTCCTTCATCAAACTGTTCTAAACATAATCTAGTAGAATTTGTATTGAAACTTCGTAGTGCTTGCTACACACAAGGAGCTTATGTCGAAGCTGTGAATTTTTTTCTAAATTCGATGCTAACTCCCTTTTCTCATTTATAAACCTCCAATGAGCCGATTTTTTCTGTGGAATAAACACAGAGTGGCTCTACGATTTATAGCATTGGAGAAAACATTGTATTTCTCCACTCGTTTGATAAATCTTAGAAGCAAAATTCTGGATATGAAATCTGCCTTTCATTGGTTGCAGTCATGTATAAATTGATATGAATTCCCAATCATTCTACGAATTTTGCATTTGGATTTCAATATGTTTAACTCTAAAAGTTCTGTGATAATGTATGGAAGGTATTTTCATGCCACTTTCAACTTGAAAATTGATGATATCTTCCGATGAACGTGCGTGAGTAATGAACAAAATCATTATAATCATTGCTTGATTTTCTTTTTAATTTTGTTTTTCAGAAATATATACTCTATTGTAAACTTTTGATAGAAGCATATTGAGAAAGGTTCATAAAATCTATTTCAACATAAAAAAACCTTAAGAAATGTGTCGAAGGACCTGAAAACAGGCGAGAGATACCCATTAGAAAAGCTTGAAGAATTCAGAAGTGGGATCCACAGATGATTCGTAATTCAAAATTCCCGCATAACCTCACTAATATGGTCCATGCCCACTAGCAATTTTCATGCCGTGTAAGAGTTTGCTAGAACAGCAATAATACCAAACGACATCAATAATTCCCCCTGTGGACCCTTCCCACCCCACAAATTCCCATTATGGTCCGGATCCTCTCATCACGAACCGTTCGGGATTAGTTTAGTTATCGCCGGTCCGACCCCCCTGGGGGACTCTTCCCCCCCCCCCATTGGATCGATTGGGCCTCCTCTACGGGGCAACACGAATATCAAGATTCGAGCGTTAAGGGCCGTTTTTATAAACGGAAATAAACTCGGTTTGAGTTGAACCTCATTCGGTTGCTATGGAATAGCCAATCAAATCACTGGTTTTTTAGCAACTAACTAAGTTTAGCTTAAACGGATTCATTCTTGTTTATAAAAACGGCCCTGAGCAGTTTACGGTCAGTGTTGGATATGCTATTACTCTAGTATAACTTTCGGATCCCATCTATTACGTATACTCTAATATAATCGAAATCTATTCATATTCCGATTGAAATGTCAAAAAATGGATTCAAAGATTAGAATCCAAGTTTAACACCGTAAAAAAACATGCAAATCCGACAACAGAAATTTAACGTTCCGGTAAATAACGCTTGTGATATTATCTATCAGTTATTGAATAGAAGTTCATACGGTTTTTTTGCATACCGCTTTTTCATCAATCTATAATTTCTCGATCACTATCGCTTTCACTTGTGATGTTGGCACTCGATACCTATTTACATTTCACCATTTATGCACACAAATTAACTTTTATCCATCATTAAAAATTCTCTGGGAGTGAAATAGCTCTTGGCTCGAAACAGAAAACCAAGTTTTTGGGATGCACTTTTGGCAATGGACCTCACGTGATTTTCCCAAGAAAAGTTATTGCTGATACATCGAAATGGATGACTTCAATAGTATGGTTACCCCTGACTGAATTATGTTGGGCACTAAAGAAAATATATGCTTGTATTTTGTTTGCTGTGAATTCTACCAGGTTATTAGATCCCCACTCGAGAATTGTTGCTAAGTTAACATTTCTTTCTCGTTCATTTCTGGTTTGACGGCCGATATAGGAGCCCTGGAAGAGAAAGCAGTATGGAGGGTACTATCATCCGCGAAGCTGTGTATAGGACATGAAGTTGCTTCCAACAAATCGTTGATGTGAAGCAGAAACAGTATTGGTGCTAAAAGTGATCCCTGCGGAACACCAGCATTTATAAGTAGAGTATCAGATGAAACTCCATCGACCACTACATGAAGAGACCTGTTTGAGATAAAACTAGCAAGCAGAGAACACAGCTGAGGGGGCTAACCATAAAACGGAAGCTTGGCGAGGAGTCCTTGGTGCCAAACTCGATCAAATACCATGGAAATATCTAATGCCAAGGCTAAAGTTTCTCCATATTTTTCAATAGAAAGCTGCCATAAATGTGAGACGTAAGCGAGCAGGTTACCAGTTGATCTCTGATGACGGAAGTCATATTGCCTATCGTTGACAATTCCTGAGTTTTCCATATATTTCATCAGCTCGATGTTGAACTGTCTCATCTGTTAGGCTTTCTAATCTGTGCTATTACTATTCTGCCATTGAAATCATCACTATTTCTTTGTGTTGAACCTGCAACACTGTAGTGATGCCTGTGACTCTGTGACATGACAACCTGTCAAGTGCCGTATGATGGTCGCTCTTCTCGCGCCAAAAAGGGCAGACAAGGAGAACAAAGAATCAGTCGTTAGTTGAGATTAGCAGCTCTAATAGTCGTATGGTATCAAACTTATCAAAGAGTTGTATGCCAGTGCAGAGTCCAACAAATGTATAAATTATTGAGACTCGAGATTATATAATGTCAAACATAATCATGTGTATATAAATGTATATAAACCTGTAAATAAAAGTACTGCATTTATGTACGAAACCGAGATACTGAGTGAAAACATTACAATAACTGTTTACGGCGCAGCTCACCTGGGGTGATAATCCGGTGCCCGCCAAGACTTCAGCTGCGACAATCTCGTGTCGGCGACGGAAACTTCCAGGGGAAACTCCGGCATCCACACCGTGAACTCGGCCAGGCCGGTGTAGGTGCCATACTTGACGATGACGGAGCCATTGACGGAGCCCCGGGCTTCGCTACCGTCCACATAAACGGAGCCACAGGAGGAAGACACCTGGAATTGTGATGGAAAAATAAGTGTGTTAGCCGGGAAAGTAGTTCTGCGTTTGACGAACCTGCGGCAAAGGGAACTCGGACCGATTTTGATGAAATTTTCGCAGATGCTTCACAACACGAATATGCACAACTAGCGATGAGAAATTTTCCGCGGGAATACTTTGGACTGTTTGTTTTTTGAAAACTTTGTGAAAATCGATGGTGAATCTTCGTTGACCGCACTCCTGAGTTTAGAAAACATTTTTGGTGGTGCCTACGTGAATACCTGATCTAAAGTCAAAATGGGGCGGTCTCAAATGGTCTCAAGTATTTTCGGAGATATGGGCCATTTTGTTTCAAAAAACACCATCTGAGATCTCAATTTTCTGTTATTAAACCACACAAATTCGTCCTTCCTTCAAATAAATCACATGGGTTTCTGACATTTTTCCCTACTTTTTAATTTTCCTTTCTCGATAATTCAACGAAAATAGCGATCTGAGCCCTCATCGATAGTTAGTACGTTCGAATTTCTCGCTCAGGAGACATTTCTTTTTCTCAAACAAATTTCACTTTCTCGAAAACTTTTTGAAAATAGTGATCTAGGCACCCACTGTTAGTAGATATACGTTCAAGTCAGGTTTCATTAAATACAGCGCGTTGAAATTTATTTCTGATAAAACGTGGGAACGTTGCTTTATCCATTTTTGACATGACAATAATTGACATTGCAATTTTTACCACAGTATAAAGCCTGGTTCATGCTTATACGAATATCGAAAAATTTATGCGAATAAAATGGCCGCTGAAAAGAAATAACGCAATAAAGTTGAAATATTTGAACTTTTTCTCGGATATTTTCATGTTATTATGATATGATGATACTACAGAATGCATAAATCAATAGTGTTGTAGAGTAGAAATATCAATGTAATATTTATAATTTTCGCATGAATTTTGCGAAATTTTTGCGGATAGAATGGCCGCTAAAAAGAAATATCGCAATAAAGTTGGAATATTTCAACTTTTTGCGGATTATTTTATATTATCATGATATCATGATACCACAGAATGAATAAATCAATAGTGTTGTAGAGTAGGAATATCAATGTAATATTTTTTATAATTTTCCGATTCGCATGAATTTTGCGAAATTCCTAAAAGCATGAACCAAGCTTTATGCCCCAAGTATCTCATGCTTCAAAGATGGAATTTGAAAATGTGGAAACAACTATTTTCGAAGTTTTTCGTCATGAAATATCCTGTACGATGGATTTTGGGACTCAATATTAATGTTTAAGTGTAACTTACATATTACCTACTAACAATATAAGTACAATTCAAATCACATCCAAATGACTAAAAAGAGATCGAAGTTTGAAATCTGTGAAAATTCCATTGAAATATGTTTGAGTACCACCCTTCGTTGCAACAATTAAATGTAATTCAGAAAAGTATAATTATGCTTTGATTTTATTTCCTGCGATAACCTAAGAATTCGGTCTAAACACAAGCAGACAAGTACACAAGCCTAGCGCAGGTTTTTTAATTAACAAAAAGCAAATGAAGTGTCCCAGAAATACTGCGAGGACGAAGCAATATTTATTTCAATTAAACAATTGCAATTGTCAATATTTTTTCAAGTAATAATTTATATATATGAGTGAACATGTACAAAAAAACAATAAATGCCTATTCTAGGTAGGTAAAGTTTTCTTCATAATTGGTGAATTTTTAATGTTGATTTATTGAAATAAATGAAAGATCAAAATTGACAGATATAGAAATAACTCACAGCTTACGTGGAAATGCACTTTCCAACGAGTTTTGCATGAAAGTTATTTCAAATTCCACCAATTATCCGCGTTGTCGACAGTGATCATGACATCACCCGATAAATATCATATCCGTCATCCAGCAGCCTTGTCTAATACTTTATTCTCGAAGTTTCAATTGAACGAGAAGACGGAAAATTCACTGTAAGTCTCGGCAGAACAAGTTTCAACATTTTCCTCTATTTATTGCAACAGCAAATTTCACTCGAAGTTAATTATTGTGGTTTCCTTGTATACCGTACAAGAGGTGTTTTCGCAAATGGGAACAATTCCAACAGAGTGTCAGGAGATATTTCAGCGAAACACCGAATGAAACATCAGGTACGATGTGTGAAACTGAGGTATGGTTCGCTTATTCTTGTTTTTCCGACAATAAGGAAAATGGAACTTTGTAACAGATTCGAAGTATCCCGTATCTCGTATAAAACATTTTTTCTGAACAAAAATAAATCATCTACGACGGTTTGTTTTTTTTCAACAGTAAATTTCGAATTCTTCTGAAAATACGTCAACTTTAACTCACAGCCGGTTCCTTTATAAAAATATATCAAGTATATCAACTGCTTTAGTTTTATTAGACTACTCGAAAGCCTCCTACATTTCGAATCATTGACATTATATCGCGTTGGTATTTCTGAAGTTGCGATAAAACTATTAGTATGATGATATTAAACATCCGAAGGAAAAATTTCATCGAAAGTATTGTGGAGTTCCTCAAGGTTCAATTCTTGTCCCTCTTTTGTTTGAGATGTACGCTAGTGATTCAACATCAAATCTAGGAACTGCTACGTACATTTAAATGCAGATGACACTCAATTATATAAGTGTGAGCACATTTTTTTTACCTTCAAAACGCTTTCGTCCTCAGAATGACAGGACGCTTGATAAGTCACATCGGCTGCCTTTCCTGCCTGGGAGACGATGAAAATCTTCATGGCCTGCGAGACTTGCAGTCCTGTCAGGACAGCCGTGTTCAGCACTTCCCAGTTCTGAAAAACACAAAAAAAGGTTTTTCTATTTTGGTTGTATAATGAAGTCATTGTGCAACGCAAATGCGTGTCGAAATAGCCTCTATTTCGATACGCATTTTTTATTATTCGGAGATTGGTACAATCGAACTGTCAAATGAAAGTCACAAGAGTTAGGCCCAGTTTACTTCTGAGCGACTTGGATTTGGTGATATTAGCAGTGAAAAACTCAATGTTTTAATTGGTAAATTTCAATTCAGAGTGTAATTTGATTTTAAACAACCAATGAAAACAATAACAACATTGAATTTTTCACCGCTGGGCTTTACGCTTATGCGTCAGATTTTAATTATTTCAATGTCATCATTGTTACCAATCGAAGATATTTCTGTTATTTATCGACATTAAATACATTTTTTTCTTCAAATAAATTCAAAATAGAAAAAATTGCATATGACACACGTTTTATAAGACACGTTGTCGCACTTGTTCACAACAACGCGTGCGACAAAATAGCGTCTTATAAAACTTGTATCATAATAAACTATTTTCTATTTTGGCTCTATAATGAAGTCATTATGAAACGCAAATGCGTATTGAAATAGCATCTGTTTCGATACGAATTTTTTATTATTTGGAGGTTGGTACAATCGAATTGTCAAATGAAAGTCAGACGAGTTAAGGTGAGCTCATGTTAGAACGATTTCGATTATTTTTATGCGATTCCGCAAATTTGATTGGATTGTCGAACAACCTAGTTCATGTTGAAGCGGACAATCGCTAGAAGTATAATACTCCAAGAGATTCTTCGATTCTTCATCCCTCAAAGTCGTTAGAGGAAACAGAGGGTAGAGACAGTTTGTTTTGTTCAAGATATTCCCAACAAATACATAACTTCATTTGATTCACAAGTTTGTTGACTATCAAAATGAAATCTATGCAAATGGCAAAAACCAAATTTGAAACAACATGGATTCAGAAACAGAAGATGTACATTCTATTAACTTTTACATTTTTTATAATATGTATGGTATTTCAACAAGGCTCACGCTGCATTGAAGAGGTTTTCGTGTTATTACAGAAAAAAATAACAAATTCGGAAGAGTTTGTATAACTCCGACAAATGCGACGCCATTTTTAATCGCATTTTATTTGCGGAATTCGTTCCAACATGAAGTAGGCTTTAGGCCCAGCTCACTTCTGAGCGATTTGGATTTGGTGATACTAGCAATGAAAAACTAAATGTGTTATTGGTAAATTTCAATTCAGAGTGTGATTTGATTCGAATTTACCAATAAAAACAATAACAACATTCCATTTTTCACCGCTGGTATCTCAAAAATCAAAATCGCTCAACTGTAAACTGGGCTTTACGCTTGTGCGTCAGATTTCGAATATTTCAATGTCATCATTGTTACCAATCGAAGATGTTTCTGTTAGTTATCGATATTAAATTAATTTCTTTTAATAGGAGACTTCAAAGCAAAATTGAAGAAATTGTACATGACACGTTTTACATTTAATACAAGTTGTCGCACTTATTCCAAACAACGCGTGCGACAAAATAGCCATATATACTATACCATACCTAGCAGGACTAGTTGGCAAGAGATAATTTTCTCTAAAAGCATGTTAATGAGAAAAAGTCCTGTAAATCCTCAGAAAAGTGAACAAAAAACGAGGCTGAACAATGATTTATGGCCTTCTTATATTAGTTTGTTTATGGTATATCCAAGGTTCATATTGAAATATCTTTGTCTTTTATTACAAATTACGCACATTGTTCAGTATTCAGTATCATAACTCTGGTATTTTGTAATAAGTAAGTGTTATTAAAGGAAATTCCAGAAATATTTTCAAGATGCAGAGAACCGACCACACTTTCCCATTCCTCAGCTGCAAACTTCCCAACTTCCAACTAAAAACGAACGAATATGATGAGGGTTTTCGCTTAGAACCCACGGGAAGTTTTGAAATTGAGTCCTTCTCTGACAGCTTTATGCTACGAACGGAGAACGTTGTTGAATTATATTTTCAACTTATGAAGGAATTCAAGTTCCAAGGATCTCATGCATCATGCAATAACTTCAACAACGTTCTGATGAGATGAGTTATTTTGGTTTTTGTAAACATCACAATAATCATTCCTAGTTAGATACCCAACATCAGTTGAAATGTAAGAAAACCTGTACCAATATTTCAAAATTACATCAATTCACAGCTCACGTTTTTTTGTTCTGAATCTGATTCCAACGCATTGAGATGAATATATTTCGGAGATCATCGAGTAAACCATGATTCAATGAAATTTGTGCAAGACAATTAGAAGATATTCACTTCATTTTCTACCAAATTTCATTGTTCGTCTGGTTGGTGCTTCTGTACTAACGAACTCATTGACCTATCTAGCTTACCTGCTAAACTTCTTTCTATCATAGTTATTTTTTCTATCGACTGGCAAAATTGGAGAGATCATTACTGAAGCCTTTACCACAAATTAACCATGTACTATAAACTCCAAACTATCAAGAAAGATTCCAATATTTCAATGTGTAATATATCTATTATTATTGTTATTGAAAAGTATGCAAGAAGAGATAAGCGAACTGATGAAGATCAATAAAATCCCAATGAATTTTCTCATTACTTCGCTTAATTCGCCACTACATTTAAAACTCATGGTATGAACAAGTCGAAAATCAGTTCTTGGAAAATTCAATATTTACATTACCTTCATCACGTTAGGAGATGAATTCTCTTGAACTTATCCTGTTATGATTAAAACTCGTTATCAGAGTTGATTTCTGATATTTCGAATAAGAAATTACTGCTTCCAGATACTGTCTACAAAAGTAGATAGATTATTCCATTCGTGGAATTCAAGATTAAAAGATCTTCTTCATTAACAAATACGTGCTATTGATCATTATCGAGAAATCCTTGTCTTTTAATAACCACAGTTAATTTGATTTGTTGTTCTGTTGGTTTAATATATCGATCCTTTTCAGTCCACAGTGTGAAAAAAAATATGTTTGTGTGTTTTCAAGTGTTTCTAACCGCCTGCTCAGCTGCTTAGACTTGTATGAGTTTGTAGAATATACGGTCTGGTTTGCGTTGTAAAATATACGGTCTCAGTTATTAGTATGTTCAAATTGACTGGATAACCATTGAGTTTGGATATTAAATACCCGCTTCATATAACTATTATGTAACAAACTAAGTAGGAGAGAATAAAAAGATGAAATTGAAGACAAAGACGATGAAACATGATTCAATTAATCCCCAAGAATGGCACTCTCCTGTCACGTTAAAAGCGTTGAAAACATTTCCCACATGTATAAACTGTACTCGTAACTCTTCCCTACTTCAAGAATTTCATGATGAACTCCAACCATACAGTCAGTGGCCCTCTTAATATCCTGTTGCCCACAACTTCAAACGCTGCTGGCGCCAATAGAGGGTTCTAAACTTTCAAATTGCCTCATATATCGAGTCTGTTTACTAATGGCGGCATTAGTAGACCTTTTAGTTGTAAGCCAAGTTTCAACTCATTAAATGTTCAGTAATAAACTGTGATGTGTTGAGCAAACTCGGCAAGTTGTTGGCAGAGACTGATGGCACATATCTTCACTAGCTCGGACTTTGTATGCAATGCTAATACGCTTCAGCTAGAGTATTCTTCAACTTCGATATTAGGAAAACCTGCATTTCATTATAGAACATCCTGTATTTATATAGGACTTTCCGATTTCGATAAATGAGTTTCCGTGAAAAATTCTGTTCTTCAGTAATGTCGAAGGCTCGCATACCATTTCAAATGAATTTTCCGATTGACTGGGCCAACCTTTCCAATTCAAGCGGAATAATCTAAAAATGGGATTATTTGAAGTTTTCATCTGAGTACTTGCGAATATATCGATCTGCATATTATGGACCAAACCTGGTTCGAACGGTATGATGTTTGACAAAATTTGCCGCGAGGAACGAAAAACATATAAACTCTTATAATGGCATATCTAATAATATATGGAAATCGAAAATATTTTTTCGGCAACCGTCCGGAAAGTACGTACTTTCCAGACGATTTTTTTTTTGAGAAAGTGGCATTTTTCCGGCCTAGTCCGGGAAGTACGTACTTCCCGGACTAGGCCGGGAAGAATCACATCGTTGTTGTCATTGTAAATATGAAAATCTTGGTAGTATGGTTTTGATAAATGCAGTTGATCATTACCATAGCAGCAAAATATCGACTGACAGCTATCTGACATAAAATTAGCTAACATTTCAATTTTTGAAAGAAATGTGTTTCTTTGATTAGTTATTCTATACGGTTGCCGAAAAAATTGTGTACGCAACACGCCCGAAAACAGTTTTTTTTGGACTCGCAGACTTCCAGGACTCGCTACGCTCGTCCTAGAATTTTGTCCACTCATCCAAAAAAACAGTATTTTCCGGACTTGTTACGTAAATTACTATTCCCTGCCTTATATCTTCGTTTACCAAATGCTTCTACATATACATCAAAACAGAGCCAATCTTTTCACTCTTTCAGAGACACATCAATATTCCAAACGGAACCCTTCGAATTTAGATATCTATGATAAATAAAATTCATTAACTTTCGATTCAAGGCTATCATTGAACAGCTTATGATATCTCATTGCTTTCACTCAAATAATCAATTACGATATCGCATATATTTCTCCTAATAATAATTACACAATTATCCTACCGACTGCGCCAAATGATATGAAAGCATCAAAATCTTCGATAAAGAATTAAAAGATTCAAGCAATACCAATATTAGTCTCAATTATTTTACGAATACCTGGAAACAATAAAGTTTTCAGTGTTTTCTTTCTAGTTTCACATGATATATGGCTGTGGGTATTTCAAAATACCTAGAATGTTATAGCGGTAGAACCTCAAAGGCCCAATTTCCTTTACCCCGTTTTGCGAAACTCACTATTCCAAGCGGATATGTTTACTTTCCTTCTCTATTTCCGGGAATCCGCGTCTATATTTACATGTTCCCTTTGATGCATATTTTCTCCTTTTGGGATAGAATAATCCATTCCAACATCCGTCGGCAGTTGAATTGCAAAACTCGAGTCCCCGCTATAATTTATTTGAGAAAGATTAGGAAACAGGAAAAGTCATTTTAGAATATAATCGAATCAAATCAAAAACTTATTTGGCTCTTGGACGATGTTAAATACGTTGGTAGTGTTTTTATTTGGACAGGCATCGCTTCTGGTGGAGATCTCAGGATCGCTACTCGGTGACTACCCCGCACTGATGAGGGCCAATAAGCCCGAAACCGGTCTGTAGGTTGTGAACGTGTTGGGTAGAAATAAAAATTTGAATACTGTATTCACTCGGTGAATCGTTGCATATACTGCGAGTAAGTATAATTCAATGTTCTGAATGGCATTAGCCAGGAAAGTAGTTTCAATGCTATGATTTTTTCACTTTCATAGTGGTCGTTGAATAGATGATTATTTTGTTCGCAAAATTTCAGCTTCCTTGCGAAATTCAACAATCCGAAGTGTTCTTCTGACATTCAATTCCACTACGTTTGTCAACCACTCCCACATTTCGATCAGATCCCATTTCCGGATTGTTCCTCCTCCAGCTACCCAATTACGAGAACTGAAACTCGGCAGTTCAGATGTTGTAATTTTCCACGATTTCCTGCTAGAGAGTTTTTGCGAGTTTTTGTTGTACGCCCTCCTGATTAGTTGGCTGATCAATTTTTCCCAACGACCGTGCCAGTAGAAAAATCTGCTGGAAATTAATAGGTGGGTAGTTTATTGTTATGTCTGTTATCGATGCATCTGACTCTGAACGATTAACAGACGATGTGAACAAAGTACAAACCAAATTAAATTAATGACACTTTATTTTTTAGAAGTAGGTATTGAATCCAGTTGGTGCTGAAAAATATAATACAATTGGAAGAAATAAAGGAAAGTTGTATGTATTCATTTATTGACGTACAGGAATGAAAAACAAATTTCCAATCGACAAATGTTTATTTAGCATAAGTGTTATGAAACCTAATATTTCCCTTCCGATTTTCATATGATGACCCAAAGCAAGAAATATGTACCTATAATAATCGAAATGTTGGCTCACTCTGCTCTGAATCATCCATTCACTATAGTGTTATAATCTCTATTCACTATGGTGCCAAAAAGAACCTTAGACAGAAATAATAGTACGAATATAATAATTCATTCATGAACCATGTACCTATATCTTTATGTATATTTACTACTAACTTGATTCATATACGATCTGATACTATACTGTATATCAAACCCAACTGAACTGAGCACCAGAAACAACATTAAAATCCTCGCAAAATGCCGCTCTCAATTCCCTGAGAAGAATGATACTCCCTACTCTATATATTCAATACATGACTGACTGCTCATCTGTAAACCACTTTCTCCTTGAAAACAAAACTTATCATCTCTTAACGCCCCAAACGATAAGCTTTGTTACCAGTGGAATGAATCAACGGATTAACGTGGTGTTATCCTTACACAATAGCTACCTTGTTGGATATAACTGATGAGGGCGTTAATTTATTATTTAAAAATCACAATTATTCCACCTGCCACCAATGGCGTACAACGGTATCATGGTCACTTTTTTCCCCTATTTTCAACACCACTGGTGAATAATTCATTTCCCAAATTCCTCATTAAATTTTGAGTAAAAAATGTATACTCGTTTGAATCCGGAAAAACCAACCGTTTTCAAAATGATTGCATTTTTATGGATACAAACATCCAAAATAATCAAAAAACTTTTCGGATTGAGCGAATTCGCAACTAAGGACATTCGAGAAAAAATATATCAGGCAAGTCCTATTTATTTTTCTAGGGAATCATCCGGTTATTTGACACCACAGTTTAGGGACACCATACCACATGTAAAATACATCTGAATAATATTAATAAATAAATTAATAAAACATAACTAGTGGATGTAACCGATACATGTGATGTTAATCTGTGAAAGTCACGTATCTCGGAATTTTTTCTGATATCCACAATAATAGACATCCCTACCTAAGAACAATTTGGTTGATCCTCCTTTCTATTCCTATCGCACAAACAACTCACTCATTTGGATTATTTGAATAATTGATACGTAAGTACGTATCATGTTTGGAATCCAGTTAGTTAATTTTCCAACGAAATCAAAATAAACACACTTCTAACCTACTTTCGCACTAATCTGACCTAACAGTGAGATAACACCCGAATCAAGAAAATATTTCGACCAGTGAGGTCAAAGTTTATCGAAATTTCGATAAACCCAATTTCCTCTCGACTCCCTCATTCGCCATCAGACGTTCCAGAGCTTGACACAATGATCAAAGAACTGTCCGCTCTTGCGTATTTGCTAGCATTTTTCTTTAGTGGCGCGAACTCGATCTGCGCAGACAAAAACGCCCTGTTCAATGTCAACGCCACGGTCCGCCTGTCCATGCACGATGTCGGTAGAAAAGTTACAAACGTGAACTTCTACACCCTGGAAAAGTACGTCAGCATCGACGTCACCCATGCCAACGTGACTGATCTCTGCGAAGGCATCGTGAAGAACTTCATGAACCTGGAGGTCCTGTCTCTGATCAACGTCAACCTATCCAGGATCCAGCCGGACGCGTTCCAGAAGGCGGCCAAGCTCCGCAAGCTGTCCCTGTCGGTGAACAACCTGACTGCCATCGCCAAAGGCTCCTTCAACAACCTGGAGGCCCTCGAAGTCCTCTATCTGTCAGCCAATGAGATATCCACCATCGAGGAAAGCTCCTTTGCTTCCTTGCCCAACCTGAAAGAGGTGCACCTGGACAGGAACAAGCTGACTGGGTTGAACGGCAACCTGTTCCAAGGCAGCCCCAGGTTGCGTCTGGTGGACTTCAGGTTCAACTCCTTGGAGAGCATCACCAAGGCGTCGTTCCAGGACCTGCGACCGAGCCATGCCTCCGCTGTGGTGGTCCTGCTGAACCGCAATCGAATCGTGGACGTGGACCCTGCAACCTTCGGTATGTCCAACCCGGTTTACCTGCACTTGGAGGGCAATCTGCTCTCAGCGACTTCGGACCTGCTGCATGGTCTCAAGGAGTCCAGCAAGCTCTTTTTGGACGGGAACCAGATGACGTGCCTGTCAGATGATGTCATAGAGACCATGAAGAATACGACCAAGGATTTGTCTGTTATGAACAATCCTCTGGATTGCGACTGCATGGACAGGATCGAGAGGATGTTGGACGAGGTGTTTGGTGGCGGGGTACTCGAGTACAGCAGTACGTTTCCTTGTCAGTTCGTTCACGGTTATAATTTCGGCTAGGTCTCGCTAGGACTTTCCTGCTATTGTTCCTGTTATTTGTTTCTTGGCGTCCAAGTTAGTGATTTGGTGTATAGAAATATTTTCAGTGGCAGACTAGTTATCCGAACACTTCGAAAGAGTTAGCAGATATTCCAGAGTGTATCATTTGCACATATTGACATTTGTTTGTATTCCATTACTTAAACATGTTTCTTGTGGAAAGTATGCTCAAATACTCCCAAAATATTTATCATATGGAGATTTTTAGTAAATATACATCGCTCTCTCGAAACTGAACTTCTTGTTTCAACTGAGATAGAGATTTTTTTTAGATATTTGTTGCATTTCAGACGAAAAAACGGGAACATATAATGAAATTTTATCATAATAGTTTCGTTCTGCTCTAGATAAGTTTTGAAGATATTCTAGATGAATTTAAATATCCATATATATACATGATGCTCTACAAAAGCGTGGGATTCGTATTTTTTACTGACAACTAGGTAAACTGTTTTCGAGATAATTATGAAGTTATGAGGAAAAACGAATTTGGCAAATTCGATCTTCTTCAACAGATAGTACCAAAATATATATTTTTTTCAATTCAAACCATTATTCTTTACTTTATCCCACTAAAGTTGGTAGAAATATATTTTTCTACAAGGAACTCGAAGTGGTACCTCAGTATCTGAAGTTAAATATGATTTTAGTGTAATTTCGCTCCTTATCCAATGTAGGCTTTTAATTGGTCGAAAATGTTTCAAATTTTCAACAAAAAAGCTTCAACCAACTCTGAAGAACGCAAAATACGTACTGTGGAATAATAATTACTAGCTCAATTATTGAAGCCATAGAAATTTGCGACCAACAACGTTTTCATCAGACGATGAAGGAAATAAAAAACACGTGAATCCGATAAAACTTTTATTTCGGTGCTCGATTCATCTAAGTGAAATGGAGTGCGATATTGCCTGCCGTTGGAATCATTATTGTAGGAAACATAGTAGCAAATCCAGCGCAGCATCATTTTACGGTCCAGCAGTCGCGTCGATTTATTCTTATGGACCAATCCAATTGAAAACTACTATTGATAAAGGGCTTTGCAGAAGCAGTTATAAAAATTCATCATTTGCCAGCTGAAAATTCTTTCTATCGGGAATGAACTGGTTTAGTCGTAGCATTCTTATGTACAGGGTGGCCAAGAAGAGAATAAACAGCTTTGGTATACTGGCAACGAGGGATAAGGAAATTTTTTTAAGCAGAGAAAAACTATGCGAAATGAGGTTCTTGTTGGAAATTGTTTATTTTTGCAGTATTAGTTTCTATCTATTTTTGAGTTGTTTCAGTAGTTATCGAAAAATTATGCGTGGGTACTTCTCGTTGCAACTTTTTGTAACTCTTTTTCATTTGCGAGAATTCATGATTGATCAACTTAATTCGAACATCCAATCAGCTTATGCCACGAAATTCCTGGGGAAATTCGTATCGTGAGCTGAATCAAATAGGATTAGATTTTCATTCGATATACACGGCTCACTTCATTTGAATCATTTGAAATTGGACTTGGAATTGAAATTTCGATGGGCTAGTGAGTATTTTCGGGTTATGTGAATTAATTTCGATGAGAATGGATTGCTGAACCAATCTAAGGATGCATATTTGTTTGTTTGTACAGGTTTCTTCAACATGTGTCGTTAATATTGAAGATTATTTTAGATCTGAGGTAGGTATCTACCTACATCTTTATATAGTACGTGCAGTTATTAGGCTCACTTTATAAACCCCGCTGCCGTAGCTACAGTTGACGCTGCCGTTCCAAAATGTATTGAGAAGATATCCGACGGTACCTGCGTCAGCTGCGTAGTTTATGAACAGATGTTTATTTTTAGCATATTCCATCCACGAACAGTAACTGCAGCGTCAAATGTAGCTACGGCAGCGGAGTTTATAAATTGAGCTCAAGTGTTATTACAGTAAATTAAAAAATATACTATATAAATGGAAAATATAATGCTAGTAGTAGTAGTAACTTAAATCTTCTGTTTTAATTCTTAATGTGTTTTATAATTCTTTTCAACACTTGTATGTACACTTGACTTGCTGCAATAGCTATTTGTGTATTTAGAGCACAAAGTGATAGATTGTCGCTGGAAAAAGACAGTTATATTTCGAGAGTGGTAAGACACTTTGCGCTGGAAATACACACAATATTTTCTATACAAACACAGTTCCTAGACAAAAAAACTCGATACTTCATTCAATTAACTTACATTTCATAATTTCATATTTTATTGAAATTCGATCCCCAATTATTCATACATCTAACCAAAAAGAAGGGAAAATGACTCAAAGATTAAAAAAGAATTGTCCTGCCCAGGTATCGAACACGGGCTGGCGGCTAGAGAAGTCGCGCTTTAAACCCGTTGGCTATTGAGGCTACTTGAAAACTTCTATCCTATAAAATGTCTATCCCAGTTACATAATACGTTATAAACCGAAAGGATGTAGTCTCGGATATAGTCAAACTTATTTTTGCTTACTACAAGTTTAGGATACTTACTCTATATCTTTAACATTCAAGCATTTCATGGTACTATGTCATCAGTCTATCATATCATAATTCATACTTTTCCTCGATTTCAAAATTACAATGTTCGCACTTACTGCTACATCAGGAGATGTGTTCACTTTCACTATCATTTTCCATTATGCAACAGAATGATGAGTTTGTGTTCAACAATGATGGATGCGAGCGCAAATATGCTGACATAATTTCCGCGCACGAGCGGAAATGCTGTCATTTGATGACATTCCTCGGAAATCGTCAATGTTGTGTTGAGATTAGAAAGCATCAAAGACTACTTTGTTAACCGTTGGTAGAAAAATACGTTGTTAAATGAATCGATATCTGTCATGCCTCTACATTTCCGATTTACCTTACTAATAGGGACAACAGCCTGGATATCGTCCTTCTGGATGTCGAATCTCGTGATGGATTTTCTTCCTTCAGTCCTGTGCATGTCGATTTCCGATTCGTCCTGATGCGGTTCATATCTGGCCGTCCAGACAATTCTGCTTCCATCGTAGTTTTCGATAGCATCATCGGTTATTTCGATGAGCCAGGTGAACAGTTCCAAAACTCTGTGGACAAAAAATATACGTGATGGTGATTTTTATGAATTTTTTTATCGTGATTTTGTTCTCATAAATGTCACATGCCATCTGTCAAATGTCATGGGGTGTTTTCATAGGAACTTATAAATCTTGAAATGGCTTTGGAATACTCGAGGAATTGTGACTGCGTTCCCAGCTTAATTAATTCCAGTACTTATAATGTGCCATTACTAAGGCCTGGAAAAGATATTTTATGGGTACATTTGCCACCTTCGAATGATTGTCTGGAGTTTCTTGCTCTCTCAGCTGATCAATGAAATTTTCTTGTTGTGACGGGTTAATACGTCGTCGATATCTGCCGTTCCAAAATTTGAGAACAAGTGTCAACTTTTTGAAATTAAACAGAGATTCTTTACACGTAAAAGGGTCATCTTGAACAGTATAAAAGCTGTGGGAAATTAGAAAGTATATTATGGTTTCAACATCCGAGTTTTCATCACCATTTCACTTTGAGGAACTCTTGATGCACGACCTTCATTTTCCACCCCCTACCCCCCACGATCCTATTCTCGAGTCTCTCATTCACCCTTTCCGGGACCGTATTACTCCCGGAGGATAACAATGCGGCGGTATTGTGGTTTGGGACTTTGTCGAACAAAGTCTTTTTTCGTCGTTTTTCCAACTACCATAAATACTTATCAAGCTACTTTCCTCAGAGTCTGATTCCGTCAGAGGGATACTTCGTTTTAAGTTACAACCGTGCGAGTAGTTGACAACTCAGAAACTCGTCGGCTTTCTTCCTATAAGTTTTTCTACGTAAAACTATCCGACATAAAACAAGCAGAAGGATTATACGAAACAATTAGCCAAATATCTACTGCACATGCGCGAATTTTATCGTTATTTGACCACGGGACATATCTATTCGTCTGCCATATTAAATCCCGTATTGTTTTTCACAGCGATCTTTATTCCTTCTTCTAACATTTTTCTCTTTTTTTTTTGGTGTTCATGTATGCTAAATCATTTAAATTCCCGTTTCAATGGATTTCTAGTACTAGAACTGACTTTTCCTTTATTCGGGAGTGTCATTTTACTCCTTTTTTCTCATAGACTCCGATTCTCCAATCAGAATAACCGAAATCGCCTAAAAATACTCTTTTTAGAAGAAAAATAAATGAATCAAACGGAGTATTCTCGGAACTATCATCACCATTATATTAGTGGAGGAATGACCAGGGCCGGATTATCCATAAGGTGGATTAGGCAACTGCCTAGGAGCCCCGCACCGACTAGGGGCCCACGGGGGCATAATTGATGTTGAACGTACCAAGAAAAAAACGTTTCATTTGGTTTCATTCGTGACATTCCTGATTATTAACATCCGGTAATATCACCATAGAAAAAATGATGGATGCGGGGACAGATAACATCGTTTCGATTGATTTTTGATAATATGGTCAATCAACTTTTCCGAATGTAATGATAGCATTGCAAATATATAGACGTCGATGATATCAAACGCCAAAAAGGTCAACTTCCAAGATGATTTTAACGATTTTCTATCTAAAAAGTTACAAGAATTGCTACTTAAACTTATATTGTACCTACTTCACAAAAATATTTTCTTTGGTTGTGAAAATATTTTTGTGATCAAAATCATTCCATTCAATGAAAGCAAAAAGCAGGAGTCGATCTAATCGACTAGACTTTTGCAATAGAAAACATATATTTCGAAAAGTATGAAAACGGTAAAGTGGCCTCGAGAATTGCATTGCCTAGGGGCCCCAATAGGGTTAATCCGACCCTGGGAATGACAGGTACAACAATAAAGTTACCTTTCTATTATTCTAGTAGGGGCTATACCAGTATTTTTGATTATTCATTAATACTCTTTGAGGAATCAACAGATCACGTATAAAGTGAGACAATATCGAATAAAGTTTACCTCTGTGTTAAATTCCAAATATCAACATAATTAATTTCGAAACCCCAACATCCTGTGACTCTACCATATAGGATTGTCGACATCAAATACTTGGGTTAATTATCATCGCTCATCGATTGATGGATTGATTGAGTTTGGAGCCCTCACTTGGTGTCAATATAAGCTTCACGGGGTGAGTGGAGTTTAATGGGTCATATGGCATAATTGAATTCTGTCAGAATCCAGAATTCATGCACAATAATGACATCATAGCGGTTCGTTATACCACACTTATTGAATTTTCTTCCTCTTATCGGATTGTAAGGAGAATTCGTAACTAATTTTACTCTACATTCACTTTGATGGAAATTAGTCTGAAACTATTTCCACTAGGTACATGTCTGATGATGCTGATGGCAGCGAGTGACACCATTCACAACTTGCTGCTAAAGAGAACAGCTCACATTACAAAAGTTTCCACTTTATACATTTCAGATCACACACCAACTTTCATGTCTTATGTTTCATCAGTTAATGTTCAATTCATATAACTAGAATAAAAATTATAGGCTATAAAGCTCGTTTATAAAATAATGTAGAATTGGTGTCGATCAAATTCTTGTCCTGGAGGGATTATTAGTGAAATATTGAAAATAACAAAATGGGTAATAGAGGGCTTGTCCCGCATTGTTGAATTCTCACTTCAAACGCTTCTCAAGATGATTCTTCTGTATTAAAAGAGCCCCTGATTACACTACTCATTTCAAAGAGCAATCAAATGTTCTCGACGTTTGAAATAAAAATCGACGCCCTCTGAAAACGGCAGATATTGATGACGTATTAACCCTCCATCTTGGACAGCTGGGGGAGTAAGAAATTCCATGTTACGGTAACAAATGCCAAATGAACCCACAAAATAATGCGTGGTAATAATTCAATACTTACTCTCCCGAATTCGCAACCGTTTCAGAATCGGGTGGTTCTCTTCTGACGAGAGTGACAGTGGCAGCGGTCTGTCTAGGATTGATATCCACTGTGACGTTCCAGGCTGCGGCACCAGAAGGAACGGCCTCCAGTAGATGGACTCCGCTCTTCACACGAGCCCTGTAACAACAGAATACTCGATGGAAAATGATGCAATGAATATCGGCTACAATACGACAACATTATTTCATTCCAAGTGTGGAAGTATCATAGTCGCTTTATGGGATTCATAAACTCTAACAATGTACTATCTAACCTACAGTATGGTTTTGCCATAATCTCGTTTCTGCTAGAGGCTGTTGATGAAAAAGTGGCCCGTCAGGCCTGTTCTTTGATGACAGTTGTGCATTTGATCTGGCTATATTATCTATACCTGATTCACTCTTATCAGAGTGAAGTCTGAGGATGCCAAGTACATTTTTGAATCCCGTGATATTGTTGATTTGAAATTCTTCACACTGTCACTGTAGGGTCTTCTGTACTATTTGCTGATGACATATCCACCTTTTTGACCTCTGACCAACCTGAGATCAACTTTGGGTGGAAGTGCTAGTCAGACTTTTGTATTCAATATAAGAGAATAATCAACCCCTCATGTGAATGAAAAAACAATTGAACAGCTATAACCATCAAATTTCTCATTCTGGTCAGTACATGCTGATTTCAAGAAGCTTAGCAATCACAATTTTGTTATTTGGAAACTCAGAGGCTGTGTTGAGAAATATATTCCATACTTTCATAATATCATGCTTATATTTATTCCCTCTGCTTGTAGAGTTAGAGAACTTTTGCTGTCACAAAAAAGTTGTTAGGAGTATGCTAGGAAAACTTCCTAGGTAGTCTTGTTTGTCTTTGTTCCAGCAGCTGCAACTGTTGACTGTGACCTCAATTTACACATTGCAATGTGCACTTCATATCAAACAACAGATTGGAAGCTTTCCTACTGTTAGTAATAAGCGAACATACTTAGAGATACTCTCTATCCCTAGAGAGCCATGAGCACAGGCGAGAATGAACAGAGCTAGATCAACTGGTCCAACCTGACGAGTAGAGTATCCCTATAATCGCAGACTGTCGAAATAATAATAAAATCTAATTCAGCTGCTGCCGATTCAAATAAATAAGTTTCGAACTTTCCGAGGTATTTCAGGATCCAGGTGTCAATTCACTTCAAAGTTGGTGGAGTTTGAGAGATAATTCGTTCGGGAAACTTCAGCGCTGAAAGATAAGGAATCCGGAAAAACATCAATTTCAAGGAAGCAATAACGTAATAACATTCTGTTGGGAAAAAACGTGAGCTTAAGTTTCGCAATTGAGATAAACATGTCTTTACTACAAAGAGTTTCATGAAAGTTTGATACTTAGTTATTGTTGAAGCTTGGAGCTCTTGAAAATTATGAACATATTTTATAGTGATAATTTTATTGCAGCAAGCACATTCGATATAAAATGTATTGTGGACAACTTTGGCATCGGGTTTAGAGCACAATATATATAGTATTTTTCATTATATTGACTTCTCACGATGCATTTCAAATGAATCGGGCATGTTTCAGCTTCAACAAAACGAGCATTCTAGTCACGATAACTTATTCGGATATTCAAACAAAACAGTTTATTGCATGACCAAATCAATTTCCCATTTGATAATGAAAATATATGGATTTTAGTCGATCATAAATTCTGAGCAGTAGGTTGGTTCTTAATCATAAAAGTGTTTGATTGAAAATGTTTTTACTCGCCAACTTAGTTGCAAAGTAAACTTCGAAAGTCTGATTAGAATGATTTGTAAAAAATCAACACTGATTATTATTGCTCTAATAAAGGAAACAACCAAATCCCAGAAATAATAGGACAATCAAAACACTGAATTATAATGGTCCTTCAGTTATCCTTACTTTTTTTGGTGATGAAAACAATTAATGGAATGAACATACAGCTTCCTATAAATATCATATATGCCAGCCAATATTGAGTGAACACAGTTCACTTGCGACTTTTTATTTCAAGAAGTCCTTATACCTACCTCAATTCTGCTTTGTCAGGCGTTACAAACCGAGGAAATCAATAGAGTTTCATTGTTATTTGGTTCTGACTAGTCTGGGTCTGGCAACAATACAAATATTTTACTCGAAGCGAAAACAATTATTATGAATTGGAACTGACGGAAAATTTATTTTGATCAATATAGGATCATTACGTATGGTTGGATGTATTTTTATCGATTATTTTATGGTGAATGCCATTTGGAAAACATATTTCGCTGTTTTCATGTGGCTAACAGACGTCTATAATGTTTTTATTATAATTGCTATGCTTTGTCTGACTGCACGAAAAATTAGCAAATAATATAATTCAAATTCCTCCGGAATTCCTCGGAATTACCCGGATGTGTCAACTTGAACAAATAACGATGAAATTTCAAAACTAAATGTAGATAATACTCGGAATTCCGGGGAATTCCGGGGGAATTCCGGAGAAATCCGGTAAAATATCAAATATTTTAGAACATCACACACAAATTCATTCGGGATTTCCTAGTGGATTCCTGGGTTCAAGATAAACTTCAGATCTAGCTTCAGAGTGATGTGATAATACCGGATGATATTCAAAATTTCGAAATTTGTCATAAGTGAGGCTAGGCTGCATTGTATTATATCGAAAATCTCGTCGGAAACAGAGTATATCATCTGATGGTATCAACATTTTATCATCTGAAAATACCTCGGAAAATACCGAGGGACGGATGGACTGATTCGGTCTGATTTCACCTGGGATTTCACTTTTTTCTGTTTTATTCCCTTCCTTTTTCCAAGACCTGATTCCGTAAGAACGAAAATCCAAGAAAAAAATATTTTCATTGAAAACAGCAAATCTAGGGTGTAAACTGTAAATCATTATATCTATCGAACAAATGATTCAATTTTGCATACCGGGTGGTTCACGACTAGCGCGACAGAGATTAAAGCAAAACTGCAAAACTTTCAAAGTTTTTCTCATTTCAGTAGTTCGGTTTATTCATTTTGACATTTGGAAGTGTGTATTTTTTATCCTGGATCACGAATTATCAAGGGAAAAGTGGAGGTCATCATGAAGAATAAAAGTAATGGTCGACTGTATTTTCTATACTTTCAGAACAATATATTTTAACTTTTGATTATAGCATATTTGAGGTAGGTTCATGAAATCTATCTCAACTCTGCCAAAACTTCGGAAATCCGGCGAAATATATGTTATGTTCAATTGATTAATGGACTATACTTTTTGATTTTTATATTTTATTTGAGACTAAACCCCAGTAGCCTCAACTGAAGGTACGCGACCACACTGGGCGAAAGTTCGTGAGTCTCTCTCTTGTTGAGTCTTGGTCAGAATCCTGTCAGCCCAGCAGCGGCGATCGCGCACATTCTCGAATGTTCCTGCCAGAGTCGGCTTAGTCCAAACAGTATACGCATAATTTTTAGGACCACCAGAAACACATGGGGATTTCAAGTGGGATCCAATCAACTTCACTAATATGTATATGTATTTATGATTATCAATAATTTTCCTCTGGAATGAGAGACCGTCCCGTGACTGCAAATAGACTCACCTCACCACGACTGCGGTGATGCAAAGCTTCTGAAATCTGGTGATATATACGCATAGTTTTCAGGACCACAAGAAACGCATGGGAATTTCAGAAGTGGGATCCACTCAACTTCACTAATATGTATGTATGTATGATTATCAATAATTTTTCTCTTGAATGAAAAACCGCTCCGCGACTGCAATAAGACTCACCTCACCACCACGGCGGTCAGCATCCAGGCCCGCCTAGCGTCCAATAGCACCGGGAAATGCATATTTGACATTTATTATTTACAAAAATTTAAGACAAATTTCATATTGCCGATATGACATATTTCATAAGCCCATAATATCAGCCAGTTTTCAATTCAGCTACCGTCAGGCTCGGTTCTCAACGTGTTTTGTTGATGTACTGAAGGACGAATTTTTAATATAATTGTTTTTTCTGCTGAAAACGAGTAAAAAGACAATTTGTTTTCGATAGCAGAAATTTGAAATGTGAAATAGTGTCATATGGTGTATTTCAGAAACAAAAGGAGCTCATATCTCCAAAAGTACTTGAGAGGGCCGCGTTTTGACTTCAGATTCGTGTACAATAGAATAAAATGAAGGGGAGCTTTGCTGTGCTAAAAGGAGCGCGTAATTTCAAATGTAAATAAAAACGATAGGTTATGCCCAATATGACACTTCAAGTTAGAAATAGTTTCTGTCACGTCATTTTCCAGTGAACAGACATTATATTATACCGTCTACGAGGTGTTCATTCAGATATAATTGGAATCTGCCAGAGTTTCTGTGAAATCTGGCGAGATAAACGCATAATTGTTAGGACCACCAGAAACGCATGGGGATTTCAGAAGTGGGATCCACTCAACTTCACCAATATGGTCTATAATCGTTATAACTGAGATTGTATGTATGTATGAATATCACAAATGTTCCTTTTGCTACCGAAACACCCACCTCACCACCACAGCGGTCAGCATCCTGGCCCTTCTCGCGTCCACCATCACCGGCACGTGCACCCTCGAGCCGGGGAACAGCGGCGGATGCGGCACCAGCACGGTGACGACGTCGGCCAGCTTGACCTCCTTGTAGGCGGCGCGCGCCGCCGCCAGCGGCACCCCGCCCAGCCCCACCGAGGGCTGCACCTGCGGACGGGGGTGGCAGCCCTCGCCCTCTGCCGGCCACGGCTCGAGCACCGAGTACGCCAGCTGGACGACGCGCGGCGGCGTCTTGGCCGTCTTGCCCGGCCTGCCGTCCTTGTCGGGCGTCGGAAGGGGCGGCCACCAGGACGAGGGGATGGTTATCTGCAATGAGGTTAGGTGTAAGAGTAGTCTTAGGCTGAATCTCGCCTCTTCATTGGACAATAATTCATGATTATTACCTATTAT
Source organism: Chrysomela aeneicollis (assembly GCA_029955515.1). Lineage (NCBI taxonomy): Eukaryota > Metazoa > Arthropoda > Insecta > Coleoptera > Chrysomelidae > Chrysomela > Chrysomela aeneicollis. The sequence goes on from JARUHQ010000022.1 coordinate 9,043,487, forward strand.
TATTATTATTATTATTGTAAACATGAAGTCGTGCTTATAGCGGCGAGGATGATATAAATAATTTCATTGTTCCATACAAAAAATCAGATCAAAATATAGACTGGTGTCCTCAGAAGAAGTCAAGAGCCGAAGCTCTACAAAGTCACAAATACGCCCGATTTAGCCGATAACATTTGGACGAAGTGTATCGCCTTTCCCAGCTTTAATATTCATATAATAAAATAATGAGATTATTTGCTAGCATAATTAACTGAATTCTAATATAAAGTATTCTAAATATACATAGTTTCAACAATTTGGAACGCAATTTTTACTGGTTATATTATTCGCAATTCAGAAAAACATTTATATCATGTCTCTAAACTGAGAATATGATTTCATTCTCTTTTTATGATTACCATGATTATTTCTTTTTTTGGATTTTCTGGTGTATGGTTGAACACTCTTTGGCATATGAAATAGTGACTTCTCTGTCCAAGATTTATTTTTGTTGTGGTTTTTGTATACAAGAATAAACGAATAAACGAATAAACGAATAAACGAATAAACGAATAAACGAATAAACGAATAAACGAATAAACGAATAAACGAATAAACGAATAAACGAATAAACGAATAAACGAATAAACGAATAAACGAATAAACGAATAAACGAATAAACGAATAAACGAATAAACGAATAAACGAATAAACGAATAAACGAATAAACGAATAAACGAATAAACGAATAAACGAATAAACGAATAAACGAATAAACGAATAAACGAATAAACGAATAAACGAATAAACGAATAAACGAATAAACGAATAAACGAATAAACGAATAAACGAATAAACGAATAAACGAATAAACGAATAAACGAATAAACGAATAAACGAATAAACGAATAAACGAATAAACGAATAAACGAATAAACGAATAAACGAATAAACGAATAAACGAATAAACGAATAAACGAATAAACGAATAAACGAATAAACGAATAAACGAATAAACGAATAAACGAATAAACGAATAAACGAATAAACGAATAAACGAATAAACGAATAAACGAATAAACGAATAAACGAATAAACGAATAAACGAATAAACGAATAAACGAATAAACGAATAAACGAATAAACGAATAAACGAATAAACGAATAAACGAATAAACGAATAAACGAATAAACGAATAAACGAATAAACGAATAAACGAATAAACGAATAAACGAATAAACGAATAAACGAATAAACGAATAAACGAATAAACGAATAAACGAATAAACGAATAAACGAATAAACGAATAAACGAATAAACGAATAAACGAATAAACGAATAAACGAATAAACGAATAAACGAATAAACGAATAAACGAATAAACGAATAAACGAATAAACGAATAAACGAATAAACGAATAAACGAATAAACGAATAAACGAATAAACGAATAAACGAATAAACGAATAAACGAATAAACGAATAAACGAATAAACGAATAAACGAATAAACGAATAAACGAATAAACGAATTTATGAACGAATTTATGAACGAATTTATGAACGAATTTATGAACGAATTTATGAACGAATTTATGAACGAATTTATGAACGAATTTATGAACGAATTTATGAACGAATAAATGAATGAATTTATGAATGAATTTATGAACGAATAAATGAATGAATTAATGAATGAATTAATGAATGATTTAATGAATGAAAGAACGAATTTATGAACGAATAAATGAATGAACGAATGAATTAATGAATGAATTAATGAATTGATTAATCAATTAATTAATTAATTAATGAACGAATGAATGAACGAATAAATTAATGAATGAATGAATGAATGAATGAATGAATGAATGAATGAATGAATGAATGAACGATTTAATAAACGAACTAATGAACCAATTAATAAATGAATGAATGAATGAACGAATGAACGTACGAATGAACGTACGAATGAACGTACGAATGAACGTACGAATGAATGAATGAATGAACGAATTAACTAATGAACGAATGAACAAATGAATGAACGAATTAATGAACGAATGAATGAATGAACGAATTAATGAACGAATTAATGAACGAATGAATGAACGAATGAATGAACGATTGAATGAACGATTGAATGAACAAATGATTATGAACGAATGAACGAACGCAAATTGCATGGTCGACATTACCTGTGCCAGACACACCCCATCCTCGCCGTCAGGGCTGCAGGCGGCGTGCAGGGGCGTCCTGCCGCCCATAGTGGCGTGCAGCGCGATGCACACCCTCTGGCGGCGCCTGGCCAGCAACACCTGCCTGCGGCCGCCCGGGTCGGTGCCGGTGTGGAAGAGAACGCGCAACACTGGCGAGTCGCGCGGCACCTCCGAACGCACGATGTGCGCAGACATGTCGAGATGGTGGGCCGCCTGGTCTTGGGAGTCGATCGCCGGCCCTGGAATTTGGGGGGTTCTCTGTTGACTTTGAGGAGGTCATGAGAATTGAGCGTTTTCAGAAAAGTTGGTTTTCGAAATGTTGGATTCTCATGTAACTCGTATACATGTTTCGAAGCGTTGTCTATTCAACGGGACATATATTTGCTATTCATTGGGGCGTGATCCATGCATGCTAACAATATTCTTCCCCGAAGAATAGAATCTTTGACTTATCACATCCGTTGCCGCTTTTACTATAAAGCAGCTACTTTGATTTTTCATATGGAACACCCTGTATTTTATTGCATTTTTAGATTCTCCTTGGGAAGCTGATTTCATTGATCTGTCATACTTGGGGTCTTTATCGAACGATTACAGAGATATAAGGTGTGAAATATCGAGATTTTTCAATTTTGGGAAATTTTTTTGTTGAAACTATTTATAATTATATATTATACAGCAAAAATCACAAAGTCATCTCCACAACTTTAATTCAAACAATGGTACATGTTTCGGACCTAATTAGGTCCATCATCAGCCAATACTTATAGTTCTATAAAGAGACAAAGTGAAAAAGACCAAGCTATACAATCTTTTTCACTTTGTCTTTTTATAGAACTATAAGTATTGGCTGATGATGGATCTAATTAGGTCCGAAACATGTACCCTTGTTTGAATTAAAGTTGTGGAGATGACTTTGTGATTTTTGCTGTATAACAAAAACCACTCCACTTTGAGAAATATGGATTCCTTTCACCGATTATTTATAATTGATTGAAACGACTTACATCCCTATCTTAACTTTTTATCCACTATCGATTGATATTTAATTGAAAAAATACAGGGTGGTTCATTTATTTAGAATCCTAAACCACCCTGTACTTGTCAATCAATTGTTCTATTCGCCTGGGCGGATTATGAGCATGCCTGGATCACGCCCTGATGAATACAGCAATCTGCATTCACAGTGCAGTGCATCGTTGCAGACATAATCCAATTGGCATTCGCCAGGAAAGTAGTTGTTCTCTGCTCCTGGTCTACCAATCATTATAATTCAAACTGTGTGCGATATTTCGAATTGACCAAGACGTATATCTTTTAAATTCGGATATCCACCGACCTGAGGTGTTGAGAGGCAGCGGATCCGGAACGACGAACCTTGCAGGCACCGTCTGCTTGGTGCTGAAAGGGCCGTAGGTAGCCCTAACGGAGACCGGCTGCGAGCTCTGGAACACCATGAAGCGGTCGACGGAGAAGGGGACGCCGACGCCGCCGACGCCGCTGTCCGGCATCGACGCTTCGGCAAGCGGCGACGGCGGGAAGTGCTGGCGCGGCTGTTGCTTGATGAAGAAGCCGCCGTCCTTGTTCTCGAAGTGGACGTTCACGCATGTCGTACAACCTGGAAACAATCGTCGGAATTTTTTTTTATTTTTGTTCTCTGTTTTGGTTTTACGAGAGCGTATAGGAAAGCGTATACCGGGTGTCAGATTGTGTAGATTGTAGGAGGGGAGGGGGGGCGTTAAGGCTGTGCAGCCTCTCAAGCACCTCGACCTATTAGATCTTTTGTGCATAACACTTGATCATCTATTCGAAGCCCGGGATTTCGAGACTTCGTGCGAAGTTTACCAGTTTCCTGGAAGCTAGGTTCCTGACATCGGAGGGCTCTGAGAAGGCCCCTTCCAGGAACTTGAGCCTCTTGCAGAAGAGTGCTGGGCATTCGCAAAGCAAATGTTCTGCTGTTTCAGCGAAGTTCTCGCAGTAGCAGCAACTTTCACTCTCTGTTTCACCCATCTTTTTTAGGTGATACCTCAGAGGGCAGTGTCCAGTGAGAACTCCCGTTACCAGTTTCAAATCTTTTTTGTCCAACTCGAGAAGCTTTCCTTGGCGAGAGGCCCACTAGCATTTTCGCTTGCCTTTGTCCTGGCACTTTATTCCAGTGAGATTTCATTTCATCTGCTTCCCAGCGTCGGAACTCTTCTCCCAAGTGGGCTTTGGAAAGTCCACAGAAGGGTTCTGGGCAGTCTGCTTCCTAGTTGCCTTTAACTCCCTTATGACCTGGCACCCACATCAAAGTGACCTGGTTGTTCGCTGTCAGTTGTCGCAGGGATTGTTTACAGGCCCAAGTCAGCTTAGACTCACAAGTGTATGACTTCAGAGCTTTCAGTGCTGCTTGATTATCTGATAGAACATAGATGTTTGCCCTTAGAGTGTCCCTTTCGAGGCACTCCCGGGCACATATAGATGCTTGAAAGATGGTTGGGGTGTTACCAAGGGGTTTTGAGAACCTGAAATTTGGCCCTGTAACTCTCAATCCAGCCCTTTTATCCATCTTGGATCCATCAGTATACCACACTAATGCATCCCTTGCTAGTTGAGGTCAGTTCTCTGTGCAAATTTGGTGGTTGTTTATGACCACTCCAAACTGCATTTCGAAGTCTTACCTAACTAAAATTCTGAGCCCTTTACTTTTCGCCCTTTTTCTTGCAGATATCGAGGAGTATTTCAAGAGTAATGGCGCTCGGGGGGTTAACATAGACAACTCTAATGAACTCATTATGCTTTTGTATGCGGATGATATTGTTATCCTGAGCCAGTCCGAGATTGATGTGGGCAGAAAACTTAAACTTCTAGAGAGTTACACCTCTTTGAATCGTCTTACGGTGAATACCAATAAAACCAAAATCATATGCTTCTCGAGAGGCCCTCACAAAATCAACTACCGGTTCTTGTTTAATGGTGTCCCAATAGAAATAACCAACTCGTACACATATCTCGGTGTTATATTCAAGTCTTCTTCTCTTTTCCGTGAAATGGCTATATCTTCGAACTCTAAAGGTAAACAAGCAACTGCTGCATTACTTCCAATTCTTGCTAAAACCAAAGTTGAATCTATGCAAACAAGGTTATACTTGTTTGACTCATTAGTCATCAGTGTCATGTCTAATTGTATTTCTGTTTGGGGTTTGCGTTATGTTGACATAATTGAACAAGTGCAAACACATTTCTTAAAAAAGATCCTGTCACTGCCATCCCATACACCAGACTATGCAGTAAGAATTGAATGCGGTCGGGTCAAAATATCGTATAATATTCTCAAATGGACACTGAATTGGTTGATAAAAATTCTCGAAATGAATGATACCCGATTTCCAAAGTTAATTCTCAAACGGCAATGCCAAATTACTAACTGTGATCCAAAGTACAATTGGGTTCTACAAGTCAAATCATTTTTTACGGAGATTCTTGATGATGACTTTTGGGAAAATATATCTCTTGACCTTATTAAATCCAGGAAAAAAACTCTCCTGATGAAATTCAAGGACAAACTCTATGAACAGGACATACAACTTTTACAGAGATCTTCTTTTTTAACCATGTATAAATCCTTTTCAATTTTACATGGTTCTCCTCAGCGATATATCTCCTTAAATATGCCTATAAAATTCACAAGATGTATAGCTCAGTTGAGACTGAGTAACTCGTTTTCCATCAAATTAACCCTCAACTGTTCTACTTACTTCATCAATCCTAACGAGTTGTGCACAGTTTGTAACCTCAATCAATTGGAAACTATTGAACATATTTTCTTCAATTGTCCCATATACTGCTCAATGAAACCTGCATTTCTGAATTCTCTAGTTGATATGACGTCTTTGGTCAACGCTCTTGATGATCCTACTGGCGATATTGTGAAGATCATTGCTTCTTTCTTATGGAATGTACTTAAACTACGCTCTTTCATTGTCAATGAGTGAGCCCGATATTTGTATTTCTAGGTTATCACCCACCACAATCGAAATAAGTAGTACGTGTCTCTAGTTGTGTTCTATTTTCTTATTTTTATAAATTATATACAATTTTCATACTCTTGCCATAAAATGTATTTTTTTAAGAGGCAATAAAGTTAAAAAAAAAAAAATCTGTCGGTTTAGACATGGATTCTAGGGAAATATTTTCCGAAATCTTCAAGTGTCCAATCCGATTTCCTTATGTCCGCGAAAGGTGAATCGCCCCTATAACTTTTTTGACAAGTAACTCAATTTCATGCCAATTCCGGATTCACCAAAAGTGCCATAAACCATCGATTTTCAAATGGATTTTTTATCAAAAGTTACCTTACAACTTAATAGAGTCCGGTATCAAATTAATCGTAATAAGATGCTCTTTTTTTCTAACCCGACGAGTCACCATGTTTTCATTTGAAAAAAAATAGTAATAAACATTTTGAAATGAAACGTCACTTAGCTGCAACATTTTGATCGAAAACAGTTATTTGAGCGTATCCATAGCCTATACTAGAATCAAAAATTTTCCTAACGAGTGCGTAAAGTGTTACTTTTCCACACGCAAGTGCAGTTAGGCCAACGACGCGAAGCGGAGATCGTATGAGTTGCTGTATTTCAATACTCATGTCTCGTCTATACTTAGATAAAGTTCCAAAATATATCGATCGATATTATCGATGTATAAACCAAATATTTCAAAGTACTCATAATATTACTACTGCTAATATCCATCATAAATTCAATATAGTTTGCATAACATTCAACTTATTTTTCAATACATATTTGACCTCAGTCAATCTTCTCAGGAAGATCCAAGAGATTTTAGAGAAGAAAAATTAATTGGAACATATTACTTCATTACTTCTTTACTGGTAATGGTTTGTGATTTACGTTATGTTTAATTATATTTTTATGTCTTACTTCAGAATACAGTTTCGTTGATTGGGTAACTGTTTCTATAAAAAACAATTTTGATGAAATAATTTTCGAGCAGATCAGCTTTCTTCCTTTCCCGTATTTTTATATTCGGTGAAACAAGAGCAACTTTTCAAGAAATGTCACAGTTCCCTTCATAAATATTTATTTCCATACGGAAAAAGGAATCCAGTGAAATTGTATTCTTCGACGCCATTGAAAAACAGGACGGGCCTTTCTGTCTACGCCATTATGTTCACAACTTCAATTTCCCAGTTCGAATTTCCCAGTTTTCACTTTAAATTATGTATACGTGGAATCGAGTCAATAAAAGACTGGGAGCACAATGCTGTTACCACAGAAGAATTGACTATGTTTTTGAGTTCATACAAGATTCATAATAACAACGAAGAAATTCGAATTATAGACACCAAATTTTATACAGAACAATAATGAGTTAAATCACCAACTTTAATTATTGACCCAATTCATATCTCATACAGGGTGTCACTGTTAGTTCTGAGATACAAAGTTGGTTGAATAGGGCCAATGACGATATTGAAGTCTCTCTGAACGCTCTACTCCACTTAAAAAGGTGGGTAATAATAGATGATGACTCATCCTATAGATACGGGTACAGCATACAGAATATATTCGCGTTGATTCCTATCAGGAATTCGATAGGAGAACAAGGGCAAATAAATGGGATCTCGATGATGAACAGGAACGTTAATCTAGACAGAACTACCCGAAACCCTAGAAGAATTCCTAATGAGTTGAACTTTCCTTTAGCATCCGCTGTTTTCAGAGCATACTCCTTTTATTTTCGTAAAAGTGAACGAATATACAAAACAAAAAAAAAACAATCGAACCAATGTGATTAACTTCTTGTAAGTATATATGAATTATTATTCAACATCTACGATGTAGGAACGAGGTATAATAATATTTATTAATATTCAAAAGTTGAAGGATATTTAGTTTTTTAATTTTATAAGTATCGCAATCAGTTAGGAGTTATAAATGCTAAACCACTCACAATAATTTGTGATTTTGATCAAAAATCGATGTTTGCATATATTGATCCAGAAAAAATATCGGTTGATGTGGTTTTGAAAAATTGAATTGAATTTTTAATTATAAGGCTTATGACTTCCATTATCACTATCAGACTTATGACTCAATTGAATGTTGATGAAAATGTCGATATGGAAAATGTCAATTTCTACACTCGCAATAAAGATTTTCTATTCTGGTTCTATAATGAAGTCATTATGAAACGCTTATGCGTATCGAAATAGCCTCTTTTCGATGCGCATTTTTTATTATTCGGAGGTTGGTACAATCGAACTGTCAAATGAAAGTCCCAGCTTACTTCTGAGCAAATTTTGGATTTGGTGACACTAGCAGAGAAAATTTCAATGCTTTTATTGGTAAATTTCAATTCAGAGTATGATTTGATTCCAAAAGACCAATTGTTTAGGATTGCCTTTCTGGTCTTATTTTGGGCTTTTATTATTATTGTCCGCGCAAATAAAAAGTTGCACTAAAACGACCTTGGTATCATGTGACAGTGACCCATATCTGAATACGAACCTTCGAGAAGTGATAGACGAGTGGTGTGTTCAGTTTACTACATGTGGAACTTATTCGTTCTGCTCCCGCTTAACACCCGTTTGGTGTAGAATCACTCGAATCATTAATAATTGCTATAACTGTTGCGAGTACTCACTTGATTGCCTGTGTTCTACTTATATTTCACTTTTGGTGATAAATTAGTGACTTGTGGAGACAATAACAAGTGCGCTTTTATGCTGACTGCCGATCTAGCCGGCCATGCCTAGAGACAGTGTGCTGACCAAAAGGGCCCTTTGAAACGCTGTAACATCCTCCACTACTGATGTGATTTGGACAAACAAAGTCACTGGTAAGTCGTTCCAAGTGCAACTCGATGTATTTCAACTTTCTTCAATTTTATCTATTCTCGTTAAATTTTGGATAAAGCCCAATTAATTCGAACCACAAGGCTGTCGAATCGCATTCACCAATGAAAACAATAAACATTGCATTTTTCACCGCTAGTATATCGCAAAAATCAAAAAGTAAATTGGGTTTTACGCATTTGCGTCAGATTTTAAATATTTCAATGTCATCATTGTTACCAATCGATGATGTTTTTGTTATTTATCGATTTTATATTAATTTATTTCAATAAAAAACTTCAAATTGATGCAAAATAGAAAAAATTTAATATGACACACGTTTTATAAGAGACGTTGTCGCACTTGTTCACTTGGAGCACTGCTCTTCGCTTCGCTCGTCGTACTCCAAACAACGCGTGCGACAAAATAGCGTCTTATTGAACTTGTATCATAATATACTATTTTCCTTTCCACAATTTTTCATAGGATAATAAGAACAAACAGCTGCTGATACTACTATCAATTATCAATCATGAATATATACCAAAATTTCAAATAAACAGTCTTGACAACGGAGAGAACATCGGCGATGGTAAATTTCTTTTCCTCCAAATTGGGCAGGTTTATTGCCTTTCCGATATTTCCAACATAAAATATCCTCGGTGGAATGTCTTCTTCAGGTATGGCGATAATAACTTATTGTCCTACACAAAGAACTTCTTGTAAATGTTCTCGTTCGTTTTTTTCGTTCGCACACACAAGGGCCCCATAAATTTTTGTACCAATTTAAAAGGTATACGCGGAGGATATCGTTTACATGAGAAAGTAGGTAGCAACTTATTTATCGACCTGTATTCAAGCCAATGTCGTTCGTGCATACATTCAGGTCGTTTCAGATTCAGTGCCTATCGAAATACTGTTTTCTTCAAACAACCAAATTCATTACTACCCCAAAAAGGTTTATTGAAATTTGCTACAGAGATGAAGAATGATTGAATTACGTCATTTGACCCTTCACCCATGGTAAATCCCAAAAATTAATGAGTATTCTGAAAATAAGTCTCAAAACTGATCGAGTATTATGAGGTTATCTGAGATTCTGTAGTATTTATTTCATTCAGTATTTATTTTACAGAAAGGAGCAATTAGATACATATGCAGGGGTTGGGACGCAAACGTAATGTAGATCCTTATTTACAAGAGAAGGAATTTTAACTCTTACCTGTATTTTCATTTTAGAATCTGTTGGCCTGACCAACAAAAAATACAATACAACAGAATTTCTGGAACAGGCAAGCCACACTACACGACAAATTACAGATAGGAAAATTCCTCTTCCTATTCCAAAGTCGACCCTGACAAAAGATTCTCTAATTTATGAAAGTACCATCACCACTTAGAAATGAGAATTCGTACAGTAAATTTAAAAATGGTGTCAAACAGGCCCTATTAAAGAAAGCTGATTTTACAATGAAACTTTGTTGTGAACTTGGTTTTGTTAACTTTAAATGTTTAAAGTAGGTAATCTGTTGTATTGTATAACTGTTAAAAGTTCATTTTACCTCACTCGTTTTTTTTTTACAGTTTACCAAGCAGTTTACGTAGGTATGAATTTTTATTATTTGACGTATTAAAAAATTTTTTAAATTGATTCAGATATTAATTATTTCATATTATACATGGATTGTTTTATATACGTGTATATATGTGTTTTAAAATATTTTTAATATTTGTTTTCATGTATTATTGGTAAAAGCGCGTTTAGATTGTATACAGTTTATTTTTATAGTATTTACCTATGTATGTACTCAAACTACGATCTTTCGTTGTCAATGAGTGGGGCACGATATTTGTATTTCTAGGTTACTACCCACCATTATTTAAATAAGTATAATCTTTTATATTATTTTTTTCTGTTTGCTTATTTATTTGCTTATATATAATCCTTCATACTCTTGCCATAAAATGTATTTTTTAAAAGGCAATAAACTGAAAAAAACTATATTTTAAGTTTTTTCAAACGCTTTGTTAATAAGAAACCAATTTCTTCGACAATAAAGTTTATTTCTCTCTCTTTCTCTCTCTGATTATGTGAATTAGTTAATTACATCTCACATACTATAGAGAATGCATTAAATGAAAAAAGTTACAAAAAACTCTTATTTACAAGATGTTTGTTCGCATAGGCATATACCGGGTGTCCATGGAAGGTGTCTCGCCCCTATTAATCTTTTGTTTTCGTAGATGATGGCGGACACTATATATGATGAAAAATCAAGATGGGTTTTGTGATTTATAAGCATGCAGCAACCAACAACAACGTCGCATTTTGGTTGCATAAAAGTTTATTCCGTGTTTAGGTTACAAAGAATATTGGGACACACCAAAATATCTATTGAAATACTGAATTTCGATGGTTCATCCCTAGGTTTGCATTTTCCAAAAAATCCGTATTCCAAACTCTCCTATTACGACCCTGCCTCTTCTCGATGCAATCGCTGTTATGTTGATTTGATGGCGTATTAATTTCCAACGTGGCTACTTAAGTCACTCAACCGGCGAGGCATTGAGTATTTCTCTTGAGTGTTAAAAAGCACTCCGGACTTCAATTAGGTACGCTGCGCCATTTGAAAGGTTCAAGTCGACCCCCGTTTGTTTTGAAACGCAAATAGTCGAAGAATAAACAAATGAAGTAGGCAGTGGGCACTTGCTTCTGATGCTCACATGCATCATTTCATTTTCCATTTCGTTTCATTTATTTTCAGTCACAAAAGAAAACAATACAATAGGATTACAATACAGGTGTGACATAAAAATAAGGTGTAGATAACAAATATTCAACTACATGAAATAATCACAAACAGATTGAGAGAACGAACAAAATTCCAAAAAAATTCAATATATTCAATCGTCAGTGAGTATATCTGACCCTATGTCTTTACGTTTTTTTTGAAATTTGAAACATTCATCAACTTAATCTAACCAGGCAGTTTATTATAAAGTTCGAGATTCAATGAGTTTTTCTGAGAGGTTTTCAGTCTGAGTTTTGGTGGTCTGAGTATTTCCGAGTTTCTTGTGTCATGATTGTGAATGTCAAAGTGGGAACTGCATAAATTTTTATTTTTAAGAATCTCCAGTAGAGAATAGTAGATGTAAGACATGGTAAGGGTAGAATATTTAATTTAGCAAATAAAGGCTTGCAATGGCTATCATATGCGGCGTTTGCTATCAGTCTAATCACTCATTTTTGTAAGAGAAAAATCCTCACAGATTGGCTTGCGTTACCCCACAAAATAATACCATAATAGGTGAGTCGAGAATGGAATAAGGAAAAATATGCCGTCAATAATATATTAGAGTTCAAAACTCACAACACAATAATACAGTAAACCAACAAGTCATAAAATGATAGAAAAACTAACAAATAAAACAAAAACATCAGACTCAACAATATAGTTTATTATGATACAAGTTTTATAAGACGCTAGGAGTGCTCCAAAGGGAACAAGTGCGAAAACATGTCTTATAAAACGTGTGTCATGTACAATTTCTTCTATTTTCCATTAATTTGAAGTTATTTATTGAGAATAAATGGATTTAATATCGATAAATAGCAGTAACATATTCGATTGGTAACAATGATGACATTGAAATAATTAAAATCTGACGCACAAGCGTAAAGCCCAGTTTAATGTTGAGCGATTTGGATTAATGCGATACCAGCGGTGAAAAATGCAAAGTTGTTATTGTTTTTATTGGTCAAATCAAATCACACTCACGGTAACAATCTATTTTTCCTTCTCGTTCCATAAGTAATTTGTACCATTTCAAATTCAAAATAGTTTTTTGTTTTCGAAAACGAAGCAAACAAATTCATAGATAATAATTGTTGAAATTAACAGTGTTTTGAAGTGTCTCTACAGGAGTTCACTCGTCCAATTTTACTCAAAATAGGGACACTTCTTTTCTGTAGACTGAAAATTCGATAGGCTTCCGTAGGATTTCCCCAGTACCATACTTCAGATTTGAATGGAAACAGAGTCAAAATAAAGACTTAACAATTATTTTGCTACATTGTTGAGAAAATACGCAAACTATGCATCAAACATTTTTGCAAGTTTTGACAGATTGCAGTTTCTCGAAGGTGTTGAAACCAATAGGGATTTTTGGATGAATTTGTTACCCTGAATTTTTCACTCTCTACGTCTCTGCTCTGAGTGTAATTTTAGCCACACCGGAAATGTTACGTACCTACCTGATGCAACAGCATCCCAAAAAGGAAAATATTCGAGATTTATGGCGATATGAGCCTGAAATATGTTCACAGGAGTGGAGTTTGTTCTTGAAACATATTGCTGAAACGCTAATTCATGTCCATTAGGAAAACGTGACACCTACGATAGTACTATTCTCCTGTCTCTTCTTTTATACTTTTTCTACAACCGGTTAACAAAGTAGACTTTGACTCTATCAAATCTCAACACAAAATTGACGATTTCCAAGGAATCGGAAATATTGAAAAACGCTCTAGTGCGACATGAAATATTCATCTCCATCACGCTCTGCGATTGGCGCGATTACCTAATATAGTTAACTATGCTCTGACTTTTACTCTTTAGTAGCTGTGACAATGAATTATCTACAAACGAACTCATAACATTATAGTGTCAATGTGATTTACCAAGTAGATAGGTACCGAATCGTATAATTTGTTCAGTTTTCTTTGCTGCAATGTCATCCGACGATGAAATGGTAGATTCTACTCCCCCAGAAGTATACAATTTAGGTTTGATAAAATAAAATAATAGTTTTCCGTTAGTACTGAACAATTATTCAAATATTTTCATCAATAATTATTTTTCCAATATTTCATAAATACAGACCAAAATGTAAATGTTCGATAAAATTTGTTTTCTTTGTGATACATCGATCTTATATGCTTCTTCAGGCAATTGAATTGGTTTCCTGTAGAAATGATTTGTAAGTCATGCGAAATTAAAATCCGACATACCTATTTTGTCAGATTTTACCATTACCATTATTCCAACCTATATATACAAAGTGAACAAAACTTAGTGACTGCTTGCCTCAAAGTATTCCAGTGTCCTGAAGAGAAATGTTTTATCAATAATTTCGATGATGAAACACAAAAGATTCCACTTCACTGAACTACGCTAATCAATTGACATGAATAGAAATTTGGAAATTCTGTATCAAAAACCTGAGAACAACAAAGTTTTGCGGCAAACTTAAAATTTGGTCAGGTGTGATACGGAATTCAATGAGAACCCTGTATGACAAGGGGGATGCTAGAAAAATATACACCACATGCCATGATGTTGTCTCTAGAGTGATAATTACGCATTAGTCGTCAAAGCCTGAAGCCATAGCATTACCTCACTTCTCGTGTTCTGTAAACGTTAAAGCGTTTTCAAATTAAACTTTACTATATTTCGGAATATAAGATCAAAATTATTTTAGGTACCACGGCATCTTTGTCAGAAACACGCATTAATATTCAAATATGTTAATCTCATTCGGAACTACGAGTCTCTTATTAACTCTACAGATAATGACATTTGAACCATTCCACGAAGAAGATAATAATTTGTCTACTCCGAAATTATATGTAGTGGAGCATGACATTAATTTTCCAGCGTCATATAGGTACCTATTTCCTTAAATTCCAATTCCGGCAATTCTTCTATATATTATTATTTTGGTTCAGAAGTGTTTTCCAGAGGATGAGAAGAGGAAACCTCATCACAGTTGGGTAGTTTGTTGTCCCAAAGAAATCCACTAGATTCAATTCGTTGAAATCTCAAATCAAGGGAGGACCATGGGGTTGTCTCTGATACTTCGTCTCTACTCGGTGACTACCCCACACTGATGAGGGCCTATAAGCCCGAAACCGGTCTGTAGGTTGTCAGGCGTGCCTGTCTTGATGCATAGATTATTTTCATTTTTTGAACTTTCACTACTAAAGAGTCCCTTATACCTCAACTCATAACAGTATATCACCGATATAGCAATACATCGAATCGAACTTGTATATACAGCACCCCATAATTTCCCCTATAAGCCTCATAGATACACCATTTGGTATTTCAAATAGTCATCAAATCCAACACCAATTCAATTCGAATCCATTTGTCACTACAATAGAAGTCTCCAAGTCCTTTAGGCCGTAGCAATTGTAAATATGACATTATACCTCATGAGGGTGAATCATCTCTGGGAGGGGTGAAAGACACGACGTCATGCTCGTAAAAAACAACCCTAACGAACCCTCATGCATGCAGAGGAAGGAGGGGTTGGGGAACTTAATTCTGTTCATCGAGATAAATTGACTTTAGAGTTTAGATAATATTAATAGTGTGTCTGCGACAGTCAATGCCATCAGAGACGAAATTAATACACAGGGTTGGCAGAGACGGGTTAGCCAAAATGAATGCGGGAATTTTTTAGTGATGAGATACAGAAGCTTTTGAAAATCCTCAAAGTTATCATAATTTCCGATCTGAGCACATAGAATTGATGATGCTTCATTATTTTTTGCGTGTCTATGTATCAGACTTAATGTAGGCTTTTGCAGTCATTTCCAGAAAATGTACATTTTGGAACATTTTTCAGATTTTTTTCATAAAGTCATAAGGATTTAATGAAATCGCCAAAATCAACAGCTGATTATTAGGAACGTGGGAGTTGCAGTGATTTGGATTGATTATACTTCTGTTTTCCATATTTAATACGTATTTGTCTTAACCAGATAACTTTTTCAACCATTGTGAAAATCGCAATCATGAACAGACAAAATATAGAGATTAATGACTATAATAACGAAACTATGTGTCATAAAATATGACATTCATGTCCGGGTGCATTGAAAGTAGTAGTAGCAAATAAATTACTTGAAATTCATGACAAATGTTTGTTTGTACACGTACCTAACTTCGGATATTTTATGAAGACTTGGCAACAACGTGGCATCTCTCGGTAATTCTCGGCATTCTCCGTGCCCTTAATCCCCAGAAAACACGGAAGTCACAGCTGTATTTACAAATTCAACATTATTGTGTATTTCACGATTCTTATTCTCATATTCTTATTCATGAAGCATGTATTTTGTCTTTCAAACAGAGCCCAGAGATCTAGCTCCATTTACGTCACACATGAAGAATGAATATCGCCATTGTCGCCTGAAAAATCGTGCTTGTGAGCTAAATTCGATTCATATTTTATAACGTTCATCAGTCATAAAAAGGAAGCGTCACTAGATCTTGCATATTCACATTTGACAACGCGAACAAAAAAGCTCCATAAAGACGTGATGCTCATATTTCATCACGAAAAGTTTCAGATAGACAATGAAATAACTTTTTGAGGGTGAAAACTTCTCCTAGTCCTATAAAAGGGAAATGTCTATTGGAACTTGAAGATGCGAGTTAGGACAACGAGAATCAAACATGTATTTGCATCGACATAAGGAAATCTCAATATTGTCTCGCCAAAATAAATATATACTCAGTACAAATAACCTGGCACAAAAGAATTGGATTCCATTTCTGTATATGAAAAATTCATGGCTGAGTCTTGCCGTATCAACAGAACAAACCAACCATCATGATCTAATTACACAGTTGTTTGGTCGGAGTGAAAGAACTTATTAATTTACGGACATGCCAATTTGGATAAGAATTCAGGAGACAATTGTATATTACATTATCTTATAAAATAGCATCACGTTGATGTGCTCCAATTGACTGTTTAATGAATATATGTATTCATCTGCTAATACAACTATTCTGGTATAATTGAATCATTTTGCTTGTTTTATTCAATTCATGAAATTTATAGCTCTGCATACTCCTCAAACCCCTAGGCACTTATGTGTAAGACAGTAGAAAGGAGGCGATTTATCTCTATTTTATATATATTTTCATGGGCGATGCTCTTCTGAAATATCAACAATCGTTTCTACATTAGCAGTCTCTTCGAGTTTACTCAATTTCAGTCTTCACACCCTATCGTGGTCACTTTAGGGACCTGCAGAACATCCCTTTCCATAGACTCGTTCATCCAACAAACATCGAGACTTTGGATCTCATTGCCTAGGGAGGTGTTCTCCGAGGCATACGATCTCCAGAAATTCAAGAAGAACACCAACTCCTACCTTCTTTCCCTTGGTTCTCACGATGTTTTCTGAATATTACAGGATATCCCTTTTCGTGAGAACCAGAACATAAAAAAAATGTTTTAGTTCGTTTTTAGGACTGTATCAAAAACATGATTTTGTATCTGTCATACCTACAAAAATTTATCAACGAGTACTTATTTCTCTTTTATGTTATTGGAATAGAAGTGAAGCAAAATATTCATTTTCGAATTCTCTCGTAAATCAACCGATGCTCCAATTTTTTTGTATTGAGAGTACTTATTGGTCTGAAGAGGGACTGAGTTTTGGAGAATGTTTCCTTGATGAAAAATCATCTCTTGATGTCAGTCAGATTGAAACATGTATGGAAATGTTCGCCACCATGTCTTTGATTTTCTCTCGATTCTGAAAAACCATTTCAATTACACCCTGTATTCAACAACTGATCGAAAGACAGAGCAGTGCAATATTCCATAAGTTTGAAGGAAGAATTCATCTGAAGATCTTCAAATGATGAAGGCCAATAATTGAGATGAATCATAATAGTGTCTCTAATCGGTTGATGAGGGATAATAAGTCCGAAACCTTGCCCGTCTCGATATGAACTGTGTCACGTCTTAAAAATAAAAAAAACATTTGCGATCTGCATTCACAGCGTGAATCGTTGCACATTATGGACTACGAGCAGATATAATTCAATGTTTTGCGTGGTATTTGTCAGGTAGGAAAGTAATTGTTTTCTGTTCTTAGGCTACCAGGCATTCGAATTCAAACTGTGATACTTTTAATTGGACAGACACTGTTTTCTTTTTTCAATTTTTCGTCCAATTTATGGATTTTCAGAATAGAATCGACGTTCTTATCAAAGAGTTAAATTAGGATAATGATGAATATTCATTTATTGATACAAAGAAACTGTTAATAAATACTCTACTCGATAAGTGACTACAACAATTGATATTTAAAACAATATAAAGACAAAATTAGACTAAAGTCAAGTTTTTATAACGATACCAAGTTTTATCAAGAACACATATTTTAAAAATAAACAGGAAATAAATATATATATGAAATAGGGTAAAATCGTATCATACATTAAAGAAATTACGTATCATATGTCTAGAATTTCCGAGAGAATTTCGCTGTATAAATTTTTTCAATAGTTTCTTGAATTTTCTATATTCATTTATACATTATTTCAATTCATCAGAGATGGTATTGTATAACTTTGGTGCTAAGTAGTTGAACATTCTCTGTGTTGTGACTTTGACCATCAAGGTTGACACATTTTTTTTAGTATTGTAGTTGTGGTTTGGGAGTTGATAGCATTGTTTTGTTTTGTGATATTTTAAACACGTGAGGAAGAAGTATAATAATCTTAGGTCAAATATATTAGATTCAGAATACAGTAAGCCAGATGAATATCTGAAATTTTTGTGAGAAACGGACGGAGAGTGGAGACACCGTTCAAATTCAATAATTCATCTCCGTTTCTTTCTTCATCGATCATCCATTGTCGACAATTTTATTGTCACTTCTCCCGATAATCGATTATCATCCTTGAAATATTCAATGCCGAATGCGGATCTGCAAAAGATGCAGTCAAAGTGAGGAGGAATAACGCCTGACGAATGCGGATGTCGTTGAGAGGGTATCAACGCCAAGAATAACCCCCGGGACTCGGGAGATGAATGAATAGCGATTTTCTGGGAATTGCCTTCGTGCTTTCAGCTGGAATGCTCGGTCCCGAAGATATTGGACCAGCCTCAAATCCATTAACCCACATGTCTAGTGACACCGTTCTCGTTTCATCATTCTAATGTACAATTATGTTTTCCTTGTACATTATCCATCCCAAATGGTTTTGCCATGTTACAATTTTAATGGAACTTCGTATACAGAATTCTCAAGTCCATTCGATATTTTTTTTCAACCGCCAACTTAGTTGCAAAGCAACCCTCTTAACCGAAGCACTACTCGGCTGGTTATCGTTGAGAGTCCGAAGGATTGATATCTAGGTACCAAGAATGTTCGGTTGGTCACCTATATCCTCCTATTTAGTAAGCTACTACCAGTATGATTCAGTAATTTTGGAACTCGACCTATATACCCAGGTTAAGTTGAAAAACAGCCTAGGCTGAACCTCGCCTTCATCATATAGCAATTGAGTATTGTAACTCGCATATTGTGAAATTGATAAATAAAGACCATTATTATAATATTATTATTATTATTATACGTAAAATACATTGGCATACTTATTTTATTTCCATGAAGGTTTAGTTTCAGTAAATTAAGAAAATTTATGTTCATTTTTAAATGATGGTACACCCTTTGTCCTTAGTATTTATTATTAAAATTCAAGACAAATAGGTAATGAAACCATGCACAAGAAATCAAAACTACGAACGCATGCGCATTTGCACAAATTGAGCCACTTCAATTATTGTGATTTCATCTGTGGTCCATGCTTAACAAGGGTAGACAAGAATAAGATTCAAAAAGTGCAAAACAGCTGCTGTAGACTAATTTATAGCATCAAAAAATATGATCATATTTTTCACAAACATCAAGAATGTAACTGGCTCAAGTTAGAAAAAAGAAGGCAACTCCACTTAGGTACTTTCACACATAAGCTTATCCCAACCCACCAGCTCTCGCAATAAATGCATTTCTGGATCAAGAATACATTCAAAGAATGTTAGGAAGAGGTCAACCGTGAACAGAACTGCAATGTTCCAAAAGTCGTTCTTATTCAATGCTATTCAAATGTACAATCAATTGCCTGATGAATTCAAAAAATATAATATCAATAAATTCAAATATAAATTGAAAAAACAATTACTTGAATCACACTCATTCTATATAATATGCTTTATATCATGTGTGTTATACAACTGTCGCATTATATCTTTTTTTTGTATTTCCTTTTTGGGTAATCGCCCTCTGGTGGTTGAGTAGAATAGCTTTAAGCTAGACTTCGCCATCAGTTTCATTAAACTGTAATGTTTCATTTCTCCATTCGCAATAAAAGTCGTTTATTACTATATTTCTTTCTCACGACTTAAAACTAGCGACTTAGGGCCAATGTATGCATCATTGTCTTTATCCTAGTCTTAGTCACAGTCTTCGTCTTAATCATATAATCAAGTTAAAAGCATACATTTCAATGGGTGCATTTATGCAACATTTTTAGTCTCAGTCAGCGCGACCTTGAAAGTTACAAATTTTCAACTTTTATGCTTATGATTGAGACCACATATTCAGATATAGATATAATCTCGAATATAATAAGTCTCAAGACTGTGATGCATAAACGTCCAAAATGATTGAGACTATGATTGGGACTGAGTTAAAACTATGACACAAGATTAGGATAAAGACAATGATGCATAAATTGGCCCTTACAACCTAAAACTTATGTCAAAGTGCATAAATGGAAACATTTAAAACCAATGAAAGAACGTCTTATGACTAAAAACCTGCTACTTTAAACTCACGACTCAAAATTGCTGCATAAATCCACCATTAGAGAAATGTGTTTCAAAGTGATTTGGCTGAGGGGTTTTGAGGAATTAGTTCATATTGGAAAAGGGGGCTTTTGCAAAAATTAATTCGAGAATCTCTGATCCAGCAGTTATATGTATATTATTAGATCATTCTGGCCAAGTTTAAAAGGCGACGTGGGGTCATCTCCCCAGTTATGTGCATCCCAGACGCAGACTCTCATCCCATAAATCTCCGAATGTGGGGCAAGTGTTGGATAACGAACAAAGCGACATCCGAGTCGCCCCCATGACGTGGTGGAGGGGTATGTCTCGGGGGGTTGTTTGGCGCTACAGACTCGAAATCCGAAATCGTTATTTATGTACGAGGGCTGGGAGTGATAATGCCCCAAGTGGGGAGTATGCTCGTGTGTTAAATTCCACTCTGAGAGCTGTCTGATGTGGAAATGGCGAGACGCGGTTCCAAAAATCAGCTAGGGGGGATTGTTGGAAAATGTCAAATTGGGGTAGTACAATGAAGAATATTCAGTTGGAGGTCACTGAACTGCTAGAGAACTTTTATGTTGCCGAAAAAGTATCGTCGAAACCACAGAATTATTGAGAAGATTTCGAATTTCACTTGAATTTGGTAACAAAAGAAGACTTTTCTGCAATAACTAACCAAGCCTTTACAGTTCTCGAATGGTTTCGGTATGATCAGGAGATGGTTTCTTCAAATATATTTGTCACTATCAACATCTAATTTGACGCCAACATATAAAATAATACAACAGAAACAATGTCAGAAATCACATTATATCAATTTCTACCATAGATTTTATTTAGATTCTGATTTGAAATATCTGCATGCAATTTCGTTTCTATGTTAAGCATAAGATGCTCTTTGTTTGATTATATTGATGAACAACAAAGTAATTCAAGTATTCTTTGAAAATAATGTTATTATGTTAGGTATACTGTCACCCGCTGTCACCTGAGCAAAAATAGACAAAAAAATATTGAGGTTAAATCAGACTAATGAACGAATGAATGAACGAATGAATGAACGAATGAATGAACGAATGAATGAACGAATGAATGAACGAATGAATGAACGAATGAATGAACGAATGAATGAACGAATGAATGAACGAATGAATGAACGAACGAATGAACGAATGAATGAACGAATGAATGAATGAATGAATGAATGAATGAACGAATGAACAAATTAATGAACGAATTAATGAACGAATTAATGAACGAATTAATGAACGGTTTAATGAACGAATTAATGAACGAATTAATGAACGAATTAATGAACGAATTAATGAACGAATTAATGAACGAATTAATGAACGAATCAATGAACGAATGAATTAACGAATTAATTAACGAATGAATGAACGAATGAATGAATGAACGAATGAATGAACGAATGCATTTCTTTTTTAATCTAGGAGTCATTTTCCCTTTTTTTCTGTTGAATTTCAATATGATAGTGAATAGTTAATGAAATTAATGATTTAGATGAGGAATATAATGAAATGTAAGTTGATTGAAAGCAGAAGTACCCAGTTTTCTTGTGTAGGAACTGTGCAGAACTGCATTTGCAGAAAAAATCTTTTGTGTATTTCGAGAGCAAAGTGTCTAAATACACAAATAGCTATTGAAACTTCGTGAATCCAGTGGTGCAGTCAAATGATCACTGTTGGCACTGAAAATTAAGACTCGTACAGGATCGAGTTCAGGATATTTGATATAGTCTGGTAGACTTTACGAGTACTCATCTAATGAAAAAAATGTCAAGTCAATTAAAATGTACGTATTGAGATTCTCAATCAAAATAATTCAGCGAATCAAAAAGGTTTCTCAATACATGAACCCTTGAACCCTGTACAAGGCTGTATATTTATATAACCTTGTACCTGGCAATTTCCTGGGAAGTATAGGGGAAGAAAACGGACATAAACAGAGCGTTGGAACATCCGGGAAGCGAAGGGGGGGGGGGAACGATAATGATTCTCGGAGATCATGGCGTCATGTTTTACGAGCCAAGAATCGGGAGCTTGGTACGTGGTCTGCTCGCCTATTCTAATGGATCACGTAGTTGTGCGAAAAATCACGAAGCCGTATATCTTCGAACGGCATGAACTTTTTATACGGGCCAAAGGAGATTTGCCTTATGTCTACTGCCCTCGTTCCTCGTTTATATGAATGAGTCTTTTCGGTATTGGTTGCTCGAGATCCTTGGGTGATTACGAAAGTTGGCCAGCCATTTTCAGTTCCCAGTAATAAGAAAAATACATAATTCTTCCTTAGGTAAAGAAAAAGAGTCTTATCAAATTGAAAATTTCAAACAGAGTTTGAATTTGATTGATTGGTAGACCACCAGCAGAAAACAACTACTTTCCTGGTAAATACCACGCAGAACATTGAATTATATCTGCTCGTAGTCCATGCAACAATTCACACTGTGAATGCAGATCGCAAATGTTTCTTTCTTTCTGAGATGAGGCAAAAGTTCGCATCGAGTCAGGCTCGCTTGACAACCTACAGACCGGTTTCGGGCGCATTGGTCCTCATCAGTGCATGGTAGCCAGTGAGTAGAGACTCCGAGATATTTTGATTTTGATTTGAAAATGCTTTACTGTCCAAAGATTGAATCTCATTGACATAGCTAAATTAATAACAGGGTTTATACATATATAAGTTCAGTTTCAGAGTCATAGACTGATTATATGAATAAAATGAGTATAAAGACAAATGAAAATGACACAAAACTAACAGCAATAAGCTACAAGAAAAAAATCACATATTCATATGCACATACATCTTTTGACGTTGAATAAAATCACTGTAAGTATATTCATAGTATCTAATGTAAACATTATTTTAAATTTGAATTAGGAAGTGAAAGGAATTGAATAAATGATCTACGAGTATAATTGGATGGTTGATTAAAATAATCATCATCCATGTATTCTTCTAGTTTATAGTATGATTTTTTCACTAGCAATCCCTTTTTTCTGAAAGAATTATGATTATCTTCACTCGAAGCAGTGCCTTTCCCAATGCAATCTCCTGCATGCATATTTCATCTCACTCAATCGCGTTCTAACTGTTCTAGAATGTTCTGCGTGGTATTTGTCAGGAAAGTAATTGTTAACTGCTCGTAGTCTACCAGACATTCAAATCCAAACTGTGTTTGATATTTTTAATTGAATGAGACTTTTTTCTTTCGATCTTCCCTTATCTTTCATATCATCTTCCTTCAGATTCACCTGTTCTGTCATTACTCATGGTCATCACTACCATTAATTTCCTGTCAGTCTACGAGATGGCGATCTAAGTGAATGTCACTCGAAAAAAAAAATAGTATTCGTTCGAGTTCAGGTGATTATTTCTAGATCTATCAGAAAAACCATTCTCTCAAGTGTTCCAAAATATATGGAAAAGCATAGGAAAGCCAGTGGGCGATGAAAATTGATATTCCATTCGAGGTTCCCCACTCTCCCCTGTTCTGACGTTCATCCAATGACATATCAAACATTTCGCCCACCCTTCTCGATATGGAAGGCTTGGCCACAGATTAGAAAACCTCTGATGACCATCATAAGTTCCGATGAATGTCGTGTGCCTGAGCAATCAATCGATAAGACAAATGGAACGTGCCTGCACCAGAGCAAAAGCCAATCTCATCTGTTCCTCCAAGAGTATCGTCTTCCGATGAAATCGACCGTTATACTCAGGCCCAAATTGACAAGAGATTAATGGTGCCACCCTTTCCGAAACTCGAGATTGCACGGTCATTAACTTCCTGATGGTATAGCAAGCCAAGACTGGTCAGGTGATTGACATAGTGTAGAGTAGTCACAAGATGAAAACAAAAGTTCCTCGATACATACGATGTTTTTTTATTTATTTCTGAGTCGTTTGAAGAGTTCGTAGGATCACAACCACTGTCCGATCTTGAACTCATCTTATACATATTTTCACTATAACTTTCACTTAGTGGGTCGGTACATAGCCTACGAGTAGACATGCTTCAATGTTCTGCGTGGTATTTGCCAGGAAAGTAGTCTACGAAGTGAACAGCATCCAACTAAATAGTCGAAATTCTTTCTTGATAAATTTTATCAAGTACAATTTTTGACTACTGAAAGAAAAAAGATCTGGACGTATCCAGAATGCAAGAGCCTTCCGAAAACAAGTTGATTTTCATTCATCATAAAAGTTATGACTGTAAAACCAAAAAATTGATTTTTTGAGATCACTATGTGGATAAAAGAGATAAGAAGAAAATTTTGGAGATGGCCAAAGGTAATGAGATAATCTTCATGCCTTTGCTGTAAAAGTTGAAGAAAAACTGTTTTTCTTCATTTGGGATCCTTTTGAAAATTCCGAAATTTTGCACAGTTTCAAAAAACATCCTGTAGCAATTTTATGGAAAAAACCTCATGTATCGAAAAAGTACAAGATTATAGCTGAAGGACTGAGCTAGCGAACAGTGTGAACATAATTCAAATTGTTCAAAGCAGAAAAAAGTTATTAAAATTTCAACAGGGTCAAAATTTCGGGGTGCGACGTAATTAGCCTTGCGTAGTTTATTCAAAAAGGAGTTCACATGTGGTTTAACTGAGAAAAATTTCGTTTCCTGTGATGATTTGCGCTATGGGGAATGCTTTTAAGAGTGTTGAGAGAGCGAAACTAATCAAAATCAAATGGTCCATCGTCGTTCCTCGTATCCCAAATGAACCTTGAAAGTTTTCAAGCAGCTCCAAAATTTCAATAAGGCCATAAATCAATCACTCCCCAAGTCGTCGCTTCGTCTCGATATTTTTGTCAACAAGGGGTGATGGCGGCTGCTTGGTTGATCGATTGGAGTAAAGATATGCGGATGAAAGATGATGCCAAAATTTGCCCTACAACATTGCGGTCTGCTGAGGGGTTCGATACAAAAAATATGTAGACGTTTTTTTAGGCATCAGGAGAAGTTGAATCGCTATCATCATTCAGCTGACCTGACTTGACAGTGGCGCCGTTATAAGACGGTAGATATAGAGGATCGACTCGTAGTCCAGTAACCTTGTCGGTCTGCAATAAGGGGAACCTTGCGTCAAATCCGGTAGTTCACCAAACGCAACCTTGTCAAAAATCGAAAAAACCTTTTAGAATGTATAGATTTTTTCAAACTTGCCAATTTCCAGCAATATCTTATTGTCCTGGGTGAATTTTGACCCTGTTTCTTTGGGACATGCTTTCTCATCATCGTATTCCATTGGATCTTGGATGAGGTTTGAGAGTATATTTTCCATAATCGATTGGCCTTTTATGTTATAAGTAGATACGAAGAAACCTCGACATTTCTTGTAGAACTGATCGGAATCAAAGGAGCCTGTGGAACATTATGATAGGTCTCGTAATAGCTTGAAAAGGGGCCTTCATCTCTTGAATTGAATACTTCAGAATGTCGAATCCCTGTCTCAGTGCGGGTTTGTAGTTCACATACAGGGAGACTTGCGATTAGTGAAGGAAAGAAAGGTTGTAACACTCATTGCGTCGAGTGTTCCTCTCAAAAACAGAGAGAATGTTCTTATTGAACGGTGTGAATGATACATATGTACACAAATCTTGTCAGGTGAAATACAAAAATCCCAAGTTGATCCAAGCAGTTGTTCACCGTGGAAAATCAAATATTACGGTATCAAGGGCCACGAGATCAGTCTCTGAACACTTCAGTTTCACAGAACACTGTTTTCTCTGGAAGCGTTTTTCGTGGCTGAAAGCTAGAAGAAGCTAGAAAAAAGATGTCTCTCAATGCGACAATCTCGAAAGCAGCTGGGGAACGTGGTGATGAGTGGGCACTTGGGATAAGAGAGCGTGTATCTCACAACACAGATTTCGTTGCCCTAGCTGCGAAATATTCTCGATTTTTTTTTTCAAACAAAGATGTACCAGGCACCACCAAAAGAAAAATCTAAGAAAAATCGTGAGCATCCCATAGTTGATGTGGTGCCATGGTGCCATAAAAGTGATTTATTCATTTCTGGAGGAACGTCAGTTCTCTCTACCTATAGAGTCTAGAATCTAGATGGACCAGACAAGATAGAATAACCCCAACCATGGACAGTCAAATATCGCCTGCTTGGAAAGTGTGGAGTGGACATTTTGATGTATGATAGTGGAAGCTCAGATCCTCAAGCAGAAAGAATACGCGTAGTGAAGGCATTTGATGAAGTTATACGAGAGGAAACAGTAATTATGAAATACAAATGAGGCTGATTTTTTTTTGCTCGGATACTGATAT
Source organism: Chrysomela aeneicollis (assembly GCA_029955515.1). Taxonomy (NCBI): domain Eukaryota; kingdom Metazoa; phylum Arthropoda; class Insecta; order Coleoptera; family Chrysomelidae; genus Chrysomela; species Chrysomela aeneicollis. The sequence goes on from JARUHQ010000022.1 coordinate 9,070,477, forward strand.
CCTATTGCCATCAGCTACATTTCAGCCTCTTGGGCTGAACAATAGCAAACTAAATTTTTATTTGGGAACAGAAGAAAAATACCTTTCACTATAGTAGAAAATATACATATCATTTAAAAAAATAATATTTTGTCATTTTTGAAATTTTGCAACTCGCATTAAATTTGATTGTGTCGAAAGTAGGTACCAAAAGATAGTTTCTACCGATGAAACCCTACAACTTTCATAATGAATTTTTTCTTCACCTCGTATAATAGTTGAGGGGTAGGTAGGGGTCGAAATATAAGAGGATACCATGTACATATTGATAAATCGCAAAAAAATAGTGGAATTGCGAGTAGAATTGGCCCGTAACGGTATTATATATATAGAAAATAGTAAGCAGAATTCTAAAGCTTATGAATTCATATTCATATTTTCAGTTTTGACAAAATTTATACTTTCTGACCTAATATTCCAATCGTTTTGGGTGTGATGGATATGACCTGATAAAACGATCAAATCTGTCCAAATTGGGCACAGCATCAAATTGATCCCGAATTTATTTCAACAACAAGCGTTCGTTGTCTAAATTGAATCGAATATAAATCACATAACTTCCGGCCATCCATGCAATAACAATGAACAAATCGAAAAAGCAATTATTCAAAACCGATTTTCAATTGGACAAGTGAAATAACAAATGAAGCCTAAATAGTCATGGTGCGTTTCCAATTACGATTATTTAGATTTTATAACGCGGATAACCCATTTTCTAATGAATTATGAATTGCTTTGGACAAAGTTTACTATATTCTGTAAACTTTGCTTTGGAGTTGTAGGTAAATAATAAATCTATTGAAATTTGAAAATTTTAATTATCAGTACCTAAAGTGATCAATAAGGTAGACTACGAGCAGAAAACAACTAGTTTCCTGGCAAATACTACGCAGAACATTATATCTACTCGTAGTCTATGGACCGGTTTTCTATCCAATAGTAACAAAATATAATTATGGGGTGTTCCATTTAGAAAAATGTATTTGTTGTCATAACTTCTTTAGATCTGCAACTGTTTTTCTGTTCACATAATATGAAATGTACAAGAAAAATATACATAAGATCGTTTGAAAAAAATGAATGTTAGATAAAAAGTCAAGAGGGATTCAAAATATACGTGAACATATGTGATAATTTTGTATAAACTTGATGGAAAAATAAAAATCTCAATATTGGAAACTCCCTCATCGATATCGACTGACCCTGTATATAAGACACCGAAAACGGATGCGAATTTCGCTCACCAACCTAAATATAAAGCGCCTCGTTGTTTCCCTGGGGACCTACACAAATGTCGCTAGTTCTGCCTCTGAGATTTCGGGTTCACTCGATTCCCATGAAATTCCAGGATATCCCGACATTTTCCAGCCATATTTCCCGTGTGCAGCGCGAGTGGATTCTTTTTCGAGGGGGTTTTATTGTGTATTCACCGTTCCGGATCCCGTGGAAAACAAACATTTGCCTGCCTTGTGAAATTTGTTTCCACATAAAGCGCAGTGTTTATCCCGCTATATTGGGAGGCAGAAGGTAACTCGGATGAGCATGGTGATTATTAGTTCTGTCTCTCTTTGAACAAGGTAGACGTTGTTTTTGTTGACCTCGGGATGGTTTCCTATACCCTGGTGAGGAAGAGGAACTGAATACACATACCGAAATCCTAAAGGTGTCCTTTCAATGATAACAACTGAATTGTTATATTGCGTTTGAAAATTATTTCTTGTCAGTAGAAATTTCGTAATAGTGGTGTCAGAAGTGGGATTTTTGTGACTTCAGATTTATGGTGAATACTAGAAGTACAGCATACGACGCGATGGAGGACGTAATAAATGCAAAATCATTTTGCGGAATTAGAGAAACGCCTACAAGAAGAAAAATTAGATGAGGAGAAATGTCGACAAGAAGAAAAATCTGAGGAAGAGAAACGTTGACAAGAAGGAAAATTAGGAAAGAAAAGAAGACTTCGAGAAAATATTGGAAAAACAACATAAGATCTAGAACAACAAGAAGAAAGAAGGAAAGTAGAACTTCAGAAAATTCTAGAAGAACATAAGAAGGAACTGGAATATCAGAAAGTTCCGAAGTACAAATTTTATATTTGAAGGAAGATGTCGAGAAGATAGATGGTGAATTGAGGAAAGCCAGATCGCCTCGCTCAAGATTAATGATCGTCATGACAGGGTTGCCACATCGGGTATTTCAGTGAAACCACCGACTTTTGATGGACAGGCAGGCAGTTTGAAACTGCTACCTCGACCAATGGGTGGAACGACGAAGAGAAGGCTACTGCATTCAAAGTAGCCTTGAGAGGACAGGCTTTGGGGATGTTGCATACAATCCATTGCGATCTATAGAACAAATATGGAGACCTGATAGCTGCGCATTCGAGTTAAGGTATGGCGATCAGCATCGAGAACAGCTATACCAGGCGCAAATGATAACAAGGGTACAGAAATCTGGGGAGACCTTGCAAGAATTCGATGCAGATGTGAGAAGACTGATCCAGTTAGCCTACCCACAGGCACCAGAAGACTTCAGGGAGCAACTGGCTGTTCAGCTGTTCATCGATGGACTCAGAGATTCTGAGATTCAGAGCCACCTCCGATTAACCAACTTCAATAGGAGTGGTGAAGCTTTGGTGCGATCTCTGGAGGTTCAATACTTAGAGGCCGAAAGTTCGGGCGATCTCAATCGAACAACCTGCCCAACAGAGCGATCACTTACTGGATCTTTCGGAAAGATCCTAGAAGAGATCAAGTCCTTGGTAAATGGGTTGGGCAACCACAATGAACGAACCTGTTACCGTTGTGGAAAAATGGGACATTTCATCAAGGATTCCAGGGTGAGAGTACCACTACAAGCTACTCACCTGCAAGGGCCCAACAACGTTCCCACTCACCTACGAGGAACAGGTTATTTTGTTAACAATGAAATATGTTTCTGTTATTTATCACACGTTTTATAAGACATGTTGTCGCACTTGTTCCCTTGGAGCACTCCTCGCTCCGCTCGTCGTACTTCAAACAACGCGTGCGACAGAATAGCGTCTAATGAAACTCGTGGTAATTTTGCACTCATCATGTGATCTATATTTTGATGAAAATTTTTGTTGGTACCTACGTATTTTGACCTGAAAAACACGAATTTCATAATATTATCGTGAACATATCTCTAGATTTCGATATAATCGATGCCAAAGTTCGAAATTCCACCTTTTTTTACTGATATCTATCTTTCTTTTTGACATGTATTGAAAAGAGAAAACACATATCACTGACTCTTATTGCTATAATGCAGCTAAGAATCCACCTTTATTCGCTCAAGATTCGCTCACAGTTTATCAAAATGGCCGTTGTTTATGTAGCCTTGTTGGTGAAATTATAGGGAAATTACGGTAAAATTACATATTAATGATGTTTTTCTTAGACAAAAATCATAATTGACCATGGTAAATGCATGTAATATGTCCTGAGATCTAAGAATGATACAATACTTGCCCAAAACTTACAAAGAAGGTGGAATTTCGAACTTTAGCATCGATTATCTCGGAAACTATAGATATGTTCACGATAATATTGAAATGATATGAAATTCGTGTTTTTCAGGTCAAAATACGTAAGTACCGACAAAATGTTTCATCAAAATATATATCGCATGATAAGTGCAAAATTACCAAACTCGTATCATAATATACTATTTTCATTTCAGTGAATATCGGATTGATTCCATCTCGTCCCCTTCGGAAAAATGTCATCAGCAGTATCAGTACGTTTACAAAAAAACGTAAAATGTAAAATATCAACGCTGTCAAATGTCAATCAAACTTACGCGAGGAAAAACTGTTCTGTGTATCGTGACTATCGGGTCCACAGATCGGGTCCGACATCTTGACAGCGTACACAGAACGACCATTAATTCGGAACAGCAGCGCCCCCCCCCTAGAGCAGTGGCGCACTGGCGAGCGGGCATTAATCATTAAAAAATCTTTCCCACATCAGTCGCCTCGGGAATGGTTTATTACCGCTCCGAAGCTGATAATTGAATCGGCGGTCATCTGGCAGCGTACCGGGAAGGCAGATGCACATGCGGCGGGCAATTCAATGGGCGCCACATTCGTTTTATTATTCGGCTTCGTCACAGACGCTCATCGTTCGGCATATGGGAATGGAGTTTTTTATACTTTCATGATGATGTACTGGGTCATTCCGTTTATTTTAAGAGCCTGTACTTGGTTTATTACTGACAGGCGCGGCTCCGAAGAAGGGTCTAGAGGGGGTCAATAATAAATTCCATGTACCTTCCTCAACATCAACATGTTTTGATCGAAATTTCACAATGAAATTGTATATTTCGAAAATGATTGATGAATATTAAATGTGTTGACAAATTGTATGGGAGTTTGTCTTAGCTTCATTTCATTATTGATTGATGTAGGCAAAGTTTGGCAAAAAATAAAATATATTGTTCTGAATATATGGAAAACTGAATACTAATGAAACAAAATCAACCATAAGATTCTTTCTCCATGCTGGCCTTCACTTTTCCCTTGACTCGTAATCCAGGATCAAAATTACACATTTCCAAATGTCAGATATATAGAAGACTGTTTTATTTCGTTGAATAAACTTGAGAGTAATCATTTCAAATTGAGAGCTCAATAACTGGCAAAAACAATATTGATTTGTATTTACTAATAATAAAATGTCATGAGTCATGACATTATCATAACCTCAATCAGACATCGTTCAGCTAAAATCATCTACGACCTACTGAAATCTTTCAAAGAGCACTGGTTTTAATTCAAGAATATTTAGGAGCAGATTTTGGTGTGGAATGGATATTAAAACACACACCAATGATGAAGGCAGCCAATATTTAATGTCTCAAAGCTATCATTAATGTCATCTCAGAGTGGAACCTGAGAAGATTTTTTTACGACATGGCTGCTGACTAGTGCACGTGCGCCAAATATTTATTCAAGAAGACTTACGTGACTGACTTACGTATATATACTGTGGGTGCCAAGTCATGACTCATGAAGGAGTTAAAGGCAACGAGGAAGCAAACTGCTTTGCCAAAGAAGGGGCTAACACACAATTTCTCGGCCCAGAACCCTTCTATGGACTTTCCAAAGACCACTTGAGAGAAGCGTTCCGACGCTGGGCAGCAGATGAAATGTAATCTCACTGGCATAAAGTGCCAGGACAAAGACAAGCGAAAAGGCTAGTGAGCCTTTCGCCAAGGAAAGGTGAACAGCTTCTCGAGTTGAACAAAAAAGACTTGAAACTGATAACGGGACTCCTCACTGGACACTGCCCTCTGAGGTATCATGGTATCACCTCAAAAAGATGGATAAAACATAGGGTGATAGTTGCCGCTACTGCGAGAACTTCGCTGAAACTGCAGAACATTTGTTTGGCGAATGCCCAGCACTCTTCTGCAAGAGGCTCAAGTTCCTGGAATGGGCCTTCTTAGAGCCCTCCGATGTCAGGAACCTAGATCCCAGGAAACTGATAAACTTCGCAAGAAGCCTCGGAATCCCGGGCTTCGAATAGATTATGGGTTATGCACAAAAGATCTAATAGGTTGAGGTGCTTGAGAGGCTGCACAGCCTTAACGGTATAAACCTTGGTATAAACAGTATATATATGGTCGAAGACCTGACTTCAACGTACTAGCCTATCAGTGAGGGGTTAGTAAAATATTCTCAGTAAATTTGAGAGGAAGAAATATTTCAGACAGGGCTCGAACTTGGGACACCTGCATGTGAATGAATGAAGCTGAGCGCAGTCCGATGCCCAACCATACGCATTTAAAAATTAGGTGCAATCTCAAACGAGATTATAAATCATTATTTTTTAATTTTTTTTGTGAATACAATTTTCTAATTCGATCATTTAGCGCCACGGTTGTTCGAAAATTCAATGGATAAGTAGGTACTTTGTTGTGATTTGACGAATATTCCATAAAACCCGTTATCTTTTTTATTTGTATACAAGTTTCAATATAAAATACTCGATGTAGACACACCGATACGTATACAAATATTTGGTTTGCCCCTTCGGTACTCTATAAAGAGAACTCTGAACGCTCGGAAATAATGGACACTTTGTTTAACGTTTGTGAAGTTGTTTGTTCACCTTTTACGAAGCGATCCGAGAGGGAATTCTTTCACAATGGACCTTTGAGGATTTTAAAAATACCTGGCACCTGACGAAAAATCCCAAAACCTCAGAAAGAGAGCGAGAAGTAAAATGGATGGAAATTGTTGTTTACCTAATTTTAAACAACTTTAATTAAGAGGCACCAATGACGCAAAATGAAGTACTAAAAATTTTTCATACGACCACGTATGAAAACGTCATAAAGCACTTTGTTTTCGATATCACCATGGCATTGTTGAAAGAAAAAAGCACACGTGTTGAAATGCTAAAAAAATTGCACGCAGGCAATGGGTAGAAATAATTAGGTAACTATATTAGTTGACTCACTGTCAGCTTAAGCGCTTTTGTTAAATGAAGAAAACTCAGTAAAATATGGACAGTAAAATCGAATCGGGTCACCAATAATTAGTAGGTCTTAAATAAAAAATAGTTCACAATCGTTAGTGGACAAACTAGCTGAAAACATGCATAACTGAAAACAAAAAAGTTGTACCTCAGGGATCGGTCCTTGGGACCCTGCTCTATACATAATATATAATTTTCCAGATATTTTCGTGTAAAGGGCGATTTTCAGCTTTTGTCTTAACTCCTAACTGGAACCTATTATTATTTAATCGTGACCAGAATAGTGGGAAAATCATATAGTTTTTTGTAAATATACCTACCTGTATAATTTCCACCAAAAGATAGTGAGGTGAATAACGTCTTTTGTGATGCTAACTCCTTTTATTGGCCATGCCAACTGCCAAGGCAACTGTATTTATTGTAGTGCTAGCTAATCATTGAAATGGCGGAATAATCTCTTACAATTATTGCATCAATTTTGAGTTGAATGTATAGTTACGAACTGCTGGCATTTCCGAGAAGGTCGGAAATCATCATCTTTATTTTTACCTATATGAGAACCGCGGTTTCGCGGACAGCTCAGTTTAGAAAGAAAGCTTGTTATGTGAACATTGGGATTTGTAAAGCGAATATCGTTGTGATTTACCTAAGTGTTTATTGAGTTGTATTCAGTGTGTAGTGAAATTAATTGTTCAGTTTCGTACTGAGTGTTCAAAATCCACGAAGTAGAAAAATCGTAACAGTCTCATAGGTAAATTGAAAGTTTAATTTTTCTGTGGCATTATTTGAATGTAAAAAATAACATGAATTTGCGATCGAACCAAATTTCCGTCCGTTTCTAGGTACCTACTTATATTCCAAAGAGATCAGACCAGCTCTGAAGACAAGTCTAAAACTCTGCACTCGATTGTACGTACATACAGTTCCTCTGTTTATGTATCAATTAGCCTATGTTTTCGCACACATTAGGCACGTTCTCGCGTATCCAAACATTCTGAGGCGAAACCTCTCTTTGGCTGTAATATCCCACTGCTGATTTTCCACTGGGTGGAAAAGGAATGACCAGCCCCTATGGCCAACGACCATAAAGCGTCCATTTTCATAACAATTAGCCGGTAAACGGCTTCACGGGATTCGGCCCGGTTTCATCAACAAAACAGTTAATTTCTACGAAAATGATGCATGTGGGTCACTTTGTCAAGCAGTTAATCGACCAGTCTATGCTGACCAAATTAATGATGCTGGAGTAATTATTGTTTGTAAGTTATGAAGACAATGCAAAACGAGTAGGAAACAACGACTTTCCTAGCTAATGCCAATAGCCACTGCAGTCCATGCAACGGTTCACACGGTGAACGCATTATTGTTATGAAAAGAATAAGCTATATTGAAGAAGGTTTCCTTGTGATACAACAACATTAATGTTGCGGTGCCAAACTGAAACGGAGGATTTCTTTCGAAAAATTGATAGGACTATCCTCAATAATAATCTCTCTTTGCAGAGATATACAGAGTGTTCAGAGGGTGCTTAATTTCGATAAAATAGTCAGATTTTCACGAAGGGTGAAGCGCGCTCAAAATTGTGTACACCAAACTTCAATTTTGCGAGGAATTCCAAGAAATTTCGAATGTTCGTACATCAGAATTCCAAGGCTTTCCAAAGAATTCCAAGGGATTCCAGATTCCAGAATTGGAATCCAAGGAATAAAGGATTCCAAGAATTTTCAAGAAAATCCAAGGAATACCAAAGAATTCCAAGGAATTCCAAGAAATTCTAAGGAATTAAGAATTATAAGGAATTACAAGGAATTACAAGGAATTACAAGGAATTACAAGGAATCACAAGGAATTACAAGGAATTACTAGGAATTACTAGGAATTACAAGAAATTACAAGAAATTACAAGAAATTACAAGAAATTACAAGAAATTACAAGCAATTACAAAGAATTCCAGGGAATTCCAAATGTTCGTACATCAGAATCCCAGAATTAGAATCAGAGGAATTTCAAAGAATTCCAAGAATTTTCAAGGAATTGTAAATAATTCCAATTTTTCGTACATCAGAATTCCAGAATTAGAATCCAAGGAATTCCAAAGAATTCTAAGGAATTACAAGCAATTTCAAAGAATTCCAGGGAATTCCAGGAAGTTCCAAATGTTTGTACATCAGAATTCCAGAATTAGAATCAGAGGATTTCCAAAGAATTCCAAGAATTTTAAAAGAATTCCAAGGAATTCCACCGCGGTTTACCCCTCGGATTTTCAGTTGCCACCAGCGACGTATAAAAAGGGTGTCATAGTCCCTTTTCTTCTTACATATTTTTTACGCCACTTGTGAAATCAGAAAATATATTGGTTTTCAGAATTCCTCATTAAATTTTGAGTGAACAATTTTTAAATTTTTGAATCCGGAAAACCAACTGATTCCAAGATTATTGCGCTTTTACATAGAATACAAATATACAGGGTCATTCAAATTCGATGCTCATTATTGGGATCTCGAAAACTGTAGGGGATGGAAAGAAGTTCAAATTGGGTCAGAGTAGTAGAAGTTCATCATGTTCATGGTGAAAGAAAATCCACGATAACTCTTTTCATTTTCAAAATATTTAGATTATTAGTCTCATTGTTTTCTCGTCATATTTGGGTGACGTGTTACGTGAAATGTCTAACGCTATTTTCTAGAATCATATTCAAATGCAAATAACGTATTTTTCATGTAGTACGTCACCATTTGAAGAATATAGACCATAAAAAAAGTTTGAAGATTTACTGGATCACTCTATATATATTCTCCTCGAGCTTTTCCTTTAAACAGACAATAGCCTACAATAGTTGCCATGAAAAAGGCATGTTCATGTTATCCGGCAGACATTGAAATAAATAATAACGTTTGGCTCTCTTCCATCAGCTACATCGATTATAGCGTTCATTTATCAAACTCGGCTACCTCATTTTTCATTTTACATCACTCATCAAAATCTAGAAAGAGGCATGGCTCGATAACTGGCTTTGTCTGCAACGAAATCCTATCGATTTCCAATCAATTTAGTGAAGTGGACAAATGCACTGGATCTGCGACAATGCACTTGTAAGAAAAGTGTCCTTGAGCTCTTTGAACACGAGGGTATTACAGTGGGGTTGCATTCACGAGAGTCATTTCATACCGACTGAAATAACATTAATAATAAGAAGAAATCACACTTCTTACCTTCCAGAATGTTTTGTGAGGGTTGTTGGTGAGAATATCGAAGATATTGTGGATCTTTTTGCAGCTTTATTCCCAACTGTCTACTAGATTGGTGGAACAATTATTCAAACCACCGGATGTTAGATAAGATTACCAAAATAATACCTAGTAGAACTGAAACATTAGAAATCTGCAAACTTTTATAATAAATGCTTTCGAAAATAGACAGTAGGTGCAGTAGGTTGATTATATTTATAAAGATTTTTCCAAAGCATTTGCCCCGCTTTATCATCATTAACTGTTGCAAAAATGCCAAAGCTAAATGTTTTTGGTACTTATTCAGGATAGAAATTATCTCGATGATGAAATACCAAGTTCAATACAGTAGGAACACAAATATTCCTCAATCACAGACCATAGTTACTTCTTACATCTGGTGTACCACGGGGATCTCATTTAGGATTCTAGATAGATATGTCAACGACTTATATATTTACTAATGATTTTTCAAAGATGTTCGAAGCGAGGTTTAAAGCCATATGATATGTGACTGATCCGATAGTGAACATAGACGTATGTCATTTTACTTCTTCGTCGAAATGAGATTACAATTACAGTTTTAGGAATCATTTTCGACTTAAAAATGTTTTAAAAACCTAACATTGCAAATTGCAAAGGTACTAAAATGTTTGGTGTATTAGATCTGCAAATGAATTATCCATGTTTTCTTAGAAAATTATATAGGTGAGCTGTGAAAGAAATGCAGAGCTCGTCTCAAAAAATACCCTAGCATGGTGTTGAACAAGGCAAAATGTTCATGAAGTGGTGTAGGCATAGATGAGGGGGGTATATTGAAGGGGATGATAATCGAATATCCATAAATTGAAAATAAAAAAGTTCCACAGCATCTGTCTAGTTATTTTGTATGAAGGCATTCCTCGTATATACATACCTATATATAGGAATTTTCTGTCTCCTAGAAAAAAAAACACACATGAGATTAAGCTTCGAGAAATGTGGCAGGTAAGTCGCTGATGCACTGCCTTCCAGAAATCCTATTTTCGACGAAATGTATACATAAAACATTCTCGTGTTCTCACTATAGGATGCAGGAAAGATAATCTCCTGAGAGGTTTGCGTGAAAAAATAATTCTGCGTTGTGCTCGGTCATGCCCCTACTTTAAATATATTCGTTTTTTCGTCTTCTAATTTCACATTTCTAAGTGACAAGTTCAGCCAGCGTTGAGAGTCTGCCCTAGTGTTGTCTTTTTCATCAAGATGATCGGGACGTAAGAAAAGAGAAAAAGACTAATATCACACTTATAATGTGTTTGGAATTGTTCAACAATTATTGTAAGCTTACAGTGCTCACAAATAATCGAAATAATCGGAATAACGAAAATACTACAAGAGAAACAAACTAATTATCGAGCTAATTATATACATGTTAGATAAGTCTTATTTCAAGTTGCAATCTTGATGATAAAGACAACACTAGGGCAGACATATTTTCTTTCTCAACGCTGGCTGAACTTGTCAATTGTACCAGTGTGAATTTATCAGGCAATTATTGTCATCTAGCAGCCAAATCACCAAAGGCGTCAGATTTTTTTCCGTTAATAATTATTTTAATGACACATATCATAACAGTTATTAGATTCCGAATATTGCCGTGCACGTGAAAAAAAATACCTACATAGATCATTAGGAACCTTCTGATAAAAAGTTCACAGAATTCGAATAGAAAAATGAATCATTTGCAGACCGTCTGAAGGGTAGTTTTCACTCTTCAAAACATTGAAAAATCGAAAACACCCTTCAGAAAAATTTAGCCAAGTTGAGATTTTGTTGCACAATGCTACACACAAGTTTAATTGTTCAATTGTTTTTTTTTTTCAACACGTTTGCCAATATATACCTACTAGGTATTTGACTTTTTCTGATGTGATCAACTGATTTTGCGAAATCCAACAAGGATTTGATATATGTAATGATATCATTGAAGTAATTTCATGGAAAGTAAATATTCTCCGAATGAAAAATTCATCTCGTAACGCAATATTCTAGACCTATTCAATGATGCCTGTACCAAATTTCAACCCATCTATAAACTTTTCTGAAGAATGTCAACGATTTTTTCAATGTTTGGAAGGGTGATAACCACCCCTCAGACGGCCTTCCAAAGGTTCATCTCGTATAACATAGGTATATAATTGTAGCTAGATCAATTCATTATCTGATGGCGATTTTTTCTATAATTTTTTAGCAATCGAATTTCGTTAACTCTTTAAACATTTTATGCACGACCAGTATATTTTATTGTAAATACCTCTTCATCTCTCAAGCATGATAAAAATAAAACGGCTCTTTAATAGGTACCTTTTAAACCCCTTTAAAATAATTTTTGCTCCGCCCATGATGTTCCTCCCGAAAAAGCATTACATGTGAGTGATTTTACTTTTTCTCTATCTCTTATAATAAGGGAGTTATTAAGGGTTTACAGTTTGCTCATGTTCCAGAATGGTGGGTGAATAAATAGGCTAGTAGCCATATTTGCTGTCAATACAGACAATAGTCATTACGAAATGCATTCCAGTGACGAAGAAAGTGTGAATTGTACTCCACCAGAAATCAGTAAAGCAGCTGAGGATGCGAATCATTAAAAAATTTTTAACCGGCGGGCGGTAAAGTGCCATTTTACGCCCGGCGGGCGGTAAAGTAGTCCGAGGGCGGTAAAGTGCTATTTTACGCCCGCACAACCAGGCGATAAAGTGCCATTTTACGCCCGGGTCGATAAATAAACGCATGTGTTAGAAAACAATGATAGGATTGATAATACATTATTGAGGCAAATGACCAACGGCTTATCCTCTTTCACCGACAAGACAAGAGGGGAACCGTTAGCCCTTATCTTCCCCCCGATCCACCCCTGTGCGACAGGGTTGGCGAATTCACAACCAGAGCCGGGTCAGCCAATCACCATGCGTAACTTAGTTACAGCCTTTACAGGCAAGTCGTTTTATTAACAGAGGAGAAAAAGCGCAGAGGGACAGAAAGGGGAGGGGAGGGGGGACTTTTATCGATTGGTCAATGCTTATTTTGCCCCAACAAGTCTCGACGGGGATGAGGAATAAATAAAAACCGTTCGAGGGTCAGAGGTTTTCCTGCTCGCTGCTTAAAAGTCAACGATGGAGGCCCAGTGGAGTAGAAATTTTCTTTCATATGAATTCTCATCATCATGAAATAGACCAATCAGACATCACCACTTTTTCAACATATTTAAGTGATTAAATCCCAAGACCCGTTCAACCACGGAAGATTATTTTGTCGTTCATATTGTTTTTCGTTTTTTCGATTATCACTGATTCTTACTATATTGGCATGTAATTGCTATTTGTGCATTTAGAGCACAAAGTGATCGATTGCTGCTAGAAAAAGACAGTCATCTTATGTTAGGTTAGAATAGGTTAGTTTATGTAAGATTAAGTTAGTTTGGGTTATGTTAGGTTGGGTTGGGTTATGTTAGGTTGGGTTGGGTTATGTTAGGTTAGGTTGGGTTATGTTAGGTTGGGATATGTTAGCTTGGGTTTAGGTAAGCTTATCTTTCGAGAGCTGCAAGACACTTTGCTCTCGAAATACACACAATATTTTTCGAGATATTTCTTCTACGAAGACAGTTCCTAAACAAGAAAACTTCATTCAAAACATACATTTTTTTTCGTTTTGGGTATCGACTTCTGAGGTCATTAGCCTTAAATATTGTAATTCAATCCAATTTACATCTACACAAAGGAATGAAAAATGACTCATAGATTGAAAAAGAATTGCCCTGCCCAGAGAGGCTACTTGAAAACTCAAGTCTATTCCTCAGTTATAATACGTTATGAACCAAAAAGTTATAGCCGAACTTATTTTTGCTTTATATTCAAAGGACTGGTGTTTATTGAGAAATACAAGTTTAGGATACTTACTATCTTTAGCATTCAAACATTTCATATGGGACCATGTCATCAATCTATCAAGCGTCAAAGGATACCTTGTTAACCGTTTGTAGAAAAACATTTTAGATCGATTTTTCATACAAATAATTTGACGTAAGGCTATCGATCTTCAGTAGGAATCACGTACTTATAGCCAAAGTCACTCATGCGAAATACTTAGAACATTTGATTATCAAGCGTCAAAGGATACCTTGTTAACCGTTTGTAGAAAAACATTTTAGATCGATTTTTCATACAAATAATTTGACGTAAGGCTATCGATCTTCAGTAGGAATCACGTACTTATAGCCAAAGTCACTCATGCGAAATACTTAGAACATTTGATTATGATTTACTGTTATCCCATACAACGTACAAAAATTATCAAAGATGAATCACTAATTACGAACCGATTGTTTTCTTGTTATCACAGATAACTTCGAGTTTGGAAAACATTACATGCTGGTGATTTTGTATAAGCTGCTACACTCGCTGCTACCATCAACGACCTGTCCTGTCCACAGCTTTGCGGATGATAGTACACTTCGTAATGCCTTCTCCTCTAGAGCCCTTATATCATCCAGTAGAACAAATCGATAAACGAAGATAATAATAACGATAATAATATTATAGGATTCAAGACTGAAAAAGGATGGGGAGCTCTAAAATTTGTGATATTGAATAATTCATTCAAACCTTAATAGTGAGCTATCGTGAGTGATATGCCAAATGCACGTTTCTGCTGTTTGAAAATTCAATTTCCTGTCTACCGCGAAAACCACATAGTGGCTTTGGTAATTTCACTCTATAACAGGGTATAACACTCGGTATAACATGTCGAGGTAATACGATGTTCACAGCTGGTTTGGTCGCTTACGGACGTATTAGTCTGGATTACTTGTTAATAAGAAACTATGGCAATACCATGATTATCACTTCTTATACATTATTCATCGACAACTTATAGAAGGGGATTTTTCATAAAAGACGCTAGTTATAACTTCGCCATTTTCATCTGATTAACAAATTGTTCGAATAACACTATGAACTGGTCAACTTCTTTTAATGTATTTTTAAGTTAGCTATTATCAATAAAGTTGTCAATTCCTGAACAATTATTATTTTTGTGAAATTTCATGACTTTATTGATTGAATCCACTTCAATAGGTGGTTTCTCTATAAGATTTCTTTTGAAACACGTGTATACTAGGGTGTTTTCTCTGGTGTTTTTGAATACATTCTAATATTCAAGGGGGCGATTCTTTGACTCATTAAAAAAAACTTCGCGAGCATCAAAGTGATGAATTTGAGTCGTTTATTTCAACCTAATTTTATAAAATGAAATAAAACTCGTATTTGTACAAGCTGAAATCCATATTTTTCGGATTCTCATCCATTTTGGAACCAATCTGATCTCTTAATCAGGAAATCAATCCTGAAGTAAAACGATTTTTATTGTTATAAGCAAAACAAAAACAATTCGTCGGATGAAGAAAAACCATAAAAGCAAATCTGCTCAACAATAAATGAGGATCTCAACTACAATATTATCTCAGTTTCGATAGCAGTTATTATTAAATGACCGTTTTTTTTTCAAAACTTCATCACTTTGTATCTAAAAAGTTAAAACTTCTAGGACATACGTTGATAGAAAGTTTTTTCTTTGAATATTAGCATGTCTTTAAGGAACACCCTGTATAGCCATTTCTAATTTCGCTGCTCGTCTTGCCTGTTTTCTTTGTTGCTACTTCCATCTTGCAAAGCCTACAGTTCCTATTTATGAGTTCTGTAGAATGAGATATATCCTCGCCAAATATTAATGTATAATTATTATTTGCCTTCCACCCTCGCTTCTGCCATTATTTCCAATCTCTATAAGCCTTTTGTAATGAGTTCAAAGCTTGGTAGGTATCAGATATGTCCATAGCACCGTCTATAATAGTTCACATTCACTGAAGTAACAAAATCTCTAATAATTATTAAATGGCGAATTTATCGATATTGTTACGACCTTTCTTCATGGGTTCGATTTTTGAAACACTCTGCACGAAACTGAACAATTTATCACACTATATTCACTCGTCAATACAATTCACACTAACTTGATCACTTCGTTCGCTGTATCGCTCTCGCTTCACTAATAAAAGCTCGAATAATAGTATCTTCATATGCTAAACTAACTGTCGTAGTTTAAAACATATAGGCATGTGGAATTCAATGTTTCCAGAGAGTACGCGAACTTTCTCGACTTCGCGCGAGTGTTCTAGGAAACATCGCTTGTCTATCTGTCAGCTGTCCGGCTGGCCGTTCGCAAAGATCGGGCACAGGTGGGGTGCTGTCAGAACAAAATCCGTACAAAACAGTACAACTACTCACAAAATGTATGCTGATTTCGAAAAAAAAAAATTCTTCCGAGATTTCTCATTTATATTTACTTGTGTTGCATGCAACTGCTACAAACAAATCGATAAACAAGTCAAAGGCGAAATCAGTGCCTTTTTTTATGTTCTGGTTCTCACGAAAAGGGATATCCTGTAATGTTCAGAGAACATCGTGAGAACCAAGTGAAAGAAGGTAGGAGTTGGTGTTCTTCTTAAATTTCTGGGAATGACATGCCTCGGGGAACACCTACCTAGGCAATGAGTTCCAAAGTCTCGATGTTCGTTGGATGAACGAGTCTTTGGAAAGGGACGTTCTGCAGGTCTCTAAATTGACCACGAAGGGGTGTGAAGACTGAACTTGACGCGTTTACCTCGAAGAGACTGCTAATGTGGTAATATGTTTAGGTGCCGCACTCCAAATATGGGAACAGTATTCCAGGACAGGTCGGATCTGTGCCTAATAGGTCATAAGCAGCTGAAAGGTTATTGCTGATAGCAAAGATAGTAACGCAAAGCATCGAAATGGATGACTTCAATGGTATGGTTACTCCTGACTGAATTATGTTGGGCACAGTGAGATCGGCTTTTCTATAGAAAAGACATGCTTGTGTTTTGTTTGCATTGAATTCTACCAGGTTATATTAGATCCCCACTCGAGAATTGTTGCTAAGTCCATATTTATTTGATTTTAACATTTATTCCTCATTCATTTCTGTTTTTACGGGCCGATATAGGAGCCCTGAAAAAGAAAGCGGTATGGAGGGTACTATCATCCGAGAAGCTGTGTATAGGACATGAAATTGCTTCCAAAAAATCGTTGATGTGAAGTAGAAATAGTGTTGGTGCAAAAATTGATCCCTGCGGAACACCAGCATTTATGAGTAGAGTATCAGATGAAACTCCATCGACCACTACATGGAGAGACTTTGAGAGAAAACTATCAAGCAGAGGACACAGCTGAGGGGGCAAACCATGAGATGGAAGTTTGGCGAGGAGTCCCTGGTGCCAAACTCGATCAAATGCCTTGGAAATATCTAATGCCACGGCTAAAGTTTCTCCATCTTTCAATAGATAGCTGCCATAAATGTGAAACGTAAGGGAGCAGGTCACCAGTTGATCTCTGATGACGAAAGCCATATTGCCTTGATGGCTTTTTCCATGACCTTTGTAAGGTCTTTTTGTCTTTTTTGGGGACTGGTTGTACTCTTGCAATTTTCCAGTTGGACGGAAATACCTCCAAATTGTAAGAGTGATCGAACAACTTGCAAAGAACCTGTTAGTTCAGGGGCACATTTCTTGAGAACAATCGGTGGGATTCCGTCAGATCCACAGGCTTTGTTGGTGTTGAGACCCTGTGTTTATAACTGAAATTAGTGCGATCATCAACACTACTATATATATAATTTTTACCGACAGGCGAGAAAACTAAACAAAAATTGATGATCACTACTTACTAGCTTGATAATGAGTCATAGTTTTTCAGGTGTTTGAATGCACCTGTCTCGATTGACTATCGCTTTCCGTCAAACCATATTCTCGAGATAAAGAATGATTCTCTAATCTGTGGTAACGTGTTAATATATCTGTTGAAAGGCGAAAATTCAACAAAACACACGATTAAGCAGCGATATTCATGTGCATACTGGAGTTGCTGAAGTGTTTATTCAGGGAAATACATTTTGTTGGCTTATCTACCGCGTTCTGTTTGTTGTATTTGCTTCTGAAGCGTCGCCACGTTTTACTGCTCATTATGCAACAGAAAATTCGATTCCGTTCCGACCTAATCTGACAGATTTATCATAAACAGGTGCCCTGCACCGAAATAATTGCAGGAATAGGTATTCCGATTTTTGCAATGAACTGATTTCGAATTTAATTATTCTTCCCGCGATTCGACGTATATCAAACGAGAAGTTAATAAATCAGCTTCTAAATTGGGCTTCAATTATGGGTTCTGATAGCTCAAAGGAGTTCAAAGAAAGTATTATGTGAGTTTGATACGATTTCATTCACGTTCTCATAGTATATATTTAATCATTTTCGAACCAACTACTCATTGATCACAGAACCCATTCGTAGTTGTGATCCGACATCCGACTGAGATATTTTAAGCGAACAAATGCAAGATCGGACTCTGTGTGAGGCGAAGCAATTCCTGGAAAATCAGGGCCTCATTTCCATTTCCACTTTGCAGATAATTGCCAATTCGTGCTGCTTCTTTTTCCTCTTTCATCGGGCCAAAGTTCGTGAAACAGTTTCGCATGATTCCGACAAATTTGAATGAAATATCCATCAGGACATCGGGACCATGTCTTTCTACTTTTTGAATTATTCGAGAAGCTGATGATCATTCATAAGACGTTTTGTAACCGACAGAAGGTTTTAGGATGGATAATATGTTTTCCTACGACCATCTATGAAAACGTCAATAATCACACTGTTTTGTTATTCAGAAAGTAGCTCATATCACATGGTATTGTTTATTTGAAAGAAAAAAAGCACTAGTGTTGATATGAAATATATCACAACGCTCGCCTGAATTGATAGAAATAATTAGGTATATTGTGAAGGTACTCACTGTCAATATATAAGCGTTCTCAAATCAAATTCATATCATTGAAATTTCTGTCTCGTCGTTATACCGAGAATTCTTTATCTATTAATTTCTACATGATTGATGACAGAGGGTTAGATCATTCAAAAGAGAGGCTATAGTTTTTTGCGCGGCTTGCTGCTTGCATCAGTTTGATATCACAGTATCACGTGGTATCACCAACGAGAAGATTCTTTGGTATCACAGATGTTTGCAAAGAGTCAAGGACGCACTTACTCGAGTAACTCGTACGCGCTTGCGAACTACATACTTCTATGGTTCTGTATTCCTGGTTGCGTGATTACTGGCGCTAGCAGGTGAATGGTGTCAAGTTTGTTTATGTACAAACTAAACTAACTCAATCAATCAGTAATTCACATAATGAGGAATTGTCGGAGAAGTATTCAAATATCATCTTGAATATGGAAATAAACAGTACTTGATATTGAATCAAAACCACCTGAAATTCTAGAGACCGCTCGAGTAACATTTTTGACAAGACCTCCCGCGAAATGAAAGTATTCGGAGTCGTAGGAAAAATAGTGTACAAAACTCGTTGGAAAGTGCATTTCCTTCACTCGTTACGTTTCCGCACTCACCGCTACGCGGCTCGTGCTAAACGACTACTCGTGTGAAACATGTCACTTTCCACACTTGTTGTGTAATATACTATTAGTTTAGCACCTCCTTTAGGAAATCTCTTGTCTTCTAAAAGAAATGGAATTTTATTTCCATTTTGTGCCATCAGTCTCGGCCATTGTGCCGTATTCCCTCTAATTTCTAGTTCTATCTCGCTGGCAAAGGAACTGAACTTCTTGGAAATTCTTCTAAAAAAATCTGTTAATCACGAGGTTAATCATTAAAATTTCCGTAATGCTTTGATATCATCCGAGGGGTTAACCCGAGGGTTAAGCACAGGGGAATTGGTACACCTTGTAAAAAATCAATGAATTTTTGGGGAAGTTCGAGGAAATGGGGGAATTTCGGGTCATTTTGGGGAATTTTCGAGGAAATAGAGGAAATAAAGGAATCTTCAGAAGTTTTGGTTTGTATTCGGTTAATTCAGTATACTTATGGCATTTTTTCTTCCACATCCGGAAGAACTGGTATTCATTCTACAGAATTAAGACCACAGAATCAGTTACTCTGATGTTTATCTAGATTTTAGACCATCAGCTCCTTTTCTTTTTTTGCTGTTCCCTACTTTGCCTCATGTTATGATTTTTTTTAAGAAACAATGTCACACTCGTCAGAAATGGGTCAATAAGTTTATAATTTGTTATGCATATACTATCTATTACTATTGGAAGTCTCCTTGATGGTAGTTTTGCGTTAGAATTCATGAAAATATGGCCTCGTTTCAGAAAATCTCCACGACGCCCATGGCCCTTGATATCATCAAAGAAAAAAGAACCCGAACTCCAATGTGTGTATGGTGGTGCGTATCTGAAAAAAAAATACAAACCCGTAACACCTGTCTGCAAGGGGTATACCTACCTGGCTGTGTTGTCAGAATACTTCCCAATTTCCAATAAATGGCATTTACCTGTGCTGATCCGTAGTGGAATCAACGAAATACTTACCCAAGGAAGAGAAAAATCTCGCATCAAACCCTTCTGGTAAAAAATGACGAGGTTTTTTCTTGGGTTAGGGTATCGGTTAGGGTTTAACGAGGGGTTGATCGGGAGTTTGAAAGTCTCGGGTTTAATTGTTCATCAAAAAGTTATTCGGACTGAATAATAATTCTGATTTTAGTCTTCCGAGGATAATGCGGGATAACATTGGATTCTTTATCGATAATCCCGGTACCTCTCTCATGAAACTCGTAGTTATTCTCCTGAAAGAAATCAGGGGAAAATCAATTGAGTATTGAATGAAATGCAAGATCTTGTCGCCTACATACATCATACTTCAATTTATCAAGGAATTTTGAGGAATACAAAGATTATGGAAATGAAGGAATTCGTGTATTAAAGAAAATGAAGAATTGTGGATATATAGAGACTGGGAATCAAAAATAAAAATAATTGGGGAAAGAATCACGGAGGCATAAGTACATACTTACCAACTCTTGCACATTCAAGATGAAATGACAAGGAAAGTAGCTGAAATACCTACCCTGGTGGAAATTGATTGACATTCAAAAACCCAAAATCTCTCATCCACGTTGATTTCGTAGGAAAAATCTATTTGGCACAGTGTGCACGGTGCAGTAGATGCAACCATGAAAGTTAGGTTAGCACCTTGGTCAACACCGTTAATAACAAAAATTCGAGTCGAATCAAGCGATTCGAATGCAGCACAAGCACAAAACCAGAATGGGGTCAACGCACTCACCGATAATAAACAAAAATATCCAAGCAGAAAAATCCAGCGTGGTGTCCCTCATACTTCAGATGCTACAGGATTCCCATACCATCGTGAAACTCGGCTCGTCGCACCTGCATACCATCAGTTTTTGAGTCGAATCATCGCGAAAACATCACTTGCACGCAAATCGAGTCACCTTCTGCTATTCTATTCAGTCACTTGTCGAGCACAAACACACACGTGTGTCGAAAGGCAGAGTTTCACACACGCTCCAACGTAGACCGTGGAACAGTCTCCCGTATTTTGAGTTTCTACGCTTTGGTTCGGCCACGAACGGTCTGCGACTCTCGAGTATTGACCGGGAATCCGCGTCTTGCGCTGAAGATTGCTCTTCTCTCCCCCGCTCGCAGGGACGGCGCGAGTGCCTTTTTGGTAGGGGTGGCAGCTTATGTCGATTATTATTTCTGGTAGTTTTTTTCGTTAGGTGGCGATGACGAATTTTTTCAAAATTTTTGACTGTGTCTTTACCTACGCATTTTGGCCTCCTGAAATTTAACCCGGACTCAAGTATTTTCGGAGATTTGGGGCCACTTTGTTTCGAAAATCCACCATTTGACACGATTTGATATATGTATAAGATCAACGGTAATTGTGCACTTATCATGCGATGAATATTTTGATGAACATTTTTGTTGGTACTCACGTATTTTGACCTGATAAACAAGAATTTCATAATATTATCGTGAACATATCTCTAGTTTTCGAGATAATCGATGCCAAAGTTCGAAATTCCACCTTCTTTGTATGGCAAGTTTTGGGCAAGTATTGTATCTTCTTAGATCCCAGGACATATTTCATGCATTTACCATGGTTAATTATGACTTTCGTTTAAGAAAAACACCATAAATATGTAATTTTTCTGTAATTTTCCTAATATTTCACCGACTAGGCTACATAAACAACGGCCATTTTGAAAACTACTGTGCGAATCTTGAGCGAATAAAGGTGGATTCACAGCTGCCTTATAGCAATACGAGTCAGTGATATGTGTTTTCTCTCTTCAATACATATAAAAAAAAGATAGATATCAGTAAAAGAAGGAGGAATTTCAAACTTTGGTATCGATTGTCTCGAAAACTAGAGATATAATCTCGATAACATTATGAAATTCGTGATTTTCAGGTCAAAATACGTAAGTACCAACAAAAATGTTCATCAAAATATTCATCGCATGATAAGTGCACTATCACCAGATCAACTTTCTGCTATTGAAAACACACGCTGAAAATTGTTGAAAACAAGTAGATGTAAGAGTGCATGTGTGGTGTGTTTGTTGAAAGATGAGCGAATTTTGTGTGTTTTAAATAGCAAAAATGATATGGGAATCAAATCGTGTCAAATGGTGGATTTTCGAAACAAAATGAGCCCATATCTCCGAAAATAATCGAGTCTGCCGCATTTTGACTTCTGATTCGAGTTCAGGAGGCCAAAATACGTGAATGCAGCAAAAAATTTTGGAAAAATTTGACACCGCCACATTAGGGAAAACCGAGGGGAAAAATTACATTATCTTTTAGTAAAGAGTTGTTCGATATCCAATATTGTGGTAATTTTGCACTGATGCGATCTATTTTCCAATGAACATTTTTGTTTGTATATGTACAGGGTGGCTAGAATTTGAGCCTCATCATTGGGATCTCGTAAACCGTAAGAGATACAGGGTCGGTTAAATTGTGGCAAAGTTGCGCAATTTGATGCCTAAAAAAATGCCGTTCTGAAATTTGGAAAATTCCGAATACTTTCGGAGATATCCGAAAAAAATCGAAATTTCCTAAATCCGTTTTTATGTTGTTCTGGCGTTTTTTGAGGAAATCAATCGGTATGAATAACACTTCATCATGACCACTGTTTCCTCTCTACAAGATAGCGTTATCAAATTTGAAATCCGACGTTCCGTCTTCTAGAAACCATCATCAACTTAATTTTTTTAAATACGGACCTGGATTTTTTATTTCATTTTTTGTTACCTTTCGATGGCCCAAAAGCTATAAGCAATCACAAATTCTGATTTTCAAATGTTTCGATGACAAATATTGACAGTTTCTCTATTTTTTAAAAATATATAATGCAATTACTGAAATTGAAAAAAACGGAATTGATTTTAGCGATGAAAAGTCACAACCAATCGTCAATGTATGACAGTTCAATGTATATAACCGTGGGAATACTGTGAATGTCTTATTGGTGTCATAGCTCACCTATAGCAAAATCACTCAGTTTATTTCTTCAACACAGGTGAAAAAGAAATATATCACTAAA
Organism: Chrysomela aeneicollis; assembly: GCA_029955515.1. Taxonomy (NCBI): domain Eukaryota; kingdom Metazoa; phylum Arthropoda; class Insecta; order Coleoptera; family Chrysomelidae; genus Chrysomela; species Chrysomela aeneicollis. Next base: position 9,093,797 of record JARUHQ010000022.1, read on the forward strand.
AAATGTTGACATTTCGAACTTTGGCATGGATCTTATCTCGAAAAGTAGTGCTGTCGAACGAGTACAAACAAAAATGTTCATTGAAAAATAGATCGCATGATTCGCAAAATTACAGATATTGTTAGTATGTACCTACCTACTTATATTATTTTCAGTTATTATGAAATAAACAATTCAAAATGCAACTCCTCTACTATATTGAATTCAAAAAGTCAAAAGATACTTTCCACACAAGTTATCACAGTAATATTCAGATATGAATTAATGAATGATAAGCCTTTTGTTCCAAAAGATTATTTACCGAATTCCGAAATCAGAGATAAGAAGAACAAGATGAAGAACAGCATTTCACATTGTATATTGGAGAAGTTGATCATCATCTTTAGTTTCCGAATTTGTGAAAAATAATCATCAAATTTATCATTCAACATTTAACAAAAAGGCCAGAGAAAGGGGTTTGAAAAAATATTGGGATATGATAGAGCATGGAGCAACTAGATTTTTTTTATTTTGTTTTATTATTCAAGAATCATCCACCTGAATGAATGTTAAATGATATTATTGCATTTGTAATTCAAGCAAATTGAAATAAAATATAGTGTTATAGAGAGGTTACGAAGGCGTAGAGCGGACATGCGATATTTTTTTTCTTAATTTCGAGTTATAACTCGGAATTAGTACTAATTTCGTGTTACAACTCGAAATTTGCTTAAGAGTTATAACACGAAATTAGTACTAATTTCGAGTTGTGACACGAAATTAGTACTAATTTTTAGTTATAACTCGAAATTAGCTTCGAGTACTAATTTCGTGTTGTAACTCGAAATTAAGCTAATTTCGAGTTACAACTCGAAATTAAGAAAAAAAATATCGCATGTCCGCTCTACGCCTTCGTAGAGTTGTTATCCACGAAAAAAAAAGAAAACTTGTGCGGGTGGGGATTTTATTCGGATTATATTATTGATGAAATAATTCGTATAATACTTCATATTCTGTATTCTGCCCTGATGATTAAGCCAGAGTAATAAGGCAGAGCTACGTTATACAGGAAATTAGGGTCTACGCAGTGATTGAAAATTGATAGGATTTTCGCTTATTCTTCCTATATTCGCTCTTCGCCTTACAGACTGTAGGATTAGGAACTCAAAATGATTCAAGTAGAAAGAGGAAGTTCATTCTTGAAAGGAATTATCGTGATACAAAAAAATAAATTATTGATAAGGACATTTTAATTCCACTTTTTGCGCTTATGGGGATAGAATCATATTATTGATGCGTTTAATCATGACTTCTTCAAATCGGGTTGGGATTTTAATCAGGAATAAATTTTCCACTTGCCCACTTGCTTATTTTCCGTGGAGAACAAGTCGCCCTGTATACGTTTTGACGAGACCTCATATAATAAGCATACAATACCAATCCGCTTACATATTTATAGATTGTTTACAAATGTCCGCTTATTTGTGCAAGTGTGCATAATGTCAATAGATTACATCCTATATCTGTGTTGTTGCTCCAGAAAGTTCACCCAATTTCTCATGCAAATACTTATAAACTCGTTAAAAGGACCCATTGATAAATCAAAAGATCAATGGTTGCTGTCAGAGGTGTATATACAGGGTGACTGGATAGATATAACGTCCCATGCCATAGCACCAGTATTTAGACTTCGAATATGGAGTACGTGTATTTATTGAAACAAATTATCCAAACAATAACAATTCCACTAGAATAGTAATACCCCAAATTGCCTGAAGCCAACATGAAATTCATATTCATATGTTTCCCCCACAGAGGTTGTCACATCGTAAGATTTGAAAGTGATAATCATCTCAAAATCACACTTTTTCAAGGTTCCCAAATAATATATAACCTTCTGTTAGTACTTATATGAGTCATATGAGTGTATTAAAAGTTATGCTCAACATATAATACAGTGCCTCATTTATATATAAGTGGTTTATAGATATCACGTATTTCTGGAGATTGTGGAATTTTTGGTGAATGCGCCAATGCCACTAATTTCGTTCAACTGATAATCGACCGAACGCTGACAGTTACAGCGCGAAACGTCTCGTTTTCAAATCAAATTTTGTTTGATGGTTCATTGAACGGCATTTTTCAAGTTTTTTGTGAAAATTTAAATAGGATTTCACTTCAAAACCTTGCTTATTCTGTTAAAATCGAATTCAAAGGATAGTGAAACGCTGTTAAATGTGTAAGATACGATTTAAAAGCGGTAACCAGAACACAACATTCCACTGGTGAGTTAGTCAGTGTCGTATCATTCGTTGTATAAACATTATTAACCCACCCTCATATGCAAATGGATTTTGGTAATTTGAAAACATTCTCGGGTTTTCCCGAGATGAAAAAATATGATAGGGAGAGAGATTATTTCAAGAGACGCTAGAGTTTTCTCGCATCATTTTACTACAAGTGATAAAATGGTTTTTCAAGTGGTAAGAAAATGCTCTAAGTAGAAGATAAGCCTATATTTAGTGTAATTGAAATGTAATAACAACATGTTTGATGTTATATTTCTCAAGTTCGACACTTCGAAACTTTATATTGCCAGAAAATAAACAATGACAGTGAATTAAATCTATTATCATTCGGGTAATAAATCTAAGATGTATATTTTCAGAAAACTTTGATATTACATTGTTTTCATTCAGTCTTAGGAAGAATGGATACGATATTTTTTTTAGTAGGTCAATTTATTCAGACCCTTCCAAGATAGCAAGACACTGGTGCTGGGGGAATCTGTTGTTGCTATCCTTGTTTTAGAATGAGGTAACCCTAGTAACTGATTTAGATGTTGGCTTCAAACAACTACTGTGGTAAGGATAGAGCGTTATTCATCTAGTCTGTTTTATGATCGAAGGAAAACATCATCATTCCATTTATTGTCTCTTTCTGCTCAAGATATTTATAGAAAACTAAGTAATTTTATCATACAGCATTTTTTTCTAAAACCCATACCGCATACGAATTTCGAATTTAATCGTCTGCCATTTTGGAGACGCTATTACGAATTTTTAAAGGACAAAAAATTCATATTCACCTACCTCGAAAATCCCAAATGCCAAATTTGAATAGAATAGGACCATATCACCATATTGGAAGCGACATTTTGTTTTTTCTCTCACGAAAATTCATTTCCATTGAATTTTCGTACAACTACAAAATACATTTTTCTGGTTTTGGTTCTATAATATAATGAAGTTATCATAACATGCAAATGCGTATCGAAATAACCTCTGATTCGATTTGCGTTTTTTATTCTTCGGAAGTTTGTAAAATCGAACTGTCAAATTATTAATTTCCATAGACAATAATTTTTCGAGAAGTAAACCGCGGTGGAATTCTGGTGTAAAAACATATTCCCTGGAATTCCTTGGAAATTCCTGGATTTCTTTGGAATTTCTCGGATTCTAATTCTGAAATTCTGATGTGCGAACATTTCCAATTCCATGCAATTCCATGGAATTCCTTGAAATTTCCTGGAATTCTTTGGTATTCCTAGGATTTTTTTTTCAATTCCTTGGAATTCATGATGTACCAACATTTGGAATTTCAGGGAACTCCATGCCATTCCCTGGAATTCCTTGGAGTTTCCTGGAATTCCTTGGAATCTCTTGGAATCCCTTGGAATCTCTTGGAATTAGTAGATGATTTGTGCCGATTCTAGACCTCCTCCCAAGGTCACACACCCCCCACGTGGCCTTGGGGGGTCAATGACCTTAGGGGGGTCAATGACCTTGGGAGGAGTGACCTTGGGAGGAGTGACCTTGGGGTGAATGACCTTGGGAGGAGTGACCTTGAGAGGAGTGACCTTGGGGTGAATGACCTTGATGCGATCTTGGGAGGAGTGACCCCGAGTTGGCGACCTTGAGAGGAGGGTGCCCTTGGGAGTTGCTGTGGCCTTGAGAAGAGCGCGTCCTTGAGGAGGGCTTTCTTTTTTTCTGTGAGCGTGACCTTGTGTTTCCACACCCCTGAAATGGGAGGGGGTGCGACCTTGAACACTGCTTCTGCGTGCGCATGCGCCATTCCCCCACTAGAGTTCAAGATCGCGTTGGTGAGAGTGGGGGAGTTCCTATAAATTGGCGATTCAGTGCTATAGTTGCCACAAGCAGTAGCAGCAGTATAACTAGCAATCAATAAAAATAAATATTGACTCGTAAAGCGTGTGCGTATCCTTGCGTGATAACAAGTGTTATTTTTATGTAAGTAAATTCCTATATTCTATATATTCTTTTGTACTCTCTTTCACGTGTTTAATCTAGAGATGGGTTCACCTAAAATTGATTTGATCGCGATCAATAATCAAATCGCTGAAGGGTATGAATTCACCAAGCAAGTGTTGATATCATCGCTGATCTTGAATAAGCCTTATCTGATCAAGAAAATGACAATATTTGAAACTAGATTTGGTAGATCTGCCACCGTTATATTATTAGATGAAGAAAGTGGGGAAACTGTGAAATGTTGGTTGCCCAAAAGAGTTTCAGATGTGATTGAAGAAAGCGATCTCCATTTGATCAACTCCCGCGGGCTTTATACAATAGCATACCTGGGGCAGAGTGAACCATCATATGCTGGTGCGAAAACGCGAACGCTTATTAGGTTCGGCATAAAAGAAATACCCCTTAGCGAGACTTCGCCTCAGTAATTAATTGAATTATTTTTATGATTAGTTTAGTATTAGTGAAAGGAAGTTTAAAGATTATATGTATATAGTAGTTCTTACATTCTCGCCACCCTCGTCGTCGCATTTACCATTTTTGGTGAGTAGTTTTTTTAAGCTGAGGGTATGAGCTATGTAATATGAAACGTATTTGTTGAATTATCTCCTAAACTCTTTTTTTTGTTTATTTATTTGTAGACTCCAGTACTCAACTTCTAAGGATATGTGGATGCACTATTCTAGCCAGTTTTGGCCAGCTGCTGAAGACATCGAATCAGCAGTCAGCAGACTTAAATGTGAACTCATCGATTTGGAGCGTGATTCACTCCATGCAGCCAACTATGATATGAGCGCATGTTTCAATCAAGAACGAGCTCGAGAGATTTTAGCGGATGCTGATCGATATAAAATCGGTCATTTTCTATGCAGTCGCCTAGAACACGGGAGTATAACTTTGGAGAAGTTTCTTGAAGAAATGGTGAAGGAGGGTTTGGAATGCTTCCTTCATGATTTAGTTGAATTCCTACCAACTATCATCATCGAAAAATACGGTTTGAGGGAAGCTTCAGAAGAAGAAGAAGAAGGTGGAGAAGGCGAAGAAGGCGAAGAAGGGGAAGAAGAAGTTGGGGAAGAACAAGAAGGTGGCGGGGTACAAGGGGGTGTCTAGTATGCTCTTATAGTCTTTAGACTCACTATTTCAATCATTGTACATAATAGGAAAAATAAAACATTATTCAACATTTTACATCTTTTATTATCCGAAAAAAAACTGCTACAAATATATATATCTTAAACTATGGTGGTAGTGATTCATCTGATCATAGCTTCATAATTCTTCGTTCATACACCCATCTGTATGGAGCCATCTAGAGCGCTATATGTCATGACTGCGTCATGTAGAATGAGCGCATACACTCTTGTATTGGCTGGAAATTTTGATTTGCGAGTCTCAAATTCCAATTTGATATCTACTGTTGAGGATTTCATGGCGTCGGCTTGATGGCTGCAATCGATGATAAATAATGGGTTCTTCCTGAATTCTTCTATACCCATCATCGGCTCACTCATATCTTTACCATAGTAACTCTTTTGGAAATTTTCGTAAGCATAATAGGCTATAGCATCCAACTTCCTGTCGAATTCTAAATTCCACCGCTCGTATGGGTATACTTCTGAATTCAAATACACTCGAATATTATTAATGTCAGCATTAATGAATTGGGTGGCATCTTGAGATACATCATCCGTATTAGTAGATTTCTGGAATCCTATGATAATGTATCGCGGTCGCTCGAGGCTGTTGGTAGTTTTGACAGCCCAAATGTCTGAAGATGTTTCACGGATAGTTGGTAACTCATACAAATCCCACATCCTATATGCTATTTTTATCTTCGCAGTGGAACTTTTATTGATGCGATTCAATAGTTTGAGTTTTTGTTTATCTGACGGCATGATATGCCTTATTCTCCATTCAATCTTATCAATTTCTATTTTCGCATTAACTACTCCCATGTAGGAGTTTTTGAATGAGCGAGCAATGATTAGTATCAACTCTTGTTTTATATTCAAGACACCCTTATTATAGTCCTCAGCGAATCCCATCAAGTATTTGAGTGGTAATTTTCCGCTGAATACGTGATTGATTTTGTCTAGGATCGGTTGATTATCATCATCAATTCCCCAACCGAGGGTCTCTAGAAATTTTTTATTCGATTCCCCATAGGAGATCATACATTTCATAGCTGTAGTGATGCCTGGTTTTCGAATCATACACACTTGTTCGCCACCCATCTCATAGCGAATTTCGTCGAAGAGGAATGCTAGAGCATTATTGGATAAATAGCAATCTGCTGTCAAATCATCTGGCATGAATTTTCCTTCGATGTAGATGTAGCTCTCTGCAATATCTAATATCAAATCTTGAAAGTTGACAGCTATTCTTATTTCGTCAGAGTTCTTGAATGATGGTGAACCATATGGTTTGTATGTGTGTTCATGCAGGCTGATTAGGGAATGATCGAAGATTGGTTCATCAAACACTTCCAATTGGAGGCTAGTAGAAGTTGTGGAAACCATCTCTATTTTTTCTGTAGCACTTTCAGTCCGATAGATTTCAAGAAATCAATATCGCTCTCAGATAGGTTATGATGCCGCCTTGTCTGATTGAGACGTCGATTGCGAATGAATCCGCGACCGCGTTTACACTTCTTTTTATTATTTCTGCGCTCATTATGGGGTGTGGGGGTGGATATTCGCTTTGATTGGTTACCGAAGCAGAACCCCATCTTTTCTCTGCTATTTTTCGAGATCAATCTAGTTGTTTCAGTTCAAGCTTCACAATAATCTTCTCTCCTCGGAAATCGACCAAACAATTTTCATCATCCAAAATTCTCAGTGTAATGTTATCGATAGACTGACGTCCGGTCGGGCTGATTGGTAGATATATAATGTTTTTCGGTTCCTTCGACAGCTTATATCCAGGATCCACATTGATGTCGAATTCATACAACGTGTGAACCTCTTCCCCATTCAGGTACGCCCCGCTCGTGATATTGCAATCGATGCGTATTAGGCGAACTTTAATAATTTTCACCGGCTTGGTGGATTTATGTAGAAAGTTGGATGGGTAGAATTTTTTCTCGAAACCCAACACTTCGGCTATGGAATTCTCAACTGACAACATAATTCCATATGAAGATTTCATTTCACACATTAGAGTGTTATTATTAGCTCGAAGATAAAATTCAATATTATTTTTACTCTTTTTACTATCAGAGGAGGGGTTCGAAGATGCTATAGCTTCTTGTATAACTCTATTGATTTCTTCTATTTCATAGGCGCCTGGTGGTATATGAATCATTTTCAAGTTCTCAGAGATGCGACCTTCTTTCTCATCCCAATAACCCAAAGCGTTATTAGTCTCATCTATATTGGCTATGGAATTGTAAGAATAAAAGCCGTGTAATCCCAAACCGTAAGTTCTTCTCGCATCTAGTTCAATTGGTGGGTAAAAATCAGCGCTCAAAACACTATGACCACCCGATATGGTGAATGTTTGCGACATAATGTTGGTGGTGTGTAAAGAAAACGGCGAAAATGGGTAACAAACCTCAATGAACATTCAACAGCTGCAACTTGATCGCTATGCGAGACATTGAAGAATGTTTTTATTTTCGCATTGATAATCATTTATATATAAAAATTTTTTATTACATATTGCCACATCTACATTTTCATTCGACAAAAGCAGCAAAACACTTTTCGTGGTATTGGTCCATCGTTGACATCAACACCGTCTGGTTGATTATCGCATTTCTCGTGATGATGATCCTCACAAAATTGGTATTTCGACACCTCTGGATCGTCTTTCAATCGTTGCGGTAGCTTATCCCATACTAGAGCTATTTCTTGGGAGGCCAATCCAATCAGTACTTCCTTTGGTAGGTCGGCGAGTTCTTTCTCAGTCATTTTTAAGAGAGAGCGTGATTTAGAGTAAGCTAACAACGCATGGGCCATTTCTTTGATGCTTTCTCGATCCATGATGAGCTACTTTTCGTTTGTGTTCTTCTTCGAGAGAAATTTCAAGCACAAATGCCCGCACCAGACTGTGTTGTATTCTTGTTGGCGCTCATAGTTATATACTATTTTGGTAGCTCTAAGCGCCTGCGGCCCTCTATTCAGATATTTCACCAACTCTTTTGGTGGGGGTAAATCGCCATAGCTATCATAATACTCGACTACTTTACCGCTTTTTTTATATGCAACCCAATGTGTGCCATCGCCTTGTTCGCTATCTAAATTCAATATGGCGGATTCTGTACGATATGGGCCGGATGAGGGTAAATTATCCCTCATATATATACCTCGAAAGTTTGGTATTCCTATCTTTTTTATATATCGTGATAGGTCCACATCTGTTAAAGCCCTTCGAGGTAGGCCATCTAGTTTTTTGGAGTTTGGGACTTCAAATAGATACCCAACCCTTTGCGGTATGGTTTCAGATAGACCCCTTTGCCCATTTTACCTAGAGCAATTGCCTCCATATGTGTGTTGTGGCGGTTCGCCTCAGCGAGTTTCTCCTTACTTTCTTTGGCGGAATTGATAGCACGAACAACGCTTGCACTGCCTGCAGCCAAACTACCCAATGCTGATAATCCCGCGAAAATTGGGATTAGTGGGAGAATGCCGCCAACTTTGGGGATTGGTATTATGCGGGGTGTTCGAATATTTCTCCTTCCTCCTGCCATTCTCACGAATTTTTTAGCTGCACCGACGGCCTTTAGAGTTGTTTCACCCAAGTTTCTGGTGAGCGTTCCCCTGTTCCCCATTTGGCGTAGCGCATGTCGAACTTTGTGCACTATTCCCGATCCAAAAGCTATCTTTCTCATGCGTTTGGGCGTGGTCCGCTTCTTCTTCCTTTTCAGCACACTACCGCCGCACCCCATACCAAAGCGCCTTTTTCCCTTCATTATATTTGTTGTTTTCCCCTTACGACAAATACGCCAACTTTTTTTCTTTGTTGAAGTGTATCGCTTGGTGTTCATAATATAAATGAGCTTTGCGACACTCGCAGATCATTATAAAGTACTTGGCAGTCGCATGATGCAGATTGTTCGACAAAATGAGACATTCAGTGTGGAAAATTTTGATGAAAAAGTTGGGTTAGGAAATAGTGCAATTCCACAGCGTAGGCATGGGGATCTATTTCCCAATACAATTCGAAGTTTGATTATTGGTCCATCGAATTGTGGCAAGACGAATGTTATGATATCACTGCTCACCAATCAGAATGGCTTACGATTCGCCAACATATACCTCTATTCAAAATCATTGTATCAACCCAAGTATGAGTATTTACGTAAAGTATTGGAACCGATAAAGGGGTTGGGTTATCACACTTACAGTAATAATGCAGACATAGTTGAACCTGCCGATGCAAAACCTGAGAGTATATTTATATTCGATGATGTTATATGTGAGAAACAGGATGTGATTAGATCTTATTTTTCGATGGGGCGTCATAGGAATGTCGATTGTTTCTATCTTGCGCAAACCTATTCGAGAGTGCCTAAACAACTAATTCGCGATAATGCGAATTTCATAATCATGTTCAAACAGGACGAAATGAATCTTCATCACATATTTTCCGATCATGTATCCCCAGATGTGACATTCAATCAATTTCGGGATATGTGCGCACATAGTTGGACGGATAAATATGGTTTTCTCGTTATCGATAAGGATAGTGAGATTTGCGAGGGACGCTATAGAAAAGGGTTTGATTGCTTCATATATCCGTGATACCCTGATGTGGTTGAATCATTCGATCGCTGGATGGCAAAATGAGCGCATCTAGCAGTGAAAAAATGGATGAAATATGTCTCAAGCAGAAACTTGTCGAAGCAACTGATGCGGTGAGAAAAAAATTCAAAAGTTTGAAGAGCGCCCACCTCAGCGATCAGACAATGCTTGAGAAGGTATACAAACCGCTAACGAAACCATTGAAAGCTATCTCAGAAGCTGCTGCGGTAGCGATAGCCCCCTCCCAAATATCGGGTCTGAAAGTACCACCTATCCTTAAAATACCGCAGCCTACGCACCATTCTACGCCGAAGCGTAGGAAAACGGTGGGAGATGCTACAGAAATGTTTGATAAACATTTGGAATCTGGAAATTCCAGCAAAAATTCGCAATTGATGCAGAGCGAACTCGATTATGTGACAATGATGGAAACACCACCAACATCATCAACTTCACATATTTCTAGCGATAATACTACCGCTATTGATACAACAACTCTACAAGATCGAGTGCAGCAGCATTTGGATAACTTGAAAACTGGAAAATCTAATTATGATACAGTATATGGTGTTCGTATCGATCCCAAAACGGGTAAATTAAGGATGGGTAATATGGAAATCCGTTTTTTGAATGATCAAATCGAATTATGGCGTGATAATAGAAGGAGTAAGGTATTTCCAGCTTCTTCTGAACTATATGATTTGATTTTTATGAATCAAGCACCTGGATCTATTAGCGATCGAGATAAGCAGATATATACCTCCATTCTGAAGACTACAGGATCCGCATATAAAAATTATGATATTAGAGGAGGTTTGAATGCTGAATCCTCTAACTCGAAAAAGAAATATCGACAAATCATCAAACCTCTTATAGATAGTCCACATTATATGAGGAGTAATCCTCAACGATTTGATATCAAAGGCGGTAAAGGAGTAGTGGAGGCAATACCGCGCAAAAAAGTTCTGAATAGAAAACGGAAAGAATTTGTTTATTGGAATGATGCTGCAGAATTGGTGGAACGTCTTCGATTATTGTGGAGTTCTAAAATGGTTGGTCATACAGGGCATGATAATGAAATAATGTCGATAATAGAGGAATTGCGTGAAGAAGGTATCATACGTTGATTTTTCAAAGTGCGAGCGCCATATGTATATGTGAGTTTGGAAGATTAGTTATTAGTATATGAATGAAAGCCGAAGTAATCGCAGCGGGAAATCTACGAAGTGGAAGATGAAAATAAGCCCAACCAAAAGGGCGATTGCTAATGAATTACACAAACCCGCGAGGCGTAACTTCAAAAGGAGGAGAACGATAATCAAAGGATTTGCTGACCTGTGGCAAATTGATTTGGCTGAAATGCAAATATATGCAGATGAGAATATGGGCTATCGATATATACTATTCGTTATCGATTGCTATTCAAAATATTTATGGGTTGAACCGATAAAAAATAAAACTGGTGTGGAAGTGACAAAAGCTATGGAAAAAGTGCTGAAGCGAGCTGAATATTCTCCAAAAAATATTCAAAGTGATTTAGGCAAAGAATTCTACAATTCACGCTTCGAAAATTTGATGCAGAGATATAAGATCAATCACTATTCAACTTATAGTATAATGAAAGCAGCTATTGTGGAGCGAGTAATTAGAACATTGAAGACTTGGATCTATAGAGAATTCTCCGCCAGAGGTGACTATAAGTGGCTCGACATTCTCGCAAATTTTGCTAACGAGTATAATAATAGAAAACATAGAACAATTGGTATGAAACCTGCTGACGTAACACCTTCAACAATACTTAAAGTATATAGCCACCTGAAAATAGCGCCACCAGCAAAATATAATGTTGGAGATGTTGTCAGAATAAGCAAATTCAAAGGAGTTTTCGAGAAAGGATACTCAGCCAATTTTTCCACAGAATTATTCACCATATCTAAAGTGAATATTACCAATCCGACGACATACAACATCAAAGATGTCAAAGGTCGCCCTATCAAGGGATGCTTTTATGAATTGGAATTGTTGAAAACAGCTGAGCCAAATGCATATCTAGTTGAAAAAGTGTTGAAAACGAAGGGGAATAAGATATTTGTCAAGTGGCTAGGATTTTCTGAAGAGCACAATTCTTGGCTTGATAAATCTGCAATTGTTTGAAGTATTTAATTTTTTTCAATAAATGAGTCTGTTGACATTTTCTATCGTCTATTTCTTTCCTACCCAATTTTCACCCAATAAGAAAAAGTCGCATCAGAATTTAATATATTTTATTATGAAAATTTGCAAATAATATGATGAACACAAACATAAATATATATTCACAACTATATACACCTTTATTTATATTTATAAAAACTTTATTTTCAACTATATACACAATCATCTTTATATACACACATCTTTTACTAATATTTACAATAATTTATTTACATACTTACAACTATATATACATCTTAATTTATATTTACAAAAACTATTTACAATTAGGGCCTTAACTAAAATTTACAAAAAAACTATATACAACTAGGTTTCCTTCCCCAGTAAAACAGCACTCGCGTCGGCATGTCCCCCATAACGAGAAACCTCCGCATCAATTTCGGCTATGCTCTCTTTCTGCATGGCAGAAATTCGCTGAAGTTCAGCTGCCTGAGCTAAAATCTCAGCCAGCTGAGCTTCAACCTGCGCGTTGTCGTGAAGGGTTCTCGTTTTGCGGTCGCTCATCATTGCCAACCACCGCACCAACTCGTCATTGTATCTCCTTAGTTGGGTAGCAGGCAGTAATGGTCCCGGCGGAATGCTGTTTGACGGGGAAGGCGTTGACGGGGAAGGCGTCGGCGGCGCGGCATCCTCACTCTCCGCCTGTGAAGGCGAAGCCGCACCTCCAGCTGCCGGTGAAGATGGCGGCGACGGCTGCGACGGCGGCACATCCTCCCCTAGCGGCGAGGGTGACGCAATACCCGCCGGGGATGGTGTCGCAACCTCCGCCTCAGCTGCTGGCGATGGTGGTGGTGGGGATGATGGGGGCGTCGCCGCAACCTCTGCCTCCAGCGCCGGCGATGGTTGTTGGGGAGGTCGCGGGGTGGCATCTCCATGAGGTGGCGCGGCGTCGGCGGAAACAATGATGGTGATGACTTCGTCATCAGGCGGCGGAGTGGCGGCAACTGCAGCCTCATGAACGATGGCATCACCACCATTGTTTTCGCCAACATCCGCGCCCTCAGCAGCAGTAGCACCTTCATCGTCGGAGATGGTGACGATGCTGATGCTTCCAGACTGTTCAATTTCATTGGCATTAGCCACTTCCGGTGCATCACCCACGGCGCCTACTCCACTGGTTCCCTCATCAATGGCGGCGATCGCATCACCGTCCGCATTGGTTCGAGCACTAGCCGGCTTGATCACGTCCACTCTGAGGACGTTGATTGCCGGCTTTCGCTCTTGTTGAGCGGTACGCCGTTCCGCGTACCACTCAGCAATATCACCTCCGCGGTAGGGGTTTGCCTTGCCACTATTATTGAGGAACTTGCGGAGTATCATTGAAGAAGAGGAAGATTTGCCCTTCTTGCTAGGGCCGGCCTTAGAAGGCCCCGCAACCGCCTTCGGGCTAATCTTCCTCTTCTTCGAAGGTGCCTTGGGCGACGCTTTCGAAGACGTCGATGCCCTCGATGATAACACCCTCTTTCCACCAACACGGCTACCAAAGATCTTTTTCTTTGGTTGCGGTGGTGGTGCAAAATCATCCTCGCTATCATCGAGAAAGATATGTTGAAGGGGGTTAGCAACCTTCCTTTTTGACGAGGACATGCTTTTCCCCCCAACAGATCCCGATGATTTCGCGCCACAAACCTTCATTTTCTTGGTTTGTGGCGCGAAATCATCAGCATTGTCATCTTCGGGCAGGCTTTCAACCAACATTGACGCTTTGTCTGAAAGCGCCATATCCTCCTCACTCTCCGACGATGAAGATGATTCACTCACCCTGCGACAGCTCATCTTAGCCCCCTTGGAAGATGCCCCTTGCGACATCGCCGGCCTCTTCTTACCCCGGGTGCCAGCCGCACCCACGGAATCGTCGCCGCGCATGCTGTCCCACGTGTCAGTGAGAAGAGCTCTAAGATCAATATCATCTTCGGGAACATCAAATGCGTCCATGGAGATGTTCTCGAAAAATGATGAATTGATGCCTGAAAAAATTTCGAGAAAAATATTAGGATGGTGTTACAAGAAAAAGAGTTGAAAATAACATACTTAATTGCTGGAGCTCCTCAGAATTGTCGGGAGCGGCAGAGGATCCAGCGGCGGCGGAGTTGTTGAAGGCCATCTCGTATTCCTATAACAATGAAAACATGTTAAGTCGTGTATTGCATTTTATAGAGAAATTATGAAATTATCGCAAAGAAAAATATTATAAGTTATAGGTTATTATAGCACTTAGCAAAACTCGACTATATCACAATGAGAATGAAGTATGTTATAGAACTCGAAAATTTATATTTCACTATATGCACTCACAAGGAAATACTTACAATTGGTTCAGAAGTAATACTCCAAAAAAATTTGCCGGTGGTGTGGTAGCTCGAGAGGAGGGCAAGCAACGGTGTCTTCTAGACCGGGTCCAAAAAACACTTGAAGATTCTACAACTTGGAAAAAGATTCAATATTAGTATAATGAAAAAAAACAAGAGTAAGAGTTTTCCACTTCGGAAAAATAATTCGACATTGAAGCAATGAGGAAAAACATTCAGAGTTGGAGAAATAGAAATAATCTGATATTATCACAAGGAGAAAAAAAATGTTCAAAAGTCCCAGCTTCTATCACTTTGAAAATGATTCGATATCAATGCAATGAGAAAACATTCAGAGTCAAAGAAATAGAAATAATCTAATGTTATCACAATGAGAAAAATGTACAAGTCCTACATTCACCACTTAGAATATAATTCGATATCACAAGTACAAAAATATGAAGATGTATACAAATTCACTATACACACTTCAAAGGTAATACTCACAGTTGGTCTAGGAGCGTCTAGTCTGAGTAGCCCAACAGGAAGGCAGCGAACAGAATGAGTTCAAGATGAAAACACTCGAAGATTCTATCACTTGGAAAAAGATTCAATATTAGTATAATGCAAAAAAACAAGAGTAAGAGTTTTCCACTTTGGAAAAATAATTCGACATTGGAGCAGTGAGGAAAAACATTCAGAGTCGGACAAATAGAAATAATCTAATATTATCACAACGAGAAAAATGTTAAAGTCCCAGCTTCTTTCACTTTGAAAATGATTCGATATTAATGCAATGAGAAAACATTCAGAGTCGAAGAAATAGAAATAATCTAATGTTATCACAATGAGAAAAATATACAAGTCCTACATTCACCACTCAGAATATAACACAAAATCACAAGTACAAAAATTTAGAGATATATACAAATTCACTATACACAACCAAAAGGTAATACTCACAATTGATCTAGCGGCGTCTAGTAGGCAGGTCTAGTCGAAGAGGAAGGCGGGCAGCAGAATTAGTTGAAGATGGTAACGGTTTGCAGATTCTATCACTTGGAAAAAGATTCAATATTAGTATAATGCAAAAAAAACAAGAGTAAGAGTTTTCCGCTTTGAAAAATAATTCGAAATTGGAGCAATGTGGAACAAACATTCAGAGTCGGGCAAATAGAAATAATCTAATATTATCACAACGAGAAAAAAATGTTCAATCCCCAACTTCTTTCACTTTGAAAATGATTCGATATTAATGCAATGAGAAAAATATTCAGAGTCAAAGAAACAGAAATAATCTGATGTTATCACAACGAGAGAAATCTACAAGTCCCAGATTCACCACTTAGAATATAATACAAAATCATAAGTACAAAAATATGGGGATATATACAAATTCACTATACACAATCAAAAGGTAATACTCACAATTGATCTAGCAGCGTCTAGTAGGCAGGTCTAGTCGAAGAGGAAGGCAGGCAGCAGAATGATAAATTCGAGTGGGCGCTTCGCTTTTGTACTCTTTCCTCCCTCCTAGCTGAGAGTGGGAGTGACTGATGGCGGGTGACAGATGATGATGGCGCTACTGATGGCGGATGACAGCTGACACGGAACACCTCAACGACCAACTACGGGCACGGAACACTTCGCGATAGTTTGGTATGGCAAATAATAGCGATTGTGATAGATGGCGCCCCTGTTTCAAGGTCATTAGCCTTAATAGCAGGTGGCGCTACTGATGGCAAGTGGCGCTACTGATGGCGAGTGACGCTACTGATATCGGGTGATAGCTGGCAGATGACAATTGACAGGGCGACTGTCACGGCGGCCATCTTAGTCGGAAAGAGTATTGAAAAGCGGAGGTCATAGCGGTTTCAACTCCTGAGTCGACCACTAGTTTGAGAAGAACTCCTCAATTATTCTTCAGTCAATATGTATCCGAGTGCCTGGGATAACAAGCCAATTATTGCAGTGAGGCCGCTTATCGCGAATGGGGCGATATGCTGCCACAATTGCGGGGACGCCTTCGTGCCAGGAGACCTTAATCCCAGCACGGGAATGTGCCAGCGTTGCTCGTTGGCGAATACGACAAGAACGGGGCCCCCATCTCCTG
This sequence comes from Chrysomela aeneicollis, assembly GCA_029955515.1. Lineage (NCBI taxonomy): Eukaryota > Metazoa > Arthropoda > Insecta > Coleoptera > Chrysomelidae > Chrysomela > Chrysomela aeneicollis. Next base: position 9,110,403 of record JARUHQ010000022.1, read on the forward strand.
TACCAGCGCAGTCACCAAGTTCCGGAGCCCGATGCGATAGGTGCTGTAAAAAGCTGAGGAATTCCAACTTTGGAATCTGCCGCCCAACATGCCGGGAATGCAGCATGGGTAGAAGGCTGCACTTCCATAGATGTAGAAGCTGCCGGCAATATCGGAATGATTGCTGGCAAGGGATTTGCAGAGGTTGCAATTTCAGCAAGAAATTCTTTTGCGAGGTGGTGGGCCACTTTTATAGGGGGCCCTCCGAACATTTGGACAAGTGTTGGTGCCTACCCCTCGAAGAGAGACTTCGAAGAAGGGCTAGGGATTTGGAGGTGCCGGCTCCAACATTTAGATACTATAGGGGTGATATTGAAGGAGACTATTGAATTAGTGTATATATATATTTGATTATTTATTTTTCTATTTATAAGTTTTTATTTTGTATATATTTATAGTTCATAAGATTTTATTTAGTATATTTGAAATTTGAGGGTATATATATATATATATATATATATATTTATGTAAGAGTGTACAATGAATAAATGAAAAAAACTAAATTATCGATTTTATTTTATATACAAGAGTTTCAAAAATTATATCGCCCAGTATTAAATACAATATTTTCAATATTTTCAATATTTTCACATATAACATTAATATAACTGAGAAAACTATGGTGCTCCCCGGGGGGGGGGGGGGGGGTGCTGATCGAATTCCACCTTGACACAAATTTTTTGATACCTCGGCAAGGATTTTGGATTTCATGGGGGGGGGGGTGCTGATCGAATCCCACCTTGACACAGATCTTAGGGGTGGTGCTCCAAGGGGGGGGGCGGAGTTTTGGGGGGGGCGGAGTTTGGGGGAGGGCGGAGTTTTGGGGGCGGAGCTTCCTCGGGGGGGGGGGGGTGGGCGTAGCCAATTTGAGACCCTCCCACTTGTTGAGGCCCAGCCCTTTGGCTTCTCCCATTGGTCGTTACGCTCGGACCTCATTACACTAGCCCACTTCTTGTTAACGCCCACCACTTTGGTTTCTAATATTCGCCCTACTTCTCAGACATCATTTAAACTCCGTCTAACATGGTTCGCGCGTTGGAGTATCAATGCCCAGTTACATCAAGGCGTTATTGCTGCCGCAGAAAGTGTTTCTATCTATTCGAATACAACGATGTCGTAGATGGGCTTGCATGCAGGAAATGTATGCATTATTGTTATTGCGTGTGCGACTGTGATTCACATAAATATGGGATTTTCACTTCTTTTGTGAGAACAGTTAGGCATCTACGAGAGAAATTGAAACGGTAGACACTTGAGGACCACTTCTTACTTATTAATGGTGTATTCATATCATGACAAACAATTTGTATTATGAAAAAATTTATTGAAATATATAATATAAAAAACGATATATATTTGTTTACTTCACTTTCGGCTTCAACCTTTTAGCCGTGTAAGGCGGCACTCTCGACTTCTTCTTCCTACGTAGCTCCCTTCTTGTGATAACGGGAGATAAAATGATGGTTTCATCAGAGTCTGATCCAGGGTCGAGTTCTGGAATCTCCACAGCCATTATCTCCCGCATTGCTTCATCGGCCCGCCGCTCGTCCAAGTGTCTCTGCACCATTTCGTCGATCTCCACCGGGTTGGTGCGTTGTCTCTCCCGTATGGCGGCCACCATTTGTCTCATGGACATATTTCGATATTGTCCAGACATAATTGAATGCTCACTTGTAGATGCTTCTATAACAATTCAATGACTACTGCTCGACTCAGGAGTTGAAATCGCTATGGTTAAAATTGCTACCTCCTCCGCTTTTCAATGCTCTTTCCGCCTAAGATGGCCGCCGTGACAGCTGCCCTGCCAATTGTCACCTGTCACGTCAGTTATCACCAATCATGTCAACTGTCAATTAGGAAGTGTTCTGTACCCGTAGTTGGTTGTTTTTGGGATGCATGAATTTTGACAGAAGTGAAGCGCCATCTACCGTACCAACTATAATTTACCAACTGCCATCTCCCATACCGGATGTCACCGATCATACCAACTGTCGCGTCAGACATTCTCTACTTCGCCCATAAGGAAATTGGTGTGGAAGGTGTCAGGTAAAATAATCTCGAATGACAATATATATATTTATTTATTTACATCATAAGTACAATATGTTGGAATATAAATGTTTCATCACCATTTCAAATGTTGAGAGACCCAACTCCATACTGCGTGCGATTGCCTCAAGCTACAATTAACCCTTGCAGATAGCGTATGATTCATACAAAGAGCAGCTTCTTTTTCGAATACTGGTACAGGGTTTTGAAGACACATATCATGCTGATATTTTTCAATATTCACAATGTATGGCTTATAGGCCAATTGTTCTACATACTGTTGTAAAATCTCAAACTTTTGATGCCCCTTCACATAAACTATACTAGCGCTCGCAATAGGCTCAAGCACCTCACCCATCAGTTGATCATAGTCGATGAGCCCACTCGAGTATCTTATACCGTGGATGTTTCGTTCCACATAGGTTACTTGCTTTTTTTCACTCCGAGTTAAACTGTTATAGGGCTTAGGCGGTTTCAATATGTAATGATTAGTTTTCTCCCCATCTGTGATAGATATTTCTTTGGGGTGGAATACACTATTATCACCAAGCACGAAACCTTGCATGTCAACAGCGAGTAGTTTCATGGTGGCCGCCTTTCGTACAACTGACTCTAACATACCTTTGCGGTGAAGAATATCAAGAATGGCTGAGGGGTGGGGGGATTATAGCCTACTGCGCAATAATATTACAATAAATGTTTCGAGTATAGAAAAATATTATTACTTCAAAAATGGTAAATATAAACTTCACTACATATATTGCAACAAATAGGAGCAACACCTACCGCAATTGTTTCATGAAGTTTTCGATTACATAACTTCAAAAATGGTAAATATAAACTTTGCTGCGTACATTGCAACAAATAGGAGCAACACCTGTCACAATTGTTTCGTGAAGTGTTCGATTACATAATGTACATAAGAATGACCGAGGGACATTCATAAATTTATTTCGCTCAAATGCTTTTTCGCTGCATTCGGCGTCATCGTATCCTTCATCCGTGAAATTGTCTATGCCTTGCTGCCCAACAGCGTTTTTGGAAGGCTGCAACGAGAAAATATACATTTATAATATGGAAATGATTCCCAAAATCGAGAATATTATCGAATAAAAAATATACTCACAGCTTTCCCCTTTTCTTTATCATGCTCCTGAATTGAAAGTTTCGCAAGCGTCTCGCTGACCTCGGTAGTCATCTCAACTGCTGTTGCCAATATCGCAGCTAGTCACCAACTCGGAGGAATGGAAATATCTTATACCCCTTATAGGGCATGTAGCAAACAATCCTCCCCTCCCCCTACCCCCTCTCCCGGTATAGAGCTCACTGCTGAGGTTCTAATTGCTCCATCAACATTTCAATTAGCGAGTCTAATCTTTTGGACCGTTCATTATCCTCCCCCTGATCATTCTGCGACAAGTTGCTTATTGCCTGATGTAACCAAATTGAATTTTGCTCTGGACTAAATCGATAAAAATCGATATCATTATGACCCCAAGGAAGAGTTCTGACAGTATTGGGAATAATAAACCGCTTATCGTCGTGATATGAAAGAGCAACTTTGTTTCTCATCTCCGTGAAGATGTCATGCTTATAGCTACGAAAAGTATTCATCTTGCGAAATATCAAACCACCTTTCTCAACGATGTCTTTATAACTATCTAGAGATAGTTCGTTTCTTATAACAGCCCTGGAAACACCTTTCGCTTTTTTCACCTCGCTAGTCGTTGATTTGACGCAATAAGCTTTGGCGCCAGTACCATAAAAACTAATTAAGGGGTTGTTTGGGAATTCATCTTTCATTTTGCCGACGATCGATTCTGTGCGAGGCATGTTGAAGTTATTTTTTACAGGATAATTAGACGTGTCGAAATATTCTATGTTTTCTTTCATAAAATCATAGAAATTTTCGCTATCAATTTTCAAGATGAGGGAATCAGTATCGGTATACAATAATGATGAGGATGTTCCAGGAAAATTTTTCTTGATACAATCATATAAGAAATCATAGATTACAATTTTCGACACATCTAATATGCTGAAGCCCACATAGAGCGGTTTATCATAATGCACGCTAACCCTACCCATGTGAATTGCAACGAAATTTTCATGAAATATCGTGCAAGTCTTATAATTGGGAAGGGTCGTTAATGCATTAGCACCCTTCCGCTTCCCGATACTCTCCCAATGGGTCACAAGTTTGATATCGGTCCTTCTATCGACATTTTCCATAGTTTTACCATACACACAGTTGACCATCTTTTTAAATAATCCATTATCGGCTTTGTTCGTACTTTTATTGCGCATCTCAGTATTGAGGTCTACATATTTCTTCAACCAGCGAGATTGATTGAATTTAAGAACTCTATGTATTCGCGTCAAGATTAAACCATTTCTAATCGCCTGTTTCAAATTTCGATAATGGATTATATAATTTAACTTATTCGATAAATTCGGAATCAGTTTCTTATGAGCGGATTTTGAACCTGGCGGGCTGATGGTTTCCACAAGAAAAGGTAAATCCGAGTGTGCATCATGTAAATTTTCAGGGTAGTGAATATCTACTTCGAGAACATACCCGAACGGATCATCATCTGCAACATTCGAGATATCCAAATTTGAGATTTCAACATCAGTTAACCATGTGAAACCAGATGTAGGTAGTGGTTGCGACATACTATGACCATACAAGTTGGTCGCATCCAAATACATTATAAACGACGATGGATCATCAGGGTTGAAATTTGGGAGGAATTTATTATTAGCTACATGGCTTCTCATACTACACTGGCTGACACCGCCTCTTATTCCCTTCTTAAAGAAATTCACCATGTCGATGTCAGTTAAGAGTTCCAATTCCACTTTTGTGTAGCGCAACATAGCATCCCACGATAGACCAGGGGCTGTATAATATTGACATGGGTCCAACTTGTATGTCTTCAAACTAACCTTCCGAAAATTTTCAAAAACATCGCATAATAACAAAACATCCGATTTCAGATATACGTCTGAATAATCCCCAAGCGTTTTACATTTGAATATCTTCCAAATACGCTCAGCTCTACGATAATCCTCATTCGAAATGTGTTCATTCGATAAATTATCGAAAAAGTCATTTTGAGAAGGTAAACCTTTATGCTCCAATTTATCGATAGATGTAATAAAACTATACGGAAATACGCCTTTTCGCGTCATTAGCTTAAATTGTTCGCGATCTTGAAATGCTCTCGCTGTCTCAACACACTGTTCCGTAGTCAGATTTTCAGCTAGAGAATGCAGCGGATCAGAAAGAAATTTATAGCTATCTAAAAAGCGCAACTTCATGAACATTTTATGATTTTTCCCATCTTTTCCCAAGTACTCATCAACAAAAACATGTTTCGTGAATGAAACATACTTTTCCTTAGTTTGAGCGATACAATCCACCCTCTCTTCATGCTCGAACAATTGTTTGATGAAGAGGTGGCTATCATACCCGCTCATATTATGGAAAAAGATGGGGATGAAGTTAGGTAGCTTGAAATTCAAATTACATTTAGAATGTGCAGCGCCATCTCTCTTTTTACCAGTCAGGTGACAATGGTCTCTAACTTTAACATCTGTGGAATCAAGTGGCTTATCACAAATGTTGCAAATTGTAGCGGTAGCGAAATCAAGCTTCTCTGCAGCACTCAATTTAGCCATAGGAACAACACATTTCAAATGCATATTATATATAGCCTTAACATTATCGACTAAACTGGAGACAAACTTTTTTGCTACACCTTTTCCTCGGAATGAAACAAATTTAGTGAGGGAATCATCGTAGGAGCATTTGATGAGATATGCAAATGAATGCGGCTCGTGAGCGAATGTTTTATTAGTATACGACCCCGTAGGATCTGGTTCACAAGTTTGGATGGGTTTCAGAACAGATTCAAAATCCGCATATATAACGAATGGTACTTTCATCTGTTTCTCAAAACTTTGGAATTTTAAAATATTCCCGGGAGCGCTATTTCCGAATTTATCAACCTTGATTTCTGGAGATGGAACCGTAGTGTATGTATGATTGCAATCATTCAACTTATGACGTAGCAACTTCGACTCATCGGAGAAACATATCAGACACCCATCGCAAAAGAAATTCCTATGCCCTCTGGCATTTAATTGACTTGACACTAATCGCGATAAATTTTTTATCCAGCAATAATGCCCCTTATCGGAATCGTCCGAGATATAAAGTAAGTTTACATGCCTACCCAACCTATTCTTAGCATAATGAAGCGGCCCAATAACCCTATATTTCATTTTTTGATCATCGAATACGCTCTCTAACCCATAAACATTGATGGAGCAATCATTTTGATTTTCGAACTTTGGAATATCACTTACTTTCATAGGAAACTCTATACCAACCAGATTCAATACTGTAGAAAAGTGTGGGTAGGAAGATGTTTCGGTATTCCTTATCCTCGCAGGATACAAAGCTGATGTAACTGCCCAGGCGAAACAATGCTCATCCTGATTAATAATGTTTACCACCGCTTTCTTGTTCGCAATATAGGTGGGCAGCTTTATGTAAGACCCGCCTCTTAATGGACTATATTTATTAATATTTATTTCTAGAAACAAAATCTCTTCTAAAGCCCAACCTGTAATATCAAAGTAAAAAAAAGAAATAAGCAAACTTAGTCGACATCTGATTTTTTCAAACAACTCACCAGAATCACGTTCCTCGAATTCGATAGCTAGATTCGAAAGACAATCCCGAAATGCGTCAACGATATCTTCCAAATCTGGCGATGAAGCAATTATGCGATTCGGAGCCATGAAAGATTTCACATCTCTCACATCTCGGGTTTCAATGACATATCTACCAAAAACTTCCATGTTCACTTTAATCGAGTGATGAATCAGTAGCATATTATCTAATAGAGATATAATTGTAGCTCTATTCTCATTGAAGAACGCATTGTAATCTAAAATGTTCGTTCTACACTCTAACCTATAGCTAATAATGCGGCATTTGAACGCGCTCTCGATCGCATATACGCCATCTCTGTAGTGCATGCACGCATTAGAGCGATGCTCCAAGGTTCTCTTATGAGCACCCATCCTATCTGATGGAACATCTTTAGCGCAGGGCACACATCTTTGCATACTTCTAGATGTCGATGGCGCTGGCGGATTCGAAATATCCAATCGAGCCCTTTTTGCACTAGGCTCGCCCAAATCACTCAAATCACCAACACATGAAATTCTTTGATGGCGGCGTAAATTATCACTACGCGTAAATGTTTGGAAACAAGCACTGCAGGTCAACATGATGATGATGAATAAAAAACGCTTTTATCACTCACGAACAAACAACAAATGCTGATTAATATGTGATTCCCAATAAACTGTGCTCCGCTCTGCGCACCCTTGAATTTATAGAAGTACCGCCTCCCCCACTCTCACCAACGCGATCTTGAACTCTCGCGGGAGAATGGCGCATGCGCACGCAGCAGCAGTGTTCAAGGTCGCACCCCCTCCCATTTCAGGGGTGTGGAAACACAAGGTCACGCTCACAGAAAAAAAGAAAGCCCTCCTCAAGGACGCGCTCTTCTCAAGGCCACAGCAACTCCCAAGGGCACCCTCCTCTCAAGGTCGCCAACTCGAGGTCACTCCTCCCAAGATCGCATCAAGGTCATTCACCCCAAGGTCACTCTTCCCAAGGTCACTCCTCTCAAGGTCACTTCTCCCAAGGTCATCGACCCCCACAAGGTCATTGACCCCCACAAGGTCATTGACCCCCCAAGGTCATTGACCCCCAAGGCCACGTGGGGGTGTGTGACCTTGGGAGGAGGTCTAGAATCGGCACAAATCATCTACTGGAATTCCTTGGAATTCCTTGGAATTCCTTGGAATTCCTTGGAATTCCTTGGAATTCTTTGGAATTTCTTGGAATCCTTTGGAATTCCCTCGTAATTTTGTCTGAATCCATCCCATCCCTGAACAGAAGAGATATTTGTGCAGTACAACTAGTACAAGGATATTAAACTCAAATTTTGAATATTTTTACCAATCGAAAATGTTCCTGTTATTCATCGATATTGAATCCTTTGGAATTCCCTCGTAATTTTTCGAGGGTCTGAATCCATCCCATCCCTGATCAGAAGAGATATTTGTGCAGTACAACTAGTACAAGGATATTAAACTCAAATTTTGAATATTTTCACCAATCGAAAATGTTCCTGTTATTCATCGATATTGAATCCTTTGGAATTCCCTCGTAATTTTTCGAGGGTCTGAATCCATCCCATCCCTGATCAGAAGAGATATTTGTGCAGTACTACAAGGATATTAAACTCAAATTTTGAATATTTTCACCAATCGAAAATGTTCCTGTTATTCATCGATATTGAATCTTTCTTTTTTTAATGAGAGACTTTAAATTAATGCAAAATAGACTAAACAAACGAACGCGTGCAACAAAATAACTTCTTATAAACCTCTTGGTATGATAAGGACTACTTAAACCTTCGTTTCACGAATAATCTCAGCTCTAGAAAGTGTTCTACATATTATAAATGACCAACGGACCAACGATTAGTTGCAACAAGAAAACCAAATATATTCGACCAACCGAATAAAAAAATCCCATTCAACCGTTCAACTCAGCGCGGTAATCTAATAGTAAATCCATCACCTGTTAGTGGATTACTAGTTCAAGTTAACTGGTTTGTGAATATCCCAAGCGTTCTTATAACATGATCGTCTTCCTCTTTGACGGACGCAGAGCTAAGTTGAAATCGGTGTAGTTTTTTTTTATGTCTGTGATGGTTCTTTGGGTGTGCCGCAGGGACGTTTTCTGACGAGATGGGACCATTCTCGTATGGGCTGCTCGCATTTTTGCTCTGTTTTCTAGTGGAGGGTAAGCGCCAATTTTTTTGTTGTTCAATTAACTCAAAGCAAGACCACAAAGTCCGAAAAACGTCTCTCTTGGAGTGTGTAAGAGGAGGCTGGTCAAAAAACTATACTACTCGGTTTTTTTCTTGTCAATTATCAAACATCTTCTTTTTATAAAATGTTATCGAAAATATTAATATTTCAAATAGTCTACCATCAACATTTCGTGTACTTTTTAAAAAATGATTCCATTTTCATTAAAATTATGTAGGTACATATCTTCAGTTTCAAACAAAATCTGGCGGCTTGAGAAGTCGCGATTTGAACCCGTTGGCTATTGAAGCTACTTGAAAACTTACAGTTATAATACGTTATGAACCAAAAAGATATAGTCAATCTTATTTTTGCTTTATATTCAACAGACTGGTGTTTTCTGATGAATACGACAAGTTTAGGATACTTACTTTGATATATCTTCAACATTCAATCATTTTATGGCACCATTTCATGAATCTATCATATCATATTATAATTCATACTTTTCCTCGATATCTCTGGTAAGAGGTTCAAATTTACCAGTGTTCACCAGCACTTTCTGCTACATCAGGAGATGTGTTAAAATATAATAATATAAAGTAGAAATGTCATGTCTTCTTGTTTTTTATTTTTAGCAATATTTCGGGAAAATTATATGAAAATACTAAGAATCTGCTGTATTAGTTAATTTAGAAAAATAATATATATTTTTCTACAAATGTCAGTAATATAAAATGTAATTTTATGACACTGGTGTTAAAGTAAATTTGTATGAGAAAATTTTAAAACATAATTCAAAATGAAGTATTTATTCAATTACAATTAGTGAAACTACAATTATTATAATATGAAACTCCATGGCCAGTCTCATTGGTAGATGTAACAGAATTAAAAATACCACTTTTAGCACAAATCGCAGAACAGAGCTTAAAGTAAATGAGGGTCGTGCATAAAGGTGTCAAAATGCCTAAAGGAAAATATTGAGGAGCTTATAAGGTAAATGAAGGTTGTGCATAAAGGTCTCAAAATCCTCACAGGAAAATATGGTCTAACGACAGGATAAAAAACGCCCCTCTTAATGTTTCACCAGTGTTGGCTAAGTATCTGTTTCAAATATTCTTCAGGGAGAGTTTCGAAAATTTGATGCCAATAATATATCAGTTTTAAAATTCGAATCTACCTTCCCCTTCCACTTTTTCTTCTAGATATATCTGGAGGCGTATGGAATGTTTGGGACATACAGTACTGGAGATGCATCATGAAAAAAAGTTACGAGTGTCCCGACAATGATATCAAATATTTCCTATACACGAGGTAATCCAAAGCTATTCTGGGGGTTCTGGTTGTAACAAATATACGTTTCGTTTTCAGGGAAACTGGAACCAAAAGACTGAGAATAGATGTGAGAAATCCGTTATCTTTGAAATACTCCGGGTATGATCCCAGCAAGAAAAATGTCATAATCATTCACGGATTCAACGGAACAGAGAGCTTGAGCCCGATAACTATACTGAGAAATGGTAAGAAAAATCGACAGATGATCGAGAACATATATATACACGGGGTAGATTGTAGGGGGGGGGGTCGTTAAGGCTGTGCAGCCTCTCAAGCACCTCGACCTATAAGATTTTTTGTGCATAACCCTTAATCTATTCGAAGCCCGGGATTCCGAGAATTCGTGCAAAGTTTATCAGTTTCCTGGGATCTAGGTTCCTGACATCGGAGGGCTCTAAGAAGGCCCCTTTCAGGAACTTGAGCCTCTTGCAGAAGAGCGCTGGGCATTCGCAAAGCAAATGTTCTGCAGTTTCAGCGAAGTTCTCGCAATAGCGGCAACTATCACTCTCTGTTTTGCCCATCTTTTTGAGGTGATACCTCAGAGGGCAGTGTCCAGTGTGAAGTCCCGTCACCAGTTTCAAGTCTTTCTTGTCCAACTCGAGAAGCTGCTTAGCTTTCCTTGGCGATAGGCTCACTAGCCTTTTCGTTTATCTTTGTCCTGGCACTTTATTCCAGTGAGATTTCATTTCATCTGCTTCCCAGCGTCGGAACTCTTCTCTCAAGTGGGCTTTGGAGAGTCCACAGAAGGGTTCTGGGCCGGGAAATTGTGTATTTGCCCCTTCTTTGGAAAGGCAGTCTGCTTCCTCGTTGCCTTTAACTCCCTTGTGACCTGGAACCCACATCAAAGTGACCTGTTTGTTCACTGCCAGTTGTCTTAGTGATTGTTCACAGTCCCAAGTCAGCTTAGACTCACAAGTGTATGACTTCAGAGCTTTCAGTGCTGCTTGGCTATCTGATAGGATATAGATTTCTGCCCTTCGAGTGTCCCTTTCGAGACACTCCTGTGCACATATCTCTGTTACCAAGGGATTTTGAGAGCCTGAAATGTGGCCCTGTAACTTGTCCATACTCCAGCCCTTTTATCCATCTTGGATCCATCAGTATACCACACTGATTCATCCCTTCCCAGTTGAGGTCCGTTCTCTGATGTGCAAATTTGGTGGTTGTTTATGACCACTTTGGTAAGTCAAAAGTGTATTCGTCTTCGATATTGGACAAAACATTGGGTAACTCTACCTATACAGGCCGTATTTTTTATGTCATACCACCATTGACATTTTATTGGCATCTCGAAAACGGTAAATGATACGAAGTAAGTTGAATTAGTCAAAAGTTAGCTATTTTAGTGAACAATGAAACGTCGCTTTGGAAATCAAAGCACAGCGAATCATAGCAAATTTATAACAGTGAAAGAAGTTTCCTGGACACATTTTCATATTCTTAGAAATGAAGGCGCCAGCGAAAAGAAAAGAAAATGGACCATTTCAGTTTTCCCCGTATATTTTGAAATCGGTTCGTGATATTTCCAATTTGGAATTATTTTCGTTTCATTGTTCAGTAAAATAGCTACTTTTTGTCTAATTTAACCAGTGGTACGACATAAAAATTACGATCTGTATAAAAAAGTATTTCAAATATACAAGAGTTAAAGGGTTGAAATTATGTTTATAGGGTGTTCGAATTTTGAGATATCGGCTCATGATGAGGTTTTTTAAATGGATTAAATTCTTCCTGAATTATAAATTCTGAACGAAACCTGTATTTGGTATTTGTTTAAATTAAACTTCAATTGAGTGATCTCTATAGAAAAACGTATTAAAAATACACTTCCCCAAGAAATTGACACACCACCAGAAAAACAACCGGAAGTTAATAATTTTTTGTCCAAACCACTTGTCCGATTTGGACGTTTTCTTCTTTGAATAACCACTAATTCTTTCCATAATGTTGTTATATCAACTGTATTCCGATAAAAATCTCTTTTTTACGAATACCGGGTGTAGCAATTATACCGTGTTTTTTTGATGGTGAGTTGATTTTTTGGGGTAGTTTATATTAACTTCGAAAAATTATCTTTGAATGCGCGATATGGGTTATTGGAACTGTCAAACAAGATCAAAATAATCCTCAATTCTTGCTTTTTACGAGTAGAAAATATTAGCTGTGTAATTTCGTGATAAAAAGGAACCGTTCAATTAATTGATTTGTTCATTGAATTGAAACAACAGAAACGCAAGTATCGTAATAATATTGCAGTCATGTTATTATCAAATCGTTTACATATATTTTTTCTGTGGTTTGACGTGTGGTAATTAATTATTTTAATCAAGTACAATTAAACTTTCTATATCGACTTTCATGATCTATTGATGGGATATTCTCTGTGACTCACTCGTAAAATAGTTTTGAATATTGGTAGATTATTCCTCCCATATGAGAGAGATTCTGGAAGACGTTTGGACTCCAAAGATTGTTAAACACATATTTTCGAGGAAATATGTAATAGTTTCTAGTGAACAAAGTGTTGCGGTCTGGTAAATAAAAGAGATAAGAAGACAATTCAGGGAATGTCTCAAGATAATGAAATCATCTTCATGTCCCTGTTGTCAATGTTGAAAACGGTTGTTTTTATTTATTTGGAATCCTTCTGAAAATTCAGATAACACCCTGTAGCGATTTTATGTGAAGAATTACGAGATCATAGCTGAAGGACTGACCTAGCGAACAGTGCGAACATAATTCGGAAGAAAAATGTCGGAGTGCGACGAAATTAGTGTTGCGTAGTTCAGATCGCATGATGATTGCGAAATTACCAAAATGATTGTCAGAATCTCCCGCCACAAGAGTGGTCCTTAACCAATATGTTCTTCCGAAATATCCAGCGTACCTCACGAGGAACGACTAGAACTACAAATATGGAATATGGAATAATTTCTTGTGAACAAAGTGTTATAGCTTTGTTTTGCTGGTCCTCATAACCATTTTGGAACCGTGCTAGAACGATTCTGCTCATGCGCATTGTCATCAAGTGAATTATTTAAAGACAAAGCGCATGAGCAGAATCGTTTCAGAACGGTTCTGAAAGGAACCAGATCAGACCTTAGGACTTGCGGTCTGGTAGAATTCTGTTTTTCGGACCGCGCATGCGGATTATTGATTATCTCCCGCTACAAGAGTGATTCTAACCCCCAACTAAAATGTTCTTCCGGACAGTCTAGCGTCTAGCCTACCTCTCGAGGAACGACTACAACATCTTCACGATTGGCTGGGAACCCATCACGCGCAAGAAGATAAGGTGGAAATATGGAATATGGAATAATTTCTAGTGACCAAGTGTTATGGCTTCGTTTTGCTGGTCCTCATAACCGTTTTGGAACCGTGCTAGAACGATTCTGCTCATGCGCATTGTCATCAAGTGAATTATTTAAAGACAAAGCGCATGAGCAGAATCGTTTCAGAACGGTTCTGAAAGGAACCAGATCAGACCTTAGGACTTGCGGTCTGGTAGAATTCTGTTTTTCGGACCGCGCATGCGGATTATTGATTATCTCCCGCTACAAGAGTGATTCTAACCCCCAACTAAAATGTTCTTCCGGACAGTCTAGCGTCTAGCCTACCTCTCGAGGAACGACTACAACATCTTCACGGTTGGCTGGGAACCCATCACGCGCAAGAAGATAAGGTGGAAATATGGAATATGGAATAATTTCTAGTGAACAAAGTGTTATGGCTTCGTTTTGCTGGTCCTCATAACCGTTTTGGAACCGTGCTAGAACGATTCTGCTCATGCGCATTGTCATCAAGTGAATTATTTAAAGACGAAGCGCATGAGCAGAATCGTTTCAGAACGGTTCTGAAAGGAACCAGATCAGACCTTAGGACTTGCGGTCTGGTAGAATTCTGTTTTTCGGACCGCGCATGCGGATTATTGATTATCTCCCGCTACAAGAGTGATTCTAACCCCCAACTAAAATGTTCTTCCGGACAGTCTAGCGTCTAGCCTACCTCTCGAGGAACGACTACAACATCTTCACGATTGGCTGGGAACCCATCACGCGCAAGAAGATAAGGTGGAAATATGGAATATGGAATAATTTCTAGTGACCAAGTGTTATGGCTTCGTTTTGCTGGTCCTCATAACCGTTTTGGAACCGTGCTAGAACGATTCTGCTCATGCGCATTGTCATCAAGTGAATTATTTAAAGACAAAGCGCATGAGCAGAATCGTTTCAGAACGGTTCTGAAAGGAACCAGATCAGACCTTAGGACTTGCGGTCTGGTAGAATTCTGTTTTTCGGACCGCGCATGCGGATTATTGATTATCTCCCGCTACAAGAGTGATTCTAACCCCCAACTAAAATGTTCTTCCGGACAGTCTAGCGTCTAGCCTACCTCTCGAGGAACGACTACAACATCTTCACGATTGGCTGGGAACCCATCACGCGCAAGAAGATAAGGTGGAAATATGGAATATGGAATAATTTCTAGTGACCAAGTGTTATGGCTTCGTTTTGCTGGTCCTCATAACCGTTTTGGAACCGTGCTAGAACGATTCTGCTCATGCGCATTGTCATCAAGTGAATTATTTAAAGACAAAGCGCATGAGCAGAATCGTTTCAGAACGGTTCTGAAAGGAACCAGATCAGACCTTAGGACTTGCGGTCTGGTAGAATTCTGTTTTTCGGACCGCGCATGCGGATTATTGATTATCTCCCGCTACAAGAGTGATTCTAACCCCCAACTAAAATGTTCTTCCGGACAGTCTAGCGTCTAGCCTACCTCTCGAGGAACGACTACAACATCTTCACGGTTGGCTGGGAACCCATCACGCGCAAGAAGATAAGGTGGAAATATGGAATATGGAATAATTTCTAGTGAACAAAGTGTTATGGCTTCGTTTTGCTGGTCCTCATAACCGTTTTGGAACCGTGCTAGAACGATTCTGCTCATGCGCTTTATCATCAAGTGAACTATTTAAAGACAAAGCGCATGAGCAGAATTGTTCCAGAACGTTTCTGAAAGGAACCAGAACAAAACTTATGACTTGCGGTCTGGTAGAATTCTGTTTTTCGGACCGCGCATGCGGATTATTGATTATCTCCCGCCACAAGAGTGATTCTAACCCCCAACTAAAATGTTCTTCCGAACGACCGTCCAGCGTACCTCACGAGGAACGACTACAACATCTTCACCGTGGACTGGGAGCCCATCACGCGCTTCCCTTGCTACATTTCGGCCCTCTCCAACACCAGGCTGGTGGCGCAGTGCTCTGCCAAGTTGTACGCGTACATCATGGCGAACGGCGGCGACGCCGAAGTAACGACGTGCGTCGGTCACTCGCTGGGCGCCCACATCTGCGGCATGATGAGCAACCACCTGGACGTCAGGCAGCACAAGATTGTCGGTGAGTGGATGAGGATCGCGGTACGGGAACAGAAGCGACAGTCCCTGTCGGCACTTTGATCTTTGAGAGGTCAAAAATAAAGACCTTGAACGGCAGTAGCCATTTTGTGGATTGTACATTACGTGCAAATTTCAAATTTCTTGTTTGGATTGAGGACAATGTGGTTTTGCAAAAAGAAAATACTGATAAAATAAACTGGTCTTGCAATGATGAAATGAAAGAGTTTTATTATATGACCTTGTTGGATCTTTTGGAAAGCGAAAAAAACTGATATTTTTTTCACCATGACTTGTAGCACTACCACAATAATATATGCACAAACGCTTCATCATTTCGAAAGACTAAAATGATATCAATAATTCAAACTAATAATTCATCAACGAATCGACAAACTATAAAAACTTCAGTTTCACACAAATGTAAACAATAAACATTAGTCGCCATTTTGCCAGTTGTACGAAAATCGCGCATGCGCAAAGAAACGTGACCTTTGTGTTGAGAGGCTACTTACTTAACCGCGTAGAAAATCCATGCTATTGAGTCTCATTTTACTTTATTTCTTCGTCACCGACTTATATCTTTTTGTTTTCAATATTATTCATACATCGAACTACCTATACTGAATCAAAACGAGTGCCTGAGATCGTTGATATTGAAATTTTCAGAATAAAATAATTTGTTCATAACGGAGGTGAGACATTATCTGGGTTTTGTTTTTTCTTATTTTTGCAAGTTTCCATTCTCGCCATATTGATTAATCAACCTGTTTAATGAAATCACTATTGTAAATAAAGGTGAAAGGGCTTCAGATCAGTTCATATGTCTACTCTCATGATCCGTTGAATGCAATTATCACTCTACACTCTAGTCGGAATTTTCAGTTAAAAGTCGGAATTTCGACATAAAAGTCGGAATTCCGAGATAAAGTTTGAATTCCGAGATAAAAGTTTGAATTCCGAGATAAAAGTCGGAATTCCGAGACAAAAGTCGGAATTTCGATTTAAAAGTCGGAGTCATAATTGATCAATAAACAAATAATACGTGGCCCTTCTACGCTTCCGTATGAATGCCATTCGATGAGGGCAAAAAAAAAACAGCGACTTTAATAATATCAAGTTTGCGGATGTGAGAAATGATCTTGACATATTATTTTGTCCCACCTTCTCATGAAATTTCACAAAAACACCATCGTCGTACACTCTTAGTAGGTATCAATATCTCCCCCGAATAGATGACACTTCATTATTTGAATAATATTTATGGATTTTCATCCGTATCATAACGGAGGTGAGAATTGTTTGAGATACAATTTTATGGTATAGTTTGTTCCCATTGACGTTCATAAGAAGTTTACTTGTTCTCATGTTTGCTATTCTTCAATTCCTTATTTGGTTCAATAGCTGAACCGAAATTAGAAACATATTTGATTTGTTGCTTGTATATAATGTAAAAAGATTCGATTTTGGGTCGAGAGTCAACGAACGTAGGTAAGAACTCACGTACTGTTGACAAGTTTAAAAATAAAATAAAAAATCAAAAAATAAAATCGCTCACATTACGTTTTAATTTGTCGATGATCTTTCAATGTAATGGAGACTTGATGAAGAGTTTGATTTTCGAGAGAATGAATCGCTTATTTTACACTCTGAACCTGTTACACCATCAAACCTTAATGGTGAATTTATGAACTCAACTAAACTAAGAATACGAATTAACAATTAATAATTAACAATTACATCAACTAAGGAGATGTTTATAAACATCAATCAAGAATTATGTTTTTTATTGTTCCGTGCCTGATATTCGGACTAATTCAGAGCAACAAAAGGTTCTGCGCATGCTTTGAACTTATGATTCTTAGTTGAAAAGATGAAGTATGACCATATTCTAAATTAGTTGTTAATAATTAATTTAAATGACAGATAGAAGTTTATAAAACCTCGGAGGGATTTTCCTGTATTCATCTATCTTAATTCTTATTGGTTGTTAATTTAATTCTTGGTTTAGTTGAGTTTATAATTTCACCATCAATGTTAAACGATGAAAACAAAATGAATCGATCCAGGTTTGGATCCAGCCCGGCCGCTGATAGACAGATATGCGAATGCAAACTTCAAGCTGACCAAAGACGATGCGCACCAGGTCCAGATTCTCCACACGAACGCTGGATTTCTGGGGGAAGTCAATCAGATTGGCCACGTGGACTTCTGCATCAACGGCGGCAGATTCCAACCCAACTGCTATGGCACCAGGCTACGTAGGTGTCATTAATAATAATAATAATAATAATAATTTATTAACCACTTAGGTACAATAGGTACATATGGTAGGTCAGGAAATAGGTATTTAAATATATACTAAGTAAAGTTAAAAAAAAAAAGTATAGATAAAATGTACAGATGAAAACACCAGTCACAGTAGAAATAATAAAAATTCAACATCACAGCTCTACATACAGAATTATAAAAGAAGTACATAAAATTCAAGAAATAATCAGAAAGTATCATTCATATACTCTTGCAAAGTATAGTAGCACAGTAAACATTTAACTCTATTACAAAAAATGTTGTCACTTTGAGAATTTTTTATCTCAGTCGGCAATTTGTTATAGAGAGACAAAGCATTGTAAGCAGGGAAGTTTTATGATTTGGCAGCCGCAGCAGCTGTTTTCCGAATCTTGTACTATAAGTATGTGTTGATGCAATCGTTTCAATGGACTCAATGTTGATTCTTGCAAATTTAACACATTTGAAAATATAAATGCATGAGACAGTTAATAGTTTTTCTCTTATAAAAACCGGTTTGCAACTATCTCGATAGTCCATGTCAAAGATTAGTCTCAAAATACGCTTTTGTCCCACAAAAACTCTATTTAAATCTGCACCGCGCCCCATGCCATTATGTTGAGTGATATATGCGAGAATGCCATGGCAAAATAAATGCTTAATAAACTGTCTTTTGTTACACAGGATTTCATTTGTTTGATTGCATAGAATGCTGAATTGAGTCTATTACAAACACTATTGATGTGCTGATCAAAATTCAGACGTTCGTCTAACAGAGTTCCCAAAAATTTTACCTCCTGCGACATAACTATTTCCTCACTGAAGACTATTTCATTTGGTATATTATCTTTCCTATTAAAAAATTTCATAGATACTGACTTCTTAGGGTTCAGTATTATTTAGTATTATTTTCACGATTGTTTGTGTAGTAGGGTATGTGATCGTCTCATGGGAAGGGGTGTGCCACAGGGATCCGTGTTGGGCCCTCTCTTACGTGTTTTCAGTTTATGCCTGTGTATTTTTCGAGTGACACTATAGATGGGGACCTTGCTTATCTCGAGAGATTCGAGGTTGGTTGCGAAGTTGTGTGATTTCGTGCTTATTAATGATAATCTGAAAATACATTTGAAATATCTCCAACAGTTTTGAAAATATCGCAAAATAAACGAAAATTTATGATTTTTTCTTTTGATTATTTCACGTTAAACTAATCGTTCTATCTAATTAATACATTATTCAATTACTTCTTTATGGAGAATTCGAGTATGCAAAGAGAAAAATAACGTTATAAAATAAAAATCCAAAATAGCGTTTTCATGAGAAAAAATTAAGTTGACAGGTGTTTTCATGTTTAAATTTATTAAAGAAACGATGACAAACTTCCGTATCTCTTTTGAGATAAGCTAGATACCCATATATAGTGGCATTTGAAAAATGGGCAGCCGTTTCGATACGCTTTTTTTATTATTCGGAGGTTGGTACAATCGAACTGTCAAATGAAAGTCAGAAGAATTAGGCCCAAGCTTACTTCTGTTCTGAGCGATTTGGATTTGGAGATATTAGCAGTGAAAAACTCTGGTAAATTTTAATGTAGATTGTGATTTAATTTAAATTGGCCAATAACAACATTGCATTTTTCAACGCTGGTTTCGCAAAAATCAAAATCGTTCAACACTAAACTGGGCTTTACGCTTGTGCGTCAGATTTTAAATATTTCAATGACATATTGTTACAATGGAAGATGTTTTTGTTATTTATCGATATTATATCAGCTTTTTTCATTAAGACTTCAAATAAATGCAAAATAGTCACACGTTTTATAAGACACGTTGTCGCACTTGTTCACTTGGAGCACTCCTCGCTTCGCTCGTCGTACTCCAAAAAAAAAAAACAAGTACGACAAAATACCGTCTTATAAAACTTGTATCATAATATAAGTACCATCCTGATGCATACGTCTTATGGAAGTTGGTCATCCTCCTAAACTTTAATCTCAGTTTTCATTGCTCAGTTTCTTGCATGAATTTTCAGATTATTGCTTTTAGTTTCAAGATCATTCAAGTTCAAATTTCTGCTTGCATGAATCCATCTCAACTTAATTTGTGCTTTACATGAATAGATTACAAAACAGCTGTAGGCAAGGTGGATATAGGATGGTGAAACAGCTTCCTATTAACAAGCACTAGAATAAACTGTAGACCTTTGCCTACTTGATTTCATGCCGTAGTAATATTTCCTAAGTTATCAGAGATGGCGACATACCTTGTGTCGGTAAAACAGAATCTGTGCATCTGTCACCTTTTTATCAGTTTCATTTATTCTAGATGAAAAATGGCTGAGAAGAGTCAAGATATCGATAATTATTCCAGATTCACTGAAAATATTGTGTTTTGATGTCATTTCAACTCATGTCTGTCAGATGCGAACGACAGAAATACATGAGCAACAGAAATCTTCTTCGATAATCGATCTCACCGCCATCTTCATTCAAGTCGTGGAAATATTAGTACCTTCTCAAACGGTCTACAAGTTTTTCGCAGAAACAATTGAAGAGCTGTTTCACCATCCTATATCCACCTTGGCTGTAGGTATTTTTTCTCTGTCTCTCTCTCTCTCTCTCTCTTTCTACAAATCTGAACTTATCCGAAATATTTTTCAGGTCGAGCCAGATGCAGTCATTTCCAAAGCGCGTGTTACTACGCGCAAACCGTTAGGCAAGGAAACTCAATCGTGGGAAGGCCTTGTGTGTCAAGTTGCCCGAAGAAGACGTCCAATTGGGGTTATCTGCCCGGCAAGTCGGTTGCCATGGGCGAAGACACGCCTTTCGGGTGAGACAATAATCTACGGTCAAATTAGACCGAAAAATATATGGGGGTATACTCTTGCATAAATACCCAAGAAGCTGACAATTACGTTAGGAATACCATAATGAAATAATGGAAAGTCCTCATCGATCCCATGTGTGCAAAAAATTTATTCAAGGTCAAAGTTCGCAAAAATTAGTTTGTTTGGATTTTTCAGCGGAACAGTTAGTTTTATGATAAAATAGCTCAGACAAAAATTTTAGATCATGCAATCATCTACAAAATTTGTCCAACACTTTTTTCTCTAAGATTCATTATTTCGGAGAAATAGCGATTCCAAAATGAACTTCATGACACTTCCCAAGTAGCACAGAAAAGCTATTTAGCCTTAGCCATAAAAGCCAAACATTGGTCACGAAAACGATTTCGTGGCTAGTGTTTAGTCATTTTTGGCCATGAAATATTAGTCATTATTGAATATTGAGTTACCAGAATTTTGCCACGAAGTTGTCACTATGGCTTCAGTTTAGTTGTTGAATAGCATTTGAATCTGGTAATAATTCAGCCACAGTATATGGTCACGAAGTAGCTGTCATTTCGTCTCGATCTGGCTAGTTATAAAATAGCCGAAGTTTCTGGTAAAAAAGTAGCTAACGAAGCCAGAAAAAATGCCAAAATATATGTCAGCATTGGTATGGTCATTCATGAAGTGACATCTACAGTATTGCTACAATTACAGTAGGGATCGTCTAGGGGTCCGGGCGCCCGGATTCCAGACACAAATATTTATTGGACCGGGCGCCCGGATTCCAGATGCAAATATTTATTTGACCGGGCGCCTAGTTTTGCTGGAAAATACATGAAAACTTGATCAGTGATAGTCCCTTGATAACTATTTTCACTAAATTTTTGAAGGAATATTTTTTGATTAAAAATAGATAGAAAATATCTGCTGTACGGAAAATTTAAACGCTATATTTAAGCGCTATATTTATTCAATGAGACTGCCTGAACCAAACAAACTAACCTATCAGTGAGGGCCTTGGTCAATATTTTTAGTAAATTCTTGAGAAAAGAGAATTTTATTGAGAAAGGAAAGAAATAAACAAAATCAGACATTTGAAAGATTATACAACTGGGCACCCGCGCCCGGTCGAATAAATATTTGTATCTAAAATCCGGGCGCCCGGTTAAATTTAGCGATGATTCAGCTCTGATCTTGTTTTGGTTTGGTCATATTTGGCTTTTTTTAGCAAATATAGCTTAAATCGTGACTACGAAAAGATACGGTAGCGCCATTGTTGATTAAAGATATGATGTGCAGTTACTGGCGGCCATTATGTAACTTCCGAATAAAATTATGAAATAAGGTGCGAAAACGTATTTTCAAAACTACAAATCAATCTTCTGTGTGTTTTTGGTGATCATACTTTCAGTTAGTGAATTTTTTTTTTCAGCACACGTGGCACGTTCTGCGTACAAACGGACACCAAAAAAGATTGCCCTTTCTTCCAGTGACCAAAGCGCGCTATCTAACTTATTCGAAATGTATCGTTATTTATTTTATTTAAAAAAAACACACAGCTACAAAATATATCATTTATTTTTCTTCAAACGTCATCAACAGTAACAAACAACACAACAAACGATACAACTTCGTTTAGAAGTTGAACACTTTCGCTTAATCATAAACACGTCAAAAGTGTGCTTGAATCATCGAATCTCGAATTTGAGCTCAAGCACCTTCATCGTCAATGATATCGCTGAGACACTCCTTGAGCTTCAAGAATTTCTTCTTGAATTGTAAACCACAGCCTTTGGATAACCTGAAGTCCAGAAGGATCTTTCCATCCATGTCCAGTAGATTGGCCTTGAACGTCAATTGGTTCTTGCAAGAATCGATTGTTGACACTGAAACCTAAACAACAATCAAAGTTATTATGTACCATCATAGTTAGTAAATTGTCAATTATATTCTTATTTTTGAGGAGACAGACATTCAAACAACAGCAACAATGACTGCTTCTTGTGACGTCACAGTCCTCTTATAGGCATATTCCTGTTGTTGCCAGTTTCACTAGTTATTGGAACTTCTGAGGACATGTTATTCAATTCAATTCCAGGAATAAAACAAAATTTTGCAACATTCATCACATTGAAATGGAGAATTTGTGTTTCATGGCTGTTTATTTAGCTAATTTTGATTCGTTAGTTTTTTAGTCTACTGATATTGCAAAGAAATATCATGAATAATGCTCAACAATGCTGTAAAAATCATTCTCTAATGCGCTCGGTGATAGTTCAGAACTTGTTACTTCAATCTCGGCACGGTTTCTACAGTTTTCAAACAAAAACTTCAATCTGGAAATTTATTTTAGAAAAACTACTGCGAAAAAAAATCCTACCACTTATCTCATCATTCTGGAGGTTGTGAATGTTTCTCCAAGTCGTTAGTACATCATTACGTGTTCGTATATGGGTCAAAAAAAAGGGGAGCGTTTGCGAGGTGGTTTGAAACGATTTGACTGTTGTCAGTGTTTCCGTAGTGCAACGAGTCCAGCGCATCGCATAGCGCCTCGAGCGTCCGTTAAAAAAACAAATCAATCATCATAAGATTCAGAAGAAGCCATCTCATTTCTACGCAACGTGCACAATTTGACGAAAGCACATACAATTGCTAAGCGTTCTCGCTCAGTAGTGCACGCATCACGCAGCGTGTGTTTTGAGCGGCTTCTTCGCCGATCGGTTTACCAAGTCATCCAACCAGTTGAATGAATCAGGACCGAAAACCCGCCTCTACTCACTAAACCGTTAGCCTCGGCGGTCCAGCTGTAGTGCAAAGCGCCTCGAGCGTCCGATAGAAAAAAAGAAATCAGCACTATCATCATAAGATTCAGAAAAATCCATCGCAGCTCTACGCAACGTGCATAATTCGACGACAGCACACACAATTGCTAAGCACTCTCGCTCAGTAGTGCACGCATCACGCAGCGTGTGTTTTGAACCGCTTCTTCGCCGACTCGGCGCTAACCGCTCCGCCTGTTTCGACCCTGTTTGGCAAGTCATCTAGCCAGTTGGATGAATCAGGCCGAAAAACTGCTTCTACTCACCGAACCGTTAGCGTCGGCGGTCCAGCCGTAGTGCAACGCGTCCAGCGCACCGCACAGCGCCTCTAGCGTCCTCTCCAACCCCGTTTTCACGTAGAACCTCGTCAGCCGCTTGACCAGCTCGCGGAAAGCGTCGCCAGTCAGCGGGCTCTGCGTGAACTGCAGCACCAGGTGCTCGTGCTGCGCGGGCTGCGAGAAGCAGACGGGGTCTCGTCGGGCGCCGCGCAGCCTGTCCACCGCCTCCATGATGGTCGAGTGACGGCTGCTGGCAGTAGGCTGGGACATCGTGACGGTGGGGGCGTCGCGGGTAGCGGCGCGCGTCTCTGACGCAGCTGCAGTGGACGGCCACCGCTTGGCCGGGCGGTCCGAGGTTGGGGAAGAGGTGGTGGTGGTGGGGTCTGCCGAAGAAGGGTTTTTCGTTATGATGATGATGAAAATAAGACCTGGTGGCGCTACTCTTCAACTGTTTCAAAACTCATTGAAAAATGAGAGAGAGAGGGACAGAATAATCTTTATTGTCTAAAATGTTCTACATTTTATCGACAAAGATATATGTCATGTGTATAAAAAACAAACAATTGTAAAATAAATAGTATAAAAAATATTTACATAAAGGTTACAATGAGGTACAAACATATTTCCACAAGTACAGTTCATCAAAATCTTGATATAAATCTCAATATTTATATGGAAAGACTAGAAATTATATGCAAAATACTCTTCCAAACTATAGAAGCACTTTCCCATTACAAGATTCCTCATCGATTTCCTAAATAGCTTCTGATCATTGATTGCTGTTATTTGTTTAGGTAAATGATTATATATCTGTCTACTTCTATAGATTTGAGAATGCTTGGTCAAAGTTGATGTGGGGAGTGGAAGAACAAGTATCATCTCCCTACGTGTTTGCCTTTCTGTTCGATTCAAGAACTTTTCTTTATGTTTGTGAAGCAAGCAGTCTCTATAATGAAAAGTTCGAAAATTGTCAGTATTTTATTATTGCAGAAGATTGGCCTACACGAGTCACGCATCCTCAATTTGAATAATATTCTCAAAGCTCTTTTCTGAATAACGAAAATACTTTGCAATGAAACCTGGCTGCTAGAGCCCCAGAATGGAATTCCATACCTAAGATGACTCTCCATAAGTGAATAGTATGCGGTCAAAGAAGCTGAAAGTCCGAGTTCACGAGATATGACATTTATGGCATTTATGGCTGCATGAAACTTTCAGAAACGATAAAACGTCATTTAGAATCGAATATTCACACTTATGTATTGACACCTGCAGTAAACTGTAAATTTGGTTAAAATCACGGCTTCACTTAGCGATAGATTCCCACACAATGTCGCGTTATGGTGAGTCTCCATACCAACGCCACGACTGCTTACTGCGCAACTGCACTGAGTTTAGTCCAATCACAGGCAAGACGTCAAATTAGAAAGCGCAAGATACAGAATCACATTCGAGAACTTGGGCTGCTGTATCGGATTCGCGAATTTCTTCAATCACTACTGAAATAGCCGCAGTGCCGTTCATTAGTTCAAAATGTGGATGTTGAAGAGTCATGTATATCATAACCGTGGATCTTATAACACTAGATCCGGTATCCAGGTTGTTTGTTTTGTAGGTCCGGGGGGGTTAAAAGTACTAAGCCATTGATTGGTCGTTTTTATATGTATTGTATGTAAAACGTGATCATAGTACCTACTTTCTTGCAGACCCCTTTATACCAAAAAAATACCAAAATAACCATCATACTGGGGTATTATATTATATATTTATAAAAGGAACTATAAGCAAAGTTGAATTGGATCCAAATAGAATTGTCACTTTGTAACAAAAATTACAAAGTTAGTTATAGTTCCTACTGCTTGAGAGTAGTTATTTTACATTATAAGAAACATTTATCTTTGTAGTTGACAATCATCAAATAATTCAAATAAGATATGGGTAAAAATATTCGAGGAAATAAAAAATTTCTGACTGGTCTTTTCATTCATTATTCAGTACTCACCATTCTCAGTTGTTGCAAATTCTGGTTTTTATGCTTTGGTAATCTAGCTTTATGAATTTCTATCATACCATACCGCTAAGTTGCCAAAGAATAATAGCCAAATAAGAAGACTTCCCCATTTCTGAAAGATATTTGCCTTCAAAAAACTCACCTAAACCAAATTCAAATCTCATCCAAGGATGACTCTCAATCTGCTCCAACTTCAAACGTTTAGTTGAGTCCACATTCAATATTCTCCTAGCCAGACTCAATGCAGTGTTACTGAGTTTCACCCAAGGGGTTTCAGATATATAAATATCACTTTTCCATTTGAGAAATTCCTCATTCTTGTCTGTAGCTTCTGCCCAAGGAAGTTCTGAAAAAGTATGTGGATACAGAAATAAAACAAGATGAACAAACAAAATTTACAATGCCAACCTCCTGTCATCATTGCCACAAAAACAATTCCACAACTCCATAAATCTGCTGCAGCAGCCTTATAGGGCCTTAGCAACACTTCAGGGGCCAAGTAGGGTTTAGTTCCACACCTGAAAATGGCAATTGAGCAATATTTGCACCAAATAAAAAATGCAGTCTTACTTTTTATCAAGGAGTCTCTCTTTTCCTTTGAACCTGAAAAGGGTTGCCATACCAAAATCACTTATCTTGAGGATTCCTTCTAGGCTTATTAGTAAATTTTCAGGTTTGATATCTCTATGTGCTATTCCTTTTGAGTGAAGATAACTAACCCCACATAAGAGTTGTTTCATGTACATTTGGGCACTAGCTGCTGACATACCAACATCAGGTTCTATGAATAAAACATTAACATTAAGCAGAGGACAACTACTACAATAGGTACAAAAATAAAAATTTAAATTTACCAATAAGTTGAAATAGTTCTCCTCCAGCTGCATACTCTAAGAAAATGTATTCCTTGAGAGGTTCTTGTCTTCTTCCAAAATATTTGATTATATTTTCATGGTCCAATAGTTTATGAATGGTAACTTCTCTATTGATTGCTGTAGATGCATCTTTGTATTTATTATGATCAATGATTTTACATGCAACTTTCTCCTGTGACTTTTTATGGATGAGGAGTTTGACTCTGAGGAAAAAGCAATATAATAAATTGAAAGGAAATTAAAATTCAAAACTCACTCTCCATAGGCACCTTCTCCCAAAATTGTGTTGTAACATAACCAGTCATCCACAAATAAGGTGGTTTGATTTGTATTTGGTGGATTCATTTGAAATATATGTGTCTTATAGATAATTTATTATTTATGAGTTGAAAAAATCATGAAACTTTCAATATATTGGATTCTTAGGTGGCTTTGTATAATTATAAACATTTGGTTAACTTAAATTATGCTGAATTGTTTTACTTCTTTTTTCATCACGTCTTCGTATTATTAATAAATTTAATCACCAAAATGCACAACATTTTGACTTTCAGTTTTCATATTTTCAATAATTTTAATTTTATTCCCAAAATCGATTTCATAGGTTTGATGACATTGTTGACAATTAACATTGACAGCAGTGCAGTGACAGCAGTGCAGTGACTGCAGTGACAGCACAACAACAAAGCAAAACCAATCAAAACACTCGTTTCTTGTCAAGTACCCTGACGTTCTATGTTTCTGTAAATCTGTGATTCGTTACTTCCACTAAGATACCTGGAAGAATATGCTGTGATCACTATTAGATTCATGGATTTGTAGAAATCAAAAAAAAAAATCAAAACGTAAAAGGTGAAATGAGAAGACGATGTTATAACACATCTCTCATCTCATTAATAAACTTTTAATTATGACTTATTTCATCATATGAAGGACATGCACGAAATTGCACCAATGTAATGTACTGCCTCTAGTCATCTTAGATAAAAAAATATGGCTACGCTTCGACTTTGAGACTTGATTTGAGTGGTCAATATTTGAAACACGTGTGTAATTCTTTAATTTCAATAAGTGTTTTCGAGGGCCATGGTGAGTGAATTTATTGGAGCTTTGATTCCAAATAAGGATAGCTCATCTTGGTAAAGATCTCAGTAATCTCTATTTTTATACAGGACAACAAGTCAAAACTAGGTAACTAATTGGACAGTGTAGAGTGAGAAATTTTCGCGGGTTATTATTTCATATCCGGTGAAGAATTTTCAATTTTGTAGCGCTGAATGAAAACAATAATTCCACTGGAGGCCTCATTATCTAAACTCTCAGTAACTAGGAAACGCTCGATTTTTTCATTATTTCAATTTGATTCTATAGGATATAAGTACCAATAATAAGGATATACATTCTTTGAACTTATTATTTGCCTTTACATCACAATAATTATTATAATATTCATTTGTTGAAATGTATGCAAACTTTTGAATGCTCGTTGCCTTTAACCGAAAAAATAGAAGTATTTTGAACCAAATTTTATTATTAAGTATATACCGCTATATGTAGGCGGTATACTAATTCAGTCGTATTTCATTATAATTTTTTAAGTATTATCCATATATCAATATGTACACATAAAAAAGGGACAGATAAATAATATATACATATAAGGTCAATGTATTTCAAAAACATTTTTGTAACATTTTATCAATAATTTTGTTATAAAATCTTATTCATTAATCACCGACTAATCACCATAAGACAAGATAAGGATGAACATTATCAATATAAAATGGTCACAAGATGACATGCAAAAAGTTTGCTTAATACTCATCAGGGGTCAATAAACGGTTTTTGTTTTCAATTATCGTGAATAAAACAATTTTTCTAAAATATCAGAACCATCAGTCATATAATTTCAAATATTGATTGATATTGATTGATTTATCTCTGATAATTTATTATCACATCACAAAAAATCACGTGAATCTATGGACGATGCCTATTATGTAGAGTACACAAGACCACTATATATAGGCACTATAACAGCAGTGGATTAAAATGTTTTTTCGGTATGCCGTTCCTTAATATTACTATATATTATTATAAATTAATAGATTTTTTAAAGGGGTTCTCTTTGGTTAAATTCTTGATATTTAGGGAAACTTTGAAACAAGAAACAAGTTACTATAGATAGATGATCTGTAATAAAACTCTAGTTTCAATAATAAAATACCTACTATTAGAATATTTGGCAGAATGCATAATGGATGTTTGTTGGACCAAATATGCGTAGCTGTAATGCTTTATATTTTCAAATATTCAAAAAAAATAGGAACCTGTCAAAACCACAGGTGAAAAATGAAAAGATGTGGATCATGAGCATTATTAATACTTTTTTTTGTGTATATTATAACAATTCTATTGAAATGCACTAATTGAACTTCATCATTGAAATCTAGTTCGTATTTGACTGCCCTAATAACCAGTGTAGATTCGCCTTGCCAAATATCTGTAAAGTAAAATGCGCGAGAAAATGCGATATATATGCAATGAAAGACGAGTGACATCGATTCAGTTCGAACATGTCACCAATATAACCAAGAAGTATACATCTATCTCTATTTTTAAAATCAAACGCATCAGTAATAAGATGTACTATATTTATCAGAATGACTACTTCGGAGTAGTTGAAAGATCACGTGGTTTCGAGAGAGGTTAGTAAAAGTTTATGCATGCTGCATGCTACTGATGATGTTTAGACCCAGTGTCTGAAATAATAGTACCTATACCTAATTTGAAGAGAACTCTGTAACTATTATATACTACTGGTGATAACACTGAAATAAGTGACAGTGATAAACATCCAATTAGGTAACAAATCGCGCGTGTATTTATCCCAGATTGCACCAAACCAGGGTTTTAGCAGTCGATTGTTGTACAGGGTGAGCAAATTACGATGTTTGTGTAAGGTAGGTCTCTCGGTAACTACCTATAGGAGATATAAAAAATGGTGGTCGCATCCTGCTCGATTTCCCTTTTCAAGACAAATTATATATTCACTGACGAAATAAAAAATTTGTTATGGTCTTTGTTTTCAAGTAATAGACACAATCATGTGAATATTATGGTTTTTACTTTTACATTCTGTATAATGCAGTAACGTCTACAGAATTTGAAAAATGTGGAATTTCGAGTTGGTTGCTTGGAATGGATTTTTTTCTCTTCCATATTTGTATCATTCATGTTGGGTCGCTTTTAATGTGTAAAATTAGAGAAATTATCAGAAAGATATATTCAAAGTAAGCGTCTGAGATGTATTTCAATCGCTATCCAGAAAAATCTTTATTAATGTGAATCATTCAATAACAAGCCAATATCAAAAATTACGGTTGCGAATCCTACAATTTCAAGACGTTAGATTGAGATAATCATTAGGTAATTATAATATATTATATTACCAATAACAACTTCCTCAAAATCCTTATCTTGAAGAATTTTTATGGGAACTTTTGAGGATATTTTTTTAAATTTTTGCGCCTATTTTCCAGTCACCGTGTATGTTAGTGCTCACAACATCGAATATTAGTTCCAGTGATATCTCAATGAAAATTTTTCAGCTCAAAGATAAATTCAACAAATCAGCTCACAAACTGTCACTGACTTATTTGAAACTACCCTGTATATGAAATCAATCATTTGAGAACCATCATTAGTTGAAACTGATAGACGAAATTTGTTTATTTACAGTTTACAATGAAATCTCTCTAAAAGTGTTTGTTTTAGTTAAGAAGGAAAGGTCACTAGGATTCCAAAGAAACAGTCATGAGATAGTACCAGCAAAACTTTGAGGTAGACCTAGCATAGGGTATAAGATGAGCTATACTAGAGACTACAGTGTAAAGAATGGAGTTCGCCCAAATCAAGGTAAGAATTGAAGAATTTTTTCCGTTTTTTTTCTTCTGCGCCCTGAGTATTGCCACTGAACAACAACTAAATTGCTATGTAACGGTATTATGTAATAGATTCAATTTGTTTTCATATCTCACTTTTTGAATGGTCATTTTGTTTGTAAGTGAATTGTCACTTGTAATCTAGCAGCAGAAATATTACCGATAATTTTTTTCAAGGTCACGAATGTTTTTGTCTCGTCTTCGACTCGGAATAATTGTCTATCAACAAAAGCATGAGTGAAACCGAGAAAAAAATTATAGGGAATTAATTCTGCTGCGTAGGAGATTCGGTAAGAAAATTTCATAAATTGGAGTTGCTGTTAATATGATGAGAAGATGGACCCTATACGACCTATTCTGCGTAGATACTGTAGATATAGTAACTGATGTTTATAACTAATATTTCAGGAACATTCAAAACATTGATCCGTTTTTAATCATAATCTAATATCACATGTCTACCCAGATTTTATTCTGTGTGAAGTTTGTCAATAAATATAAGGCGCTTCATTTTTGACAGAAAAATTATCACTTATTAATTCCGTCAATAGGAACTAACAAAATTATAAGTAGTAATACCATAGGTACTTCAAAATTTTCGGGTATTCGGGTTATACATCGATAACTTGTTGCATAATTTCAAAGAGTGTCAGTTCCAGTAATACATAAATACTCGAAATAATACAAGGTAGCTTGACTCAATTAGACGTTCCAATTGGTTGAGAATCATAGGGAAAAAAATCACCATTATTATCAAATATCGTTTGCTCTCGGATACCACCGAATCAGCAACATTTTTGGCCTCCTCAATGCTTCCTTTGTGTTCCTGTATTTTTAACGAAAAATTTCTTAGCTGCATTCTCAAAATTCTTTGATATCGATTTTGGAAAAAAATCATTGATTACTATTCCTGAGGATGTCCTGACAGAGTAAGAAACGTCATAGAAATACATACACTTTGAACAATTTGTAAACCATTCATTGTATTTTTTTTCAAAAAGGTTTTTTATTCATTCAATTTTGGTATAGTAAAGTTGCGTATTATTTCATATTAATTTTATTTTCGTAAGAAATTTTTTTGCTTATTTATCGTTTTGGAGAGAAAATCAAGGAATTTAATCAATGTAACAAGATTGTTATGCGATTTATAATAGTCGAGGACATTGCTATGCAACGCAATGTCCGAGGCGGTATTAAATCGCTGATAATCGAGTCACATCCAAAGATTTATCGTATAATTGACAATGGCGATGCGAAAATAAATGAATATTATTTGGTATTCAACGTAATATTCTTGTACCTTTCGTAACTGACGTAAATTATGGTAACTAATGTATTATGAGTAACTAAGGTTTTGGTACGTTCAAGATTATTAATAAAGATTTCATATAATATTCTTAATCTTCAATGACATGATAACTATTAAATTCCAGTTATTATGATTTATATTTACAGTTTCAAAGTAAAAATGGGTGCAAATACTATAGAGACCTTTGATGTTCTTATTTTTATAAATATCATTGAACATTAACTGATAATAATAATCAGAATAAAAATTAGTGTTTTTAATAGAGCAAATATATAAGTACACAAATAGGTCTTGTATATAATCAAGGCCTTGAAGATACCATTGAAACCATGATAAATGGGATCCTAGATAAACAATTTTCGATGATGAATCTACATGTACATGTTGATATGATTTGTTTGGCAAAAGACGAGGCAAAAGAATAGTGATTATCAATATAATAATTAAGTGCATAATATGACGTCGAATCTTTATCTTTTAAAAGTATCTGCCCGCTGATAGATTCGTTTGGGTGATAATCTATCCCAAATTTTGGTCTGCAAAGCTGCACTGGTTAAAACATGTTTAAAAAAATTAAATCATATGAACAAGCCATAGTTTTATTCATTCAGTAACACATTATCAATGAGCACATGTAATGTAAGACACCTCAGCTGGATTTTGAATATACATCTCCATTCATTGCTTCGAGAACATAAACTTTTTTTATCTTGTCAGCAAATACCTTCCCTGACAGCATGTTCTGTTATTTGTCATTTTAGTCGCGATATGAATATCGATAAAGTTGATTCATTCTGGGGTTTTAGAGGAATATAATGAAAAGACTAGACTGCAACAACCGGTGAAACTGCAGCCGTCTTGGGAAGGCAATAATTTGCCAGAAGACGAGTTGAATTTCAAAAGTTTAACAATGGACGAAGCCAATCTACAACTGAACACACCTCCTGATAGGTACAATATGGTTTATTTCACGTTTCTCATACACGGTATTGGAGTTTTGATGCCTTGGAATATGTTCATCACTGCCATTGACGTAAGTATTGAGGAACATTTTTGTACTGAAAATATTCATGCCTTGTATTTATATGAGATTTCTCTGAGAATGTATTTTTTCCAAAAGAGTGCTTTTGAAAATGAAGGATACAACACTATCTTATTGTTTTCACCTGAACAATTTTTTCTTTTCAGTATTTTCTGAAATATAAATTACATGAAAGTTACATAGGATTTGCATTTCCGTATGCACCCAATTTTATGCAATATTTGACGTTTTCATCCCAAGTTCCTGGACTCGTATTCAATTGGATGAATATTTTTGTACAAATGGGGTAAGCATTTCTTCATTATAACAAATGAGGAGGTTTTCGACATTGAGAATCTTGATTTTTTTCTGCGGACTATTAGTTCCATGATGACATTCACCATCATAAAAAACTTATAAAAAAACATTCAGCGTGGGCCATGATGTTAGCAACCAACATATGAGAAAACATTTTTCATTATCAGATTTACGTCTCAATGCATATTTTTAGTTGTGGACAGCATCAAAAATAATCGAAGCATAGTTGTTTATAATGTCAATGTCATTGTCAATAAAATTGTGTTGGGGGTTTCAAATTTCGACGCATGATGATGGTGATATGGAAAGTATTATTTGAAGACAATATTTGAAATGAGCAATATTGGATTCACAAGATATCTATTGAAATTCTGACAGCAAAGCAAGAACAGCATAGAGAGCTGTGGAATGATAGTTACAAAGTAACAGTGATTTCACCATCTTTCTTCCATTTGGTCTTTACCTTGAGTGAGTGACCTATTTCATGCAATAATACCTCACGTCTCACTAACGCCCTCTAGTGTCAGATTCTCGACAGTTAGCCCTATTTGAGATTAATCTGAAGGAAACTTCCTCATCAACTTCACTAGAATAGTTGCATTTTATTTCGTATCGGCTATAATTGTAACTTTTTCCAGGGGAGACCTCAATTCGAGAATTGTATGGAGCATAGGCATTGAGGTTGTTGTTTTCATAATCACCGTTATTTTAGCGATGTCTAATACCACCGCAATCCCCTATGGATTCTTCTGGATAACCATGATATGCGTCGTCATTTTAAACAGTGAGTGTCACCCTGAAAATCACAAATCCATTCAGTTGGAATTGAAACGGAACAATTATTGATAGGAGATGTATTTCAGTGGCCAACGGAATTTACCAGAACACGATTTACGGAATGGCCGCCAAATTGCCGGGAAAATACACCGGAGCTGTGATTTTGGGCTCTAATATAAGCGGCACGTTCACTTCTGTTGTCAGCATACTTTCCAGCTTGATCACTTCTGACGCCAGGATGGCCGCCATTTACTATTTCATAACGGCGCTGTTCGTGCTGTTGATATGTTTCGATACATATTTCGCCTTACCTTTGAACGTAAGTTTTATGTCGGCCACATATATAGGCACTACACAATTTGTAACAATTTAGAGGTTAGTTTTGATCAATCAAAATCGGTTGCATTTGACAGTTGATGTTTGACTTATGCAAGTATGTCACATAATGTTGAGTGACAGTTGATATTGAATAAGCCATCTAGTGATCATCCATCATCATCATGGTCGGGTGGAAGGGTTGTATCAATTCTATCTAATATTTTATTTCGAGAATAGGCGAGATCACAAAGTCTTGAATTCAGTTCAAACGTGCTTGTGGTTGAAATATAGCGGTGTATTTATAGTTTTTCCTAGAAAATGTTATGCAATGTTCGAATAAACGCCGCTCTAAAACCCTCCAATTCAGCTATTCATTCAAACAACAGCACCACGACAGCTTCTTGTGACGTTACAAGTCCTCTTATAGGCATATTCCTTTTTTGCCAGTTTCACTATTCCTCGGAACTTCTGAGGAAATGCTGAAATAAATTATTTGATCTCGTCTATTTTGTTTCTTATTCTCTCCTACTTCTTCAAAATACCCAAGCCTTTTATAGTTTTCTAGTTCATTCTGTTTTCACCTGACAGACTCTTATGTATCTATACATTGCATGTCAAAATAATTTAATTTTGTTGATACAGATTTTCATTATTATATTAATGTTTCATCAGGCGTGTGAAGTGTAGTAATCTATTGATTTTCTGTTCATTCAGCAATAAATGTTCTTGACAAGTACTCTATTTTTTTGCTGCATCATGATTCACAAAAATTTGTCATGCTCTATTTTTAGAAACTTTACAGACACTATGAGCTGAAGGAAAAAAAATCCCTGGAAATTCAGAAGCGCATCGCCAAAGGAACCAATGAAAGACCTCCCTATCTGTACATCCTCAAAAAGGCATTCCCGCAGCTGTTGAACGTCTTTCTCGTCTTCTTCGTCACCCTCTCGGTATTCCCCTCGATACACTCATGTGAGTAGCCTCGGCTGATCCTCATATGCCATAACCTCAAACTTTTACGCTTCACCTTTCAGCTGTCCAACGGAGCGACCCGAACTTCTTCATACCCGATCAGTTTTACACCAGCATCACGTGCTTCATCACCTTCAACGTGTTCGCCATGCTGGGCAGCTGGCTGCCGAGCTACTTTATTTGGGTAAGGCCGGAAGGCAATAATTTTTTCTGGTGTTCAGTGTAGATTTGATGTATTTCGAGAGGTCCTGACTGAGATTTTGAATGGTTCCAGCCTCCGAACAACACACCCACTAGAATAGTAACACCCCGAATCGCCTGAAGCCAACTTGAAATTCATATTCATATGTTTTTCCCCCACAGAGGTTGCCGCATCGTAACATTTGAAAGTGATAATCATCCCAAGACCACATTTTTTCAAGGTTCCCGAATATATTTATCCTTCTGTTTGTAATTATGTTAGTCATATGAGTGTATCAAGAGCTATGTATCCAATGTTCGTCATATAATACAATGCCTCATTTATATATAGGTGGTCAATAGATAGCACGTCTTTCTGGAGATTGCGACATTTTGGTGAATGCACCAACGCCGCTAATTTCGTTCAACCGATTATCAACGGACGCTGACAGTGACAGCGCGAAACGTCTTATTTTCAAGTCAAATTTTGTTTGATGGTTCATTAAACTGCATATTTTCAGTTTTGTGTGAAACTTTGAATAGGATTTTACTCAAAAACCTTGTCTATTATGTTCAAATCGAATTGAAGGATGGTGAAACGCTGTGAAATGTGTGGAGAGACGATTTGAAAGTGGTGACCAGAACACAACATTCCACTGGTGAGTTACTCAGTGTCGTATCATTCGTTGTATTTAAATTATCCACCCACCCTCATATGGAAAACGATTTTTGTTAATTTGATTCTCGGGTTTCCCAGAGATGAAAAAATATGTTAGGGAAAGAGAATATTTCAAGAGACGCTAGAGTTTGCTCGCATAATTGTACTGCAAGTGACAAAATGGTTGGCAAAGTGGTAAGAAAATGCTCTATGTAGTAAATAAGGCTACATTTAGTAGAATTAGTTCGACACTTTGAAACTTTATATTGTCAGAAAATGAATAATATAGTTGTGACAGTGAATTAAATCTATTATCATTCTGGTAACAAATAAAAGATGTATATTTTCAGAAAACTTTGATATTACATTGTTTCAATTCAGTCATTCCAGCAAATCATGGATTTGGACGCTAACAACATGAATTGAAAAAGTTATTTAAAAAAATAATTTCTGTAAAAATTTCGAAAAAAAAACAGTTTTGAAAAGAGACGCTCGACGAATTCTACAAAATAGCTCTACTGTATTCTCGTGAAAAAGTTATGCTTTTCAAATAATCAATTCAACTTTTTCACGAAATTACAGTCGAGCTATTTTTTAGAACTCGTTGATCGCTACTCAACACTCTTTTAAAATTCGACTCAACCCACAAAAAAAATAAATCTCACTTTTTCAAAAAAAAAAACGGCGCTGCTTGATGTTGTCATCGCCCAAATTCAATTTCTTTCATTTCAATCATAATTTGCTGGAACTACTCAAAACCAATTTTAGTCAGGAACTGTAGAACCATATCGAATGTACAGGGTGGCCAGATAAGAATGCAAAGTGCAGTATCTCGGAAACTATTCGTCTAAGAGACTTGCGGCAAGAAATGTTATAACTAAAGTTGCCAAAAGAAAATCCTGGAAAATATTTTCATTTTTCCAAGATGGCCGCCAGGGGGCGTAACCGCCATCTAAAACTTTTGAAATGAATTTTTGACGACATACGCCTAGTAAACGTACTAATAAAATATATACCTTTTAAAGTGGAGCTTCATTCGAGTAATTTCTGCTCGACACTTTCTGACGTATCTATCAAAATGAAGTGGTGGGGGGTGGTTCAATGTTTTTTCAAATAAACAGCTGTAACTCCTGAACGACTGGACGGATTTCAACAAACTTGATATCGTTGGAAAGAGCATTCATTGTTCTATCAAATTCATCTTATTTGTAATGTGTCTGATTTAAAGTGATGCCACTAGAGCGCGTTTTTTGACATAATAACAAAAAATCGCAAAATTGTCTGAAAAATCAAATGCAATTATGTGACTTTTTCTCCATGAAAATGTAGTGGAATGATACCTTAATAGGCTAGTGAAAACCGTATCTAGTATAACCGTATAATAGTTTCCGAGATACTGCACTTTGCATTCTTATCTGGCCACCCTGTACACACAACTCCAAAAATTTTATCGATTTCGAAAAAAAGTCGGCGCCATCTTATTCACGCGCCCCAATTTTTTTTTTCTCCAGCCCGGGCCTAGGTTCCTGTGGATCCCGGTGACGTTGCGGCTGCTGTACATCCCGTTCTACCTGTTGTGCAACTACCAGGTGGACGGCGTCACCAGAGTGCTTCCGATCGTGGTAACCAGCGATTGGGTCTATTGGGTGGTGGCCGTTACCATGGGCGTGTCCAGCGGTTACTTCAGCTCGCTGGGGATGATGTACACTCCCAGGTGAGCTGGTTGGAAGACGTAGGATTTGTTCGACAATTTGATGTGTATCAATCAATCAATCAATCAAGATATGCTTTATTTGCCAGAAGAAACAATTCTTATCGACAAAGTCATAGAACAATAAAATATCTGGTACAGACATATTGTAGAAGTGAAAGATAAAATGAATAACACAATATTAAGTCAGACGAAACATTTCTTAGAAAAATACATAAAAGAACAATAAAATGGTATTGAAACAGACATATTAAAATTGTACAAATTGATGATTAAATAACCAAAGACTATTAAAAATTGACAGATTATTATTAGTACGGAGATACTTAAACAAGGCTCAAAAATAACAATAATAAACTCATTTCCATAGTGGCGAAACAAGCGTATTCGAATATCAATTGAAGGTTTCACAACTAAAAAATTCCTCCAGATTGTAAAAAGGATGAATGTACAACAATTCTTTCAATTTTAAATGATCCAAATGCCTCGATTTTCCTAATTCTTATAGGAAAGCAATTATACACTTTCTACCCGTTAGAGGTAATTGATTCCTTAACTAGGCTGTTTTTAGGTTGCGGAAATGGTAACCTCAGTGTTTGTGATGATGGCATATTGTGGCTCGATGGAAAAGAAGCATACTTGTCACGATTCTTGTGTATTAGACAGGCGGTTTCTAAAATAAAGATAGAGGTGACTGTGAGGATTCTGTGTCTCTTGAAAAGCTCTCTGCAGGACTAACGCGCTTGTACTTTACACAGAGCTCTGATTGCTCTTTTTTGTACAACT
This sequence comes from Chrysomela aeneicollis, assembly GCA_029955515.1. Taxonomy (NCBI): domain Eukaryota; kingdom Metazoa; phylum Arthropoda; class Insecta; order Coleoptera; family Chrysomelidae; genus Chrysomela; species Chrysomela aeneicollis. Next base: position 9,149,230 of record JARUHQ010000022.1, read on the forward strand.
TGTACCATCTGTGTCAATTGCTTGCTGCATACTCCCCAGAATGCTATACCATAGAGCAAATTGGATTCAATAAGAGCAAAGTATGCTGTTTTTGCAGCCTTGAAACCCAACTCCTAATAACGTAACATCCGGAGGACAATTTTCTACACAATTCCGTGACATGCTCGTTGAATTTTAATTTATTATCGATGTGGAGTCCGAGAAATTTGGTGCAAGAGACATTTTCAATGTAATTTGTGCCTAAGTTCAGTTCAGTTTGTTTTACTTCTAATCATAAGGATTTTTCGGAAACCTACTCGGGTTGACATGACCATTGTCGTTCTAAATGAAATCTAGTAGGCTGGAACTATAATTGACCCTTCCCAGAATAGAAAGTTATCATGGCGGATTTTGACATTTGACAGATGAGTGTTCCATGTCAAAATTGAATCAAAATGTGAACAAATCCTTTTTTTGTACCTTCTAATTCTAAGAAATATCTATCTCGATATTCTGGAATTTGGATTTGTTTCCATTTCAATTCAATTTTGACATGGAACACTTATTTTGTCAACTGTCAAGTGTCGAATTTTTCCCTAGATTTTTCCCTAAATCTGTCAAATGTCAAAATCCGCCATGATAACTTTCTATTCTGGGAAGGGTCAATTGTCGCTACTTTATATAAGTCGTTCGATGCTCATTCGTTTCAGGTTTTTCTCTGTCAGCGATCCAATTTCAGGTTGAAGTTATGTTTTTCTTTCTTATTTTTACTCAAATAGTTTTAAGTAACAATACAAATTTTGTAGGTACTTACGAATTATAGAAATGCTTGTTTCGTAAATACTCCATTTGACATCTTGAAATTATGCTACTAAAAACACTAAATTTGTCCTTTCAACTAGAACACTTCGCTTACATATACGTGGGTCGATATGGGTCTTGTTAAATGTTTTGAAGGGCGAAATTCTTCAAACATACAAGTTTTTCTGCAAAAAATTAGAGAAAACAACTAAATGTAAGTGGTGTGTGGTGTTTTATGTAACGACTGGACTTCTTCCAGCACGAATTGGTGAGAACTGCCTGAACATTATTCATTGTTCTAATCGCATAAAGTATTACCTAAGAACATGAATCAACAATATTAATCATCAGTAACGATTTCTGGCCAGGATGTCGCACTCATTCCAACATACAATGATATAATGGTGATAATAATAATCGTGCTGATCCTTAGACTATTTTGCTCCTAACATTTAGTTAAAAGAAGGACTAATTTTTGTGTGCTTTCTTCAGTGGGTATGAATCATGCTTGGAGCAAATATACATTTCAACTTGGGTGATTAACATTATATCAACTATTGTACATTCGACATGCGCTCGCATTTCAGTTTTTTCAATTTTGAACACGTTCTTTCTACTTACTTTGTGACATCACAAAGTTCTCACAGTCACATCAGTGATAGTGCTCACGATGTTTTTTTTGTTTCCTGATTCTCTGATCAATGAATCGATGATATCGAACAATTATGTCATTCTGTGCTTCTCTGTGCTGAAAGGAGCGCGTTATTGACAATGTATACACGAATTTTAGGTTATGCCCAGTATGGCACTTCAAGTTCAAAATGGTCCACGTTTATCATCAGAAAAAGTTACTTAATTGTTTCCAGTGATCATACAAGAGATAATTGAAGTCCGAAGCCGGTTAATATATCAAAGTTAGGTTAGGTGTAGTTTTTTTTTTAATTTCGTTCAAATAATTTGAAAATATAAATGAAGAACTACTTTTAGTTCTGTCACAAATGTCACAATAATCAGATTTGGAATTCTGTGTAGTCGTATATGAATCGTGTCTTGCAATAACTGTCAAGTGTCTAAAACATAGATATTCATGTTCTCAAAATGATTTCCAGTAAGTAAAATGTCACAAAACTTGAAATAAAACCACCAGTTTTAATGTGGAATTAACTTAGTTGGTAACATTACCAGCCATGTTTAGGGTGAATGAAGGAAAAATATCCAACTCAATGCTAGTTGCCATGGTAACGCAAGCGACAATTTCAGCTTTCAGTTCAATATGAAATAAGTGGAGAACCGATGAAAAATGTCTTTTTGTCTCTACTGGATAGCAACTGGAGGACGAATATTACGAAGAACGCGTCTGAGAAAGATTGTGAAATTTATTGTAATACAATTTTTTTATAGGTTGGTGGAAGAAAAGTACGCGGCCATAGCCGGTATGTTCGCCGGGGCATTCTTGATAACGGGCATCTTCTCCGGCATCTTGATGTCGTTCCTGTGGCCCTGGGTGATTGGTCACGTGGGCAATTAGCACAAATGCTTGGTATATGACACGGAAAAAGAATTTGCCATCCGTTTCGATCGATGAAGTGCTTTTCAATCTGGTCATATACCCTGTTATTTTTTTATGAGAGTCAGTGATAGATGTTAAAACCCAGAAATATACAGGGTACCCAAGGATAACGCGACAAAGATGATTCAGAGACCGAACAATCGGGATATTGATTGACGGGATGATTTTTAATAATTTCACTGAACTTTCGATTTGATTTAGTCTGGTTTTACATAGTATTGGTGAGGTTATACTTGAACACAAGTAAATCTTCCACAAGCATTCAAATGACGTGATTGAAATTTATATTCTTTAACGTCTTTGTTGAATAGGTTAAGTAATATTTTTTTAACAAATGCACAGGTATAGCCAATTGACACGGGACGATTTTAAAACATCATAAACAGCTTAATAGGACGAGTTCAGCAATTCATTGCCAACCTTGAAAATAGCTGAAGAGTTCTTCCTCTGGAAACACATTATTTTAATAAAATATCGATGCCATTTTCTTTCTCATCGATTTTTATATCATCCACTATGTTCCCGGCTTACAAATCCCAGAAATAATAAAAAAAATGTATATAATTCTTCTTGTTGTTGTTGGTTTTGGCCTGTTCCTATGTGGAAATTGGCCAGCTTATTATTTTGGTCTTCCAAGGGTCACAATTAAGTGAGTGTGAGTCTAAATGCTCATACCCTTGTACTCATCATATATCTAATAATAACCATATAGGTAACATGGATACCAGAGCTGAAGCCGACAAATAAAATGACAGTCTGCGCGAATATGCGCATGCGCAAGTTTGAATCAAGAATCGGCATTCGTTTTCATCATGGAGGAGAATAGCTTTCTAGTGAGCCACAAACGTATGATAATTATTAAAAATCAATCAAATGTGTCACGTAACCTTCAATTCGATGTTTTTATTTTATCATGACATATATTTTTCAAATATCCATTTACGATGGATTGTTGGACGATTTTGGATACTAGTTGATGTTAGATGCAGAAATGGATGTGATCTACAAAGCAATACTTGTGATTTGCATGGAAACCTGTGACGATAAAGTTTTCGGAACAAGATTCGTGGGCTAATACTTGATCAATCACTGTTATCACTCACTAATCACTTCTGTAAACAATTAGTAAGTACATTAATTAAACTATATTACCACTCTTTTGCATAATTTGGGTTTACAAATATACCTAACCTATGAAATTCTAAAAAAAGGTCATCGGATTTCAACTCGTTAAAACCCGCGCATGCGCACAATTCATCATTAGCAAGCCAGACAGTCTTTTGTTTTTCCAAAACTTCACTTTCGCGTGAAGAACAGAGTAGGTGTTATCCATATAGATGTTATTATATATATGGTTCTCATATAAAAACTGATAAAGGCAGAGTTATTGATTTTGAGGTTATTTCAATGCAAGACACATTGAAAAATTCGCCTTCCGGCCATGGTAGAGGACAGGCGGCGTCCTCGAGGTTGGAAGTCAAGTGAATGTTGTGAACGTCTACTGAAACGTGCAAATTAATGAAAATACAACCACAAATGTTAAACTAAGTGAATATTAGAGAAAACAACAGGTTCCTGTGTCTCTACGCCGGTAACCAGGCCGGATGACAACGGATTTGTCGGATAAAGGGGCCTCACTTGTATCGAAAAAAACTGGTTCCATCATTTCTACGCCGGTACCTAGGCCGGATGACAACGGATTTGTCGAATGAAGGAGCCAAAATAGTATCGAAAAATTGGCACCGAAAGGAGTCAGAAGCATAAGCCAATAGAAGAAGAAAATATAGAAAAATTATATCAACCACAACAGGGAGGAGGTGATGGATATAATTCCAGACGCATCTTAGGTGCAGCCTCATCCCTATACGAAGTACCTGGGTAAATAACCGAAACGGTTGAGCCCATATTGAAGTAGGAAGGAAGGAAGGAAGACACATTGAAACACTTTTGTTTCTTCTTCGTGATGTTCTGTGAGCCCTGTTGCCGTTTTACACCTTTTAGGTTATTAAAAAACAAAAGTTTGATCAAAGAATGGTTTGACAGTTTGTCACCACTGTGTCATGAAGGTGTCATGTATCTTGCAGGCAGCCAATATGATGAATCTGAAATAACCTCAAAATAAATATGTAAGAACTTTTCAGCTATTTTCAAGGTTGGCAATGAATTGCTGAACGCGTCCATTGCGAAACTGTGTTTTTTATTGTTGAAAGACTGCTTCGAAGTTTCTAAGCAGTAACATTCCGGTATCCTATCGCGAGGAGGTAAACCCTAGTGCAAAAACGGTGTTGCCAAATCGTTCCGCTTCATTATTGGCTCACCTTGGATATGGTTAGATAATTTGGGACAATTCTGGAATGATTATACCGGGGATTTGGGAATTGCTGCGCCAAAATGAAACATGTGTCGGAAAACGCCCCACTGGAAAGATACACGAGATGTTTTCGCGCCTGTATCTTCACAAAGGAGCTTTTGCAGACACATGTTTCTTGAGAAAAAGTACCTGTGTTGACGTGTTCCACAACCCATTTGAAAAAAAAGTGGTTGTTGAATATTATCGATATGAACAAAGAAATATTTATTTTGTATGATAAGCCAAATCCATTGGGCCGCTATTTATAGTCTAATGTTGATGAACAAAAAGTAAATTGAATGACTCACTAGGTGGCGCTTTCATTAGAGCTCCGTGAATTAACTCTCATTATGTCATTTGATATAGTTCATCGATGCACTACCATCAAAATCTGACTTTCAAATTTCCACTCTTTGTCCCAAATCAGCTGGTTTCCAAAAATAACTGAGCTCCAATGTCTCTCATTTATATTATATGAAAGACTGAACAAACACATTGCTAAATATCTTATTGTACCTAACTTATTTTTCTTGGATGAAATTGTGTTGATTTTAATATTTTTATGACTGTTTTCTCGTATGTTATGGTTGAGGATACAGTTGCTGGATAATCATTAATATTCTACTGATATTTTTTACCTTGAGAAGTTTCAAAATATTGAGCGTAGGATAAAAAAAGCATTTAATCTTTGACTTAAAAAATGTATTGAAACACTTGGTATGATATAGTAACAAGTGGCACTTTCACACAATCCAACAAAAATCTATTTAAAATTTGATGATTTCTTATAGCTACAAATAACTAGAAACAAGGATTATTTTAGGAATATTTATTTTCATGTTGAAAAAAATATCTTATTGATTTTTCTGATCCTCTCAATACCTATATGACAGTGTCTTCGCCGACCAATATGTTATGATATGCATTAATTTCACACATTTTGTAATTGGAATTATATATTAAAACCTGAAAAAACTGTTGTTTATCGGTTTCATTATATTTTTATAAACATGTATTGAACAAATAATCTAATGAATATTGTGACCAGTCCCTCTGTGAAAACATCTGCATTTAGGGACAAATATTGGGGCGTTCTGATTTCAAAATTCGGGTAACGCTTCTTCATGATTCTAACCCCCTCAATATCCCGAAAAGTCAAACGTGTGAGGTTTGGAAGAGCCAAGACAGACAGAAAACAACTACTTTCCTGGATAATGCCACGCAGGAAATTGAATTATATCCACTCTCTGTATACACACTGCTTCATATATACAGTGAATTCAGATCGCAAATGTCTCTTTCCTTCTATGAACACGCGTATATTGAACAATCTAATGGGTAGAGCTTATTTGTATACAGGGTGATACAAATCCAGGACTGAAAGTTTATCGATTGGATCCAAGAAACTGAACAATGTCTGCTGCTTTCTATAAGAAGTCAGGGCAAGATCAAATAATATTAAGATGAAAAAAAGTACCATTTGAAAAAATCGAGCCAGGACAATCTAAATTCTGAAATGACAGTGACATTGACAACTTTGCACTCAGATTAAACTGAATATTGTCATAATAGCTTCGGTTATTTGCAAGATTATTTCGATGAAAGTGTAAAAGATTAGAAGTTAATTTTGCAAATATTTTATCAACAAATTACTCGATTATCAATTTGTGATATATCGTTGGACTTCTGTAATGTTGCCACATCTAGTATTACAAATTTTGCAGTTCCAAAGGAAATACCCCAATTATTATTGGATTTTATAACTACTGTTTTTGAAACATGAATTAATTTTCAAACTTCGATGGCAAAAGCAGCATCATTATAAAATGTGATTCGATTCTTGAGGAAATGTGATTGATAAAGGCTTGCTAGACTAGGAAATGTGTATGTTGAATCTAGTTGCTGTATTGGAAGCAACAGAACAAGCGATAAAAACAATTTTATCAACATAAACAACCCAGTTGTCCTTAACTGTAGATGTAGCGCAGGAAAAACTCAGACGATCGACACTAATGATAGTCCAATGCCAGCTGAAACTCTGAAACATTCTTACTGGAAGTACTGATGGGACGAGAGAATAGTCTTTTGCGTATTATTTCAGCCCCTATATTAGTATATTTTTTGTTACGACTGGAGAATATTCGGTTGAATATGTGGAAGAATCTACAACTAACCTTCAACACCTTTATTTTATGACTTCTTCCAGCACGATTCGGTGAGAACTGCCTGAACATTATTCATTGTTCTAATCACATAAAGTATTACCTAAGAACATGAATCAACAATATTTAATCATCAGTAACGATTTCTGGCCAGGATGTCGCACTCATTTCTATATACCGGGTGTTAATACAATGATAATGGTGATAATAATAATCGTGCCGATCCTTAGACTATTTTGGTCTTAACATTTTGTAAATTTATTTATATCATCGTTTGATACATTCAATATCAAATGTATCATTGTCGCCCACAGCTTTGGTGAATAACATTACAAATGAGAATTAAATAAGAGTCAGCTAAAAAGAAAATACCAAGCTTATTATTTTCTATTTAGCTGACCTGACTGACTACATATAGGTCGTAGCCTTTTTTTTGTTTTCATTATTGACTATAAGTAGAGTGTAAATTTTATTATTGACCTCTGGAAATGAAAAACAATCTCAGGTCGAATATAGCGTACCTACACATTGTGTGTTCTAGAGCTAGCAGTTGTCAAATTTGCATGGCATGATAAAAAAAAGTCCAATAGTTGGGATATGCATATAGATGAACCTGCATACACAGTTGAGCTTAAGAATATATATCTTCTTACAATGAGTGGGATAACAAAAAAAATGTTTTCTAGTCTCAGGCGGTATAAATGATAACCACCATGTGATTTCAGGTGGCATTGGTCAATTTATTGTTTGGATGTATCACAATAATATACTATACGAATAGAATAGGAAATGTGAATAAAATATTCTGAATAAAGACCAACAAATTTCCTTCCATTTGTTTTTTATTTTGCAGTCATTTACGTTAATTACTCTCTACAATATACTGGTTTTAAAAATAATGTGTTATACATGGAATCTCAAAATAAAAGAGAGAATTTGGCAAGGGTAGATATTTCAGACAGCAAGTTGAAGTCGATTTTAATTAAAACAAAATCCTCAGTATGATTTTTTTTGTTGCAATGCCGAATTATATTTTGTATATTTCCAAATTATTTCACACAAACTACATTTTTCAAATTTACATGTTTTGAATTTTCACTTTGGGAGTAGAATAAAAACTCGGGACAAATGTAAAATCTGTCAACACTGTTTAATGTAGTTCTTATTTTGGACAACGACTGCGCGTGGCGCCACACTCGCATATCGCGTTTTCTTATTGGTTAATTGCTTTGTCTCTTGGTAGTGGCGGACAGACGATTGTTTTGAAATTGAAGCAAGTGTTATTATTTTTCAAAAAAACATTGTAAATTGAATAGCCCAGAGTACGTATGCTAAGTGAAAGTGTTCCGTGCGATATGGAGTTGGATGCCGCACGCCCTTATTCCACCGAGAGCGCTTTATTGGGCGTGTTGTAGTTGGCGTACGATCACTAATGGCCGTGTTTGAGTGGACCCAACAGAACAGTGAGCTGCCGTTCTCGAACAACGGGCAATAAACTTGTGTTCGGCCGAATTATATCGACGTGTCAGCTTTATATCATCAGAATCGATATGATTACTAAGTTGGAGCGTTTGTAATTCTTGGCTGTTTGTAGGAGAAGCATTTCTATGTTCCAGTTGTGCTTGGGTGAAACGAAATCAGGTTAGTGCATTAGGTGTTTCCATTTGTTTTTACTACAGCAATTGTTATGTAAATAATAAGTATGAAATATCTATCCAATTCGCCGTCCTCTTTTTCGTTATAGTTGTCGTTTATTGAGCTGACTTTGTGATTATGTATCTTCGTTTATTCAGAGAGATTATCAGTATGCTCACATTTTATAACTCATTTTCTTGGATGTTATCTGCAGCATTGTCGAAAGCTAATTGATTAAAGTGACATAATAGATTCAACGTAATAAAAGGCTCTATTTTCTGCCAGAAATTTTGCAATTAATATAGAAAAACTGATCAGGAGAACTCTATTTTGATCCCATCCATGATGTTGGGTTAGGTTAGTTACAGTTTACCTATTTTATAAATCAGAAACAAGAGTACCGTTTCATCACGTCTTGGAATTGTTCAAACACGATATAAGTAGAACATTCAACTGATACAACATGCAACTGCATACTTTGAAAGTTCAATATGCAGACTGAGTTGAAATGCAAACTACCTATATCAGTGTATTATGTACATTGTTGCGCAATCATTAGGTATTGGTATTCGTTTCGATATTGTGTGAGGCTATATTCCAATAACAAAGAAAACGGCTTTCATGGCTGCTGCTGTCGTCTCTTTTTTAATACAAGGAATAACGAATGCATAGCCTGCTCTGCTGCAGGCCTAGGTAAACGTAAACGGCCCTGACAACTGCTATTCGTTGAACCGCATATGGCTCAAATATACAGTGTTGCCAGTGGAATAGGAACCTTTGACACTTCCAGAATAATTTTGAGACCTGAAACATATTTGGAATATATTTCTCAATGTTATAGTTCTAAATGAAATCATTACATCATTCGCATTTGAATCATGAGTCTACTTATATTTTCTTAGAACTGCTATTGGATTTGTAAACCTGGTAAATTGTTGACGTGCTGTTCACTAGGGTTGTTGGTGAACATATTTGGCTAGAATGACTTTTTTAAATTGTATTTGCCCGTTCAAGGAGTACTGGAACAAGCATTCCATGGAATACCTGATAGAAAATATTGACACGATTAATGCGTGGTTGCCAGTTGTATGCATTTTTTAATAACTCGACAAGAAAAAATAACGTTAAACATGAACCTATTAGGTTACTATTTTAATTGAAGAATTGTGATAATACAATGCGATTTTTTTTACATTATATCAATAGAGTTACCTCTTTGAAATTCGGAATGCTGCTCTGAGTTGAGAACTGCATTGACATCTTTGTTCTACCGAATCTATAAATATTTGGCAACATTGTATACCGTTGCTGTCATGTCTGCCCCCTTTCGTTTCTCGTTCTTCGCTCTGCCTGTGACGGACATGCGATGTTGCCGTTTGCCTGCTAAACGCACACACTGCTTTATCGACGCTTTCGTTTGTTTTGGTATTCTTCAACATTCAACAATCGATAAATGTTTATTGATGAACTGCTGAGTTTGAAGCATCAGCTCACTTTGTTATAATTATTATTTATTTCTGTTGAAATATGTACTTTTAGCGTGATTGTCTTTTTGCTGATTTTGCAACTCAATTTTATGCCTATATAATATTGGTGCAAGGTATCAATCAGTACTAAAAAACATGTAAGTTATTTTTTTTACATGCTAGGTCCCTATTATCAAAGTTTACGAAATACTATCTCAGAACCGCTTCAGAGGAAATCTTGAAAAATGGTGCTGGGATAATCGGAACTGTCCGATTCAATGGTGATATTTACAATGTTGCCAAATTTACTGTGCTGTGATATTATACTTGAACTTTTCTGTGGATGTAATTGAGTTTTCTTACGATTTCGCTGCTAGTCTCCGATATTGTACATGGAACATTTTATTTGAATTTTATTAATAGGCACGTATGACTACGGCAATGACAGATGAGCAATGAAGGACAATGAAATGAGATAAAATAACGAGAAAACTTGAAAGATAATGTTTAACTAACAAAAAAATCCAGTGTTATGGTACATTTGGTGCTGTATCTGAGTGGCTATTTGTTGTAAATTTACTCTCATGTTTGTAGTTGGAATTCTTCTAAAATGCCTCTCAAATGCTCATCTGAGAGACTTGAATCATGTTTATTTCTTCTGTAATTTGGAAATAGAAAACGTTTGCTCGCATAACTAAAGTTTATGGTATTGCCAAAGATTGTAATCAACTGCTGAGCAAACCTTTTCAATTGGTCAATATCAGATGGCAAGCTGCCAAAAAAATCATTGATTTCACAGAAAGAGTTTTGGTACTGTCATTAGATTGAAGATCAATCACGTTTATTTTAAATGTAAGAAAAATATGTTGCTATAGATCTGTATTTCAAAGTCACCAAACCGGTCGTTAGTACCTACTCAGTTTTCATGTAGCTGTATGTCTTTCATTCCATCATCACACAAATGGAAATTTAATCCAGCTTCCTCGACAGCCTTTTCTACAATTCGGGAAATGTTCCAGTTTTTGTTCTGGTAAAACTTCGTTTGTCGCACTCCTATGAGTTCGGAAAATTTTTTTTGTGGAACTTACGTATTTTGACCTCCTAATCACGAATCTGAAGTCAAAACGCGGCGGTCTCAAGTATTTTCGGAGATACGGCCCCATTTTGTCTCAAAAATGCACCATTTGACATCTCAAATTTTTGCTATTAGGAATACACCAAATTCACCCTTCTTTGAACCGAAACACTATACACGCATATATTTACTTGTTTCCAACACTTCTCAGCAGAAAAAACGATTATTTTCCTAAAAATTCACCCTTCTTTGAAATGTAAACAAAACAACCTTTTTACAATGATTTTCTGGTAATTTGTATTTATGATGTTGGCAACGTGATTGTTTGGATCATGGTAAGACATTGCCAACATCTCAAATAAAAATAACCAGAAAATCAGTGAAAAAAGATGTTTTGTTTACGTTTTGTAGAAGGGCGAATTTTTGTGAAAATTACAGTTTTTTATGCAAAAAAGTGTTGGAAACAAGTTAATGTGAGCATGTGTGATATTTTGGCTCAAAGAAGGATTAATTTTGTGTGTTTTTATCAGGGTTTGGAGTGATAATTATCTTGATAATTATCTTGATAATTATACCTTGATAAATATCTTGATAATTATGAAAATCCACATTTACTACTTTGTATTATTAGCGTTTTCCACTGGACTGCCCTTTCGCACTCCAGTGCACTTGAGCGTATGTTCGGAACGCACCCTCGTATCCGACCGAACTGACCGAACACAAATAACCTCAAAATTTGTGTCAAACCAAACAAATTTAACAATTGTTGAATTCCGAAATTCCCAACCAGTACTGTTCAGTACTGTAGATCGTTCTGAAATTACTGAATTATACTGGTGGTAGCTTACTCAACCTGAATTCGTTCCGAAATTGCTGACTGTCATCAGTAAATTCAGTAATATCGGAATCCGACTTATAATATACAAAAATGCCGAGAATTGAAGATTCAAACAAAGACTTGATATAAAATAATGAATAATTTCCTTAACACGGTTAGAATGTGATACTATTAGGTATTTATTTTGTTTTTTGTTTAAGAAGTTTGGAATATTATATTTTTTAACATATTATTATTTTAATTTTATACTACTAAGAAAAAGAAATTTTGAATTTATTTATTTTTTATTTCATATCTAGTTTTATTCATTTATTATTATTTTTGTAGTTTCAAATAATAAAAAAGTTGATATAAATGCCTTTCTTATTTTTATACACAACATATTTGAACTGAAAAAATAATTTGTAAGTCAAAATATAAAGAAAATGAGTTGTCTGTCAGTATGGATAATTATCCGATAATTATCTGATAATTATTCGATAATTATCTGATAATTATCAAAAAATAATAATTATCTTGATAATTACGAACCCTGGTTTTTATTAGCAGAAAATGGAGATTTGAAATGGTGCATCTTTAAGACAAAACGTATCTCCGAAAATACTTGAGACCGCCGCGTTTTGACTTCAGATTCGTGATCAGGAGGTCAAAATACATAAGTTCCACCAAAAAATTTTTCCGAACTCATAGGAGTGCGATAAACGAAGTTTTACCTTCGTTATTCAATATATTTTATGAAGGGTCAGTTTTTCATTTGGAATCAAGTCGTATGTATCGTATGTATCGTGAGTAGACGTGTTCCACATCGTGTGCTGCTAAATCTTGCTAAAAGTGAAGGAAAAAGTGTTTTTGCAAATCTAATTTTTGGAGTAGTTACCAGTTTTGTTTAAACTAACAATATATCAGACTTCTGACTGATTTGGAAGATTTCATTTTGTTGTAAGCAAAATATTTGAAATAACTATTCAACATGTCGTCGACGAGGCATCAGAAGAAGAGCGAGGACGGAGATCAATTGCACCAAGCAATTAAGTCTGCAGTTAATAAATTGTGTACGTCAGAGTCATTCATTACCGAGCTAACTAACTCCATTTTCGAAAAAATTAGTGAAAATATTGAAAAAGAATTGAAGTCAGTGAGGAAGAAAACTACTGAGTTGGAAAAGATAGTCCAAAAACAAGATGATGCCATCAAATTGATGGTTAAAAATAATGAGAGATATGAGAAATGGATTCGTAGAAATAATGTTATTGTCTATGGATTGGAAGAGGTACATGAACAGAGCATTCTTGACCAAACTCTACAAATGTTTAATTCGAATTTGAACTTGAACATTAAGAAATCTGACATCGGAAGCTGTTACAGACTAGGAAAACCTAATGGAAAAAAATCTCGGCCACTGCTGGTACATTTCTTTAGTGGATATATAAGGCAAACTATTTTCTCCAACAAAAAGTTTCTCAAAGGTACTAAATATGTGATCAAAGAAGACTTAACGAAAGAACAGTCAACTTTGTTCAAGTTGGTTATGCAGAAAGCTGGAAAAGAGGGTAAAGTCTGGACAAATTCAGGCACCGTCTTCTTGAAACTGGCAGATAACAAGATTTCCAAGATTACGTCCATTGATGACCTGGCTGAAGTTTGATTGTGTATATTATGTTAAAATTTAAAATTTCTTTTTTTTTTGCAGTTTAGTAGCTTCCGTGACTTGATTTATTTTTATGAAATCTATCAATTTTCACTTTCAAATTTTAAACATTCAAAAATAGATTAAGAAGTGGCACATGAGTGCAGTTGGGATTCGTTTGGGTTAGATACACTATTTGAGTTCTGAACATTTACTTATCTTATAGTTTCTTTTTTTATTTCTATTGGTTGTTTCTTTTTTATGGTACGAAACGAAATAAAAATGTTTAACAATTTATATATAGGTTGTCTAAATGCTAGGTCGCTTTTGCCTTCCTTGCAATCTGTTAAGCTAATTGTAGATGAACATCAATTTGATATTTTTTTTATTTGTGAAACATGGTTGAATGAAAATGTTGAAGATGATTTCCTTAATTTTGATGGATATATCTTGTACAGAAAAGATAGAGGTAGCTTAGGAGGAGGTTTGTGTATTTACGTAAATAATAAGATATGTAGTGAAAAATTGAATTATTATGGGATAGTATCGGAACAACTCTGGGTAAATTTGAAAATCAGAAGTAAAATTATTGCTCTTGGTGCAATATACAAGCCTCCTAAAATAAATAAGAATTCCTTCATATCTGAAATTGAGGATATTTTGAGTCAAATACATCCCACTGTAGATGAAATCATATGCGGTGGAGATCTTAACATAGATTTTTTAAACACCGATGATATTCATGTACATAAAATTTCATCTGTTTTAGAATGCTTTGGTATTGGTCAAATCATAGACAAACCTACAAGAATTACAGCTACTACTGCTACCTTACTTAATGGTATCATCACCTCATCTAACTGGGTTGTCGAGAGTGGAGTTATCCACGCAACAGGTATCATTGCTGATCATGATATAGCCTCATGTAAAGTGAAGTTGTGCGTTGAAGAGCAGGGTCCCAGAATGGTAACATATAGGTCCTTTAAATACTTCAATGAAGATGATTTCAGAATAGATTTGTATAATACTCCACTTTTTAGAATATATGATCAGGAAAGGGTGGATGAAAAAATAACGTTTTTAGTCAACTGTTTGATGAACCTGTTTGACAGACATGTACCTTTAATAACATCGCGTGTCTCTAAGCCCAGAGCTCCTTGGCTAACTGGAGCTATCAAAGAAATGATGGTAATACGCGACAGAGCGCTAAGCAGGTATAAGAGAACTAAATCTGATCATCACTTTCAGTTCTATAAAGACATGAGGAACTACACAAATTCTGCTATTAGGAGAGAGAAAAAAGCGTTTTTCACATATGAGCTAAGTAATAAGAATCCTAAAACTCTTTGGAAAACTTTGAAAGCTTATAGAGTTATACCTAGCAAATTGACCACTATACCGGACAATTTGAAAAATCCTACTGAAATAAATGAATTCTTTATCAATTCATGTGTTACGAGAGAACCTCCTGAGGAATTACTTTCGTCGTACAAACTTACGAGAATGGTTGAATCAGATTTTGAATTTCAAGAGGTGAATGATTTATTTGTTTATCAAACAATAAATGCTATAAACACAAATGCTGCAGGTGAAGACAAATTGAATTTAAGGCTATTAAAATTATGCTGTCCACATATAATCCCTTACATCACGCACATTATCAATTTTTGTTTGATACATAATATTTTTCCTGAACTTTGGAAACGAGCCGTTGTTAAAGTTTTGCCTAAAAAGTCAAATCCACTGGAATTTAAAGATTTGCGTCCAATTAGTATACTGCCAACTTTATCTAAGATACTCGAAAGGGCTATAGAAGTACAACTTAAGGAACATATTGATCAGTATTCACTTTTACCTGTAACGCAATCTGGATTCCGGAAAAATTATAGTTGTACAACGGCTCTTCTCCATATTATTGATGATATTGTTCGAGCTTCAGACAAAGGTGAATGTACTGTTCTGGTCTTGCTAGATTTTAGCAGAGCTTTCGACACCATTAACCATAATTTAATGCTAGAAATTCTCCATTACATAGGACTTTCGAATGATGCTAGAAATCTCTTGGCATCTTACCTTTGTGATCGTAAACAAATGGTTTTAGTTGATGGACATTCCTCCAGTTTTATGGATTTAAAGTGTGGAGTCCCTCAAGGTTCCATTTTGGGGCCTTTGCTCTTTGCTATATATACCTCATGTATAGTAAAAAATTTACAAACTTGTAATGTACATCTGTATGCGGATGATACTCAACTTTACCATAGTTTTCATCCCAGTGCGGTAGTAGAGTCATGTGACCATATCAATGAGGATCTCAATAGTTTCATTAAAGCCGCGGAGGATCACTGTCTGAGCATCAATTGCAGTAAATCTAATGTTATACTTTTTGGCAATAAAAACAAACGGGATGAGATTTCTGATGATGTGCGTATTGTAATAAAGAATGAAGGTCTTCAAAACGTGAAGGAAGCCAAAAGTTTAGGTATTATATTGGATTCTGATCTTAAATTTGAAAAATACATCAATTTACTTACTCAGCGTGCATACTTTACTCTCAAAAGTATATATGGCAATAGACATTTTCTCCCGATAAGTGTAAAATCACATCTGTGTGAGTCGTTAGTACTGTCTATATTCAATTATGCAGATGTACTGTATGGACCCTTTTTATCCAGCCTATATCAGAGAAAAATACAAAAAGTGCAAAATTCATGCCTACGACTAATATTTGGTATCCGCAGAAGAGAACATATCTCACACAAATTGAAGGATAATGGCTGGCTAAATATGACCAACAGAAGGACGCTGCATGCTGCTGTTCTTTTCCAAAAAATAATTTTCAATAAAGCACCCTCATATTTGCACAGAAAAATTACCTATCGTTCTGATATACATAACCTGAATATCCGATATAAAGGAATCCTCTCGCCGCCAACTTTCAGATTAGAAATCTTTAGACGCAGTTATACCTATCAAATATGTTCAATTTATAATCAGATCCCTACCATGTTCAAAACTTATAGCTTGCAAAGATTCAAGACAGCCTACAAGAAACATTTGTTTTCAATGCAACCCTAATATTCATGCGATAAAAACTAGATATTAATGTATGTATCTTTTCATGTTTTTTTTTCTTTTTTGTTTGAGTTTAACATACATAGCGATATATTAGAGGTTAAGTGGAAGAACAGTTTGTAAGTTGATTTTATATCATCTTATAAACTGAACTTCGCCTTTTGCTTTCATGTCTACCTTATATTATTTATATGCATTCTTTTGTATTTCAGATATGGAAGCAATAAAGTCGTTTATTATTATTATTATTATTATTATTTCGACTCATTACTTGAATATGTCAAAAATTCAAGGTCGATTAACCATTGCGGATCTACGATCTCTGGAACAGATTCACCTTTCTTGGTAAATCTTATTTCATCGCACTCCAATGAATTTGAAAAAAAAAATTTGTTGGAACTTATTTTGACCTCCTGATCACGAATCTGACAAAAACGCGGCGATCTCAAATATTTTCGGAGATACGGCCCCATTTTGTTTCAAAATGTACCATTTGACATCACAAATTTCTGATATTAAAAACACACAAAATTCACCCTTATTTGAACCAAAACATCACACACGCTTACATTCACTTGTTTCCAACACTTTTTTGCAGAAAAAACTGTTGTTTGATGAAAAAACAAATTTAGATAAAGAGAAGTTTTGGTCTGACAATGAACGGGTAACCAGTGTGTATCCGTCTAGTCAGCCTGCTCGGACTCGGTCGTGGAGAAATTATAGACATGATTTCCAATGATCATCGGCCATCAAAATATCAATAGAAAAGGTGATATTTTACTTTAAAAAGAATTCAGTAGTCTCAGCGTATGTTTGCGAGCTGAACTCCAAACATGTGAACAATTTTCCATGACAGGTTGAATCTGTTATTCCTAGATTATGAGAAGCTGTGTAGGTGTCAATTACTTTCAAGATATCCTAAAAAACTGAAATTTCTAAGTGAATTACTTACCGTCGAGTTGGAGTACTTACCGTCGAGTTGGATTACTTACCGTCGAGTTGCTAGTAAATGTCATCTACTGACGTGAAATCTGTCACGGTAAACAGTCAAAAATGATCAATCGTGCAAAAAGGTACATAACAAGAAACTAATAAACTCTTTTGTAAGATGAACAATAGAGAGCAGCTTTCAGTTACATTTTTCTGATTCAACAATCAGATGTGTCGGTGTCATAGCCCGAAAAGCTCTCCGGCGAAAAATTTTAAATATAGGCGCAATCTGCGCACGCAATCACTTCGTGTTCACAGTCGTACAGTTGCCATATAAGCAAGGTGGATATAGGATGGTGAAACAGCTTCCTATCAACAAGCACTAGAATAAACTGTAGACCTTTGCCTACTTGATTTCATACCGTAGTAATATTTCCTGAAGTTATCAGAGATGGCGACATACCTTGTGTCGGTAAAACAGAATCTGTGCATCTGTCACCTTTTTATCAGTTTCATCTGTTCTAGATGAAAAATGACTGAGAAGAGTCAAAATATCAATATCCATTCAAGATTTATCGAAAATATATTGTTTTAATGTCGTTTCAAGTCACGTCTGTCAGATGTGAACCACAGAAATACGTAAGCAACAGAAATCTTCTTCGATAATCGATCTTACCGCCATCTTCTTTCAAGTCGTGGAAATATTAGTACCTTCTCAAACGGTCTACAAGTTTTTCGCAGAAACAATTGAAGAGCTGTTTCACCATCCTATATCCACCTTGCATATAAGTAATGCGCAGAATGCGCTGTCAAAATGTGCCGTGTGAAAAAAAACGTCTTTTTTTTTAACTTGTTTTTTTTACCTTTAGAAAAAAACCGTTTTTTACATCACTAGTTGAGAGTTATGGTCCAGCGAAATTTGCACTCCGGGCAGTCCTAGTATGAATGGCAGTCCGGTGTACACGATTCTGCTCAGTGATTTACCCTTCGCCTGCAATACACCCTCCCGCCATGTTCCAGTGATGGCGCTGACGTGAGGCGATGCTGGAGCGAACGACGCGGCCCGATCCCAGCCCGGGGGCGGCTGCCCGCCCTGCTCGGCGGGCGCGTCGCCCGCCCATGCCCGCCCTCCAATCGGGCTACTGCGCCGTCTGCAGCGCCCCCTACAACGGTCTGCAGGAGCACATACGATCGAGGCGCCACCAGAAGCTCATCGGCGAGGACGCCAACTACATTGCGTTGAACGGCTCGCTGAACGGCTTCCTGCAAGGCGACGACATACCCTTCCTCGATCTGAACGGGGTGGACGCCATAGGTGAGTTGGTGGAGGAGGGAGGGATGATTTGCGCTGGCCAGTAGGGGTGGGCGATAATGGTTTGGAAATATCGTTAATCAGAATTCATCGATAATTATCGATTTTATCGATACTTATATTATAGATATTATCGATATTATAGATAGTTGATATATCGATATTATCGATAAATCCATGTTTTTTCACTGCTTCACAAGTTATCGAATTTAGAGATCGTTGATATATCGATGTTATCGATAAATCCATATTATCGGTTTATCGATATCATCGATAATTATCAATGATATATATATTATCGATATTATCGATAATTATCAATAATATAGATATTATCGATATTATGGATAGTTGATATATCGATAATATCGATAATTATCAATAATATAGATATTATCGATATTATGGATAGTTGATATATCGATAAATCCATGTTTTTTCAATCCTTCACAAGGTATTGAGATTATAGATAGTTGATATATCGATATTATCGATAAATCCATGTTTTTTCAATCCCTCGCAAGCTATGGAGACCAAAAATTCGAATAATTTTTTGTATTGTGTACGTGGAAATGTAAAAACTATTGATCCATGATTCAGCAAATCAGGGGTGAGCGATAACGATTTGGATATATCGATTAACGATAATCAGAATTTATCGATAATTATCGATATTATCGATATTATAGATAGTTGATATATTGATATTATCGATAAATCCATATTATCGGTTTATAGATATTATCGATAATTATCAATAATATAGATATGTACTATCGATATTATATATAGTTGATATATCGATATTATCGATATTATATATAGTTGATATATCGATATTATCGATAAAAAATCCATGTTTTTTCAGTCCTTCACAGGCTATTGAGACCAAAAATTCGAATAATTTTTTGAATTGTGTACGTGAAAATATAAAAACTATTGATACAGGATTCAGAAAATCAGGGGTGGGCGATAATGGTTTGGGTGTGGGCGATAATGGTTTGTAAATATCGATTATCGATAATAAGAATTTATCGATATTATCGATATTAAGAATTTATCGATATTATCGATAATATCGAAGTAAAACAATCGAAACCAAGTAAATCATAGTCGATCGATACTAGAATTCGCTAAAGAATACAAACATGTGACATTTGTTGGAATTGTCATTTGTGTCAAACTAACGCGTGTATCGTCAAAATTTTAAAACGACCAATCAATGGATTAGTACTTTCGAACCCCCCCCGGACCTACCAAACAAATAACCTGGATGCCGGATCTAGCGTTAGCACCTTCACCCCCCCCCCGAAAATGCCATAGTCAGCGCCCCCTACCTTTACCAAACATTGCATAAGGTACATACCGCGTCTATTTAGTGTATGGTCTGATATTTCCTCTTTCAAAATTTTTGTCCAATTCATGGCTTTTCCATTTTTCACTCAATTCATTATCAAAACATACTAATAGTTATTACATTATGAATCGGGTCGGTCCTCTCTTGGCTCTCTTACCACGAAATAATTTTTTTCGTGGCCAATTCCAGGCGTCCACGACTCCTCCTTCGACGAGTTCTCCCCCAAGTACAAGAAGCGCGCCGTAGCGCGTTCGCGCGCTGTCACCGACGCCGGCGACGCTGAGAAAACGGCGCCACAGTCGCCCGAGGGGGTGGACTTGGCGGCGGCCGGCCACCGGCTGCGGTCGCGCAAGACCGTCAACTACATGTCGCCGCCCTCAGATGATGACAGCATGCAGGAGAAGCCCGACCACGGCAGGCGGGAGCCCAAAGAGTACCGCGAGCTGAGGTCCAGCACGAAGGCCTTGGCGGTAGGTTATTCGTGGGGAGGTTCTGATCAGGGCTGGATTATCCAAAAGACGGATTTGGCAACTGCCTAGGGGCCCCGACTAGGGGCACCGACTAGGGGCCCGCATTCGGTTTCATTCGTGACATTTCCGATTATTAACATCCGGTAATATCACCATAGAAAAAAAATGATGATAGATGCGGGGACAGATTACATCGTTTGGATTGATTTTTGATAATATGGTAAAATTAACTTTTCCGAATGTAATGATAGCATTGCAAATATATAGAAGTCTGATGATATCAAATGCCACAGGTGAACGAAATTTTTCAAAATGAAATTTATAAAAAACTGTCTTCGTTCAACGATATCACCGAACCGTTTATATTCATTGTCGATAGTGGCGACTGAAAATTATGTGTTGAAAAATACCAACTTTCAAGATGATTTTAACGATTTAGTATCTACAAAGTTACGAGGCAACTGCGATGCGTAAAATTTATAGGTCCGAGGTGAATGAAAACAACTGTCGGTACATCAAACAAAATGGGCGGAGTGTCTCATTTGTAAGGTTTTCTAATCTGTGGTTATGTTTATGAATTGAGAAACCAATAAATGACCAAACAGTTGAGCATTAGAGAAGTTCCAATAGTTATGATAATGCATTGATAAAAAAGATATGCCGGCAACTGCGATGCGCAAAATTTAAAGGTCCGAGGTGAATGAAAACGGATGTCGGTACATCAAACAAAATTGGCGTAGTATATTTGTAAGGTTTTCTAATCTGTGGTTATGTTTATGAATTAAAAATCCAATGAATAACCCAAATGTTATGCATTAGAGAAGTTCCAATAGTTATGATTATGCATTGATGTAAAAGATGAGCTCGTACATCCGCTAAATCCAACCAAACCCACCTTCCAGAAACTCACCGAGCAACCGCCGCCGCCCACCACGGACCAAGAAGTATGGAACTCGGGCCGCCCCAAGCGGGCGTGCATCGGCAAGAAACGTCCCTCGGCCGATGACTGCCCCGCCCCCCACGGCGGTGGCGGCAAGGCCTTCTACAAGGTGGAGGTGGCGGCGCCGAGGGGCGGCCGCGACGTCAAGCGTCGCCGTCGCGACGACAAGGACAAGGCGCTGATCGTCAAGTTTCGCAAGATGCGCAACTCCGAGCTGGTGCGGTTGAACGACGAGGCGACCAACTTTCTGTTTCCGCAGAAAGAGGAATCCGGCTCGGAGGACGAGGTGGTGGGGGGGGAAGGGGAGGAGGAGGAGGAGGGGTCAGAGGGGGACGAGAGCACGCTGATGTCGTGCAGCGACGTGGGGGACTGCAACGAGTCATCGCGCAGCTTCAAGGTCAGTTGCCAGACTATTTCTACGAGTGTTCGCAAAGTGGTACTTTTCTGCATGCATTTGCGTGCGCAAAGTTGCATTTTACCGCACGCCGTGTGTCGGAAATCTGCGGTCAATTTGTGAAATGTCAATAGTTCTTTCATTATAGATATTACTAACATATAATTCAACCCGAGAACGTTCGCGTTGAAGCTCGCGGATATCGTTTTGACCGACTATGAAATCCTTATCAGTCAGTATTTGTGGTTTCAGATATTGATATACTTTTTATCGAAACTTTATTGAATGGAAACATCAAGAAGATTTGTTCTTGAACAAATATTAAAATGACAAACTCATTATCTAATATCGATGTGAATCAGCAACAACTATTTCTTTGTCTGTTTCTATTTCCTCATGCAAACTTTGTAAACGTTCGATTTCTGTATCATAATCTGTTCTACAAAATGAATGTAATCAAATTAAGTTATCTGCTATCATCTATTCGATTTTGCCACATTTATTCGATTATAACCCCCAATTTGGTACAAACTTTCGGCAGAGATTCAAAATCCTCAAGTCAATTCAAATGTTTTAACACATCAATAAACAGTTTCTAAAAGTCCTTTACCTATATTTCTCATTGAATTTCTTCGAATAAATCAACTTTCCAAAGTAAATATGACTACTGAATACGCCGCCTGAACTACTAAAATTAGCTACAAGTGCTACAGAATATTACGCTATAAAACCATTACTTTTTTTTGAAATTTCAAGGATATCAAGATAGTTGTAGATAAAGCATAGTATTCTACTCGCGCACAATGGCAATTACCCATAATTGTCTTTTTCGAGCGGCAATACATCACGGAACACATACCCAATCGCAGAGCACGAAACATAATTGCTTTTTGTTTTACTTTGTAAGTCACCTGACTGAATGAAAATGACAGAATGACGCATATTGGTTGAGACTACATAGAGGTAGAATTGTACTGAAAATCCCAACTCTGTCAAGGTCGAGGATGACAGGTCGATGGACAGCACCGGCTCGAGCACGAAAGGCAAGAAGAAGAGGAGGACTCACGCGGAGGCGTTCATTATGGACAATCAGAAGTATTATAAGTTCGAGACGCCTGGTTCGAGGTTAGTGCACTAATTGTTTATCGATAAGTAGGAGATCATGATAAGGCAAAATACAATATTCCTCGATCATTTTTCATAAATTAAATTGTTCGCTGAGCATTTTATGTTTATTATACATTCTATATTGGTTCATCCCACTTGAATACCATTACATTGTCAGAATCGTGTGTTATGCGTCAGCGACTGCGTTGCCGGATCCCTTTAAAGGTGCCATTTATTTCGGTTTTCCTCAGAACCGTAGTAGAATGATTCTGCTCATGCGCATTTTCTTCAAGTGAACCATTCAAAGGCGTTGACTACTATGTTAGAACCTTCTTACATATAGGACTCCAGCAACTACGTTGTCTCTGCACCTCTCAAATGTATGAAGCGTCAACGACTACGTTATCAGAACCTTTCAATGTACAACTCGTCAGCAACTATGTTTTCAGAACCTTTTTATATACAAGGCATTAGCAAACAACACATACATTTTTTCCGACCGTTCATGCTGCCTTATCTAATCTTGAAAAGTCTATCTAGGCTGAGGTACCACGGATCGTACCTTCCTGCGGTGCCCAAGTCGCCCAAGCTGAACGGGGCGTTCACGGCCAAGCCGGATGACTCAAAGCAGCTGGAGGAGTCGCCGAAGTCGGAGGAGGAGCCGGACGAGAAGAAGGTCAAATACAACCCCGACGCCAAAGTGAAATTGGACAACTACAAGTTCTCGTTCGAGAAGGTGCCTACCCTGGCGCCTTGGTACGAGTCGTTCAGGAGGATAGACAAGGGGGAACAGGCGTACATCGAGTTCAGCGATTGTGAGTTTATGTCGTCCAAAAATTAAACTCCAGGGGAGCTATTCTCGAAGTCATGCGACTTTCTCGCGTTTACGAATGACATCGTATGAAAATATTCGTATACGTCAATACAAGTGCATTCTCGAACTCCGAAGTAGAACATACGAAATATCCATACGAACTTTTTGAAGCGGGCGCACGAAAAATATGACAACATTGCACAGCTACCAGTGTTCCCAACCATATCGAGAGAATATGTCTAGGAAAAAAATAAACTCCACTAGTTTGTCATAATATTTTGGCGGATAGTTTACTTCTTTGAGAACTTCATATGTTGATATGATACTACATCAGCAACTGCAATGTATATGAGTTCCACATCTCCGGAACAGAGAGTGGAGTTGGTGGAGTATTGAAAAATCATCTAGGGAAGTTCACAAATGAAAGGTATCACTTGAAGAAGCGAGAGGTTCATGGGAATCCTAGCATCATCAGAAACATTGAATACTATGCCGGGAGCAAAAACGGATTGGAAGAAGTGGCAAAAGGCAATGAGAAATATTTGATATAGTTACCTACCTCAACAGATCACAGAATATTTTCTTCCATTGTGCAAACTTATTTGGGATTTGCATGACCACATTATATAGGAGATAATATATATTCTATAAAGAAATGTATCAGATGATGAAAATGGGCCATTTTACAACTCCACAGGACAAATATCGATCAGAACAATAATAACTACTCGAAAATCTACATCAAAACTGGAACCAAATACAATTTTCTTATATTATGTCACTGTAAGCGGCTGAAATTCGTATGAAAATATTCAATTTCGTACACACACACCCCATACGCGTCCAAACGTATAAGATTTTTCGTATACGAACTACGACAGACAGTTCGAGAATACAAACTTGTCAGAACTATGCGCAATCTGTCAAAATTCGTAAGAAAATCGGCTACGTATGATTTCGAGAATAGCACGCCAGACGTCATCGGACGTTGGTGAGACTAGACATATACAAATTCTTTTCATTTTTGTTGTAAAACGAGCGGAAAGGGGTCTCATCAATGTTGTATTTATTGCATACTTTGCCTTCTGAAAACGCCTGCGCTATAGCAATGTTATTTCGGAACTGAAGTTCTCAGCGCAAATTGCACATTTAAACTGGATACCGGTCAGAAAATATTCGATTCACATGAATTCGAGATCGTTCTCTGAGCGCCACATCCCGTTTCAGACTTCCTGGACCCGTTCCTGCTGCCCTACCAGATGCCCGCCATCCCCCCTTTGGACCCGAGGGCTTGCCTCGCCCACTACGGCGAGCTCCGCCGACGCCTAGCCGCCCCCCACCCACCTTCCGCCCCCTCTCGCAGCCCCACTCCGGGTGGCGGGGAAAGCGCCTCCGCCTCGACCCTCCCCAGCGACGACGATGGCGACCTCAGCACCGACGCCGCCGGCAAATCGCGCAAATCCCCGCGCCAACACGCCTCCACCCTCGCCATCTTGGGCGGCCTCGCCCACCACCCGACACGGCGGCGGCGCAAGAGGCCCGAGCCGCCGCTGGAAGCCATCCCCGAGGAGCCGGTGCGGCGGGTCAGCAAGCCGCGCGTCGACTACAGCGCCATAGCGCGCCAGATCGACCAGGAGCTCGACCACGCCCTCGACGACGGCCTCGAGAACTACGACCTCGACGTGCCCGAAGAGCACACGGTGGACTTCGTGCACAGCCGATGCAGCCTGGCCGACATCATGCGCATGTGCGACGAGGGGGGCGGGCAGCAGAGGCTGCCCACAGCGCGCGCCAAGCCGGGGGGCAGGCGGAAGAAGACCAACCGCACGGGGTGGCCGAACAAGAGCCGGCGGCAGTCGAAGCCGCCCGACAGGGGTGGGGAGAGCGACGAATCGGAGGAGGAAGAGGAGGAAGCGGTGGCGCCGCCCCGAGAGGGCGTGTCCAGTGACTGTGAGGAGGAGGGGGAGGGGGGGCGGTTGCAGCCGTTCGTGTGCGTGAGGAAACTCGAGGTGGTGGGGGAGGAGGAGGGTGGGGCGGCGGCGCCGAAACGGACGAAGCGGCGGCTGCGCCACATGCCGGGCTCGCCCAAGTCGCCGAGGATGTTACGCAAGCCGAGGGGGCGGTGGTACAGGGAGAGATAGGGGTGTGTCTGAATCGTGTTTATTTATTTGCGTGGTGGTTCTCTCCGCGTTCTATTTTGTACCGACACTTGATGATGATATATTAATTAATTAATTGATTGTACAGCATACGTTGATTAAACTGAATTAAATTTCTCTTGTTTTCTCAGATGATGTCTTTTATTGCACAACATTTTGCCGTCTTCAGTTTTTCCACGGGTTTGGAATTGGTTCCGATGTTGGGAGATTGAAAGGATATTATCGGACACTTATGGTCGATGCAAAATAAAAAGCCATGAAATGGAGAGTATCAATAAAGAAATTAGAGATTTAATGTAACATCCAATCATTCAAGTTTTAATGACTACATGAATAGACCTGCGACTAGACATGGTTTTCAATATCCTGGGTGGCATTAGCCAGAAAAGTAGATGTTTTCTACTCATTGTCTACCGCTCATTCAAACTGTGTTTGTATTATTTGCGATAAAAAATAACACGTAGCGCTACCTGATGGTAACAACTCGAACTTCTCGAAGTGGTATCGTTTTGTTTTTGTGACACTACATAAGATTTCACCAGAAGAACTCTCGAAAAACTGGAAATACACCTCTCACATCAGAACCGAACGTAAACAGAACAGTGGTTAAATTTGTCAGTGGGTTATCCTCCAGATAGTTCAGTGGTTATCCCACTTCGAGTGGTTCACGAGTCCCCGCTAGGTAGCGTATCGCTTAGCACCTATCGCGAATGAGTTGTATAAGACGTGAAATCTCTTTTTTTATTAATATACCGATGTATTTCAAGCTTGAATATATTCCTCACTCCTAAGTTACCCTAGGTTACCATGTCGTTCGTGCTATCAGCGTACTTTTTCGACTATCCAGAATTCTTTGTAAAACGAAATACTAATAAAGCGAATTCCATTGCTGACTGAGATCGTTGATTGATGTATCTGAGACTTTGTTACGCACTCATCAGTGTATAGCTATCCTTCTTGTCGTCATATATCGAAGAGAAAAACGTATACACTAAGTACGCACCACTTTCACCAACGGACTTTGCTATTGTTAGCGATACTATTCTAAGAACACCCCGTATTGAGATGGAAACCTGTAACGAGGTGATGAATCACCTGAGTCATCGTTGGAATGAGGCGTCATCATCATTGTAAGAAGAAGCGAGTCACTTCTGTGCGAAGAACAGGACATTGTCAGCAAATGTATTGCTTCTAGGTATAATTGACAAGTTCAGCCAGAGTTGAAAGAAAAAATATGTCTGCCCTAGTGTTGTCTTTGTCATCAAGATTGCAACTTAAAATAATGAGAATGCTATGAGTGGGACTAAAAAAGAACACTTATATAACCTGTAAATATAATTGGTTTATTTTTCTTGTAGTATTGTCGTTATCCAGATTATTTCGAGTATTTTGTGAGCATTGTAAGCTTACAATAATTGTTGAATAATTCCAAACACATAATATTCTTCTCTTTTTTTAAATCCCAATCATAACATTTTCAGCATTTTAAGTTGCAATCTTGATGACAAAGACAACACTAGGGCAGACAGACATATTTTTTCAGTATCTTCACACTGATCAGCATAATCGATGAACTTCGGGATAGGGAAAAAAATTAGTAATTTTGGGATAATTCTGAGAATATCAGGAGTCACGCCGTCAACTACGGTCAATTATTACGATTACTAGGAGCATTTAAAAAAAATCAATAGAGGACCTTGTTTCCATTTTCAAACCCAAAAATCAACTTAGTCGTAAGGACTTCGAATTCGCTATGCAGAGTTCTGAAGGCATTTCCAAGAAGCACAACTCCAATTTCAATATAAAAGAAAATCCAAACTAATGATCAAACCTAACATTCACTTTTCTAGTCTACCTAGTTTGCTAATTCTGAAGGAAATAAAACTTGGTGGTTATAAAATAAAATATATATTTCTTCAACAATAGTTGCACAACATTCAAATATCAATTAATATTATACCCACAGATAAAGGACAAGACATTCAGGAATTGAGTAGAGTATATCCAAAATATGTATGTACCTATCGAAATAAAATATTTATTCTCGTATATTGGTTCTTCCCAAAGATTTACATATTTTCTTACAAAATATAGATCGGCTTCGGGTCAAAACCGTAGGAAAGACTTCAGACAAAAGCGTCAATGAAGACTGAGATATATAAACTTCTTTGACACCCAGTAGATCTTCTTTAGGATTTTAATATCTATTATGATTCAAGCTGAGACATTTATTTTTCAGGATGAATTTTTCCTCCAGCTGACCAGGAACCTTAAAAATATTATTAAAAACATTTCAAAAATACTAAAAAGTTACAGATAGAAAATACTCAGGTGGTAATTCCTATTTATGCAATGATCCCAACAGGGTGGACCAAATTCGAGGCGTAACATCTGGATCTCGTCGGTTAAAATGTGGCAACGTTGCGTATTTCTGGGCTCAATATCGTAAAATTTTCGATGATATCAGCAAAATGTTATCTTGTAGCAAAAAAAAGTAGCAATGAATGACTCACGTTAGTTTTGAAATATCTCTTTGAATAATATCAGTAAAAAAATTAAAACGATTTCACGAACTTTCGGATTTTTTCGGGTATTTCCAGAAGTAATCTGAATTTTGACAATGTTGGGACGGTTTTATAACGAGTACATAATTACACAACAATGCCACAATTTCACCTGACCTGTAACTGTTACGCCTCGAATTTGGTCCACCCTGTACAGAAAATTTGGCTTTTCTTGTTTCTACGCAACATGCAGGTAAATAAAATTTGGCTACTGAATTTTTATAAATTGCTGAAAAAACTAAAAAAATAATTACCGGATCTATACAGGGGTTTTCAAACGAACCGGGTAATGGATTGAAAATTTGGTAATGCGTTGCCACTACTACCAGAAAGTGGTAGTAATTTTGGTTTTTCAAATAGAACACCCTATATAGAATAAAAATCAAATAGAGTAGAAAAAAACAAATATATATCAAATACCTATTTCATATTTTTCATTAGAATTCAACAAAATTTTCCTCATCAATACCAAAAATGATATTTTTTTTGTAACGAGGTTATTTTTCGATTTCATATAATAATGTCTTAATCTTCAATGATACGATACAATAAATAATGACAAATGTATTTTGTTTGGTGGAAGCAAGCTTTGAAGCAATAAAAGATAATTATCGTATTATTGGTTACTGATACACAAAATAAAGTTCAATTTTAGTCTTCCATGAAACCAACTTGATGGTTGCATTTAGTTGAAATATACAGTGTTCCATTTGAAAAACTTGATTTCCAATCATTTATTGATGAGATCAAAGTATCTACATTTTCAATCAACCTGTATGTTACATCATGAATATTGTAATGATTCATGGCTATAAGGTGAGAAGCCTATAATTCGAATTTTATTGTTTAGTGCATGAGTTCAATATGAACTGCGTTATATTTGAGGTCATTGAAAAAAAAAAGAGTTTTATAATGAAAACGAACACAGATAACTATTATATCAGGTGGTGTTAAAAAGGTGAATAGAATTCATGTGATGATGTTATATACAGAATGTTCCATTCGAAAAATGGAAGTTGCTAGGTACTATTTTCCGGTAGATTATTGATCCGTTGCCCTTATTTCAGAAATACTTTCAGCATCATCAATCCCACATTATCATTCATAATACCGCCGATAGTATCAATGAATTTTTAGAAAAGCACATCAATAAGTGGAAAAATTTCATAAATTAATTCACATAGAGAAAAAATGAGGTTTTTTGCCCACAAGTTGAATATTTGTTTCATGTATAAATAATGCTGAACTGTGCTTGTTAATATCAAATATTGAAAGAAAAATGTTATCATGGAAAAATTGTTCATCACAATGAAAACTGCCAGGCCAGCAACAAATTGTTAAATTTGAAAAAGGGTTATAAAATGAAACTGATCACTTCGAATATTATTTTTATTTTTCACTTATAACCATTTTCAATGTAAAATACATTTTCTTATAGTGAACATATATTACGTCATCAAATATTGCAGTATAAAATCACGGAAATTAAATTGTCTATATTATTTAACAAAGTCCATGAGAGATATGATGGGCAAGCACGAAGTTTTGACTAATGTTCATTATGCTTTTCAGTTTCAACTTGTTGAATTTGGCCTGGTTCCTGAAAAACATTCACAACATTTACATGCACTACGTTATTAACGAAAGCGAAGAAATTCTAATCTACGCAACACGAACAAAAAAACTCACTTTTGGCTTGGATCGATGGGTATCAACTGCAGGAATTTTAAGCGGGATTTGCTCAACTCGACATCCGTACGCCACTGGCGTCAGTTTGATAATGGTATGCAACGGCACTTCCAAGTAAGGCAATTCATCTGCACAAAAATATACATTGTCATAATCGACATGTAACTCAGCACAATTGGAAATAGTCGGTGAATTCGAAAAAAAATCAACCCCTGTCATTTGAAAATCGATCGCACCGCCATCTTTACATAAGAGTTATTCAAACTGTCTTGAGCCAATAACTTTGATAAACATGGGTGGAAATTTTCAAGTTCAGCGTGGTTTCCCACATTTCAACCGAATTTGCAGAGAACGTTCTCTGCTTATTTCTGCTAAAAATGTCAGGACGTAACTCATCAAGATAGAAGTTAAATGTGTTGAGCAAGTTGAATATTATCATGAAGAGTCTGACAGACTGACATAACCATTGAATAGATTGAATAGCAGGCCCACCAAAAACAACACCAGCAAAGCAAAAAATTATAATTATAGTTCAGGAAAACCAAAGAACGCGCTTATTGACAAGTGTGAACCAAAAAGTAAAACGTAATTTTTAAAGCGTGGATGCTCATAACGTTCGTCTTTTTGACACTTGCATCTTGATATGTTGGATAGAGATGGTTTAGCAAAAAAAAGTAATATTAGGTAGGTAATTGAAATATGAAGCTATAAATGTTGAACTTAATGTTTTGACAAAAGACATTTGTTCTGGCTTTGACACTGACCACTGAACAAGGTGGCGCTGAAGTTACCATCCAGTCGTTCAAAATATTAAAATTTTGTTTTTTTACTATACATATACTAACACATAGTCTTGTTATGGTGCTATTGGTATTTAATAATATCATCATGTCACGAAACTCTCAGTTGCTGCAAGAATACTTCATATTCTCCAATAAAGAAAATTTTAGAACACGTGACCCTGTTGGACCAAATGGCGCCTAACAATGTCAATGGAGTTGCTGATTTAGCTGATATTCACCAATTATTTCCATTATTATTGTATTATTTGAAGTGTGATTCGCTACAGGAACTGAGGTCGTCCCGAACCTTTTTACTTTGACAGTTTATAATGCATTATTTCGGGAAATATAGACAGAAATAGTCTATGGAAAAATCAATACATGTATTGAGAACTCATTTTCTACACCTATTGATTTGAACATTTGAACTAATAATGGGGCAGTTTTCTAAATTCAGTTTTTCAATCCACGTTATTGTTTGTGAAGATTCATCGAATACATATTTTCATTTTTCTCTTGCAATCAAATTTGATATAGTCCCGGCTCCTCCACCATTATGATGACCATATGTCTGAATAATCGGATCTCCGGCATGAACACCTTGGTAATACCATTATAAAATGTATTTATTATTTGTTCAATATTTCAAGTTGGAACTGAATTATATTTAGAAATTTTATGCTGGCCGAATAGACTGTTAATTAAACATACATATTGAAAAAGAAGTTGATTATGCTACTCAAATATTCCAAAGTATTCCATCATGTTCTATTGAATATTTCAATTCATCCAAAAAATTAGTTAGTTCAATCTGTCAACAGTCAACATGGCAATCAACAGCTTTCTTCCTCTTTTTTCGGTTCGTAGACTCAATCGAATCAAGTCCAGTTACTTAATCAACAAATATCCCCAAATGTCACCAAATCTAGAGTCTAGAAAATTGAAATCATTTGGATAATTTCGTAGTAGTCACTCTAGGCAGCAGAATTATAATACACGTGATTGAAACAATAATATCACGAGAATCCAATCGAAGGAAACTTCCTCATTACCGGAAGCGTATTGACATTCTTTACTACAGTACAACGCATACATACTGTGGCAACGCGCGGTAAACAATGGCCAAACAAACGCTCACAACATTCAGACATACCTTACTACAGCTCAACGCTGAGGCGCGTTGCAATGTAGTAAGGATTGCCGATTGCCCCATGATTACGCGAATATACTTCGGACAATCCTTACCGCGATGCAACTCAAAATAGCGCCAGTTCCACGCACATGCGCGCGCGTCTCTGTTCCAGTGTGTACCAGTCTCACGCGATTTTTTCATGCAAATTACACGCTCCAGTTGTGGTCTTATCTGAAGTTTCCTCAATTTAGTTGAACCTCTAAGAGCTTCAATCAAAAAATGTCACATGAAAATAATATTTCTTTGCTACTTCATGAACTCAGTGGTAAAGGAGGTATAGTCAACGATTTCTCGTTCGAAAACGACAGCAACTTCACAGCGATTGTTAGAGCTTAAAGTGGCGATTCAACCGTTAAAGATGCCCAATTTTATAACAAATGGATCTCAGAATGGATGAAAAAGTTTAGTCAGAAAACAAACACCAATTGGATCGTTAGGTATACATAAGTTCAAAGAGGAATATTTCTGTTCAGCCAACATCTGTTTGTAGGAGAAAAATAAGGCCTGAGGGTTTGTCTTCTGGAGCCAAACGCCTGCAAGCTGGAAGACCATCTACACAAGAAAGCCATGTGCCTAAAAGGCAAAGATCACTCAATAAAAATATTGAGCTCAACAGACCAAATGCGAAATCACACTGACAATAACAGTTAGTGGGTATTTTAAACTTTTCTTTCACTTTTATAATACTATTTCATTTTCTGAGTGAAAACCCGTGAGTTTTTTTTTGTGTTTATAATTGAAGTTTTCTGGAAATTTGTTATGAATAATAAAACAATGCCTACACACAGAACCTCATTTAAATCCTTACTACATTGCAACGCGCCTCAGCGTTGAGCTGTAGTAAGGTATGTCTGACTAGTGTTGTTCCAGGATCGTTTTTTTTTTCGTGCGTTATTTGTCAGTTGAAAAGTGCACTTCAGATGCCAATAGTGCACATTTTTTGTAATAGATTTATAGTACTATTTCATGAACTTTCCACGCATGCGCAGGAAAATTTACAGTGATGACAGATGACAGACTGCTTGAGGAAGGATATTATTATTTTATCAATTCATTTTGTCAATCATAGAAATAGGTATGATTTATGATAATGATTTGCTAAAAATGTGTACTGATTCACTGAACATGTATTTCAATAATCATGCAACAAAAAGCAAACTCAAACAGAACTCAACAAGAAACTGGATTTACACAAGCATATTCGAGAGCATATTAAAACAAATATCAATCTTTTTCAGAATTTATGATGGTTTGTAAAAAATTTCGGGTAAAATTTCACATTTGTTTGTAAAAAATTTCGGGTAAAATTTCACATTTTATTACGCCATTCTAGTGACTCCTTCTATCTTATATAAACAAGATACATGTGGAATTTGGTTGGTAGAATCCTTGGACTCTTGAAGGATAGAGGTAGAATTCGCGATAGGTGCTAAGCGATACGCTACCTAGCGGTGACTCGTGAACCACTCGAAGTGGTATAACCACCGAACTCTCTGGAGGATAACCAACAGAAAAACTTAACCTCTGTTCTGTTTATGTTCGCTTCTGATGTGAAAGGAGATGTTCTGGTGAAATACATGTGAAATCATATCGTTTTTCTCGTTTCAGTTATTGTTTGGTGGCAAATACACTTATGTCACAATGACACAAACATCAAAAATATGAAAACAAAACAAAAACGACACCACTTCGAGAAGTTTGAGTTGTTACCATGAGATAGTGCTACGTGTTATTTTCTATCGCGAATAATCTTATATACGAGTTGAAATTCACAACAACACTGTCAAGTGTCAATGGTCATTGACATCAAGCTGACATCCGACAATCGAAATTATTTGAATTTCTTCTACTTCTCCATCAATGACATTCAATCAATATGAAAAATGAAAAAGTGCACTTTTTGAAGGAAATAAGGAAAGTGGTACCGCAGTGCGCACTTAGTTGAAAAAGGGCATCAAAGTGCACAATTGTGCAGCCAGGAACAACACTGGTCTCTGAATGTTGTGAGCGTTTGTTTGGCCATTGTTTACCGCGGTGCAGCGCGTTGCCACAGTATGTATGCGTTGTACTGTAGTAAAGAATGCCAATACGCTTACCGGAACACACAGTTTCCCGTTATCCGTCAAACTGCGAAGGATTACCAGATGCCACTCACCTGCGCTCTTGTTCAAAAAGTACGCCAGCAAACACCGTATCACAGCCTGGTGGCAGACGACAAGAACGTTTCCCTGCCTCTCCAACTCCATGATGACCGGCTCCAGACGGGCCACCAGGTCTTCGTAGCTCTCGCCGCGCGGATAGCGATAGGCGAACTTGTTCACGTCCCTGGCGGCAAACTCCTCGGGCAACTTCTCGTTTATCTCCTCGTAGGTCATCTCCTCACAGACGCCCTAGAAGACAGTCGAATCTGTGACACGATCTAGGCATGTGGCTGGCAATACCGCAGCAGCTCCTGTATTTATGAGGATCGAGGACTACTTGGCCAAGGATGGCTGAATGAATTTAGATAATGCTCAACGTTATTTCAGTCGACCCTACTCGAAAACTCGCGGAAAAATCGTGGTAAAACTTCGTTTATCGCACTCCTATGAGTTCGGAAAAAATTTTTGGTGGAACTCACGTATTTTGACCTCCTGATCACGAATCTGAAGTCAAAACGCGGCGGTCTCAAGTATTTTCGGAGATACGTTTTGTCTTAAAAATGCACCATTTCAAATCTCCATTTTCTGCTAATAAAAACACACAAAATTAATCCTTCTTTGAGCCAAAATATCACACATGCTCACATTCACTTGTTTCCAACACTTTTTTGCATAAAAAACTGTAATTTTCACAGAAATTCGCCCTTCTTCAAAACGTGAACTAAACGTCTTTTTTCATTGATTTTCTGGTTATTTTTATTTGAGATGTTGGCAACGTCTTACCATGAGCCAAACAATCAAGTTGCCAACATCATAAATGCAAATTACCATAAAATCAGTGTAAAAAGGTTGTTTTGTTTACATTTCAAAGAAGGGTGAATTTTTTGAGACATAATCGTTTTTTCTGCTGAGAAGTGTTGGAAACAAGTGAATACATGCGTGTATAGTGTTTTGGTTCAAAGAAGGGTGAATGTTGTGTATTCCTAATAGCAGAAATTTGAGATGTCAAATGGTGCATTTTTGAGACAAAATGGGGCCGTATCTCCGAAAATACTTGAGACCGCCGCGTTTTGACTTCAGATTCGTGATCAGGAGGTCAAAATACGTAAGTTCCATCAAAATTTTTTTCCGAATTCATAGGAGTGCGATAAACGAAGTTTTACCAAAATCGTATTTGTGAATAATCTGTGTGACTAATGACATTGACATTCATGTTCTGTGGTTTACCTTTATGTTACATCGTTTGTTTTGTGTTCTGTGCTCAACTAATTCAAGCTTTGTCAACTGTCATTGTCGGAAAATAATATAAGTCTTGTGGAATCGAAATGATCATCTATGACTAGCAACAAATTTAATTCAAACAAAATATTTGAAAACATTCGTTGCGAATACCGATAAGCTGATATTATATATCCGAATATAGCATATGAGATTCTCTTACTCAAGGCTGGTTGCTAAGGTTACGTTGGTAAAAAACGGCGACAATAATGGGGTTCTAGGTGCAACCAGCATCCTAATAGTGGCGATAGTGTCTAACTAGAAATGGCGGATTGGTTGTCAATGGGAAAAATGCGATATTAACATAAACAAGCGATGTGTTCTTTCGTTCTTTCGTTATGGATTCAATATTTGTTGAGGCGGATTTATGTACAATGCCATTTTTATCTCCAGTTTGACATAGAAAACTAGGAAAAACAATGACAACTAAACACTATGAAACTAGGAAACAAACACAAAGTGTGGAAAATAGAGGAAATTAAAGAAAAACTACAAAAAATTAGGGCATGGGAGCAATATTCTTAAGAAAGGGGACTAAATCCAATTCGAAATCACACCTGTCAATTCGAAAATTATAAAATTATTGACATCAAATAATGGGTATTAGTTGAAGTAGAACTATAACCCCAACAGTAGCGAATATGAAATCACAGGTACCAAACTTCTCGCCGGTGTTCCACAGGGACCTCTTTTGGGCCCACTCCCCCAAACCATTTATATCAAATATTTAGAAGACGAAATCATCATCATTAACACTTACAGCGTCTATTTCGTTGAGGGCCTTCCATCGTTCTTGTGGAACGTTCAGGCCGGAAACAGTTTGTATGGTCCTCCTTAGCCAAGAAGTCCAAATCCTCAGACCGTCTATGTGCTGCTCCTGAATGTAATTCGCCAAATAGTCGGCATATTTTCTGCCCCTCGCACTCAAATCGGAGTCACCTCCGATGCGTCCCAATAAATTATGCTCACTTTCACCGTGCTAAAAAAAAAACGAACGAGTTATTTCCGATGTTATGTTGTGGTGTTTTTCGTTTTTTACCCTTGTCAAGTAAATAGTCCTAGGCGTGATGTGGATATTCATCAGATAGTAAACGATTCTAGCTTGGACGTGGCCCTCATGTTTGTGTACCACGACTTTTTGGCCGGTATTGTAGATCTTCATGAACGACACGTCCTTTTCTCGCTCCTCGTCCAGCGAACAGTACTTCTCCTGGTAATGTTCGATTCTTTGCAGGAAATCGGCCAGCGCCGCGTCCTTGTTCATGTTCGTGTAATCGGGACTACTGACTTTCACCTCCATTATGTTTTGCTCAATGATACCGGGATCGTCACAATACTACGAAAAAACAACACTAGGTATCAGTACCTGATGAAAAAATGATAATTACTCGGGCTGAGACTTAAATGTCCGGCTCGAAGGACCATAAAAGTGGGGGCTTGTATGTCCGGCTCGAAGGAACAAAAAGGTGGGACTTGAATGTCCGGCTCGAAGGACCATAAAAGTGGGGGCTTGTATGTCCGGCTCGAAGGACCAAAAAGGTGGGACTTGAATGTCCGGCTCGAAGGACCAAATAAGTTTCGGGTAATACAGTACAACTGGTGGTACCAAAGTATTTCAACGGCCTACCGATTCGACGAAGAACAATTTGAAGCCCATCTTGTTGACGACGTAGTCCTGGATGAGTTTCCTGCGCTCCTTGGTGGAATTGGTGCCATCGAACACGGCTACTTCACCCCCGTTCTCCAGCCACTGGCAGACATCGTGCAGGGCTTCGCTGGCGCATTGGTTCCTGATGGCCATCGCCTCTGCGTTGTCTGGCCTAGAAATGACCATTTTCTGTTTCATACTTGAATCGACCTCTGCAGGTTTTTTTCAAGCAAATGTGGAGTTTTCCATGGCCCATTTACTTTTTATCAAGATTTCATTGTAGGTTGTGCGCAAAACAAGAAATTTGTTCTGGTTACAAAATATCACATAACCAAAAACCACAAAATAGTTGAAAAAGCAGAAGTGTATTTGATAGTTTCATTGATGTTTCTACTGAGATGGATGTTTAGTTTCCGAAATATGTATTTGGATTTTCAAATAGTTTGTAGCAGTCTCCAAGTATCCACTTCATATAACAAAAACGTAAAAAATCAACACAATTTTCGAATATTTATAAAAGTGATATCACATTCAGCAATTCAAAGTTGTAAGTCTTTCCCTTGGTTGATAATTAAATTCACTCTCTTCAAATTAAAACAATCAAAATTAACTTTTACTGTAAAAGAAAAATTCTTTCAAGAGTAATATCTGGTGCTGCTTTGTTGATATGAATATTGACTACCTTCCGCCATTTTTCTGCACTGATTGAGAAAATCTTGTCTACAATTCGTTTCAAAATCAAAATGTCATGATCTTAAAACTCAAGATGGCGGCTTCAAAATGGCGGACAAATTTTGCGATTATGGTATCCGATTCAGCTCAAAATTGGTATACGGGCGTTCTTGGGTTCGATGATTATGAATCTTCTAGCAGAATTAATAATTTCAAGATGACGGACGGTGATCATGGTCCGATTAGATTCAAAGTTTTTTATGTCAAAACTATCAAAATCAATCAATTCAATGATGACGGAAAAACTTCGTGATCATGGTCCGATTTTAGAGTAGATTCGTCATATAACTTACAACAAAATACGTCATATCTACATAACATAAACAATGAAAATATAACATAATTCACAGTGATTCATTCAGTTGTAAATATAATTCCCGTCTACTTCAAAAGGCTATTTTTGAAGGAAAAGACTCGACAACATTTTTTAAAAGACCTTGAAACAGTTCGAAGGGGATTGTGAACCTGCAAATTGAACAAAAAAAAATAGCAGAAACGAAATTACCAAATCAATGCAGGCAGGCAGTAGAAATAATTTGAAATTGTTTACAGATCAATGACATGGGGTACCATCGACATTATTGCATTTTGAAATTGCTTTCAATAATTCAGTGGAAGAAATTCAACATATTCGAATGCAATTTTGTTGTTTTTTTTTTACCAAAAATATGTACCTGAAAAAATCGTGATTCTTGTAGGCTGTCGTAGCATGCCTTCTGTATTCCCCCAAGTTGAAAACTTTGGTGTTGATGCCGATCCAGTTTAGGTAGCGAGAAAGCTTTTTGGAAATGTAGGTTTTGCCCCTGGCTGGGAGGCCTACCATTGCGATGACATGAGGACTGTTGACGTAGTTCACTCTTTCGCCTGAAATAAAAGAAAAATACGCACCTTTCTAAAAGTAGCAACCACGGTTTAATGAGAAAATTCGAATATTCTGTGGCCTCATAATAATAGCGCCAACTAGCGGCAATTTTTGAAGCTTCTAACCTTAGTGGGGACGCCCCTGTATTTATCTACATGTATTTTAATCTTGTTATCAAGTGATTGTGATTTTTGTGACGTTTTTCGAGCTGGCGCTAGCAATTTCATTGATTATTCTTATGAAAGTTTAAGCATTGAAAAATCCCAAGTTCATGAGTGTTTCAACTAAGAAAATTAACCAATAATACCGACCTATTCTGATAGAGTGTGCCCTGGAAAACACTCGACGTTTT
This sequence comes from Chrysomela aeneicollis, assembly GCA_029955515.1. NCBI lineage: Eukaryota > Metazoa > Arthropoda > Insecta > Coleoptera > Chrysomelidae > Chrysomela > Chrysomela aeneicollis. The sequence goes on from JARUHQ010000022.1 coordinate 9,188,528, forward strand.
TCTCGTTCGATTTTGTTATTCATCACTGTCAGTGTCACTGTTGTTTATCACTACCAAAACTAGAAACTAAATAATTGAGCTGTTGTTAGATTAGACTCTTCATTACCAGTTGGAAATCGAACTTATCACTTATATCGCTTCCTCTTGAACACAGGCGAATACAAACACGTATTACCTGTCCAAAAAGAATTGGGGATAGTGTAAAAATAGAATTTTTTCACAACAAACTCCGAGGAGTGCGTACGAAACAGGCATCAAAAGATGATGGGAAAGAACTTTGGACTTCATTCATTGGTTTATCTGCTTGTTGAATAGAGGATTAAATTATAATCAATTAAAAACATAAAACATGGCTGCAAATGATGTAATAAAATGCCTAAGCTCGATATTCGCAAAAACCAGTGTTGCCAACCGCGACTGCTGGTATAACTCGCGCAAGACATTTTCATTATATCTCCAAAGTTTACAGAATATATCTCATAAAGTTTATACAAAAATATCACATACGTATTTTTTTATTTTTCTGTGTGATCAAATTTGACTCCAGAAAAATAATTTGAAAAACTAGTTCCTATAGGCTCCTCCACCACACATTTGGGATTTAGCATGCGGAAATGCGATATTGCCATGTTTCTAGTTTTCCTAGAAATCCAGAAAAAATCCATATATCTTGATGAGTGGATTCTGCAGTACCATCTCATGAATTATTATAATAAATATGTTTTCTATAAAAAATAACTATACACTTGTTTTTTGAGTGAACGTACGAAATGGTTTTCTTAGAATTTATTTTCGTGAAAACAGAATGGTATCTCTGGCAACAGCGTAAATGATTCTACGATCTGTTGATTGGTATCATCTTTGTTATATTGATGTATTTTGGAAATTGAATGAATTCGAAAGGTTCCAACGACCAGTGGCGTGGTGGTTTCAAAATGGCTTTTCTTTAGACAAGTACAATCCTTCGTTGAAAACCCTATGGAAATATCTAATGAAGTTGTTCATACGAATACTATTTTGCACAACTTTGTTATTCCCACATTCTCTCAAGATTAAAATATACATAAATCAAAGTAATAAATTCATCTGTGATAGGTTCATTCTCGGGTTTATTGTTGCCTACTTTGTTTTTTTATGAATAAAAGTTTACTGATTACGATTGTTTCAAATTCTAAATATCTTCCCAAATTTATCGGAAAAAATTTCTATTTCTTCAGATATGAAATTTGGACCCCACTGTATATTCAACAAATATGTTCATTCCGCAAGCATTATTTACATGAACCTACTTTTTATTTCGAGTTTATTTTGAATAAGTGGTGGCTAATACCAAGGGTGATCCCGAAATGTTTTTGTGACTACCCAGTAGATAATAAGTGGGAGCATAATGTATAGTACCGGGAATAGTACCAGTGGATGCTCAAATGTCTAGCTAAAAATTATGACTTGCTCAATCAATTTTTGGAGCCCTGTCAAATACCTGTTCAGTGCCCCCAAGCCGGTCCTGATTGACGCTGTCGATTTGTCGAATCCGAATCTGCTTTATGCATCTAATAGAGGGCTATGACGATGTAACGTGTACAATTGATAATTCTGAGAAAAATACCTAGTATTGTTAGGAGATTACATACCAGGCGGTCCAAAAGTTTCTTTGTTCAAGAATCTCCACCCTAGAGATCCATGCGAATTATTGTAGCAACTGTTAGTGTCACTGTTCGTTTCGTTAGAACCGTTTGAAGACATAATAGCTTGAATATGGCTGTTGCGAGAGCACTAACAATGAATTTGGAGGATCATAAACATATATGATACCCAAGTTATTCAAATTTCAGTACTCCGGACAGGTAGGTAGCAAATTCTCTAAGGATTAGTAGACAGTAGAATACAATCACTCGTAGTCGAACTACAACATAATCTACGTAACCTCTAGCACCATTCACCAATCGAAGTATGAACAGTTTACAATTTTACATAGTGACAGTATATCGATTCAAAACACTTCTTCAATGCCGTGTTCTAGTTATATTGAACTTGCGAAATAAAAACATTCCACGACCGGAGCAATGTTGGTTGCAGAATCAATAACAAAACGAGTCAATAGTTTTTGGTCCGTACCAGGGGCGGACTGGGAAAAAAATGCTGGCCAGGGGTTTCTAGTGAAGATATTTCATTTAAACAGTACTGAGTAGATTGTGATTGCTCGATAAATATACTCGTTGTGCCACCATAGAAAAGAAATCACACAAATATTTTGAACGTTACAGTTGTTGATAGACGTGCATGGAGAGTATTCGTATTATATAGGGTCGTTTACCTAAATATAACACGTAACGTTGAAACCTTACCTACCACGTTATTTTCAATGAATTAGTGACTCACTTTTGATCCGAATAAAGCATACTATTTTTCCGCAACCAAATTTTTTATATATAACTTATAAAATACAAGTCAAGTAACCATTGTGGCTCACTTGAGAATTGAGTTTGTCAACTTCAGAAACTATCCTATCAGCTGTCTAGTGAGTGCAAGTGGTAATAATGAATATTTAAAATGCCTATTAGAATGTAGAATGTTCATTTTCGGTTGGACTTCAGCTCCTAGATTCTGGAAGTATTCCAGAGCAACAAATACATATTAATCATTTTATTAAGAAATGTCAACATCAAGAGTGGCAGATATGGATTGTGGTGTGAATAAATTTATAGAGGTGTGTTAACAATAACTAGGTATTTCAGGTAGGTATTCGTCACTGAGTTTGATCAGCTTACAACAGGATTATTTCAAATCCTCCATGACAATTCTATCATATATAAATCGAGTACATATTTGTTTTTGCGTGATCAGGCAAAATAGTTATGAAATAGTCATAGGTATAAATACATCTGTTGTCACCAGACACTCTCGTTTTGAAATATCTAATAAGCACGTTTCAGGAGTATTTTTTTCCAATTCTATTCAGAAACTCTTCTTTCCGAAAAACTTGACAGAAAGAAGTCCCTCGCCTTTTGAACGAATTGGGATATCATTTTGAAATTTTCACAGCTTGCGATACTGATTTTTTAAATGTCACTTTTTGGCATTAGGTAGCATAATTTCAAATACATCGCATAACCGTACAAATATAAATTAAGATGAAAAATGGAAAAGCCATAAATTGGACAACAATTTTAGAAAGAGAAATTAGTCTATCCAATTAGAATATCAAACATAGTTTGAAATGAATGTCTGGTAGACTACGAGCAGAAAACAACTACTTTCCTGGTAAATACCACGCAGAACATTGAATTATATCTGCTCGTAATCCATGCAACGATTCACACTGTGAATGCAGATCGCAAATGTTTCTTTCTTCCTAAGACGTGACAAATTCACATCGGGACAGGCACGCCTAACAACCTACAGACCGGTTTCGGGCTTATTGGCCCTCATCAGTGCAGGGTAGTTATCCGAGTAGAGACCGTAAGATCTCCACTCGAAGCGTTGCCTGTCCCAATGCACCTTCGTCGCGTTTATTTAGTTCTGGAGTGTTTCTTTCTTCTGCCGCATGGTGTCGCCACTTCCAATTGTCTGTTGGAACGCGGCTCAGTGCGGTCAAATAAACGCGACGAAGGTGCATTGGGACAGGCAACGCTTCGAGTGGAGATCTTACGGTCTCTACTCGGATAACTACCCTGCACTGATGAGGGCCAATAAGCCCGAAACCGGTCTGTAGGTTGTTAGGCGTGCCTGTCCCGATGTGAATTTGTCACGTCTTAGGAAGAAAGAAACATTTGCGATCTGCATTCACAGTGTGAATCGTTGCATGGATTACGAGCAGATATAATTCAATGTTCTGCGTGGTATTTACCAGGAAAGTAGTTGTTTTCTGCTCGTAGTCTACCAGACATTCATTTCAAACTATGTTTGATATTCTAATTGGATAGACTAATTTCTCTTTATAAATTAAGATGGTAGAAGTATTTTTCTTCTTCAGATATTCCAAACGATTTCAGGTTGTTTCTCATTCGTTGGTCATGTGCATTTTCTTCATTCAAAACATACAAAGTGTGATTTTATTTCAGTTGAAGAATATTTTATGATGAAATTTTCTCGGAGACGAAACGTCCGAACTTGGAATTTGTAAATGCGAAAAGTATTGCAATAAGAAAATATTTGCTCAGAGAGTTTAACGTAAGCTGAATTCCAGCCATTTTCAATCTCTTCTTCCCTCTTGTCAGGGAAAGTAAGCAAAGTCACTACTCCACTACCCCTCCTCTTATACGCATCTATAATTTCGTGTCAAGCAAATAGCATCAACCAAACTAGTAAATAAACCATTTAAAGTTTTCACTACTCCACGTCCCCTATATAATTAAAAATAAGCTAAGTAAATACCCCCCTTGCAATAAAAAGTATTTCGTAAAAAAGCTTTCTGTATTCTTTGTTTAAACCCGAGTTTGAACTTTTTTTCGGAAAGTCTGTGAAAGTCTATCACGTCAGTAGAGAATATTAAAAATTGACATCTCACTGGAAATTTTGAGAAATATTTCCATATTCAAAATATTACAAATTTCAAGCATCAAGTGAGAGGCAACAACTGCAATGTCAAGTTTCTAAAATAAACTTTTGCATTCAACTCATCATATCCTGACCCAACCTAACCTGACATTGAAAATCAACTGTACTATTCAAGGTACTGTCACACCTATTATAACGGGTCCAATCATAGAGTATAATGCACCAAAAATAATTTTCAATTCTGATGAACTAAGTAATACGAACGAAACCTGTTTCAGAGTTTCAGAACATCACTTTCACCAGGATTCACCTCATACATAGTTCACTCAAACACAGATGATCCAAACAAAAACCACTTCCAAAAATTGTATAAGCTGTGACATTTTTCAAACTTGGCAATGTTGTTCTCTATATTAACCGAGATATTATCTATTTGTGGCATGACCTTGACACCCGAAATTGCATCTCATTCATGGTGGATATTATAAAATCGTAGAAAATCTCTTGAATTGTTACTTTTGCCGAAATGTTTTTTTTTGTTTTTTAACAATTTCATACTAATCAGATTTTTTTTCGGGTCAAAAAATTATAATAATTAGTGGTAGAAACTGATAATCGCATAAGTCAGGCCTTAAATGCTTATTGCTGTTATTTGTCAATTTATCTGAAATTTCAGAGAAAAACCCGAGAAAAAAAACACCAGAACCAGCGAGGGATTAAGGTGAATTTATGCAGCACAAATTTATACTCAACTCCAACTTCAATTAACAAATTAAGAAGTTGAACATCTTTTTGGACATGGTTGATTTTATGCAGATGAATTGAAACTAAACTTGAACTAACAAGTTGTAAATTTTTGAGATCACTTACTGGTATTTTCTCAGTTCCAGTTAAAAAATTATTGAGCGATTTATATTATTTTCCGACGACCTACCTGAAATACGTATCATTTCGCACTGTGAACTAGTACACAAAATAAGATATTTTACACTAGTGCGAAATGAAATATTCAACTCGACGCTCTGCGATTGGTGCGATTACCTAATATAGTTAACTCGAGAGTTAACTATACTCTGATTTTTACTCATAGCTGTGACAATGACGTATCTACAAACGAATTCATAACATTATAGTGTCAATGTGATTTACCAAGTAGATAGGTACCGAATCGTATAATTTCGTATAAAATTCAGTTTTCTTTGCTGTAATGTCATCCGACGATGAAATGGTAGATTCTACTCCCCCAGAATTATGCAATTTATGTTTGATAAAAGACAATAATAGTATTCCGTTACGAGTTCCGTTAGTACTGAACAATTGTTCAAATATTACCATCAATAATTATTTTTCCAATATTTCAAAAATGTACCCAAATATTTTTGTTAAATGTTCAATAAAATCTGTTCTCTTTGTGTGATACATCTTATTTAATATGCTTCTTCAGGCAATTGAATTGGTTTCTTGTAAAAATGATTTGTAAGTGCGAAATCAAAATCCGACATAACTATGTTTTTCATGTAGGTCGTCGGAAAAGTATAGTGTACAACTCGTGCGGAAATTGGATATTTTCCGCACTAGTTGAACAATATACTATGTGTTTGGCAACCGAGGAAGGTTACTTTTTGGATATATGTTTCACAGGAATAACGCATGCGTAGTTTTTGTTGCAAAAAATACCATCAAACCAAGGTATAATTTTCAAGTGATTCAAGTTTACTATCTAGTTGAAGTTTGATGTTAATTGCGCTGTATAAATCCACCCTTAGACGTGGAAATTTCGAGGAAAATTTAATAAAAAATGTGTTGTATCTAAGTATATGAATTTCTTTTCAGATTAATAATCTAGACTCTAGAGTAAGCAGTGAGTTCATATCACATATTTGAAACGAAGTTTGAAAATGAGGAATATCACCTTCCCATCTATTAAAAAAATTTGCAATTCTCAAGTTATGGTTGGATCACGCGTAAACCAAAATCATGATATGTTGATCCTTACCTTATCAAGGTGTGAGCGGTTTGTTGACATACCTATTCTGATAGACTTGATCCTCACTGTTCTGAATTTTCGTTCTGTTTCTTCAATGGCAAAATCCATGCTTTCATAGAAAATCGCGTTTGTAGAACACTAACCAACTTTATATGGCACCGATTTGTGCCCTTTCGGCCACCACAAATTTTTCACGAGTAGCAACACCTCACAGCTGACAATAGCGCGAATTGATCACATATCACGTGTATGTAAAGCTTATTTTAGTGCATTATCTAACAGTGTTTGTTGAAATCGACGACAATAATTATTCGGTAATCAGATATAGACCAGGCATTATGATTTATACAGGGCTATTCAAATTCGAGTCTATGCATGGGGATTTCGATAACGGTAAGAGATAGAGGGTTGGTTAAATGGGGGCAAAGTAGCGTATTTCAAAGGTTAATTATATGAATGAGAAAAATCTGACCTAGCTTCTTCAGTTCTGGAGTTATAAAGGAAAACATTTTTTTTTGAAATTGGTTTTGTTCAATATTTCCAAAACACTCTGTAATTCAGATTTTTTTTTTCCTTTATTCTTCCTTAATTGACAATCCAAGATTGTATTGAAATTTGTCACATTAACCCTTTGCGGACGGCAAAAAAAAAGGTTGAATTAAACAATGAATTTGTAAAAACTGAGTTTAATAATCATCAAAGATATAGGAAACATACATAGAAGGAACACAAATATCCTGGATTATCCTACAGGATACGGTTACTGATGGTAACCAGCAAGACACGGTAACTCATTTCTGATGGAAACTATGCCTTTGAACTTGATCATTGACTCATCTACTGATTGAAACACGTTAGGATTGAGATCAGCGTGAAAAGTTTCTGTCAGTTTCGATAGTAATGGTCTTATTTTATATAATTTGTCATATTTGGGTTCACCTCGCTTTGGCTGCACTGAATTATCATTTATGTGGATATTACTCAGAAGCCAAGAAAATCTGTCGCGCGATAATACAGAGCTTATAAAATGATCACGAATTTCTTCCCCAGAGGACCAGTAATCTTTGTAACGTGGCATATTTTTCAGGCTCATTATTATGTTTACGGCCAAAAATGATTTTATTTCAGAGTTGGTAGTTGGTACAAAATTACTGGTGCCACCGTTCTTCTGTAATGCATACAGATTTGTCTGGAAAACAATATCAGATATCAAGTTGTCTGGAAACAAGTAACAGAACATGTCAGTGGGTGTTTCAATGTTTTCGGGAACATTTGGCCCTGTCTGAGCTACAAAAGGGTTCACCCTAGTTACATGAGAAACATTTTTTGTCCAAACAACTGTTTTTTTTCTCAATTCTTCTCGACGAATAACTTCCAGTGGCAACTCATCTTCACTATCCCATTCCTCCGTTACCATTGCTTCAATATCATCATCAAAAACGATTGGCATATTCTCTATATCAAATAGTTCAACTCTTCGCTCAGGAATTACATCATCAATGCCAATTTCATCCCCCATAACACTTTCTATATCTGATGCAATAGAGTCACAATCACTTGGTATTTCGTCCAAGAAGGCTTCAACCTCGGAGTCATTCAAAGCTTCTAATTCACGAACTGACCATTTTTTATTAGTACCTATAGAGAAATAATAGGATGAAAAAAGAACGAACACAAGAAACCCAATAATAATACTAAACATACATTTTCAGAAAATATCAACATAGTCCTAGTGGTAAGTACTCGTAACCACCACAAAAAAACCCAACTACAGAAAAGAAAAAACAAAAATTGTGTCTGACCGATATTTTTGTGTGATGTATAGACATAATCTAGTTACTTACCAGCCATTTTGCGGAAGTCACACTCACTTTTATGATAAAAAACAGCTTTATTCGTTTGTCAAAATGTAAACATGAGAATTCATAAAATAACAGGCTACGACTGATGCAATTCTTGTCTGAGCGGAGCTGGCGCGCCTATTCATCGTTCCTGATGATTTATGCAACCCGTTGAACACTGTGGTTAGTGTTGAAAACCAATAGGAAAATAAATTCATAATTTTAAATAGGTGGTTTTCATTGGTAACCGATGGTCCTCAAAGGGTTAACCTACACTAACAAAAATATAAAAAATACACACTAAGGTATAAAAGATAAAAGAGAAAAACACTAATAAAATATACACACTAAGGTAAAAAACTTACAAAAAAATATTACAGGATTACATACATTCATTAAAATAATCGGATACTGAGTAGTATGATTTATCTAAAAGAAACTGTTTCAATAATTTTTTGAATAAATGTGAAGTATTGATAGTTTTTATTTGAGGTGGAAGATTATTGAATAATCTAGGCCCCAAGCAATTTGGTGATTGATTACTCAACCTTAAACGGACCGTTCGAATATGAATATCTTTTTTCTTTCTCGTATGATAATACTACGTCAATATTGAACACAACTCTTGGCATTCGGAAAAATGCAATAAAAAATACAAAAAGTTGCTATGGAAAAGTGGCAAAATAAAAAAAAAATCTTCGTAAAATAAAAAGATATAGACAAAAGAAGAATGTCGAAAATTTCGATTTTTCCTGTATTACTCCAGAACTGAAGAAGCTAGGTCAGATTTTTCTCATTCATATAATTAACCTCTGAAATACGCTACTTTGCCCCCATTTAACCAACCCTCTATCTCTTACAGTTATCGAAATCCCCATGCATAGACTCGAATTTGAATAGCCCTGTATAATTCAAAGAGGCTGTTTTTGTCTACTACTACATGAATATTATGAGGTTACTAAGTACTGGTAGTAATATATTTCATGCACGACCGGGCGTAAAATGGCACTTTATCGCCCGGTTGTGCGGGCGTAAACTAGGACTTTACCGCCCTCGGACTACTTTACCGCCCGCCGGGCGTAAAATGGCACTTCATCGCCCGGTTGTGCGGGCGTAAAATAGCACTTTACCACCCTCGGACTACTTTGCCGCCCGCCGGTCGTAAAATGGCACTTTACCGCCCGCCGGACAATAAATTATTAATTATTTGCATCCTCAGCTGCTTTACTGATTTCTGGTACAGTTCACACTTTCTTCGTCACTGGAATGCATTTCATAATGACTATTGTTTGTATTGACAGCAAATATGGCTACTAGCCATAATAACTCCCTCATTATAAAAGATAGAGAAAAAGTGAAAACACTCTCATGTAATGCTTTTTCGAGCGGAACAAAAATTATTTTAAAGGGGTTTACAAGGTATTTAAGAACCGTTTTATACCTATCATGCTTGAGAGGTGAAGAGGTATTTACAATAAAATATAAATCGATATCAATAAAGAAGGTCATAACTCCTATAGAATTAGAGATGCTATAATTCCCCCTAAAAACGAGTATGATAGCAACAATCTAGCAACAACAAAATTACTGATTCGAATATACTGGGAAGATAAGAAATTGAAACATTTATTTCGTTAAAATCGGTCAAAAAAAATTATCAATGTATAATAACCTCATGCAATTGCTGTCCCTCGGGCCAGAGGCCATGGGTAATTTAGGCCCTTTCTAAATCCTCATAATAACAAGACAAATATTGTGTTTCTCATGGACTTGAGCAAAAAAATTAAATAAAAATTGTAATATATTATTTTTCATTGTGATTTTTTTATACCATAATGCAAATATTAGGTTTTGATGTAAACGAACTCATATCCTCTTACATGATTGAAAATAGTGACTGTGTCCAAAAATTGTAAATTTGAACATCCTACCAGAGAAATCGAGGAAAAGTATGAATTATTCGAGGAATTATTGTATGATAATGTAATGGTGCCATGAAACCCTTGAATATTAAATATATCAAATGTAAATACTGATTATAAACTTGCCGCA